>OY783192.1:32409744-33009744 GCA_963678675.1 Xiphydria camelus | reverse complement strand
TGAATTAGTGAAAATTCGCCAATCTCGCTAATTCTAAGCACACAAATTATAACGAAAATTAAATGCGTAACTTTTCGCTTGCCCTTTTCTGTGGGGAGGTGAAAATCATACGATAAAACGCGGGAATTTCAAATCGCGGATAACCGAAACCGCGGAAAAAGAATCCGCGGATAACGAGGAATTACTGTATGTCCAAAATCACATATGGATTATATACAAAATATATAAAACCTTTCCGCCTGGGTTAATAGAAATTTTGTACAGTATAATGAATATACCTATGTTTTCATAAGATATACATGTTTTAACAGTAAATAAACAGCTCTCTCTGTATAGTTGGATAATAACGAGAATGACATTTGCATATACAATACACACATACAATGCATATATATTACATACAATTTTGCTATCAAATGCGATAAAAGTACGTTCGCGCGTCAAAGCTAGTAATGTGCATTCGAAGAATGCATTCACCGAAGTACGGAAATTGTATGCCCTCGCGCAGAGAATATAGACGAAGAACGCGCGAGACGAAGAATTAACGAGATTTACTTCGGGTCGACACACCCTCTCGCCGTACGGCACTGGCCGCGCGCCTCGCCGAGAGACTCCCGGGATAACTGTCGCTTTAACTTGTCTCATTGTGCGCTAAATTACGGCCAATTTACTCGAATTTTTTTTTGTTCACGTCGTAAATAAGGGAAAATCAGCTGTGCTGCGCGGGTTGATGACCCCCCAACTCGGCCGTTACGCACGCCAGCAACAGGAGCGCGGCTTCGAGTTCCGCGGCGAGGCTTTGCCGAACTACCCCCGTTATTCACGCGCCGCGCTTTACGGCCTCCCCTGTAGCTTAAGCGCAGTTTACACCTAGCTAAACAGGTGGTAAGCCGTAACCGAAGAATTTCCGCTCCACCGTCGGCTGATCGTTCTCGAAATGCAGTTGAAATGAATTTTACTTCAACCCATGAAAGATCCTCAGAGCAAAACGGGAACACCCCGGAATCTTCTATGATAAATCTATATAATTAACCCTCGAATAGTTCGAAGTTGCATCCTCAAATTGCAAATCTCTCCGCGCACTGAGAACAATAACCCGGTAAATTTAACCAAAATCCCGGAAAACATAACCAAACAATTTGGTGAAATACGGATCCTCTCTCAGCCTATTTGATTAAACCGACCATTTTCTGATTATTATAGAATAATCGGACACGTAGTTAGAATAACTAAAAATATTGAAACGATTAAATATTTTGCTCAACTTACTAGTGTTTTCGTTAGAGTAACTGAACTCGTTTAATTAAATGCATTTTGTCATTTTAACAAAGTTATTTTTCTCAGTGCGACAAAATCCCCTCCTCTTCGTCCTCAAACGAGAATCACATCCGGAACGGAACCCCGCATCATCCCGGCCCTCCAAAAGAATCTCCCCCAGATAATTCCAGCGTTTTCTCTCCTGGCGCCGCGTTCCGCGAACTCCGCGCGTCGAAAGCGCGCGGCCCAGGGCGACGTAAAACGCGCGCAATTAGACGTGACACCGTCGGTGAAATGGCTCGTATCGAAGTGCGCCAAATGGTAAGTCTGGCCATAATAAGCAGAGACGTAATTTCCCCTCAATTAGAAGCCGATTATGACTTACGAACCGAGCCGTCGCGCGTCTCCTCCTTCCTCGTCGTCCTTTTACAGCCCTCGTCGTCTTCTTCTCGCTTCACCGGAAGATCTTCCGAATTCGCCGCGTCTCTTCGGCGGCTGGAGGAAAGAGGGGCGAGGATTCATCTCGGGCAACGGGAGACGAGTACCGGAGGGAAAGAGAGGGTGCGCGCGCGTCTTGATCCTCTCGTCGTATTGGAGTCGAGCCAATCGCCATTGTACGTGGCCACTCGCACGCGCGGGGTGCATGAAAGGGACAAAGTCGCGTTCCGTTGTATAGATATACACGCGCGAAGACATTGAGCGACGAGGATGCGCCGTTGGAAGAAAGGAATAAGAACGTGGCGAGCACCTGCAAAGGCGCGCGGAGGGGACGAAATCGTTTAGCTTTCCGCGCGCGATACTCTCCTCGGCTGGTCGTTGTCTCCCTCTCTTTGCATCTTTTCGCGTCTATGGGTCTGCTTATGGGGAAAGGCCGAACTGAGAAAAATAATCCAATCTGATCGAATTAACCAAAATCCTGGAGACTATACCAAAACCGTTTGGTGAAACATGGATCCTCTCTCTCCACATCTTATATGTTTGGTTAAACCGGCCATATTTTGGTTAGAATGAGGAAACTGAATATTTGGTTCAGCTTGCTAGTATTTTAGATGGACGATGCGATAACGGATGTGTAAACTGAGAACGTTCACTACTGATGGCTGCCAAGCAGATAAAACGCCAGTTATTGTACAATTTTAAGAAAATTTACAAAACAACACGTAGCGTCTTCAAACTTGAAACATAAGCTTTATAAGGTGGGTACTTTCTAACATAGTAATTTTCTTCAAGCAACTACCGCCATCTGTACGTCAGGTCAGGTACTTTTGGGACCTCGTATAATATATATAATAATTTTTTAAAGATTACATTATTATCTGTAAAAAAAATCGTATATCGATATAGGTCAAAAGTTCATTAATAACGAGATAATAGTGATTAGAGCTTCTTTCCTGGCGAGTAAGATATAGACCATTCATGGTGTTAGATAACAATGGCACAAGAATGAATGACAACAGATGTGATATATATGTACCTATATAGGTCCACACCGGTGTAATAAAATGTTAAAAATTAACATCACTTTTTTTACCGTGTACACGTACCGTCTCTACACACATCGCACTATTCTGCCTTCACCACTCAACTCCCTCATCATCCACCACTACGTCTCACTGATCGAAGGTTAATTTCTCGGGGAGTGCGTCGTAACTCGAGGAGAGGCTCCGAGAGAGAGGATAGGCGGCTGACATATAGCGGAGCGTTTCTCCGTGGCGCGAAGAAAAGTGGAAGCCTCTCACGACTCCTGTCCGCGCGGCGCGCTGTCGCGATTATTAATTACGAAATTAATATAAGCGACCCCGTCTGACCCCCGGTGAGCGAGCAACAAACGAGGAAAGACATCCGCGTCGGCGTCGGTTAACCGGACATTTTTCCCCGAGAAAACGAGTTCGAGCGCAACGAGCCTGCAGCGTGTCGACGCTCGACGAGTAGAGGGCTTTTTTTATCCGCGTCTCCTTCCGCCCTTGCTTATCGCCGAGCGTATCTCTGAATCTCGAAACATCTGTCGGTATCAATGTTCCAGCATCCGCGGCCGTGTATCTCGGAGCCTAGTATACGCGCACGTAACATCGATGACGATGAGATCTGATACGTGGCGGACCGGTGCGATTCGATTATTTGTAACTTGTTCTTCGAGGTAGCTCAAACGCTTAACATTGTTTAGACGTCTTCCCGGACGGATCACCCGCGGAGGCTGTGAAAGAGTTTCTACTTTCCAACTGCGTCGTCGGAAAGTTACAAACGGTTGAATATCGCGTTGTCCATTAGCTGTCACTTATCGCTATTAGATTTGGCATGGCGGACCATCGCGGAAAAATTTCGCGGTTCGATACACTCAATATTTTTAATCAGCTGAGATACAGTTGCTATTCCAAATATTGAACATCTTGCCGAGTGATGAGGGAATTCTAGGAAGCTAGGAGTTGTCGGGGAATTATGCGAGTCAGGGCAAGCTAGGGAAATTAAAGAATTTTCTGGAATTTAAAAAAAATGCTCACAAACTTCGTTAATTTTAAAAGTACCTAAGAGTTTCCTATAAATCAGTTCTCTCTTTTTACCGATAATAGAAATATCAATTACCGATGAAGGCAATGTAATTACACGAGGTGTGCTAAAACTAAAAGTATATTTGAAAATTTCTCCTTATTTTAAGAACAATTATCGAACAGCAAAAATGTGATTTCGCAAAATTATAATATAATCAATTATTTTCATACTTATTTCTCAACTGACATTCCTGTTATATGGATGCGTAGAGGCGGTGCGTGTATATTTAAAAAAAAATGGTATATTCAATTAAATTGACGTTTGCTGGTGGGAGAATGCAGAATTAGTTGCTTCAACTAGTAAATTTAATTATAACGATTAACGGCTATTTGAAGGAAATAGACTGTAGTCCATTCAAGCCTATTATTAGATTAAGTAATTAAATCTGCATTCTCTCTCACACCCGTAATCGCCGATTTAGTCAAATCTAATATATTTTTCTCTCAGTATACATACACTGTTCGAGATCCCACAAGCAAATGTCAAAAATATCGTAAGTTATAAGTTTCACACTGAAAATGAGATATTCGAGTTTGTCACTTTAACTCTGGGCGTGTTTATGTCGATCCCAGAATTTCAACTTTAACACATTTAATATGTCGTTACGGTTAAATTTAAAATGTTATTAATTCATTAATCTGTTTATTTGACGGAATGAATGATACATAATTCTCTATACTGCATCTATGCCCGCAATATGGTCAGGGAAAATTTACTATTTTAGACTGAAAATCCTAGAAAAGTCAAGGAATTTTTGTTACCTTCACTAGACGCTTTTATGTTTAAACTATACCACTTCATCTTCCCACATCATCTTTATCCCTTATAAAATTAGACACTGTGTCCACCGCGATACGGAGCAGCTCGTATCTCCAAAATCGCGTACGTCTATTCGGCGAAACCGCATCTCGCGCCGCACGCGGCTCGCACACTCACTCTCGCGGAAAAGAAGAGTACACAAGCGGGGCGAGAGTCTCGTAGAGAGGAGGAGCGGCACGGCGAGGGCAGGGAACAATATTTTGGGAGCGACAAATTGAAAACACGTGTCCCAGAGACGTCGCACAAACAAGCGACACGTGTACGCCGCTTTTCTCGGGGCGAGCCGCGGTGACAGGCTCGCAAAGTTTTGTTAATAAACTCAGACTAAACACCGCGGCCGCCAAGATAATAAGCTTGGCGCGTGAGGGGGGCCGAAAGCGCTAATTGGGACGAGCTGTATAATTCCGCGCGAAGAATATCTCGTTACGGGGTGCACGTCTCAGCCGCGCCTGCGTACGCGGGGTACCTAACAGACCTTGAAATTCTTGAAGTACTTTTTGGTTAATTTAACTAAAATCTTGGAGACGATGTGAAAACTGTTTGGTGAAATATGGATCCTCCATTTGTGTGTGTTTGGTTACACTGACCACTTTTTGGTTAGAATAACTAAACACTTGATCAGAATAATTAAATATTTGAAGGGTACAGGGGTAAAAGGGGGAATGTCACATTTTAGCCAATTCGTGATTTCTACGCCATCCAGTTGAAAATTTCGCATTCTTTCAGCTGGCAGAAAAAGGTACAGCCAAGAGATACGGACGTTTAAAATTTTAGCGTATAACAGGCAAATAAATGGAACGCGTCCGCGCGCAAATTTGCTGTCCTGTAAATTTGTTTTTTTTTGACATTCCCCCTTTTACCCCTGTACCCTTCATTTCGTTCAACTAACAGTAGTTTGGTTAGAATAACTAAATGCATTTAATTAGATGCGTTTTGTCATTTTAACCTAATTATTTTTCTCAATATATACTAGACGCCCTGGTATGGTTGCACAGGCGGAAAAATTCGATATATTTTGTACATGATCCATATGTGGTTTTGATCAAATATGGATTATACGTGATTTTAATATTAATCATAATTATGTATAAGGACTACGAGTATATATATATAGATTTTTGAATGCTTGTATAATCCATATATAGTCTGCATATATGGTTAATGTAGAGAAATCGCATATAATCCATACATGACCAAAACCACATATATATATGGGTCATATAAAACTTTTCCGCCTGGGTTGCGAGCGCGAAGTATCTCGGGCGGTGCGCGTCGCAATCGGCGACCACCCGAAGAAGCCGCGTGCTCGCGCAATCCACGCGGACAAGACAAGATGAACGTCTTTAATTTGTCCGTCGTCGAGCGCGTTATCGTCCCGACAAATCGTTCTTAACCGCGTGCCACCGGAATTTCGGCGCGGAGACAACGCGTCGCGGGGCCGTGTGGCGCCAACGCCGGGAGGTGCTCCGTCCCTCCGCGATGCACGCGCTATATACGATGTCAACGCGGCGATCACGAACACGCATTCGCCGCATATAATTGCCCGCGCGTCGCATTGTCTCGCGTCCCGTGCGTGCCGACGGTGGTTCTCGCGCGCGGCCGCGTATAGGGCGTCCGCTCTCCCCGTACGGTATTTTCGGCGGCGCTATTTATACGGTTCGGGTCGGAGGACACGAGGGCATTCGCTGTTGGTCCGCGCCGTCGGCTTCGTTGTCCGTCCTGCTTTTTTGCTCGGCTTCCGCGATGCGGGGAAGAGGATTCGAAAGGATCTTCCACGGAGAAAAGTTTGCGGTAACCACTGTACATCCAATCCATGTGGTAAGATTGAATTATTGCGGCATATAACATTCAGTACAATAAATATGTCGATATTTACGATAAGTATAGCAAATGTGATGATGCTGTCGATTTTTAAATAAATACTGTCGATATTTACCATAAGTATTGTCACATTTATTGTACTTATGGTAAATAGTGATATCTATATTTATGGTACTGAACGTCAAATGCTGCAATTATTCAATCTTACCACATGGATTATGGGAGCACAAACTGTTCTCCGTGTTGGATTTTGATTCTAGTTAGTTTTCTCGTTGGAGTATCACCGAGAGAAAAATTGCTGGTGCCAAAAAAATATTTTCTTTAATCAAAATATGATATAATTTCAGAATCAAGCCATGGCTTTCTTCGTGCAAGAAAATTTCTGATAGATTCGACTAATTGTTTTTTTTTTGCGCGGAAAGAATGTCTTATGCCCACGACGGTATTCTTGAGTCAAAAATACGTATTTTTTTCGACCAAGAATCTGTATTTTTAAAAAAATTGTAAGATCATAATATGTTCTTCACTGGAGAAACATCTTTTTGACACTAGCAATGATTTCTCTTAGTGTAGATATGGACGATACTTTTCATATCCGAAGAGAGAACAGGAAAGCAGGGGAGAGCCGATCGCTTTGATCGACCTCGATCGATAAGGATTCTTCTCAGGGGTCAAGCAATATGGTCGAGGTTACACGATTCTCCTCGACACGATGGAAAGAATCAAAGATATGAGAAAGGAAGCTGCGCTCTGGACCAGTCCGGCGAACTTCTCGCCGACTACTTATTAGTCAACACGTCCTCTGCACCGTTGCAACGTGCATGACACGAGACACTCGACGGAGCAACGAACGATCGCGACGACGCGCCGAAGACGGTTGATCGCTGCGCGCGCGCGCGCGCGACTACGGCGATTTTATTTATTTTACCCCAGCGTCCCCCTCGACGGAGAAAAGTATGTATGTCTTCCCACTCACACGTCGCGCGGCATTCGAAATTTATCGTCCGCCGCCCGTTGAACGCGGACACATTCGTCTCGTGTAAGAGGGACGCGCGACTGTAAATTCACGATTAGACGATATATCTCGGGGTCTTCTTAATTACTTGTCGGACACGGGCAAACACGTGGGTCGAGAGAGCAGCGGCGCGCGGCTGGCGCGGAGGAGGAGAGAGATGCGGGTACCTAAATCTCGCAGCGCCTCACAAGTGGCGCGGCGGTGCCTACACGCGTCTTCTAATGGCATTAATGTCAGATAACCCCTTGCACTCGGAAGCTCGTATATGCCTGGGTACACGAGTATGCCGGGGGAGGGAGCGTATATATATAGTCGGGTGGAAGATCACGCGTCTCCGTTTCTCCACGTGGCACGCATCCTCTTATGGATGCGCGTATCTACTCGGGTATGTGGAATTGCAGTCGAACTTTTTGGGTGGCTCGACGCCGACGCGGAAGCGCGTTATCTATAAATCTATCGGAACGTGAGGGGATCCCTTCTTAATATCCTTTCGACTACGTTCGAGCACGTTAGAGTTTACGAGATAGCCTGAGTAAATCTTGGATGGATAATTTACAGCTTCTCTCAAATCGAATCTTTCGAGAAATGCATTCGATTAGATAGAAGAAAGCGAAGAAGGATCTATGTGCTTCTCGAAATACAGATTTATGCCAGTCGCGTACGTTACGCAATTTCCAACCTTTACAGACGCTGTAATGACGATGCTGGAAATGGAGAGAACGAAGAAATGACTCATAGTGCGAATAAGGAAATTCGAGGTAGATAATTTATAGTTTCCCAAATCGAATCTTTCGAGAAATGCATTGGATTAGATAAAAAAAAAGCGAGAAAAGAATCAATGTACTCCTCGAAATAAAGATTTACGTTAACTGCGTAAGTTATGCAATTTCGAATCCAAACAGATGCTAATACAATATCAAGATGCTAAAAATAGAAAAAACGAAAAAATGTAACTTGCAATGCGGATAAGAGTTTACGAGACACCTAATCGAATCCTGGATCTATAACGTGTGAAGTCGGATCCTTCGAAAAATGAACTCGATCAGATAAAAGAAAAGCAAGAAACGATCGACGTGCTCTTCGAAATAATAAAGATTTACGTCAATCGCATACGTTATGCAACTTCCAATCCATACAGATGCTGCATCATCGATGCTAGAAATAGAAAAAACGAAGGAACGACCCGCAATGCGGATAATCCAGCCTCGCGTCTCCTGCCCCACGCGTATGTTCTCCGCTTCCACCACCCCGCCGACGCGACGCGCCCCGGACGGAAGTGCGTCGGCCCGCGTCCGTCGTCGGCTCGTTCGCGCGAGCCGTCGATATAGGAATCCGCGCGACGACGGGACGCCCGGTTTCCAGCTCGTCTCAATCGTCGACCAACGTCGTGTGTTCGTGGCGAAACTACCGTTTATCGGCGTTATTTCGCACGTTCGCGGAAGACGCAAGGGAGATTGACGCATCGTTATTTTTCGCTCGCGGGACGCGTGCGTAAGCGAATGCTGCGCGACCGGAGTACATACCTGTATAACACATACGCGACGTGTGTACGGTCCGGGCAATTAAGTACCGTAATCGAAATTTACTTGGGCGCTCTTTCAGCGTATCCTTTTAGGGGGACGAGAGCGGAGCCCGTCGTACCGCAAGTCGGTCCTTTGCTTTACGTGCTCTTATTTAGATGCCGTAGAAAATGATCGTACATATAAATAAAAAAGAAAGAAATTGCAAAAGGAGGCATCCGATGTACAAGAAATTAATCGTCGTCGAAATGAACGCTATAACGTTGGTCCATGGCTTTACACGTTCTTATATAGGGTGTAAATTGATCAAGGACCACATCCATTTATCTTCGTTATTTGTCGTTTTAGGAAAAAGTTTTTCGAATAAAAGTTATGTGGTATCGAGGGGGGCGTATGATATATGTAAGTGGTTTTTGAAAATACGCGTTATCTACGAGATATGAAGGCCGCCTCTATTTTTGAAAAATGGAATTCAACATTTTCATTCCTATGAAAGTTGTAGAGTTCGTCGAGATGAACAAGAATGGCAAAGGTGAAAGGCCCATTAGTTGGACTATTTGTGAGATATTGCCGCTCAAATTACAAGAGTAAGTTCCCCAGACTTAACTCCTTAATCTCTTACTTACTCTTGTACCTACTTTGAGCGGCAATATCTCACAAACGATCCAACAAATGGGTCTTTCACCTTATACCTTTTTTGTTCATCTTGTCGAGCTCTACAACTTTTATAGGAACGAAAATGTCGAGTTTCGTTTTAAAAAAAGCGGGTGACCTTCATATCTCGTAAAAAACGCGTGTTATCAAAAACCACTTACACATGTATTACACGTCCCCTTCGACACCAAATAACTTTTATTCGAAAAATTTTTTCGTAAAATGACAAATAACGAAAATAAGTGGATGTTGCCCTGTTAGTAAATGTACACCCTGTATAGAGACTGTAGAAAATTATCATTTCAATAAAAAAAAAAGAAACGACGAAAGAAAGCATCCGGTACAAGAAATTGATCATCTTCGAACCGAACGATGTATTTGTAAAGAGATTTCAGTGTCGAAAAAAAAAGGAGGAAACGTCTCTTAACTCGCGCGATTATCGCGAATGGTCCTTCGATCCCTCCCATTCCTCCTCTCCTTCTCCCACTCAGAAGTTACTGCAGTTAACGGGAGTTTCGCTTGGGTACGGCGCACGCGGGCAGGCGAGACGACGAATCCCCAGCCTAATTGCGCAGCATCCGGAGATCGGTCCGAGACCCGACGGTATAACGTGCTCGCGCGCGCGCGTGGTGTGGATATGTAAATGCGATCTCGCGCGGCGTCGGGGGGCCGCCTACCAATAGCCGACGTCTCTCACACCTACGCCATATTTTTCTAACCTCGGACGAATCCGAGGATGGGTTTTTTATTCAAATGCGAACGTACCCGCGTCGGTTGTTGTACGTGTCACTGCAGAGAGGAGGAGAGAAAGAAAAAGAAAGAGAGAGAGGAGGAGGAGGAGGAGGAGAGGGAGACATTCGTAACGCGCGTACGGCTCGCTCCAGCTGAGGACTATCTCGGGAGGATAGAGCGGAGGGAAATAGGAAAAGAGGCTCGAGGAGGTTACACTACGGTGCCCTCAAAATTCGAGTCCTCTGACTCGAATTGCACTCGACTGCAGTTTGACGAAGATGTACTTTGAAAGAAATAATTGCTGGTGCCTAAAAATTGTTATCTTCAATCAAAAGCATGATATAATTCCATGCGAAAGAAAATAGAGTAATTAATGTTATTTCACATAGCACAAGTTGTCCTCGCGAGTGATATAGTATAAAGTATCGTTGTACATTGTAAATACTCATCTTTCATATACGCGTATGTAATACATTAGTGGTACTATTGGCTGTGGAATACCTTGAATATTGCTATGAATGTGGAATTAATGTTTATTTAACATAACAGCAGTTATAATGTACTGCAGTACTCTGTGCTACGTCGCTTCCAAGGACAACTTCCGCAATGTGAAATATCACTAATTCCTCCATTTATTGAGCAGTTTGTATACAATTCTTTTTTCCGTGTAGGATGTCGTGGTTTTCTTCGTGCAAGAACATATGTGATAGGATCGAGTAATTGTTTCTTTGCACAGAAAAAATTTCTTTTTCGAACAAAGATATTCTTGAATCAAGAATATAATATATTCTTCGACCAAGAATCTGTATCCTTCAAAATTTGTAAGACCATATCGCTTGCTGAATGCAATAGTGGCACAAGTCAAAAAGAAATGAATCCTGACATTTTGCCAACAATGAACTCTGGTAACCATACATTTTTTTATGCAATAGTGACACAAGTATATTTTTCTATGCGGCTACCAGATAGTGACAAAAAGTGCCAATTTGACATTTTACTACTGGGGAATATATGTTCATGCAGCACTGACACTCGCTAATTCATTTTTTAGACTTATGCCACTGTTGCATTCAGCAAGCGATATAAGTTCTCGATTTAAGACATATTTTTTTGACACTATTTCTCTCTGTGTATATTTCGCGGGAGGGTATTTTCTTCTGGTGCTTTTATCAGAATAGAGGTGCATCGAAGTCGATTTCTGGAAATGAATCGTAAAAAGTTGCACTTATTCATACGATTCGTCGGTCCGTATCTCTTCGATCATTTATCGCACAGCCGCCGAGAATCTCAAAATATTAGCTGTACAGCTTTGCTCCCGCCGTTTTCCTATAGATGGCTTACGAGAAAAACGGCGAAAGCAAAGTTCTACGCCTGACAGAGAGAGAGAGAGAGAGTTACACAGATACACGATCTCTTTCCTTCGCGCGAGACACGCATCGTTACACACAGCTAACGGAAAAAGAACTCCGGAACGCGGAGGACAATTGTATAATACTTAAAGCTCTATCTCGCGCGAAGGCAATTTCTCAAGGCGTGACCCGATAATTCGTTTAGTCGGATCCTTATCGCGCCGCGGGGCTAACGACAATGTAAACGATGTAAATCGCCGATTGAAAAAGCGACTCTCATTGTCGGCTCGCGTCCGAGCGGAGAATAAAAATCTACAACCGCGTGTCCCACCGTGAACGTCGCTTCTCCAATCTTTCGCTCCCCATCTAAACATCCTAAGCAGAAGGAGAAACATTCTTATCGGGGAAGGTAAATATTAATCTGTGGCGAAGCAAGAAAGCTCTCCGCGCGACGCGTGTCTCTCCGTGAGGTTCGACGACTCTCCTCTCTCGCGCGAGAGGCAGGGAGATACTTATCTCGTGGAATTCCATCTCGAGCGATCGCACCTGTATAGCGACAGATCTTTGGCGCGTCTCTCTGTAGCCATCTCCCTCGCTCTCGGCTGAATCGGCTGCTTAGTCATCCACCCAGCCGCGATGCTGATGAATTATTTAATCCTTTCCTCTGTGGCGTGCGGATAAAAGTTAATCGTGCTTCCGATAATAATTCGCCGGCATAAATTATTATCGGGGTAGTCACTAATTCGAATGAAAAAAAAATTCCCTGACATTTTTCTGATTATTCGGAAAAGTTCTCCTGACAACACACGTTCAGAGTAACGAGGAAAGAGAAATATTTTTTGAGCGAAAAAATCGGGAAAATTGAATTAAAAGGATAAATTCGTCTCGATTGAATATTGAACTTTCAATTTACGAATTTTGTCTAATAAACATTTAATTTTT
The DNA here is from genome assembly GCA_963678675.1 of Xiphydria camelus. Classification (NCBI taxonomy): domain Eukaryota; kingdom Metazoa; phylum Arthropoda; class Insecta; order Hymenoptera; family Xiphydriidae; genus Xiphydria; species Xiphydria camelus. Next base: position 32,997,088 of record OY783192.1, on the reverse strand, counting down.
CGGCGTTTTCTTGACAATATCTTCAGAGTTACGAGGAAACTAAAGTATTTTTCGGCAGAAGAAAAATTGGGAAAATTTAATCGAAGGAATAAATTCGTGTCAATTGAGTATTGAACTTTAAGTTTACGAATTTTCTCTGACAAAAATTTAATTCTTTGGGGTTTCTCTGATAATCCCAAAAAATTCCCCTGATAACACCTTTATAGTTAATGGGAAATAAAAATATTTTTCGACCGAAAAAAATTGGGAAAATTTAATGAAAAGCATAAATTCGTCTCAATTGAATTTCGAGCTTTCAGTTTACGAAATTTCTCTAATAAATATTTAATTCTCTTGCATTTCCCTGACGCATTTAAAATCAGATGTTCCAGGTTTTTCCTGACAGTTGCCACCCTGATTATATTATATCGAACGGTAGTCTGTAAAATCGAGTTTTCTACAAATGAAAATTAAAAGAGATCGTCAATATCGGAAGCTAATTACAATCGAGTCCAATGAGTCTCACAGCCACGAGAAAAAGATTGTTTTCGATTCTAAAATAAATTCCCCAGTGGAAACACCCGTCCAACACAGGCGAAGTATCGAGAACGAATACCTGAATCCGCAGTCAACAGCCTCGTTCGTCGTCGCGCGCGACGCGAACGTCTGGCGCGGGGATCGTCGCGGTCGCGATTTATTTCCGCCGCGGCGATGCGCGTCGTCGTGTTTTCGTGTTTCGCGGATTACATCGGCGTTCCGCGCGTCAGCTGCGAATCCGAAGCGAGTTTTACCACGCTCGTCGACTCGTCCGCCGCGGCGTCTCGCGCGATCGAGTCGGGAGCGCCGCGATCCATCGGATTTTCCTCCACCTGTACCGCGACGTCTTTACCGCGGCGCGCGCGGGCCAGAATTAGTCTCGCGGCGTTGCCAAAGATGCTCCTCCGCTTCTCCCATCTCGTCCCGCATCCATCGAATCGCATTCCGGGACTCCGAAAAGGGATGCTCTGGTATGTATGTACGCGTCTCGCGCGCGACCCCGAGCGCCGATCGATCTTCGCGAACCGCATTTGACGTGTTCTCGAGGGCAAATCTTGCGATTGTTTCACGCGGGAGAATTCGAAGAAGATCGCGTTAGATAATTACCCAGGTGAAAAAGCTCTATATGATTTGCATACAGTCTACGTATGAATTTGGTCCTATATGGATTATGTATGATTTCTGTACAAACCATAATTATATAGACTATGTATGGATTATTTGAATAATCTTTTAAATTTTTATATAATCCATGTATAGTTGATATATGGTTTATATAGAATTGAAGCAAACGGGTACAAGTGTATTTTTATGAGAAAATGAGATAAGTACCTAGAGATTCTACATATTAAAACTGTGTTTAGTCGATATATGGTTTATATAGAATTGAAGCAAACGGGTACAAGTGTATTTTTATGAGAAAATGAGATAAGTACCTAGAGATTCTAAATATTAAAACTGTGTTTAGTTTTATATTTCTTTAAAAACTTGCTCTGCGTGGGTACAAGACTGACATCAAACTGATTTTTTGTTTGCAGCTAAAAATCACTGAAAACTTAATAACTTTGAATGCAGATTTTGAACATTTTCAGTTTAAGCACTTATATATCCCTTTGCTTCTGACCCCTTCAATTCATATAGAATCTATTATATATAGGACTTAATCCTATAGAATCCAGATAGAATTTTTTCGCCTGGGTTTTGGTCCGGCATGGATTTTTTGGACAATCTTATAAATTATTACATAATTCATAATATATAGTCTGTATGGTTTATATAGAACTCTATATATGGAGTATATGTATGTAATCCATAAAAAAAATGTTCTGCCTGGGTAGGGCCATCCATAAACTACGTGACGCACTTTAAGGGAGAGGGGAAGAAGAAGGGGAGGGAGTTAAGTCAATTGTCAGGGTAAGAAAGAAGGGAGGGAGTCAAAAATGGCCAAATACTGCGCAACGTGATTAATGAATGACCCCTTCGCATTTGGGTCGGCGAAGATAAAAATAGAAGCTTGTGTGACGCGTGAAAGGCGATTTCGAAAATTCCTAGAACCGCAGCGAAAGCCAGGAAAACTATAAATCGACGCGATTAGAGGACCGCGAAGGATGTTTCCGATTCGCTGAAATCCAATCTAATCCTAATCTATCTCGCGTGCGCGCGCACATATGTATGTTAACGACCCCGAAGAGACGGAAGAGATAAAGGAGAAACGCGATCCACGACCGCGTGCCGAAGCTAAATTACGGAAAAGGAAAGAGCACGCGGACTTACGCGCAGGGCAGGCGCGCCAACGCCGTTGCGTCGACCGCGACGAATGGATTAGGGGGAAATTTAGTTCCGCGGTTCGTAAATAAGTCCGGGCGGAATGTGTCGCCGGGTAGGAAGAGCCGCCACAGCGGCATCGCGCGCGGACGCGTCGAAAATGCGATTTTTCTCCGCGTCGCGCCCGGGATGCGAGTTTTCGCGCGGCGCGAGAAATGACGCAGCGGCTAAACGGTCTGTAAATAACGCCGATTCATTACTTCTGGCCGCGTGCGACTTCGAATATAGGTATGTACGCGACTGAGATATCGCCGAGGAGGACGCTATTAACCTCGTCGACCCGGCACCTCGATAAATCCGATTGGTCCGTGGGATAACGCCGAGAAGAGATCTCTCTATTGCTCTCAGCGAGGCGCGCGACGGGGACGGTCTAAGGTGGAAACGAATTCAGGATTCATAGCCGGGTCCTTACGCGGATGTTCGACGGATACAACGCCCCAAGAATTCTGTAAAAGACATTGCGCTCGCAGCCTCTCCGACGGTCCACGCCGAGAGAAATATTATTGTATAATTGCTAGTGTCAAGAAAATATTTCTTGAGCCAAGAACATATATGACATAAAAAATTGTTAAGAACACGGACTTTTGCACTGAAAAAACAGTTTATTGTAGTTAATAAATGTTTATTTAAATATGACGAAATAAACATTCTATTGGATCAAGCAAATATTCATTAACTAATTACGATATTTATTTGGCGCGATTAAATTTGTTGAGGTAATCATTTGAATGAAATATATATTGTAATATACCTGATTGACATATCGCACGTTTGCTGCAATAGTGTCATAAATCAAAATTAGAATTGTCCAGAGCGACGACTTTCAAAGTTGAATTATTATGTTATACGAGCGTTGACCATTTGCTGCCAAATTATGATAATTATCATGAAAATTCTATGATAATTATCATAATCTGACCTAATGAAATATTTATTTCATCGTATTTGAAATTACATTTATTAACCGTTAATAAACTGTCTTCTCGATATGGTCGAAGAATACATATTCTTGATTCAAGTATACCTTCGTTGGGACAATAAATTCTCTCTTTCAGCGTAAGAAACAATTACTCGAGCCTATCAAATATTTCCTTGCACGAAGAAAACCATAGCTTGATTCTGGAATTATTATACATCGTGTTTTTGGTTAAAGAATACATTTTGTCGGCACTAGGTAACAATTATTTCTCTCAGTGCAGACACGACGACGATGCAAGTAAGACGCGATGAATACGCTGCAGGTATACGACCGCACCTATCGTCGGAGGACTCATCCGCGTGCGTGCATAAATTAGCGAGAAGCGATAAATCTTGCCTCGTATAATTTGTACCTCCGCGGAGGGCCGCGCCGCGGCGCCTGGGCACGCGGTATACGAGAATCGATCTTGTATGCGGATATTGATAGAGGTGCCTACCTATACGCGGTCACTGGACACCGGAAGTAGCGTATATGGGCCGCGAGGGACGCGGTAGAAACGCGTTCTTTCACGTACGGTGATTTTAATGTACCCAGTAATGATAATTGTTCGTGGAACTGTAAGACTTGTGGCTCAGAACTATAATCCGTTTATACGCGGACGTACCTAATCGTTTTTCTACGTGGTAATTATGTGAATTTTAATCAGAGTCGGAGGAGGAATATGAAGCAACGATCTAACATGTTGAAGCTTCGATCGCGTCGTTTTTTTTTTTCATATAAATTTGTCATTACAAGAAAAACTGATATCAGTAAAATTTACTGCGTTTACAATAAAAAAAGGTACGTATAAGGGTTTTCGGAGGATTTTAGAGTGCGGTGAAAAAAATAATTTAGTCAATTTAACCAAAATCTTGGAGATAATGACCAAACTGATTGATGAAATATAGATCCTCCATCTGTGTGTTTGGTTTGACTGATGACTTTTCGGTAAGAATAACTTGATATTTGCTCAACTCACCAGTATTTTGGTTAGAATAAATAATCTCGTTTAATTCGATACGTTTTGTCATTTTAACCCAATTATTTTTCCCGGTGTGCAATAGAGTAATTTTTCTTCTCAGAACATTAAATTGTGTTAATTTGCACTACAATTTACTAATTTCTAAGGAAAAATTGTTCTTCGGCACGATAGGAACACTGGAAAACCATTATACGTACCTACCTCTTTTATTAAAAACAGAATAAAATTTATTACATCAGCCTTTCCGCGGAGAGCGAAAATTACGTCAGATAATTTCGTCTTTTAGCCTTGAATGGATATAAAGTATGCTCCCGATTACTTTGGGAAAAAAGAAGCGAAATAAAGTAGCACTACTCGAATATAGGCTGAAAACTGACGTCATCGAAAACCCGAGGCACACGCGATACGTCGATCCTTGACATCTCAATATCCACGGCGCGCGGTCCGTCCAATAAATTGACATTTCAGGGATGCCGCGCGGCGATCGCCGCACTCCGCGGCCTGTCGAATACGCGCCTCTCCCGACTAACGACTCGGTAATTAGTTATACCTCACCGCAACCGCGAGTTACAGATATTATTATGCTAATTGCGCCGACGACGTTGAGTAATAGGTTGCACGTGAGGAACTCCGCGCGCGAGGGAAGCGCACGCAACTGTACGCCTATACCCGGAATCTCTCCGCGCGCGCGCGCGCGTTCCGTCTCTCCGCTGCAGTCGAGCTCGCGGCGATTCGCGCTGTTTGCAGCGATGGGAGCATGTTTCAAAGTGCATCGCGATCCGCGAATGATTATCCGCAATTTTCGCGGTACCGTTAGTTATTTTTTGCGCGCGCGTGATGCACTTCTCAAGACGCGGAAAGACCGCACGAGCAGCGTGATCAACGAGGATGAGAATTATTAATTGCAAAACTCGGTTTTCTCACAAATATTTTTTGCAGTTACGCGAATGTCGTTCTCCTTGTTGCAATTTGATAACTAACGTTGGTTATATGAATGGGCATGTTCACGATTTTGTTTTTGTTTTGCTCATTCGTTAATACTTTTTGTGCTTATTAATAAGATGTGTTTATTTTCTTTTTCTGAGCACTAATTTCTTTTTTTTTTAATGTTTAAAGTTTGACTTCGATTCAAACGAAATCCTTAGTGACGTCACTAAAGCCATTGGCAAGGGCCCAAACCCGGGTTTGTGAATGGTGGGGAATCTGTTGCCCGACTCTGATTGGTCAGTTAATATGGCGGTGAAAGTACGACGCTTTAAAACGAATGCCTTTTTTAACATCTCAAAAATAATGGAAAAACATTTTTTTCATGACCCATTTTTTACCTACATTACTTTAATACCCTAATCTTCCGATTCATGCACTTTAAACAGTTGTACAAAAAGTTGTGAACATGCCCATTGTCATCCCGGTATATCTGATTGGACCGAAGGACGCGCGGTCACATGATACCGAGACTTCGCGCAAGAGGAACGCTTCCGGTGCGCGCGAGAGTATTATATTTATCCTACCGCTCTCTCCACGGCACACTGAAAAAAAAAGTATGATGTCTACAGCAATCTTAAATATCGCTGAGTACATTCCACTCTAGTTGCAAAACGTATTACTACACTGAAAAAAGTATTTAGCTAATCCAGCTATATTTCTGGCTGCCTCAGACACAACTAGAAAAATATTGCTAGCGTAGCAAGAATTCTTGCTATTGCGAAGAAAATTATCACTGCAATTACTATAATTTTCTAGTTGTGGCCAAATTTTTTTGAGTGTACATGAACGAAAAGTATCGCTATATTAGCAACTTTAATTTAACTATTAACGTATTTGCTATTGTAAAGATACGTTGAGTTCGGAGAAGGATACGCGAAGCTCGTGGAGACAATATTTTGTACAGATTCAGTAAGCGTCTCTGATTCGGCTGTGGCAGCTATGCTCATTGTTGTGATCGCGATGTGTCAGTTGCCTTAGCTATACTATCTACAGAGAGAAGTCTCTGCTTCCTGTTGCGCGCTAAATACACACACTCTCTCTCTCTCTCTCTCTCTCTCTCTCTCTCTCTCTCTCTCTCTCTCTCTCTGTTGTGACGCTGTGGAAAAAATCAACTGTTCAGCTCCTGCAGCGATACCGTTTCTTTCGAGAAATTAACCTACGTAAGGACAAAGCTCTCTCTAGTCAGTTGTACTAGCTTTACGATGGGATCGCTGTCATCAAAAGCCTGTGTTCTGGCTCTGGGAGCCAGAACTCTGGCTGTCAGAGCGACTCTGTTTTTTCAGCGCAGCGCGCGCGCGCGCAGCGAAGTCGCGAGAGATCGCGTGTAAACTCGGAGCGAAGGACGGCGCGGTATACCTGTACACCGTACGAAAACACGAAACGATCCTCCTCCTCCTCGCAGTTTGAGTCACGACGGAGGGAACGAGCGCCGCGCGAGAGGAGGATGAAGAAGCCTTCGCTTCAGAAGAAGCAGAAGGCAGAGAAGCGGCAAACGCGGGCGCAGAAGCGCCGCGGAGGGAACCGCGAACAGGGATCCCGAAGAGAGAGGGAGAGAGCTCGTTTACGGCCCACGGCCCCGCAAAAATGATTCCCTCTCCGACCGCAACCCGAACTTCTTACTCGAGTTCCCGCAGGATTTACGATTGCGCGGACGAGCGACTGGAAACGTGACGTTGCACGGTCGGACGTTTCGATCGATCGATCGACGGATGGATCGTCGTCCGCCCGCTCCCACCCTCCCGGTGATCCTTGGCCCTCGCGGAGGAAATCTCGATCCGCGCGTATATACGAAACCGCGAGATCGAATCCCCGCGGCGGCGGCGGCGGCGGCGGCGGCGGTGCCGCTCCCCGCCCGCGACCGCAAGCCGCCTCTCGCTCCGCGCGTAACGAGTTCTTTCGCTCCTCTTTTTCCTCTTCGCCGATCGGCCGGGAACGCGCGCTCGCGCGTCATCATCCGCGTACGGATTTCAGGGCTCGTCTCGTTAGCGATCCTCGCGCGCGCATTTTTATCGATCCTCCGACCGCGCCCGGGATATTTCGGCGGCGGGGGGAGGCGATCACCGATCGCGCGAGGTGATCGTCGATCTTGGATATTTGGAAGCGGCGTTGAACCTTCTGTTGACGAGTATCGCGTGCGTATAGTTTTGGGAAAGAAAAAATGGTATATGGAGAACACAATTTACGGTAATCATTCTCAAAGTCTATGTGGAAAGATTGAATTATTACGGCATATATGACGTTTACTAAGAGTATAGCAAATGTAACAATACTTTTAGTAAATCTTGTGTATTATTTCTGGAAGGTGATTTTTCTGGTGTCAAATCCATTTTCTTCCTTCATACAAAATTAAAAAACGATAAATGAGGTACCACTTTAAAGATTAAGTTCTCCATTTTTTGACGAATTGTTAATTTACAATTTCACGTTGTGTTATAGGTTTAAATTGAAGAGAAAAATGGACTTTTGGCAAAGATTGCGCATAATCTACAATCATTCCATATCTTTTGCATCTACGTTTCCCATCTTCTTTCGTCTGCGGAACTTCCAGACGGGTTTATTACTAGTATCGACATGTGTATTTATAGAATGTCATATGCCGCAATAATTCTATCTTATCATACGGATTATGAGAATGGTTACCACACGGAGAAAATTGAATAGTAACGATTACCATGCAAAGACTATAAGTAGACGATAGCTTCGACAATATTGTGTTGAATAATCTGCAGCATAATAATGATTATCATTTGAATAGTGATGATTACTGCATGAAGAAAAAATTCCATTTAAAATTACGATGCCAGCATCTTTTAGCCGGACCATACCGACAATACGAAACATTCTATAGTACATAAATTCTCTCAATAACCGCTATGAACGTATTTTTCCCTAGCATCGTAAAATTGCATCGTAGCATCTGAAACAAAAAATATGTCTGCAGCAGTTATTCAGAGAAGTTATGTAGAATGTCTCATATTGTCGGTACGGTCGGTAATTTCAAATGGAATATTTTCTCCGTGTATTCTACAGAATATTCAATGCAATATTTTTGTTGACTATTCCAGTATAGTAATTATTATTATTCAATTTTCTCCGTGCAGTTACCGCAAACTCTTTTCTGCGTGTAGATTTTACTCGTGGGTCTGTGCATCATTAAATGTAAGGGGTTACGATCAAATATCTATTATCCGTAGCATAAGTCAAGTAGTGCTGAATAAAATGGAGCACTCCAGTTATCTCCTGATTATCGTGATTCCTATAGCGGAAAGCAGGAGTCAGCTCGAGTATCCTATTTTATCCCAGTTGCATTTCTCTGTTAATGCATCGTGAGAGGTATTACTACATATGCAGTGGTGATATTTCATGATATAAATATGAGCAAATATATCATTACCCAGTGGAAATAATTTATTTTCCACGCCTGGAATTGTTATATACGAAGTGACACGTCAGTAACGAGAGCTGCAACGAGTACAACTGCATCAGCAATGCATTGTCGAGTGTTCCGCCACGAAATAACGCATCACGTTGCTCTGTTTCTCTTGATTGTGGACCCGAGGGATGCCGAAAGCACCGAGCACGATAGCCGCTGGAAATTTGGCTTGCGATAACCGAGTTTGACTTTCGCAGCCTCTCATTACGAACTACGGTCACACGTGTCGTCCACCTTCTCTTCTACGCCTACGCATACACCCCTTTTTCTCCTTTTACGCTCGTAAGAGGAGGCGAAAACAGGGAAGGAGAAGAGGGAAAAAAGGGTAAAACCGTAATTGCATACGGTTATAAATTGATATCGCAATTCTGCGCGGCGACGCAATCAAGAAACCCGTACCATGTAATATGCAACTTTGTAGTGGAAGCCGTATAGATAGGTATAATTCTCGCTGAAAAGATGCGCTATTAATTTACGTGTGGTTCGATATCGCTTCGATTTTTCTCGCTTCCTCCGAGATGCAAGCGATAAAATCAATGCCTCTCTCTCTCGACGATAGGAAGGAAGAGAGAACAGGAGATGCGTTATACGCATAGGTACCTCATATATCGTGTATTTCTCGCGGAGGCAATTGACTTTTAATCCGCTTTAATAAGCGGCTATAAGACGAAATCCGGTGAGAATGAAGCGATGCAAAGGGGAGGTCGATGCTCGATCGATCAGCACCATCATCAGCGCCATCGCCATTATCGTCGTCGTCGTCATCGTCATCGTATCCCCGCTTTCGGGCCTTCCTCCTCGCCGCGTGGCATCCAGCAGCTTCTACGCTCTTACCGACGAATAGATTCCTTCTCCCGAGGCGTTATAATTTACACGCATAAATTACGTACGCACGTATACGTTTTCGAAGGCGCAGTCCTCGCGCGAAGACCGCGCGCGTCTGCTTCTGCCCGAGTTTCGAAACGCTCAATTTTCGTTAGCACGCGCGTCGTGTGGGAAAGAATTGATCGATGGAGGCACGTCGATTGGTTCGGGAGGTACAATTAGCGTGCCTCGACGTGCGATGGGAAGAAATCGTTACGCACCTATCGATATTAATTCGTTCGGTTATTGAGAGATGAACTCTTCGAGATATATTTGAAACTACATCACTATTGCATGAAATAAATTGCACTTTATTTGTAACTTTCAGTGCAAATCCAAAATTCTCTTAGATTTTCCTGACTTTTTCCTGACGAATTCAATTTTTTGACATTTCCCTGTTTTTCAAGTCTGTAGCCCCCCATTATACGAGTATAACATGTTTTCGATTGAAGAAAACTTTTTTTGAACCAGCAATTATTTCTCTCAGTGTGCGGCAATAATTGAGCCGTTCGCTGCAACAGCGACTCAAGTCGAGTTAAGTTTTTATTATAGATTTATCGATTTTTACGTACAGCGTCATATCAATTATATGCAGTACAAGTTACAGGCTTTTCAGAATTAACCGGAAACCCTGTAACTTATACCGTACCGCATGTAGTTGATGTGACGCTGGACGTGAAGATAAATAAATCTACAACAAAACCTTAACTCCACTTAAGTTGTTGTTGCAGCGAACGGGTCAATTATAAAAACGATAATTTGAATGAATTCCTCCCATTTTCCCATGTCCTTTAGCTCGCAATGTATTCTCCTCTTGAAGTATTATTAGAATCGATCCGCAGCCGTGCACAGTCCCATGTAATAATTTTCCACTCGGACGTGGATTAATAACGAAACAAGAAGAATCGACCGCCGTGGTAAGAATCATCGCAATCAGCTCGAAGGGTTTGCGACTTTTTCTATTTGCGTCGAGTAAAGGAATACAGACGCGAAGAGCCGAGTACGACGACGACGACGAAGACGATCAGAGCGGAGGTTAGCGTAAACCTGTTCCAGGATGGATTTCTGCCGCGGGAGGAGCGCGAGATGAGATTAGGTGAGCATCGCGCGCGGTCATCAATCATCTATTGAAACGTTACTCTGGCGTCTCGTAATTAACGACGCGCATGCCCGACGAGTCCCACGCCCAACGGAACGGCGAGAGGCCTCCTCGGCTTCTTCCGTTATTTTCTCCGCGGCGCTCGGCTGTACGCGGAATAAAACAGCGCCGAATTTGGAGCCCGTTCGCGTCACTCCGCGCCTCATTATCGCCGCTGTACGAGAGCGGAATATGGTACTTTTGTCTCAGGGACTGAAAAGTCGAGGTAAGACTGGTATAACGGTACCCTATTTCTGCATTGAGAAAACAGATCGTTTGATTTAAGTAAATTTTGCAAATCATAATTTCTCGGGTGACCAATTAAATATATCGTATAAGTAGTTATTTTGACAAATATGTAGTTTGAGCAAATACAATTCAGTCGAAGTAACTTGATACTTGGCTGCTTCGACTAAATTTGTTCAAGTAATTATATATTTGGTTGTCCGCCCGTAATATCAAAATTTAGTTCAATTAAACGATTTTTGTCTCAGTATAGTTGACACTATACTTCCACCATTCGTTTGACGAGATTTTTTGTTGAAACAAACCAAACAAAGCAACGAAGTTAAATTAACTAACATTTACCAAAAAAAAACGAATTTTATCGAATGAAATGAAAGAATGTAGTTATTCCAACTATACATTGAGAGAAAAAAGTAGCCAACGAAACAATTTTGTTGAGTTAATTTGATGATCTAAAAAAATATTTGTTGGATTATCCAAATGTTTAACTGTGCTATCAACATTTTCGTGAAATTAGCTAAAGAATTTTTCGATTCCAAAAAAACGTTTTGTCGGCTCGCATTCGTTCAAAATATTTTGTCAGCTTAATCAAGAGTTCTTTCAGTGTATATGTCGCAGGCAAACAGTAACTTTAGGCAAATAGCTTTTGTGGCTTCACTCGCTTCGCTCGCTCCGCCGATTCTAACCTAACCTAACCTAACTTAACACATTGAAATGTAAATAAATAAGATTTGGTAAGGTTAGATTACGTTAGATTAAGCTAGAATCGGCGGAGCGAGCGAAGCCACAGAAGCTACTTGCCTAAAAAGTTACTATTTGCCTACGACATATAGGTACCTACACAGTCCAATCAAGCACATGATGATTAATTTGACAAAATTTAACCTCCGACCAAACAATTTGGTTGGAACTCTAAATTTCTTTTTCAATATGCTAACATCCGGCGTAAGATCGACAGAAGCGTGGGTGTCGATAGACGTTCCCCCTGTACAACCCTACACGTGACCGTCGCCTCGTCATCCCTCAAATTAACCGATATTTGGACCGCGCTTCGACGGTGAACACGATTCGGAACTCTTCCGGAGCTCTTCCACTTGCAACAGGCCGGAAGATTAAAGAGTCGTGCCGCGAAGGACGAGGGAAAGAGAGTACCTATACGCAAGGGGGGGGGGGGGACCGCGAAGAAGGAGAGCAGTCCCCGCCGGGGGTGACCGGGAGCCGGCACACAGTCGATGTCGGTGGTAGTTGGCCGCGATTGTAACGGTGGTGGTGGAATCGCGATATAGGAGGGGCGGAAAGAGAGAAGAAAGGGTGGCCACTCGAGGAACGAAAGATTCCACCGCCGGAAGAAAGCAAAGAGCCTCTCGAGGCGAACGTCCATTCCGCCGACCGACAATGCCGTGCCTTATATCACGAGTACTCCTGCGGGCGTCTCTCTCTCTCTCTCTCTCTCTCTCTCTCTCTCTCTCTATTCCTCTCTCGTTCTCTCTTTGGCTCTTTACCTTCCTCGTATATCGCGCGGTCGAGGATGGACGAGGGGAGGAAGGAGGGGGCGTAGAGAGGCTCGGGTATTAGAAGTCAAAGCCCCCGGTTATTATGCCGCAAATCGGCCGTGAGATGTTTGGCGAAACGATTGTTTCACGAGTGAGCGACCCGCGCGATGAACGAATTGATCCGAACGGGCGATCGTCGGATGCACTAGGGGAGAAGAGGGTCAATCGTTACGCGGGGTAACGGACGAGTAGGATTAACCGAGTATTTCGAGAAGAGTATACCTAATCCCGATGAAATGAAATGCACGGTTCTTGCGTTTCTGTGAATAAAGGCTTCTTACCGGACCTTTTCCTACCTATGTAATTTTATTTCATTTTAATCGGAGCTTCGCTCGGATCGATGCCAATTGAAGGAGATTGCATACGGTGACTTTACCTCAACATTTTTAATGAGACTGTGCGGTAATGATACCAATGGTAATAAATAAACCAATCTATCGAGGTGCAATGCAGTTCGGCGTGTTAACTGAGCATTACGAATCGATAATACAATGCTTAATCCCGATTAAATGAAACGCATACTGCTTATATTCTTATGAATAAAGACTTCTTATCGGATCTTTTCCTACGTAACTGTTTTTCAAATTTAATTAAATTTTCGATCGGATAGATATCAATATACGGAGATTGAGCACGGTGACTTTACCTCGAAATGTATTATGAAATGTCACAGTAATAACAATAAATATAAGAATCCCTCAAAGTGCAGTGCAGTGCAACACGTCTCATATGCATCACGACTTTGCCAAAAAATATTTCGATTCCCTCTTTCGACACTCTCCACTCTTCATTCTAAATTCGACACTCGGACGAGACACCGCGTCCCTCCTTCCTTCCACTCGACCGTATCTCGACGCTAGATCCGATGATGCCGTCGATCAACGGACTTATTAATAACGACTACGGCGACGTAGCGGCTTCACGCGTCGCTTATCTACATGCGAAACGAAGCGTCGCCTCGCAATCCGTGCGTATCCTGCCTGCGTGCGTGCGTGCGTGCCCCGCACGCAGCACGTACCGCACTTGGTGCGCAAGTGAACAGTGCGTCTGTATTTATACACAATTCCACGTGTACATAATATAATATATATATCGCACGGGTGCATGCGGGTAAACGCAACGAGGACGAGATTGAGTTGACGAGCGCATTATAGAGTGTGGAGAGAGGCTGTACTTTCGGTCCACAGAGCTAGATAGACGCGATCAAACGTACGAATAATCCGAGCCGAAAGAGGGAGGTACGAACCGCGAGGGTTGGTCGAACGCTGCAAACATTGAGAAAAAAATTTGGCCAATTTAACCAAAACCTTCGAGACGATGAACAAAATACTTGGTGAAATATGGATCCTTCATCTGTTTGATAAATTGACCAATTTTTGGTTAGAATAACTAAACAATTGGATAGAATAACTAAATATTTAGTTCAATTGACCAGTATTTTGGTTAGAATGATTAAATGCGTCTAACTAGAATCGTTTTGTCATTTTAACCAAATTACTTTTCTACTAAAAGTTTATTACTAAAAAATCTGATTAAAGGAACTATAATTTAACCACAGATCGTGGTCGATTTTGGCGCAAATCGTAATTCTATAGTTGTTCTAAGCAATGAAATTTTGGTTATAGTAACAAAAAAGATCAGAATTATTGCAACCAAGTCAATTTGCAGCATGATCGATTCATGTCCCAAATCTTTTTTATATAGTTGACACTACCATGCAGTAATATTATTGGTCTACTTTTGTGGTTAATTTATTCAGGACGCATGGCTATTATAAATCATAACCTCGTTGTTGCTATAATCATGCAATCAAAATTATTTTGACTGCATTCATAATCTGTTCAATCGTGAATATAGTACACTGAGAAAACAATTTACTTGATCGAAATAAACGTATTTTTGAATAGTCCTGAGAGCACATTTATTCATTAGAATGAATATCGATTGAACAAATAAAAATATTATTGATTGAATAGAATATTATTTGTATCAAATCGATATTCATTTGATTCGAATAAATGTGCTCTTAAGACTATCCAAAAGCACGTTTATTTCGATCAAGCCAATTTTTTTTCAGTATACTAGCAACCTTACGATTATTATGGATGGTTTAACTACTCACTTTTCTCTCAGTATAGACAGACGTACGACAGAGGGACGAGAGTACCGACGGAGGAACACACCGACAGACGCGAGAGGATGGATAAATAAGGAGAATGAAAAAAAAATCACCCGCGGATATAACCTCAACCTTGAGAAATAATTAATTACGAGCAAATCCGCCGTCGTCGCTGATGGTTTTAACGACGAGTAGTGTGGCGAAGAGTAGAGTGCGGGGGTGGAGAGACGCGCGCTATACGGGGAGAAGGGAAGGGGAAGATCGCACTGGAGAGAAAAAAGAGAAACGCGGCACGGGAAAGAAGAACGAGCAGTGCCCCCCGAAAAAAAAAGAGGTGAGAACGAGAGCGACTGGCCGACGGTAGCCGCGGACTGGGAGGCTTCAATTAAAATAGCTGGGAACATGTGCGAGTGTATAATGACGAAGATTTCTTGTTGGCTTCGCCGCGTGGCTGCCGGACTTGTTCACTACGCCATCGGGCGTCCGCAGAGTGTGCGCGACCTTCGAGTTTTCTCGCGTACGCACCAATCGAATCGAGATAACGAGCGCGGTTCGACCGGATGAAGTAGCCGGAGCGATTCGCGTGCGCGCGAGGCGGCGGGTAGTTAATAATTGCTCGCATTACTTCCTGCACACTACTAAAAGTTTTCAGACACGATAATACTAGGATGTACCTTCAATTTACGAAATTATACTCTTCGTCTTAAAAGGCGCACTATTTATCTTAACTCCAAGTAATAATTTCGTAATATTTTGAGCGTTTCTTAATTTTGAGGCACAATCTTATAGAAATCCATAATTCATGCACGCGCTTTTCTGAATTTCAGGGGAATTATATATGATATTCGCGAGATACATTTGTTGCATAAGAACTTCAGTAGGTACTTTTCTGAAGCTTAAAATAAATATTTTTAACAGTACAGACCATTGCCTTCATTTAGTGGCGATAACAATAATAATCTGCTACATATATACACACTGACGAGAAATTTTGCTTCATCGAAATAGACTTTTTTTTAGATCTTCTTAAGAGCACGTTTATTCAATTATCAATTTATTATTTCAATTAAATCGGTATTCATTTGAATTAAATAAATGTGCCCTCAGACACGTTTATTTCAATTAAAAACATTTTTTCCTCAGTGCATAACGATTTCTAATAGATCATTTGTCGGCTTTCGCATAATGACGAGAATGTTATCTAGTCGACGTAACAAAGATTGCATCTTTCCATTGTCGTTTAATAGATCGATCTCTGCATGTTAATCACCGCCGACCCCGTACACTCCTCCCGTATCTATAGTTCTAGATCTCGTATCCCATTGAAATAAAGATTTCTGCACTCTCTGGCGCCCTCTCTCTCTCTCTCTCTCTCTCTCTCACTCTCCGCCAAGATCTCGCCCGATGTACCAAAGAATGCGAACGAAAAGGTCAAAGGGCCGCGAACAAATGCCCACTTCCTCTTCCGGGAGAGTCCCCTCCGCCGCGTGGAGACTGAAAAGACTCCTCTCTCTCTTTCTTCGTCAGCGCCGGTACACACAATCGAAGAATCTTATCGACTGGAACGCGCGTCGACTTATCTCATTGTCGGATAAGAGGCGCCCGCGAGCTCGTAGGAATTTTCTCCGGGGAGCGACTTTCTCACAGCTTCCGTGGCGCGTATAGGAATCGTGTGTATCCTTAGCGGAATTTGTATTAAACATTTGTCGAACTTTATGTACAATTACGGTAAATTAAATATACACTTCACACACACATAACACGGAATATATTAATTTTCATAATCACGCACTGAATAAAAGTTTTATATGCGATTATATTAATTTCAGTACAATTTCTTTTACAGTGCATTGCCATAGCAATATTTCAATTTCCAACGAATACTTCGAGTGGTATTATCACCGGTCGAATCGCATTTCGATATCAATTGCAGAGAGATTAAACGTACAGAGAGAGAAAGGTGGGGTATACGCGCGTGCGTCATCAATGCGGTCAGAAGGGATCACGAAGAGCCCCGCGATTATGACGTCAAGCGTCCGAGAGTCCCATCGAAAACCTCGGTCCTACGTACACCGCGCCATCCCATGTACCCGCGCACACAGTTATATCCGTACGAGAGGCTTTGCGGATACCGAAAACCACCCTGCGATATAAATCCAACCGCAGGACGGCCGACAAAAGAGTTCTCGACGATCGGTACACACGATCCTCCTTTGTATAACCCACATCCCCGCGCGCGGTCCATATCAATACACACTCTTCCCCGCTAATACACATTCTCTTCCGTGCATACACACGCGTACCCCCGCCCAATGATATTCTCATGCACGGATCCAGAGGTGCATGTGCGGGGAGTAACCGTAAACAGGTGCGGTCCTCGAGCGTTGCGACCCTTCGACATCGATTAATATCAATACAATAAACGTCGCTGCGGTACAGCGCGCGCTGCGCGCGCCGTCGCAGGGGAGGAAAGCGAACTGAGTGCAAAAGAGGGGCGCGCAGCGAGAGGGGTGGTCGCAGAGGCGACGCGGATGCACCTCTATATTCCGCAAAACACGCAACTTCCCTCGCCACTCTCGCACCCCCCGGGGGCTGTTGGAAAGAGAGAGGGAGGTATAGGACGCGGCGCGTTCGGTAGTCGAACGACTCTAGGATGGCACGGGGTCAACAGGCGCCAGGTTCGCCCTAATACTCCTCCTCGCGGGATATCGATGGCGGATCAATGGGTATTGTGATCGGCCCGACAATGACGGGGACCTGAAAAGGGCAGGTAACACGTCGTTTCGATTGTGTCGCGACAGCGATTGATACGATTCGAGTCGGATTGTCGAATCGCTCATTCCGGCGATCCGCCTCTTTTGTTCGAGGAGAAGCGGGCCCCGGCGTCGCAGTCCGCAGGCCGGAAGGACCTCCGGCCCATTCCTCATCGTCCCTACGAGTGGAACGCAACCGCGGCGCGCGAAGGGGGTAGGAAAAATAGAGTCGAGTCGCGCGAGGCGATAAATATCCCTGAGATTCTCTCGCCCCGGGAAATGTATGCGAGGTGGATCGACGCGGATATCCGTGACGGGCGCGTATGGTAGAAATCGGGACGCGGTGGATCTTTTAGATAGAAGTGATCAATGGCGCGCGATCGCGGTAGGTATTACAGCCGCGCGCGGGTACGCGTCGATGATTTCGCGCCGCTGCATCTGCACTGTGATTGTGAGAAAAATAATCTACACGGAAAAAATTAATTGTAGCGTTTACAAAGCTTGTGGTTGGTTTCAGGGCAAGGCCAATTTATTGTTACGAGAACTGTAATTTTAGTAAAAATTGTAGCAACGCTTGCAACTTCTACAAGTGTTACTATAATTTTTATACTCTCTGAGAGAATAACATATAAGGCTAAACTTTCTTGCCAGGAAAGAAACTTCAATCATTATTATCTCATTACCTATGAGCTTTTGGTTTATATTTGTATAATACTTTTTTGAAGATTACGCTTCAATCTATAATAAAGTCTTGTGTCAATATAGGCCAAAAATTGATGGATAATGAGATAATAGCGATTGAAGTTTCTTTCCTGGCGAGTAAGTTTAGCTTCACATATGGCGTTTACGGGTAGGGGAATGCAAAATTAGTTGCTCCGATTAATAAATTTAGTTACAGCGATTAACGACCATTTGAAGGAAACAGGCTGTAGACCATGCAAATCATTTATCAGTTCAAGTAACTTGATCTGCACTCCTTCACCCGTAATCGCCGATTTAGTCAAATTTGCTACACTTTTATCTCAGTTTATTAAAATCGTAGTTATCGTAACAATAAATTGGCCTTATCTCGAAATTTACCGCAGACTTTGTAAATGCTACGATTTATTTTATTCCGCGTGGTCAATCAAACCAAAATCCTGAAGCCCATAACCAAACCGTTTGGTGAAATATGGATTCTCCATCAGTTCGGTTAAACTGACCATCTTCTGATTAGAATAACCAAACATATAGTTAGAATAACTACACTGTTGAAAATTCTGCGGTGTGGGCCCATATAAATCACTTTTGGTATTCAGTAACAATGGCGTAAGACTGAATGACACCAGATGTGGTGTATATATATAATATAGGTATATTTTTTACTGTGTAAATATTCAGTTCAACTGACTAGTATTTCGGTTAGACTAACTCAACTCTTTCGACCAGATGCATTTCGTCATTTTAACCAAGTTATTTTTCTCAGCGTGTAACGGGTGCCACGCGGGGTGCATCAACGACGCGTACCGCGCATAATCGGGTACGATCCGCGAAATACCGCGAATAACTAACTCCAATGCTAATCCTACGAGCGATTAATTGGGATTAGCGAGCGAGAGTCTTACTCGCGCTCGGGTCTGTTAGACGCGGTCGGTAAATTCTCCGGGTAATCCCTTGTTACGAGGCTATCGACCGTACAGTACGTAAATATCCTCGAGAGTCCTCGCCGCTGCATTGCTTCGGTGCATCGGAACCGATCTGTCGCTGTAGGTGCACCCGGAAGCTGCGCTTGGATTACCCACGCGAGAGCAACGAGCATTTAGTCTATAAATACTGGCGTATAGAAACGCTCTTCGTCTCGATATTTATTCCCCGATCGTTCATAAACGACGACGGATCGAGAGATCAAGATCGATCCGTTTTATCGTGGAAGGTGTCGGTTGGAATCCGACCTCCCTTAAACGTCTCTCGCGCATTCGAAACTATTTTATACGACCGTTAAACGCTTCTTCGAGAAAGAGATAACGTGGCGATTAATAATCTCCCCTTAATTACTCGGCGGGAAACGAAGACGTCGCATAAATAAAGAGGTTTATTTGTACGAACGCAATTACGGGGAGAGTCGTGACTGATGGAGCTGGCACGATGCAGCTCGAAGCGGAGGAGCTCTACTTATTGGTGCCGGATACGAAATCGCAACGGGGTAATAATATTGATAATAACGAGCGTGCGTGCGGAGACGTACGAGATAATCGGTCGCGAGGGTATGCAGAGATCGACTCTCATCCGGTCTGAGGACGTCGCTCATTCGATACGAATCGAACACCGATACGCAGCCTCGCACTCGGCGCGACTACAGAGAAACCATACATTCCCAATACGAAATGGGTCGAGGATTCGAATAAATCCTCTTTCTTTCGAAGAAGCGCATTTGCTCTACTCGGAACAAAGCGGAAGTTACGTCATTTTTTTTTCATTTTATTTTCTGGTTCTGCATATTATTCCGATACTGGATCAATAGTTGAAAGAAAATTTGGCGTGCACCGTTTCGATATAAGAAATAAAGAAAATTGAGATTTTTTATACGCGTCTCTGATCGTGAGCAACGTCACCGAGTCTCAGTCAATCAAGTGACAGCCCAAGTAATTTTCATTCTGTGGCGCTGTAGAATAGGTATAAGAGCAGGAAAGGGTTTTTTTTTTATTTCCCTACACTGAGGGGAAAGTGGGTAGCAAGATCAACCATAATCGCAAGGTTGACTTTTTATGGTTGCCACAGCACCATATTTATAGTTTGACAGGTCATGAATGCAACGGTCGAAATAACTTTTGTTGCGTGGTTATTGTAGTAAAAACGTGATTATAGTTTACGATAAATATTGCAGTTTATGAAATATAAAAAGACGTTGGAGACATCAATTGACCATGCTGCAAGTTGACCTGGTTGCAGGAATCCTGATCTCTTGTTTCTCTAACTAGAATCTCACAGGTCAAAATAACTATGGAATTATGACTGGCGCTAAAATCGACCACGCTTTCTGGTTAAATTATCGTTCTTCCAATCAAATTTCGCTCTGAGAGAAATTTCTCTCTTAAAAATGACATAGTTATAAATATTTATAACGAATTTTCTTAAGTAGAAATATTACATATACTGTGAACATCAACCAACTCCCCCATTAAGACCCCGCGACGCGACGTCCGCATGGAAATCGCTGAGCCATTGGACGATTTTTCTCGGAATTCGGGAAATTGAGCTTTCGGCGCCCCGCGGAGAATTCGTCGAGTCTAATTGCTCACCGGCCCTCCATTTGAACACCGCTTCGCGTAACTATTATAACCGACGCGTCGTTATAGCGAGCGTCGACTGTTTAACGACTCGATTGCCAGACACCAGCCGTTCCGTGGAATACGAAAATGTACGCAGGTGCGTAATTGCCATTATACGAGGAGTACGGAAAACGGAGGGTACGCTCTTCCCACCCCCGGCGTCTCTTCCGAGAAAACCAAGCTCCCCGGGGAGAGACCGTCTTGCGCGACGCATTGGTCATTACGGAAAGTGACAGGTGTGTGTGTGGTTGCCGGATGGAGAAACACGCGTGCATAATAATCGGAGGATATAGCGCGAGTATATTCTTACCGGTTGAGCTCGCTCTCTCTCGGCGATAAGAGCTCTCTCGTTTATCTCGCGATCGACGTTGCCACTTTGGCTATTTTCGCGGAACTTTCGGGAAATTATACCCGAATCTACCCGGTCTACCCAGGTCTAAACAGACCTTAAAGCAGGTCTATTCAGAATGGAACAGGTCAAAATCTTCGACTCGGGTATACACTGAGAAAAAAATTTAGTTGTTCCGACCTAATTGTTTGGCTCGAAAGTTAAATTTCGACAAACTAACCATTGTGTGCTTGGTTGGATATACATATCGTTTGTCATTTCCTTCGATACAATTAATTTTGTTGGTAGATGGAAATCAATTCACCTTGAATACGGCGAACCTCATGGTGCAAGTGTCTCAATGCCATAAAAGGGCAAGGAAAAATAAATAGAGTTGAGGCAACCAAATTGAAGTTTTAAAAAATGATTTTTTTTCAGTGTTTCTCTGTTTCAGTGGTTATTCTAACCAAAATACTAGTAAGTTGAACCAAATATTGAATTATTCTAACTACGTATTTAGTTATTCTAACTACTTACATGTTTAGTTGTTCTAACTAAATGTCTAGTTATTTTAACAAGAAAATGGTAACTTGAACCAAACAGGGGTAGAGAGAGAGAGGATCCATATTTCACCACACGGTTTGGTTATGGTCTCCAGAATTTTGGATTGATTGATCAGGTGATTTTTCTCAGTGTGTTCTTGAACGACTACGCGAGATAATTAAAGCCCGTTATCGGCAAGTAAATGCTGCTTCTCCGTACTGCGAGAACCGGCAGAGACTCCAAGCGTTCAATTAGTCAAAGGGCATATCGCTCGATGGAATTGCGCGCCGAGTAATCGCGGTCCTTCATGAACAGTAGCGTTAATACTCGTACTTGCGTGCGGAAGCGTGATACCGGGCGATCGGGTCCATTTGCGTGTTAGTCGTCCTCGAAGAGTTGCTCTTGCACTACTCGAGCGCTCTTTTCAAACGCGCCGTCCCCGCGCCGTTAATAGCGCGCCATATATTTCATTCGTACGGCAAAATTAATTTAACGATAACTCTGCGGCAGCCCGCTTCGCGAGCGAGTATAAATAAAGCGACGTAACGCGACCGGGGCGGTGCTGCTGCCAGCATCCCGCGACGTCGTTACCGATGATACATCAAAATACAAAAAATTAATTGGATAACTCAACGGTCGCCTGGGCTAGGCGCGATACGTGTGCCGAACGCGACATCACGTGTATCATGTATGAATGATAAACGGGTGGGTTTGTTATCGAGGTGATCAACTCTTCCTTTATTTTTTCTCATGGAAGAAAATCGAAGGGTTGTTTTAGTTCGATCGATAGATATATGTCGATACGAAAATGCTATTTAGTGAAATAGCTCGACCATGTCAGCGTTTAAATTTAAGATACGCCGAGAAAAAAATTGGTTAAAAGAATAATATTTACCTTTATTTGTGAATTATATCGTATAATAATGAGACTTATTTATTCACAGCAAATTATAAGCATAATCATTGTAAGTAAATGTTAATCATACTAAAAAAAATTCTTAATCAGTCCAATTACAAAAATATTCATATATAGCGGACTAAATATGTAAAATTGTAGTAATTAATATAAATATCTACTTAGAGCGATTAAACACATATTGCTTGCGAATGAAGAAGTATTACATTGAACACAATTATGTAAATTATGAAGATATTTAATTAATTGCTTGAAATAATTCAACAAATTTAATCGATACGATCAATTTTTTTTCTCAGTGTAGGATTTACTAATGGAGTAGTATTAAAGAGACAAACAGTCAGAGTTATTAAGGTCGGGGTCTCCAACAATATATCATTCTACGAGAAATCTTTAAACGAAGATCACATCCTCGCTCGAATCGAATGTATTCTCGTAGCGTGCGCTTCATTTCTTTTTGTGGAAGTCACTATAATTCCACACACACAACTCCGAGATAATTCCTTTTCTCAAATTAATTCCGATATCGGTAAATATATTTAAGTGCCGACCCCCCCACTCCTAACCGATCGAGGAGACCACCGTGACTCCAGAATCCCGTAAGGACCCCGTATACTTCTCCACGCTCGCGACTCGACAAATATGAATCTCTCGCGGCACGGTCAACGGGCGCGCAGCTCACGTTTACTTAGCGCGCGAATGGCGCAGTTACTCAAGCTCGATAAGCTTCGATATCACACCACTCTCGGCAATTAACCGGTCCGCAACAGTGTTGCAGTCTGCGGGTAATCCGATCCTCCTCTCCCTGTCCCTGCCCCTGGTGTACCCCATCATACCGCGCGCGAAGCCTTTAAAGGGGAGAAACGAAAAAAGAAAAACGAGGAGGGACTGACGTCCGAGATGCGACGCCGCGGCCGCAATTAATCCGAGGCAAGCGACGCGCATCGATCTGCAACGTAGTTGCGGGACGGCCACATTTTTTCGCGTCGCGTTGAAGATGTGCGTGGCCTCGAACAGTGCGTCGAACCGAGCGTCTATATATCGGGCAATGGTCAAATTCAACCGCGCAACGCGCGCGCGCGCGCGGAAAGGATATATCTAGAGAAGCGCTGCGAGCCGGAGAAACTACAAAGAAACTACTCGAAGTAGCTCACCGATTTTCTTCATTCTGCTACATATGTATATCTTGTAGTACACTGTAAAAAAGGATTTTATTTTTAATATACTTTTACATGAAGCTTTTTATCAATACGTGATTATGAAAATTAATATAGGTAATCCGTAATTATGAAAATTAATATATTTCCTTACGAAATTTCCCTTATAAATTTCATAACGGAGTACCTATATTAATTTTCATAATCACGTATTGGATAAAAGCTTTATATACAATTGTGTATTAAATGGAATACAAATTTGTTTACAGTGTAGAGTCAAAAAACATTTGACACATATTTTTTTAAGTATGTACTAATTCCGTCATTTAAGGGTTGAAAATCACCTCTAAACTTGACCCTCGAAAGCTACGTTAAGTTTTTTAATAGAACAAATTGGACATTATTCGTTATGAAAAGACGATAAAATTCGAAGTACTTTTACACTCACAGGGAATGAAAACCCATTTTAGGGGGGTCACACTTTGGAGTGACCCCTTAAATAACCAAATCAGCACGTAAGAGAAACATGTGTTATATTTTTTTTTCTATACTACCACATATCGAAAAATGAAAAAAATCATTGAGGTCTACCACGGGTGGGTTCCTCGCAAGTGAATAAAGAAGCAAAAACGTCTCGAAGAGCCGAGGTCCACTCCGCGGTAACGCGATACCCTTTTGTCCTCCGTGCGCTTCCGCCCCTCACCGCTCAATTTCCGAGGATCCTTCGTTTTCTTCTGCGTCATCGCGACGCGGGGGGAAAGATCGCCTCCTCTAGATGGCATCTGACGTGGCCCGCCACGGCTAAAAAAAAGTGCACCCCACATCGCGCAGCGCGTTTTCCTAACCCCAAAAATAGGCTCGCGCCCTCAGAACTGTTCTTTCTCTTTTCTTTCGTCGCGATATACGAAAATTCCATCGCCCTTCGGCTCGTTCGAATTCCGCATCGGTGTAACTCTGCAGACGTGCGACGGGGCGGGAAGAACGGGAAAAAGAAATACGCGGATAGATACGGAGGTAAAAGGGGGAGAAGGGGATACAAGAGGAATGGCCCACACGAGAAAGGGAAGAAGGAAGAAGACGGGAAAAGGAGACAGAGGTTGCGTGACACGGCGAAGTTACGCAAAAGTCATTCGCGCGTCCCACGCGTCGCCGCGGGAAAGAGCACCTACCGGGCGGACTCGCGACGAAATGTAGTAAGTAGAAAAAGATTTAATTAGTCGGCCACCGAAACCGGTTCTCCGTGGCGTCGCTTGGCAAACGATACGAATGTGTAGAATCGTGTCGACTTACGCTACACGCGCGTGTGTGCTCAAGTACGTCGTTAATATATTCATATATCGGAAACTTGACGAGCGAAATGGACCAATCGCGATATGTAACCTAGGCGGAAAAATTCTGTATAGTTTGTATAATATATAGATCATATATATATACGATAGATTTGGTCCTGTATGAAGTCATACAGGGTGTAATGATCAAGAGGGCTGAAGGAGGAGGAGCCTAATTCTATTGAGAATTTATACACTGACCAATGGTATGTGACTTTCTATAATCCGCTCATTTTGACAAAGAATTGACAGCCGAGTGTGTTCTGAGGAACAGGGATCGTAGGAAGTCATGTTATTGGTCAGTGTAATAACTGTGAACAGAAGTAAGTTCTTTCTGTGTAAGCTTTGTTAGCCATTACATTCTATGTATGACTTCTGTAATATATAGTTCGTATATGGCTTATCTAGATAATCATATATAATCTATATAGGAACAAATTCGTGTATGGACTATGTATACCCAGGCGAAAAAGTTCTACATATTTTGTACATGATCTATATGTGGATTTGGTCATATATGGATTATATATGATTTTTACATTAACCAAATACAGACTATATATGGATTATACAAACATTTAAAAATCTATATAGAGAGAGAGTCCCTATTATAGAAATTATATCCAATCCATATAGAACCAAATTCACATATAGACTATATACAAAATATATTTTTATAAATTTTTCACCTGGAAGTACGTCTAATCAAAGACTATATCTTTGAAAAAATTTATATCGAAGAAGCAGTACCATTATCGAATAAGAATCGAGTCGAAATCCGATTTCTCCGTGTCGATGCAACGGCCACCGTAACCACTGCCGTGCCGGAACTTTCCTCAGGGCCAGACGTCCGCTTTTGAAAACGAGGCGGAGGACGTCGTACACGCCTTAATCGACTGCGGCTAACGTTCCAGCGAGTAGTGCCGTCAAAGGCTTAACGCGCGCGGTCGGGCGACCCGCGCATTCGAGCGTTATCCGCATTAGAATCTCAGATCGCTTCCCGGCACCGGAATTGCCGCATCTCCGAACGAGAACGTGGGAGGCTGGCCTGGAACGCGGCGTATCACAACAAACACGGCAGATCCGCCGAGCTGATACGCGAGGAGACTCTCTGAACGATTTCCATTCAGTTGAATAAAAAGGGAATTGCTGTGTGTATCTACTGTGCATGCGTCGTTCGTTCGGTAAAAATATGGTAGAAAGTAACTGCAGATATATAAGATCTATAAATTTCTCTGTGAGTTTCGAAAGACGATCTCAGATTTGGAAAGTGAAATGAAAGGTTTTCCAGAACTTTCTGACCACTGTATATTACAGTCCTAGGCAGGAAAGTTCTATATATTTTGTATACAATCCATATATAGTCTGTATATATATGGTTAATCCTATCTAATAAAATCCAACGCGATATAATCGAAAGTCGTGGTCACCTATCACCATTGGTTAGTTGATAATCCATATCGATAATCGAAAATCGTGATCACCTATCCCCATTGGTTATTTGATAATCGATATGGATAGCTAAAGCGGGGAAATTCAATTTGATAAAATTAGTGTTGAAGTAAAGGTAAATGTCGTTATGAAATATGTTTTAGGCGCGCGCTTGCGCGTGCAAATGGCCTAGTATATAGGAATAATATATAATTAATATATAACCAAATCCATATTTGGATTATATACTAAATACATATAGAATCTTTCCACCTGGGATGATTAGTTGATTATGATTTAGTCGCTTTAGGGAAAATTGGTGTGTGGTTTAAAGCGAGTAATATCGAGATATTTCATTGTTTTCCTTCAGCTTGGTTAAATTTCTCTTTATTCTGAGAGCTAATTACACTTGTTATAAAGAGAAACTTGATCAAGTAGAGGGAAAAAATGGAATAACCCGATATTAGTCGCTTTAAGCCATACGCCGATCCTCCCATCTAGATAACTCACTCTGTTTATACCTATCTATGAGTAAATATTTTCAATGAGTCAGTCTCGTGGATATATCAATGGATCGATCAATGGTTCGATTAAATTCTTAATGAGATTAGTGTATCGATAATTCGTAGCAGTCGTATCAAAACATATTGGAAGTTACAACGAAAAAACGAAATGCACTACTTTGCCTCTTCTATTCGCGGTGCATTGAACGGAGCTGCATAAGACGAGAGAGGGATGCGAGAGAGGGGGAGGGGAGAGGGAGAGAGGAGAGAGGGGGGGACTGGACGACGCTATCGGCTCGTCGAACGAGAGGACGCCGCGGAGCGGCTCAAAGTCCTGGTCCAATTGAACTCGGCCATTTACATATTCATATCGTATATCCGTAGATCGTGATCGGTCGCTGCGATAAAACAGTTTAGTGTTAATACCGCGTCCCTCCCCCGCTGACTGCGTCTTGTTTCTGTCCGTTAGTTTTTAATTGGCTGTAACTCGAGGCCATTTATCCGCCCGAGTCTCCGGAGAGGGGCCACGATCGCTTCCCGCTCTATCAGAGGCTTCTCATCCCGATAAGATTAACAATCTCACGCGAAGACCGCCGACCCGCCGTTTCCCGCGTCTGCATCTCTTCGGTGCATGCGGGATGCACCGCGACTTGACGTAAAGGTGAAGCTACATATATCGATTAGCGACGGCGTTCCTTCGACTGCTTCTTTAAAAATCGGGAGAAAATCGTCGACGGAAGAAATGGAACGCGCTTCCACTTCGAGAGAGAGTTCGCATTAATCGTCACGCCTTCGCGGATTCATTTATAAATTTAAAATCTCGGACAAATTCAATAATGATATTACTTTTAATTCAACTAATGGGCCGGTGCGGAAATTCCGTAGACGACAGAAGATGGGAAACGTATATCGCACACCCAGATCAAAACAGTATCAACTCAAAAAAAACTGTTTTTCAGAAAAAGTAAACCCCTTATCAAATATCGACATGAGAATCAGTTTTTTGCCATTTCTGAAAAACAAGTTTTTTTTTGAGTTGATACTGTTTTGATCTAGGTGTGCGATATGCAAAAGATATGGAATGATTGTAGGTTACGTATTATCTTTGCCAAAGGTCAATTTTTACCTTCGATTTTTAAACAAATCATGTAATGCGCAATTGTAAATTAATAATTCGTCAAAAGCGGAGAACTTAACACGTTGGCTACCATATGAATCACCGGTGATACACGAGATATGGTAGCCAACGTGTTAAAGATTTAGATTGGTAGCCAAAGTGTTAATCTTTAAGATCTTAAAATTGTACCTTATTTATTGTTTTTGGTTTCGTGTGAAGGGAGAAAAAGGGTTTGTCACGAAAAATCACCTTTTAGAAATAATATATAAGACAAAATTATTTGGTAGGTACGGGTACCTATCCCTTAGCCCTCTGTATCGGTTTCTGTAACCACATGGCTACATCGTTTCTTTAGATATAAATATTCATAAATTCGCAATACCAATGGGATTTGGCAATCACGACACACATCATTGTAAGTCTAACTTAATGCATAACTTACAATTGTTACTTGAGCTATTTGTCACTGTAAACTTCCAAGAAATATTTTTTCTATGGTATTTTGCTAAACTTTGCCCGGACCGATACAGAGTTAAAGAAATGGTTTTCAGGACTCATTGAATTACAGTCCACAGTACCCGTATAATTACAGCACCTCTTCGTAAATACGTTGAAAGGACTCTCGACCAATTGAAATGCACCTCTCGCGTACCCGCAACGCGAATGCCACCGCGATACCTTCAGAAATTCAATAACTGAACGTTTCAATATCAGCTGACCGTTATGCATCCGCCGAAGAGTCCAAAGGAATCTTTAAAACGCCAAAAGGGACAATGACTCGAGAGTAACCGAGTTCCAAATTCCTCGCGAACAAAAGCCAGCGACGGGTATACACGTTCGCCGCAGAGGTTTTAGCGAATTCGCTTTACGCAATCCGATGAGGTGTGCAAAACCGGACGACGCGTCCGTTGCACGTAAAGCGTATCTACCTGTGGTGCGCGACGACACGCTCAGCTCTTGCTTCCACCGCGGCTTCTCTTCATGCGCAGAATGTAGCGGAACGAAGAGACACCGCCGGAGCGGACAATTCCGCGGCTATTCGCGGTGAATGGACCTGATGATGACGTCCGAGGAACTCGCAATACACCGCGCGCTTGTCCTTCTCTCAAAGAAGAGACGCGGTCGCGCGCGCCGTTTTCGTATCCGTTTCGGGGGACAATACACCCTGCAGTGTCTTTGTACCGTCTGCAATGGATCGCTGAAATGGTTGTGATTATTGCCAAGGAGGTGGATTCAAGAGAGAGAGAGAGAGAGAAAGAGAGGTGAGGGGGATAGAAATAGGGGTAGTAGGAGACGAGGACGGGGCTGCCATCAATCACCCCACGATGAAAGCCGTGCGGTCGATCCTGCGTCACGCCATTCACAGGCAAATACCACGGAAAATAAGGCTGTTTTCGCGTGTGTGCACGCGTACGAGTACATGTATGTATGCATGCGAGGTGGACACGTTCGATAGTGGTGAGCCAATCCGCAAGGAGAGCATCCAAGGTATGTGTACCTATAAGATGTCTTCATACGTGTGTAAATATTAAATACGCGAGGTTTGATTTCGTGCGTGGTAAATTGCATTAAAGGTGTAGTGGACGAGGAGAAGTTGGATGGACGACGTACACTGAGGAAAAGAATCAGTTGGATCTACTAAAAATTGCTTAAGGAATCGCGAGTAATTATTTATTTACATCAATTGAATTTTTTTTCGTAATAATTAAATATTCCTTTCGTGCAATCACATATTAATCCACATGATTGTAAAGAAGAGAAATTTAATCGATGTATTTAAAAAATTCATTGGTATAAATAAATAATTACTTGCCATCCCGGAAGAATTTCTCGTCCCAGTAAAGGTACCCTTAGATCCAAAATATATATTCTTCAATGAAGAATCTGTATTGTTAACAATTTGTAAGATCATCATGTTCTCGGTTAAAGAAATATTCTTTTGGCACTAGCTACTAAGGTAAAAGTGGGATGACGCCCCGGTTTCTATTTAACTTTGAACGCGACTATCTCGAAACGCAGTAGAGATATGCAAAAAATGTAAAGCAGTTTTTTTATAGTAAAAATATAGAGCAATATTTTTCATTTAAACTTTTCTTCGATATCTGCAATCAATTTCGAGATAATCAACTTTGAACTCGCTCTTGAATCGAGGCGTCTATCCCACTTTTACCCTATCTTTCTCAGTGTAGTTTTAAGTTAGATCAACTCGGATCAGGATCAGCAGCGCACGGAGAGAGGTGGCCATTTAAAAGGGTCGTTACCGGAAGGGTCTCGAAAGTGGCCTGAAAGGCGCTCGGCGTCGCGGTGCAAGGAGAATAAGCGCGCACGACGACGAGCGAAATGGCTACAAAGAGGGGTTAAACGCGTGCACGCCCGCACACAGAGTCAGTAAAGTGCAGCCGACCGCGCGCGAGTTTCGCAGTTCGTGCAGCGCATCACCTTCCCCCTTCCCCGAGTCCAACCGACGCTCTAATTTGTATCGCGCTCCTGAATTACCGGCAAATAGACGCTTTTACGCGGCCGTTCCCTTTTAGCGCGATTTTAACGACGACACCTGCGCGGCAGTTTACCCACCCCTTCGCCCTGAAACTCCGTAGCCTCGCCAAAATCGGCATACTAAAAAAGCGCATCGCTTATTGACTGAAAGTCTAGGATACGACCTGTACCCATACTTTTTTGTTCAACTTTTCCCAGACTTCCACCATGTTTCAGCCATACGTTTGTTACATGTAAAAATTGGCAGCAAGTTTAATTCTAATTACAAAGACCAATTAATGTTAACTTTATTAGTACACGGCAACAGTGATCTTCAAAAATCTCGACGGCAACTCTCACGAAAAAAGGACAAAACAAAACAAAACAAAACCCTCCCCAATGAAAACCAACACACGCGGCACCCTACTACCCCTCTACCCCTAAACTCGAAAGGCACCCGCGGCGAGAGTCTCGAATTCGCGACAGAGCGCCGCCGTCACCGCCACCGCCGCCACGCGTGTCACCTAATATCCTATCGCCTGGTCTAAGAAAGAATTAGACACCGTCGAGACGTGAGCGACGTCGTCGTCGAAGCGACAACGAGCGGCGCGCAGTGATGCGGTGATGCGGTTTTCGGTTACACGACTCTCTCCGCGGCGGCGCGGGCGGGGAACCGCGTTCATACGGGGCATACGAAGCGCCGATGGTTTCGTGCTCGCGTGGAATGTTTCTCGAAATTCTATACCCGCGAGGGGGTTAACCGCTTCGAGATGTTACACCGCGCGGTTCCAGAGGTAGTGGAAAAGAGAGAAAGAGTCGGAAGCCGAAATGCGGGGACCGCGGAAGAGCGAGAGAGAAAGAACGGAAGAGGAGAGGAGAAACTCTATCGAAAGAGAGTGAGAGAACGGCGCCCGGGACACAGCGAGGTGATATCGCGCGAGGGGGACAAGTCGGCTCTTCGGGGGTAACACGTTTAACGAGTCCTTCGTGGCCGGTCCGTCAATCGCGAGACGGAGGAACGACCGGACCATTCCCACCGCTCGCGTCCCGCGTCGGCAAACGAGGGAGATGTTAGCATTGCCGTGGCTGCCGCCGCGGTTCTTTCGCATCCGAATCGATCCCGATCGGACAGTCGTTAGAATGATCCGGCGGCGCTGCCGCCGGAGACCGCGTCACGGGTTCTACACGAAATGGGAAATATAGGCTCGCACGGAAACCCGATCCCATGGTGCTTGGCGTGGGCTACGGGGAGATGTTGTAGACAGAGACAAAAATTAGTTGGATCTACTGAAAATTAGTTGTGGGGTCGCAAGTAATTATTTATTTTGATCAATTAAATCTTTTTGCATATTAATTAGTGATTTCTTCCTTACAATCACATACTATTTGACGTGATTGTAAGAGAAAGAGCTATTTAATTGACGTATTAAAAGATTTCGTTGATGTAAATAAATAATTACTTGGAACTCTGCAAGTAATTTTCAGTAGATCCAACTAATTCGTTTTCTCTTCAGGCGCGAAAGAGTTCTATATATTTTATATATGATCCATATGTGGTTTTGGTTAAATGTGGATTACATATGATTTCTATATTAATCATATAAAGACTATATAGATTTTTGAATGACTGTATTATCCGTATATATAGCCTGTACATAGTTATATATTGACTATATATAGAAATCATATATAATATTCATATATGACCAAAATCATATATGGATCATACAGAACTTTTCCGCCTGGGTACGACCGCAGGGAGGCGTCCATTTTGATCGCGATTATCATACTTTTTATGTAGGTATTACTTACTAGGTACTTTTAGAGCGTGTTGGTGGAACGTTTTCTTCTTAAAGATTGGAATTCGATCGAATTATAATAATCCATATCCAAAACTATTCGAGTTTTGTAATCAGCACCAGTTTATTATACTTCTAACAACTATTATTCAGTCCTGCTAACTAAAAAAAGTAGTTTCGATAACTCTAATTAATTAAAAAAAATACACTGAGAGATATTATAATTGCTGATGCCAAAAAAATGTTTTCTTCAATATTATATCATTCCAGGATCAAGCCATGGTTTTTTTTTCGTGCGAGAAAATATTTGATAGGGGCTCGAATAATTGTTTTTTGCGCAAAAAGAATTTCTCGTTCCAACACGGAAAATATTCTTGAATCAAAAATATATATTCTTCGACCAAGAATCTGTATTCTTAAAAATTTGCAAGATCATATTATGTTCTTGATTCAAATATATTTTTTTAACACTAGCAGTTATTTCTCTCACTTTAGTTGTAATAACTAAAATAATTTAATGCTGATTACTAAACTGGATTATTTACAACAAAAATGATTGCCACAACCATTTCTTTTTTCTTTCCGTATGTCTATAAATAAATTCTTAGTTAATAACTGGTTTAGAATTTACATAAAAATGATACAACGCTGTTCGAAACAAATTCTGTAGCGCAAACCATGGATCAACGTACACGGAAAGACTGATACCAGTAAATTTTGCTGCATCTGCAATAAAAGAGTTACACCTGAGGGTTTCCTGATGTTCCTACTGTGCTGGAAAACGATTTTTCCTTAGAAGCGCTATTGTAGTAAATTCTAATTTAAATTATTACTGTTTGCAAAAGAGAAATTTACTGTATCTCGCGTTGTAAAAACACCCAAAAACCCTCATGTGTACCTCTTTTATCATAAATTCAGTAAAATTGACTGGTATCAATCTTTCCCAGTACAAGTTACCCTTCCAGGATTCAACCACGCGATCGATAGCCTCCATCGGGGCCCGTTTCACCCGCGCCTATTCTTCGTCGCGACCGTACGCAGTCGCGCGCGTTTTTTAACGTACGAACATCTCCGCGATTCATCCTCCCAGCCTCCCGTGCTGACCACATCCAAACCGAGAACCGCGAGAGTCGACTGCGCGCGAATGTCCTTATTCGCGTCGCCTTATCGCCGCGAATATCCCGCTTTCGACTCGCTCGCCACACGTCCGGCACGTTCTACACGCCTGTCTCTCGTACACACGACGACAAAACTGCGCGTCCGCGCATTTCGCATTTAAATGGAATACCGTATCGCCTCACCGCGGTGACCGCAACGGCGCGTCCACCCGGCGGCGGTTCCGCACGAACGGGCCCCGAAATGACGGGGCCCGCTGTCTCTCTCGCGGGTCCCATTTAGTCGCATTGGTCATACCTCGTCCTCCACGCACCGTCTCCTCCCGACAATGCGGCAACGCGCGCGCGGTTCCCCGCGAGGAAATATTCATAACGAACGTGAAACGAACGGATGGACCGGCGAGAAGGCGGGGGGGCAAACGCCGCGCGGCAGAGAAGGGACGTTTAAGCCTTTTTTGTCGCGCGATGACAAGACTAATTACCGTCCCGGGGGCAAGGCGGCGTCGTCGACCGTCGCGCTGCACACGGGGCATCGTATACGTAAATACAATACACGCGTACACCACACTGACCCGCGGCGCCCATTTTTTGGGGGCAGCGTCCGTAACGTCGAATCGCACTGTTGGGATTTCCTGTGGTTCGGTATTGTTTTCCGACGATTTCAAACCGTGACTCGGATAACGAGATTGCTTTTTGGAGTTCGAACGCAGCTAGATGTACTTACTGCACTGAGAGAAATAATTGCTGATGTGAAAAAAATGTTTTTCTTCAATCAAAAACACGATACAATTCCAGGATCAAGCCATGGTTTTCTTCGTGCAAAAATGTATTTGAGAGGCTCGAGTAATTGTTTCTTTTACGCAGGAAGAATTTCTTGTTGCAACGAAGGTATTCTTGAATCGAGAATATCTATTATTCGACCAAGAGTCTGTATCCTTAAAAGTTTGTAAGATCGTATGTTTTTGTATTCGAGAAATTCTCCTTTTGACACTAGCAATTTCTTTCAGCGCGGACGCGCGTTATGAAGACGAGAGGTGGTGCAATTTCATTATTCGAAAGAATTTGAAGCCCTTCGCGAGAAACTGTTGAAGAATTCTTGTAGAATTTTCAACGCATAAGAAATTGTCTATCTCGAATGAATTCTACAGATGTTGCATCAAGTAAAGGACTGCGCGTATCTATAGTCGAAGGGAATGTTGTTCCAGACATTTTTAGGGGCGAGAAACAAAGAGAGACCGACGAAGCTCTCGAAGCGAGGATAGGGAGGAAGAAATAAATGTATCCTCTCTCGACTCTCTCTCTCTCTCTTCTTTAAGAGGGTGACCGAAAAGGAGAGACTCGTATCTTTTAATTGTTCGGATGCACTCAGACATTCTCGAGCCTCCAGACCCTTTCTCTCTCTCTCTCTCTCTCTCTCTCTTTCTCTCTTGCCTACCGGACGGCTCCTCTCGGGGAGTTTCGGGACCCTAGAATTAGCGTGGCGAACGGGTAGAAAGATTGCAGGGTTGCAACCTGAAAACGCCCTGCGATCGGGCCAGCGCAGCCCGGCGAAGTGTGGGAAAGGCAAGGTGGAACGCGAGTGACGTAAGTGTGTAGGTACGGTCGTGCGTGAGGTGAGAGGGTTGAGAGAGGCCGAGGGAATCCTCCGTCTTCTTCTTCTTCTTCTACTCGCATCGCGTGCAATCGCGGTCGAACACACGGGATGTGGACATGCGTGTCGATAGATGCGTACCTCAAATTTCGCGCGCGGAGCTCCATTCATCTCGAGAGTAGGGCTCTCCTGAGAGACGTTCGCGAGGGTCGGGGATGCGCTTTTCTCGATCGGGAGTCCGAGCGTCGAGATGCATCGATTTATTATCTATACTGCGATTTCTTGAAACTCATCGTTATACGCGATAGAAATGCATTCGCTCGACTTGGAAACTAGCCCCGAGGAATCTCGAAGAAGAGAAATATACATAAATGTATTTCAATATTTGAAGAAACACCAAAATCGCATTCCCGAGACGCATACCTACTGTAAAAAAACTTGTATTAAATTTAATCTAATTGTATATAAAGCTTTTATCCAATACGTGATTACGAAAATTAATGTACTCCGTTATGAAATATATAAATTTTCATAATCGTACATTGAGAAAAAGCTTATATAAAGATATATTAAAATTACAAATTTTGTTTTACAATGTATCTACACGAAAAGCAATGCGAGTAACTTGCAATTACCCCGAAAAGAAAGATTCGGATAACAAACCACCGGTGGCACGATGTGCGCGAACGAAGTATCCCATCTTTCGACAAATTGCCATCCGTCAGCTGGATAATTTCATCGGCAGATTCCGATGGACAAGGCGCGAGTCCATCGAAAGGTTTATATTACAATGGAGAGAAGTGCATCGTCGGTGGGATATAACGTCGCCGGAAGACGTGCAACGCGAGCGCAGCGCTCTTCCCCCGGGCGAATAGGTGACTTTCGCGAATAATTTTTTCTCGCGAGCGCGTGCTGCGTATATACGGAGTATAAAGAAATTCCCGAGGTGCGCTCTGCACGAAAAGCCCTCCTGTATGGCGGTTCATACCACCGCGGCCGGGCACGGCGTGGTGAGTCGCCGGAATACACGTGTCCGGGCGAGTAAATTACAGGCGGCGGCCCGTGTAAATCGGCTTTTAACGCCGGACACCACGCGGGGCCCTCGAGATCCCCGGCTGGTTTACATAATGCGAAATTGGTCCGAAAGAGGCGGCGGTCGGTCATTATTTAAATTCGCGCGATCGGGTTTGACCCAGTTCTCCGAGGGGAAAAAATTCGCACGAAATTCTTCGCGCGCGACTGCACTCGCCGCAGGCCGCAGCTTTCCTGCTTTCTCGCCGAGAGGTCCTTACGTGACGCGACGCGAGCGGTCGTCGTCGTGCGCGACTCGAGTCGTGAGATCCTGGAAAAGAGAACGGGGAGGAGGTGGAGTCGTACCGTACGTAGGTACACGTTGGTACGCGTCACATTCGGAGGAAATGATTGCCTTGTATCTCTGCGAGGGTAGAATAAGTAGTGGGTACTTGGTAAGGTAATACTCTCGTTATTATCCGTGAAACATAAATTTAACGCTATATGCACCCGGCGTCAAAATATGTAGGTCACTGTAATGCAGCACAAGAGAAGTGAAAGAGAAGAGCGATCATGACGGATCAAAAGTCTCTTATCGAAAAGAGCCTGGAGAAGAACATGATTGATTTGTTGGAAGTTTTTAGCCTTGACTCTGCTTTGCAAATTTCGACATAAACTTTCGGACCTTTTGTTACCTAAGAAACGAATTAAAGAATAGTCAAGGCGATTAGTCGACGACATTAGAATACTCGTGCTATTCGACATCCGGGATGATAGCTCAATAAGTCAATAAATAAATCAAGGCTCGCTGTTAATTTGACGTAAAAATTTTAAAAAATCAACTTATACTTGACACATGTGGTGAATCAGGAATGTCTGACTGGGTATGTACACTGAGAGAAATAATTGCTAGTGTCAACAAAATACATGTGATCTTACAAATTTTTAAGAATACAGATTCTTCATCGAAGAATACAATATTCTTGATTCGAGGATACCTTCGTTGGGGTAAGAAATTCTTCTTGTGCAGAAAAAATAATTACTCAAGCCTATCAAGTATTTTTTGCACGAAGAAAATCATGACTTGATCATGGAATTATACTAATTTTTTGATCAAAGAAAACATTTTCGCAGCACCAGCAATATGAGCCGTTGAAAACCAGAATGGTGTAAGTCACATTTCATATAAGCTAAGATTCTTTGACTGCAAAGTTAAATACAATTTGAAAAATCTGTCTAGATGATACAAAACAGATATGTATGATTTAAAACATCTGTTTTTTTTATATCATCTAGACAAATTTTTCAAATTGTACTTAACTTTGCAGTCCAATAATCTCAGCTTACATGAAATGTGTCTTACACCATTCTGGTTTTCAACGGCTCAGTTATTTCTCTCAGTGTACGCAAAGATCGTTCATTTCGCAACGAGCTTCTAAATTTCTCAAGAAAGAGAACGAAACACATACACACGAAAAGGAGAATTGTGTACAAGGTACTCGATAAATAGAATAAGTAATCAAATGTTCTCAGATATATAACACTTTGGTCTCTGCTGCAGAATCGATACCATAACGTCTTCCCGAATTCGAAGCGCGCGATGGAGAAGAAACCGATCCGGACCCAGTACAGAGGCGACGCGATCGCGTGTCGATCTCCCGGCGCTCTCGCGACTTCGAGGGAGCGTCGAGTCCTGATAGACTCGCGAGAGAGGAAGGAAAGAGAGAGAGAAGCGCCGCCGCGTCAGCGCGAGGCAGCAGCCGTGGACCTTCCGGCCGCAGGTGCGCCGCGGAGGAGAGCGAAGGATCGGGAGACGTCCCTCCCGATGTGCATTGTGATCGTGTGATATAATAGAGGCGGGAACGGAACGGCGTCCGTGGGAAACCGGGAACGGTACCACCTGACGCACCGCCGCGCCGTACGGCGACGGTACACTTTACATTTTGATGTCGGGAGAGGGCGGGGGCCCGCTCCCGCACCCCCTTTCTCTTTCTCTACTTGACGAAACGCCTTAAAGACGGTGTTTTACCGCTTTCGAGCGGTGATGCGGTCGCGGCGGAAAGAACGGGAGCGGTTCGCACGCCGCGGTAAGACGAACTCGCGTACGGGGCTGCTCTTGCGCTTGTCGCGAAAATCGCTGGCGTTTGTCGAGGGGGTTGCGGCGAGGGAGGAAATGGAGTTTTTCGTCATCGCGGAGAGACCGGCAGATTAAATTTTACTGCGTGTACACGGTAAAAAGATTGGTATCGAGATTTTAAGCTGTTTTTACAGCACGTTAGGGTATTTTTTTTCTTAAACATTAAATCGTGATAGTTTGCATTACATAGATAGATTCCAAATAAAAATTGTTCTTCAGTATGATAGGAACATTCGGAGATGCTGATATGTATAATATCTCCCCTTTATTGTAAACATAGTAAAATATATTACATCAGTCTTTTTCCGCGATAAGCACTTGAAAAGTGGAGCTCGATCAACGTGATTGTTCGGTTGATGTGGCAGCTCGCAAAATCATTGATACAGTCGAGTTTCTTTTCAATCTAGAATTTCCTTGAGTAACTCAAAATGCTATCAAAGCAACTGTGGCGTACTTTCTCTGGAAAGTATACTTTCTATATATATTGAGAGTCCTGGAGAAATTATATCAGAAAATTTTCTAATATAATTATATCAAAAAATGAATTAATACAGAAATTCATCAATCTTTATATGCCTGATTTGACTTGATTCCAGCGAAAAAAATATTTCTTCGAGCCAAGCAAATACTCGTAAGCTATTGCTCTATTTCTATTTGAATGTAAAAGACATTCTAATAATCAACACATAGGACATATATGTATTTACTTAGCCCAACGAAATATTTCTTTTGCCATGATCAAATATACATTTATTTACTACAAAAATAAGCTCTTCACTCAGTCTACAGGTAAAATACCAATCTATGCTAAATCTGCACACTCTCTCTCTCTCTGAGGAAACAATTTATTCGTAACTAATAAATGTTTGTTTAAATATGGCAAAATAAACATTTTATCGGATCAAGTAAATATTCATTAACTATTACGATGTTTACTTGGCACAATTAGACCTTTTGAGGCAAACATTTGAATGAAATAAACATTTTAATAATTAACAAATATATTCTCGTCCTAACGCGGAATATATTTTTCGCCGTACTTAAAATTACACTTATTAACTATCAATAAACCGTCTTCTCGGTGCAGGTACGTCTTTAACGATTAATTGAATCCCTTGATATAATACACCTACTTGACAAGATATACTATACCATACGCGCGTTCACCTCCCGCAAGACTATCGTATATCGACGTATACCACGCATGCGGCACAGACCTATCAGTCACGGTTCCCATGTCGACGAGCGATCCGCCGCACCGGTGTTCGGATACCCACGACACCCACGCCCAACCCTTGCCAACTCCTCGTAATTGCGACACGTTTGCCGCGCGACGAAAGCCCGCGGAGCGATTCGAATCGCAGCGGCGCGCCGCGCGGGAATATCGGTGCGGTATCCTGCAGGGCACGCTCGGCGTGGCGCGTCACGATGATCATCCACGCTTTCCTCTCATCCATCCTGGACCGAGACGGGCTTCGGTGTCGCTCTTCGCGTTCGTCATACGTAAGTATTCACCGTTAGAAAGGCGCATATACCTACGCTGCAGCGACGATTCGTCGCAACCTATATGTATAGGCTTCGACGAATCTCGAGGAATTTCGACGACGTCACGGATTACGCGTTTCAGGAATTTCGGAGTGAGATAAATATAGAATTTCAAAATGAGACGCGCGCGCGTTTCTCGCGGGTTGTACACTGAGAGAAATAATTGTTAGTGTTAAAAAAAATATTTCTTCAGCCAAGAAAATATGATCTTACAAATTTTGAAGAATATAGATTTCTGATTAGAGAATACCTTCGTTGCGACAAGAAATTCTTCCTGCGCGAAAAGAAAAATTACCCGAGCCTGCAAAATATTTTGTTGCGCGAAAAAAACCATGGCTTGATCTTGGAATTGCATAATGTATAGGTATTCGATTGAAGAAAACAATTTGTTGGTGGTGTTAAAAAAATGTTTCCTTACATTATAAACACACGACGAATGAATACGAGCCAACGAAACGTTTTTTTTTTTGGAATCACAAAATTCTTTGGTCGATTTTACGAAAACTTTGATGGCAGAGCTAAACATTTGGGATAATTCAACGAATATTTTTTAGGTTATCAAATTGACTCAACAAAATTATTTTGCTGACTACTCTTTTTCTCAGTGTACAGTGAGCCTTCCCTCCTCCCCTTTCCTCTCATCCGCCACTCTCAACCCCTCAACGATATCCGTACGTGCCAAAGTCGTAAAAGACGCTCTTACGGCTGTTTACGTTCGTTCTAATTTGAATAGGAGTGATAATAAAAAGAAAAAAGGGAGTATCGATTCACACGGCGAGAAGCGACGAGACGTCGTATC
Source organism: Xiphydria camelus (assembly GCA_963678675.1). Lineage (NCBI taxonomy): Eukaryota > Metazoa > Arthropoda > Insecta > Hymenoptera > Xiphydriidae > Xiphydria > Xiphydria camelus. Next base: position 32,956,612 of record OY783192.1, on the reverse strand, counting down.
GCGGGGGTAGAGGAGCGAAGGACCGACCGACCGACCGAACCCCTCCTCGGGGGTTACAAGTTCTATCTCGTATCTGGATATCAATTACACCCCGGCGATGCCCTCGGCGAGAAAATGTCATTAGAATCAATAACAGCCGCCTCACCTCCTCCTCCTCCACTTCGCATTGCCACATTCTCCTCCCCCGTTGCGACGCCGCACACGGAGGCAAAACAGAGCGCGGCACCCCCGCGCTGTCGCACCCCCTCGCGAAACTTCTTCGACGTAGCGTGCGCTGTCATCCCGCGGGCGTGCATTGTGTCACGCCGCTCGTGCTTATAACCGGCACCCTTCGCGCGCGACCCCAAAGATGATCGGACGGGGGTTAGAGTGGAGCGGGGGTGGCGCCGCGGGAAATTATACGCGCATACGCTTCTCGCGCTCTAATTTCGATGAACTCGATCCGAGCAGAGTGCAGCGGCAGAATGACAAGGTGGAAATGTGTAAGAAGGTTGCGGGAAGTTCAGGGCATTCGTTCTTCTCGGGTCTTGGGAATTGTTGGAGCAATTTCTAAACGATGTAAATGAGATTAACTGTGTAATTGTACGGTGTTATAGTGTGCTCTCTAGATCTGAATCAGCTAGAATGACCGATAATCAGCGAATAGTAGCTGATGATCAGCTAAAATCATATCACTGCTAATTTTTCAGCGGTATGCTTTCAGCTGACCGTCAGCTACTATTCGCGGATCGTCATTTGTTCTATCTCATCTATTCGAACTACATGTTTAGTTATTCCAATTGCATGTCTAGTTATATAAGTAGAATATGGTCAGTTTAATCGGACACAAATGGAGAGGGTCCATATTTCACCGAAGGGTTTGATTATGCTCCCCAAGATTTTTGTTCGATTGACCAGGTTATTTTTCTCAGTGCTGCGACACGTATAAAATGACGGCGTCTTCCCCAAGACATCCCAATTTAACAGCGTAGCTTATTTCGTATACCAGCGCCCACGCGAAACGTCCAAATCTGCTTCTATTATTAAACGAAGGATTGAAGGGAAAACGGAGGAGAGAGGAAGAGGATCGCCGGTAGATATACACGACGAAGCCGCGGGGTCGTAGGATGTGACTAAGCCTTCCGCGAAAAGATTTACCGTGGAGGAACCTTCGCAGACTCCGCGGGAACCACTCGTTAAGCCACCGTAATTCCTCGAGATAAACCCCGCATTATGTCGCAGATAATGCAAACCCCTACGCCGCAAAGTATATAAAGATTTTTCGTGCGGTCCGCAGGCGAGGAGAGAGGCGCGCGAGAGACCGAATCTCCCTCCTCTGGGCTCTCCATCTCCGCGGCACTTTGAGTGACGCGACCTGCTCCAGATAATCGTCATCTTTGACGCTCCGTTTTCTTCCCGCGTATTCGTCTAATTTTAGCCAGTATCCATTTCTTTTTTGCCCGTGGATTTATCGCACCGCGATAAGCGTATAAATAAAACAGAGGACGACACGCATCCCCGGTGGACCCCCACCCCCCTCCGTTTCCCAAAGCAGGAACGAAACGGCGGACGCAGCTCGTATTTAAAATGGTTTAACGACGCGTGCATATAAAACGAGCCGAGATTTTTTATAATTCCCAGTAGAAGGAGAAGAGGAAGACGCGCGGTGGACCGCGCAGGGATCGTCCATCCCCGCGTTTAATTAAGCCGTAAATCGGCGCGTCTCTTTATTGCGACCTTAAACCATATCCGGCCGGTGGACCGGTAACAGGGTCTCGTTTCGCGCGGTCCCCATACAAGTTGGCGAAATACCCCGCTTTATTTCCTCGGACAAACGCCCCCCCTCGCGAAATGGCCGCGACGCGGTGCCGCCGCGTCGTAAATACGGCGGCCCGCGAAATCCTCCTGCGGTGGATATAATAAAAGAGGCGGAGTGGGAACTTTTTTTTTTACTTCACTCGAATTCTTTATATCGTCGCCCGTTTTATTGCGCCGGATCTCCTTATCGCGTCGACTCGCGCACGGTGCGCGATACGTTATGGGCTTGTAACGTACGCTCGCGCTGTCGCTGCGCGCGAGTGGAAAGGGGCGGAGGAAAGATAAAGGGCGAGAGAGGAAGAAAGGGGAAAAAGCGAGGCGCGGGGGAGAGAGAAAAGGGAGAAAAGGAAGCGAAAGCGCGCAATTCGACGAGATCGTTTTCGTATACGCGAGGTCGTTCCTCGTAAAGCGCCTGGTGTGTACAGCGCGCGCACCCCTGCACCGTCGGTGCAACCACCACCATCTTCTTCCTCTCCCATTTGAATATAAAAGCAACGATAAGCACATCCTTAGTCGCTCGCAGTTCTGAATTGTTTCCGCTTCTTAAGCTCCGGCAAATTTATTATAATAACTACCCTTAGCCGACGGATCTCTCTCTCTCTCTCTCTCTCTCTCTCTCCCCACCCCCCTCCGTCCCACCTCGTCGACTTGATTTCCTCCCACTCGCTCTCCCTTTCCTCTCCGCGGGCGCGTCTCCTCGCGAATCCTCGCCGCGCGGCGCCCTCTTCATCCCCCTCCGCGCCACTTCGCGTCTCTCCGGCAAACTTCTCCGCGTTTCACCGGTGGCGAGATGCACGAGCGTCTCTCGCTCTATCGAGATCTCCTCTCCTTCCGCCCGGCACCACCCCGCTCCCACCTCGCGGCGTTTCTCTAGCCATTTTTATTACGAGCCCCCTTTCTTCGGAGCCGCGAAGCGAAAAGGCGAAATGTTTCTCCAAATAACGTCCTCTCTCGTCGGAGTGAAAGCGCGCCGCGTGAAGGGAGGGAAAATGACGAGGGAGAGAGGGAGAGGGGGACGGGGGTGCGCGACCGGCTACAACATTACGGCGTAAATATTGTAACGGGAGGGATGTTCTTTTTGGCGGGGAATTCGTCTACAAGTGCTCGCACTCGTTGCTTGGAATACGCGGTGAGTATTCTTGTTCGACGAGGGTGAGGGATGAAAGACTAGGAAGGAGGGGGGTTCGTGGGACCGCTGAAACACCCGGTGTATTAACCGCCTTTCTCTCTTTCCTTTTCAGTCCGATGTCAATTTTTGTCTGGTCTTTGTCGAGAGGGTTTTGATATTAATACGCGAAGGGTTCGGGGTGTCTTCTTTCTTCTCTTATCATTACTTCTTTTCCAACGCACGGAACTTTTATATGCGTCCATTTCCTCCCCCTTTTCAACAATTTCATATCTACGATCATGAAAATCATCCACGAATATATATATAAAGTTTTTTAAATAATTTTCCGAGCATTCCAATCGAATAACAATCTCGTGTGAGATTACACGAAACCACCTGATAGGACGAATCTTTGACGTTATTTTATTGAGAATCTTTATTCGATCGAGAGTTCGAACTATAAAATTATTTCGAAATTTTGTTCATGGATATTGCAGCATCCTTGATCCCAGATGTACCTCCCCGAACGGATTAATTTCAGTACGAATTAAGTGCCTATTTGTGTGTGTACATCTGTATATTTATCTATCTGTTTTCTAGAAAGAAAGAAAAATTGTAATCCGTGCTTCGACGAAAGTTTGGTGCTTTGCTCGCACGAGTGTGCAACGCAGCGAATTAATAATACAAAGGCCGTACTGCCCGTTCCCGGCGAATATTGGACTCGGCCTTTACGACGGCAATCTCTCGCCTCTCCTCTCCTCTCGCTTCTCCTCTCGCTCCTATCAGAAGATTTCGGTGCGCGTATAGCGGCGGACGAAGGAGAGAAAGCGAGACGGACGACACTCGAGGCCCACCCCGAAAATAAAAGCGAAGCACGTCGGGTTCACGGACCTGTAAAACTATTAAAATGTTTCCGAGGGGTTGGAGGAGCCCGGATGACGAGATGGAACTAGAGCTGCAGGGAGAGAAACTCTTCCCTCTTTCATCTCGCGTCTTCTCGTCTTCACGGTTTCAGTGAAATCGCCTACCTCAAACATCCGTTTCTCATTTGTATCTTGACGCTGACGCCACGATGCATTTTAGCGCGAAGAATATAGCACGACGTCATCGTTTTTTAAAATTGTCGAAGAAAATCCTAATCGCTAAGATCGATCTTTGAAGAAAAAGAGAACCTACGGTCAAAGAGAGTGGAATAGACGCCTCGGTCGAAATGTAAGTTCAAAACCGATTATCTCAGGAACGATTATAAATAACGAAAAAAAGTTTAAACGAAAAATGTTTATCTATACTTTTACTATAAAAAAGTTACTTTTCATTTTTCACGTATCTCCACTGCATTTCGAGATAATCGCCTTCAAAGTCGAACGAAGACTGGAGCTTTTCTCTCATTTTTATCCTAATCCCATTTTAAAGTATCTGCAAGGATTCACGGATATTCCGGCGTAGAAAATATCTCGGAGGGAAAGGAAAAAAAGTGCCGAGAGATCCTTGAGCGTCAAACCGATACACCGTCGTTCCCGGAGCATCGCTCATCTCGAGAGCTTCGGGGAAGCTGCAGCGAGAACCAATGGACCGCGTCGTTACTCCTCTCTCTCGTTCTCTCGTAACGAATGCTCCGCTTTTCCAAGAGCTGCAAGCGCCACGCGGAGACACTCCAGCTCCTTATTCGCGCGTGCACAGTCGAGGAAACAAAAGGGAGGATTTCCGCGAGACGCAGAAGGTGGAAGGGGGCGAGGCCGTAGGGGAAGGAGAGTTCGGCTCGGCATGGTATTTACGACGTCATTTCCTCGGTGACTGTCAATAATTTCCCTCGGGGATCCGGAAGACGCCACCTCTTACGCGCTTGCCCGCCTGGCGGGGGCGGCTTTCCTCTCCTCGAGGCGTATTCCGGACGCGCGCAAAGGATGCCACCCCTCTTCGTCCCTCTAAAAATTGAAATCCGTCGCGCCGAAGGACATCGGATCGCGCAAATAGGGAATGAGAGGAATGTAACTGCGCGGTCCCGAATACTCTGAGAAAAATAGCTTGATTAAAATGATAAAAAGCGTCTGGTTAAACGAGTCAAGTTATCCTGACAAAAGTACTAGTAAATTGAACCGGATATTTAGTTAAGTTATTCTAATTACATACCTAGTTATTCTAACCAGAAAATAGTAAATTTAACCGCAACTTAACAGATGGAAGATCCATAATTCAACAAACGGTTTGGTTACCGTCTCCAGAATTTTAGTCAAATTGACCAGGTTATTTTTTGAGTAGATTAATGTTAAATTCACTTGAAACGGGCTAATAAAAGCTATACACAGAGAAAAAGAGTTAGTCGGATCTACTGAAAATGACTTGCGGGGTCGCACAAGTAATTATTTATTTATTATACCAATGAAATGTTTTAATACATCAATTAAACATCTCTTCCTGCAAGGGAGAAATATTTAATTAACCTAAAAATAGATTTAATTGGCGAAAATAAATAATTATTTGCGATTCCATAAGTAATTTTTAGTAGATCCAACTTCTTCTCTGTGTACGGACGATTTTAACTTCAAAATAGAAAAATAAAAACGTAGTCGAGATGGCAGCTTTCAAAAAATTCTGAGACGTTCATCGTCATCGAAAAAACAAATCGAGGCAAATTCGTAAAAACACGCGTGAAACTGTTGATACGGAAGACGCCACCACGTGGCGACGGAGCCTAATGAAGCATCGCCTTTAACTAATTTACAATCAGCGCTCCCCGGGAAGAGGCGGCGGCGAGAGCGAGTAGGGGTTGGAAGCAAGTACCCACAAGTTCAGTACTTTCTCTTCCCCGAGCGCTGTCCCTGCCGGTCTCGTCGCTACCCACCCCACTGTGCCGTGACCTAGAACTCTTTAATTTCCACCCCGACACCGCGACGTCCCCTTTAACTCATTAGACTCGATCAATTATACGGCGTTCGGTTACACCGCGCGACTCTCCTTTCTCCATTCCTCGGGCACTGCAGCCACTTATTCGTTACCCCCTTTCACGCGCTATTCCACCCTCGTGTCTTCGCGACCTATAGGTACATATTATTCTCGCTGTATACAAAGAGATAAGGCGGACGACTAATCGACTTTAGCCGTCGAATCGAATGCAATGAAAATATGTGTGACAAAGAGGCAATTAATCTCAAATATAGTCGTACAAAATTGACGACTGCTGGGGTAAATTCGTCATCAAACCCATCACGGAAAAACTTCTACAGTAAATTTTACTGTGTTCATAATAACAGAGGTACACATAAGGGTTTTCGGATATTTTTACAGTGCGGTAGAGTGTACACTGAGGACAAAATTCGGTAAAATCAATTAAATATTCAATTTAAAAATCGCAATTAAATATTTCATTGGCTCAAATAATATTGATTTTTCCCGAAAAATTACTTTCTTGGCTTGGCTCTTAAGTGATATATTTTCTTAATAAATATATTTTATTAGGTAAATTAAGAAAACATCTCATTAGGACAAATGTACGTTACTTGAGCTCATAAAATATTTAATTACGACTATTCAACTAAATGTTTAGTTGACTTTACCGAATTTTTTTCTCGGTATCATTGTTCCTTCGAAAACATTAAATCGTGATAGTTTATATTACAATTTACTAATTTTTAAGGAAAAATAATTGTTCTTCGGCTCAGTAGTAACATCCGAAAAGCTCAACGTCTAACTCTCTTATTGTAAACGCATCAAAATTGACTATATCAATCCTCCCATGATGATCTACTTTCCAATTTTCCTTCGCCTCTCGACGTCCCGACCAACACAATGATTTCAAGAAAACTCAGTCGTGAAGCTCGCTCGCAACAACACATAACGAGCAAACAGATACATGTTTTGTGTACTGTGTATCGTTGCCGAGACACGCAAATAAACGACTCACCCCTACGACGCGAAGGAAACTCGAGCCTCCACGCTCGAGGCTCGCGCTCGGGATCCAAAAGTACAGTGCACCCTACCTGCAACAGAAAACAAACAAAGGCTTCCTTCAGTAAAGTGCGTCCGCAATGGCAGCGTGTCTCGCGGCGATTATGTGCTATCAACTAGCCGGAAAATCAACTCGTGCTTAAATGGTGTGACCGGGGACAATTATCGACCAAGTACTTTGATATACCGAGCCGCCCGCGCGCGCTATCCTAATCTCCGAACGTGCACCGAGGCGGAGAAGCGTTACACACGAGTAGAGGGCCATTCGTTCTTCGTGACCCGGCCCGTTATACGGTCCCTCGATAAGGTCCTGGATAGCGGGTCGGGCGGCGCGCGTGTGTTCGCCGGCAGTTAGAACTTATCGCCGTGCATCTTCGTGTCGTTCGTCGGGGCGTGACGAGTGGGTGGAATTTTACATTTCGTCCGCGGCGAGTAGAGAGAGATTTCCCTCGAACGCGTTCGGGCGTTCCTGCCGCCCTCCCCCTTTGGGACGGGGACCACGAGATCGCCGCGGTAATCACGTGGACGCGGAGAAAACGAGGCGCGTCGCGCTCGTTTCCGAGATCTTGGACGTTTTCGGGTGAGATAAAGTCTGCGATTCGCTTCAGGCTTGAATAAGTCGTAATCTGCGAACTTTTCGGCTGTATCGGTACTCGACTTATTTGTAGAGCTCATCGTAATCTCCGATAAAGCATTCCAGCAATTTCGAGCTAAAATTCACCGATAAGGAGATAATCGCGATTGAAGTTGGGAGCTGCTGAAGAATTTTCGCTTCGAGCAGGAATCACTCACACTGAGAAAAATAATTAGGTTAAAATGATAAAACGCATCTAGTTTGACGTGTTTAGTTATTCTAATAAAAATACTGGTCAGTTGAACCACAAATATCTAGTTATTCTGATCAAACATTTAGTTATTCCAAACAGACATTTAGTTTTTCTAACCCAAAATTGATCTGTCTAACCAAACACACACAAATGGAGGATCCATATTTCACCAAACGGTTTGGTCGTAATCTCCAGAATTTTAGTTAAAATGACAAAACGCATCTGGCTAAAAAGGAGTTAAGATATTCTAACCAAAATATACTAGTAAGTTGGACCAAATATTTAGTTATTCAAATTGCATGTTTAGTTATTCCAACTACGTATCTACAGAAAGAAAAAGAATTAGTTGGATCTATTGAAAATTACTTGCGGGGTCGCAAGTAATTATTTACTTATATCAATGAAATTGTTTAATACGTCAATTAAATACCCCTTCCTCGTAATCACGTGGAATAATATATGATTGCAGGAAAGAAGTATGAAACTAATATGAAAACAAATTTAATTGATGTAAATAAATCGTGACGCCGCAATTAATTGTTAGTAAATCCAATTGTTTCTTTTTCTCTCTATAGTTATTCCAACTAGCTATATACTTATTCTCTAAGTGGTCAATTTAACCGAACAGATGGAAGATCCGTATTTCTCACCAAACGGTTTGGTCACCATCTCTAGGATTTTGGTTTGATTGACCAGGTTATTTTTATCAGCGTATAAAAGAATCGAAAAATCAGCTGGAAGTCGCAACCAGTCCGGGATTAAAAGGAAGGAAAAAAAAGAAAGCACGCGCGATAATCCACAGTTGGCCTCGCGTGTGCTGGGCGGGGACTGTTAAATAATTTCAAGCGGTCGTAATTAATGGCGAACGCTCCGTTATCGCCGGAAACGTGAAATAATGCGTGTACTCCGCCCGGCGCGGCGGTAGGTAGGTATACCTACACCGCGGGCTCGCCGCTCGGCGGTAATTTCACCGATGCGTCGTATTCATTCGTTCATGCTGACCTTTCCGCGACGCTTCCGACGATCATCTCCCATACGTTCACACTCGATCTTCCGTCACGCGCGATTCGACGTTCCCGGAATTTCGAAGCGTTTCTTATCGCGTCGCACAATCGTCCCCGACGCGGGGCGAGCCTGCGACGCGATATACCTACGAAAGCGCGAGAGAAATGGTTTGTCACCCCTTTCGCTCGCGCAACCCCGTGACGACGAATCGATGTCGTCGGGTTTCGAGAGTGCCTTACCCTTCCCGCTTTCACGCTCACGGTCCGCACTGCTCCTTCTCCCCGCGTTTTCACCCTCGCAAATGAGAATCGGAAGGCAGCGACGGAGGGGCGAGCGTCGCGGACAGACCACCTCCACCCACCCTTTCCATTCAGGACGACGACGACGAGGCAAAGGGCGTGTTTCGCCATTCGTGAAAAAAGTCTAACGAAACGCGCGGATCGTACGGGCGGGGGTAGCTGCACGCGGGGTAGACACTCGCGCGAGCGCGGATGATATTATGCAGCGCAGGCAGGCAGAAAACGGTGTAACGGCGGTGTAGGCCCGCGTACGAGGGTGGAATATGCTTAACGTTAATTTGTACGATAAAGGAATTATTGATTTTTACTTAGGATTCAGTCGAGGGTGCGGGAAGGAAGGAAGGAGAGAGAGAGAGAGAGAGAGAGACGTGGTGGAGAGAGAGGGAGGCGGGACATCGAGTGATGAGGGGAGAAGGAAGGAGGCACTCTTTTAAAGTAGAGGCAGTAATGAGACGCCTTTAAATCGTCGTTAAGTCGCGAGAAGTTGGTCCTCCGTTCGCGCGAGGGTAATAAGCGATTCGGGTGAATCGTCGAATGTGAGGCGACAGAGTAAGGGGGGGGGGGGGGGGCAAGTTGCAAAATGGGTAAGTTGCAACACATCAATTTTTTCTAACAAGAAACCCTCCAGCGGAAGAAAATTACAGATTTAGAGTCGAATCGTACTCTCTTAATCTGAATCAGTGAAAATCATTAAAAAACAGTGAAGAGTCAGTAAAATCCAGTGAATAAGAAGGTCACTTACTGAAATTACAATAACTTTATATATAACTTTATTTACTGGATTTCAGTGGCTATATGCACTGATTCTCAGTTATATTTATTGATTCAGATTAAGAGAATAGCTCGGTCCCTTATCAGTAGAAAGCACTACGATATCAGCACAATCCTGTCAGTTTTATAAAAAAAAACTACACTGAGAAAACAGTGTATTAATGGTTAATAAATGCAATTTATTATATAAAATAAATGTAAATGTAAAATACGACGAAATATAAATATTTCGTTAGGACAAAAAAATGCATTTCAATTAATCTTTATTTCATTCGAGCGGTTATCTCGAAGGATCAAATTGCGCCAAATAAATATCGTAATAGTTAACGAATATTTACTTTATCCAATAAAACATTTATTTCGCTAAATTCAAACAAACATTTACTAACTACAAATAAAATATTCTATCGGTGTATATTTAAGGTTGTCACATTCGTCATGTGTCAATAACGACGTTTCTTTTTGTCGTAATAACTGTGCTAATGTATGGTAATAACTTGATAAGTGTTGAAAAGTTCTTCAAAAAGTTAAGCGGTTCAACGTGCCCGAGCACTAATGCAATTTACCCCAAACGCAGGGCAAATTGCACAACACGCGCATAGATTATTATTTTCCTTTATAACTCCATTAATTTTTTAGATAACTTCAATTTTGTTCCAGAATTTTATTCCCAATGTATTGAATTGTATTACATAGCAATAAAATAGGAAAAAAAAATGAAATATAAAATTTGTTGGAATCCGCGAATCGATTCGACGGGTTTAAAAATTCGTTCGCGCATTTCCCGAGCATTTGTACGTAAGTCTTTCCTCCCCTCTGAAATTCTTTGACGTGAAACCGTATAATCGCGAAACTGACCGCGATCGCGCGCATACACTCGTAAAGAGACGACACGCGTACGCCGCCTTATGCCATCGACTGACGCGGGGGAGTGGCTGGCTTTGCGCGCACAAGCCGCTCGGGAAATTCGGAGCAATGGGAAAACTCCGGGCCGAGAAGCTCGCAAAAGCTCTTTCGACTCCTTTGATTCCGAGGCGCCCCGATCCGCCCTCTCCCTCCCACCCTCGCTCTTCTCGTATCTCCTTCGTTCGTTCCTCGTGCCACCCCGTGGTCCGCGCAGTTCGGGAGAGGCTCGCGCGGGAGGAGGGCATCGCGAAAGTTGCTTCGCCAACGAACCCGGGCGACCGCACGGTTCGCCAGTCGCGAAAAAAAATCTGTTTCATCCGAATACGCAAATACTCGCTCGCGCGCTCGGGGCGAGGAGCTCGGACTATTCTGAGAAAACATTTTCCTCGCTCCCTCTCGCAGACTCCGAACCTCTTTTCGTCGGTTCTTTTCATCTTCGTTGCTTTGAGATCGGCTCTCCGAGACAATAATCACTTGTAGGAATGTTACGGAGCTTCCAAAATCGCGTAACGTTCGTTGGAAATATTCTTTTTTCCGGTTAGTCGGTTTGGCGAGATGTACGGGAAAAAGTACAGAGCGGAGGATTCGGATGCTGGATTTTCAATATCGACAGTTTTAAGTAATTATTACCCTTATCAACCCTTCGATGCGACAATCTGCTCCCTCGTTAATCCAAGTTCTGATCTAAATTGGGCTTTTAGTAAATAATACAATATTCTCACGACAAATCCGTCGCCGTCTCATTATGTTCGCAGCATCTATGTGCATACCTAAATAATTAGCTTCCGCATTTACATCGCGAGGAAAGTGCAACGCAAAAGATCAACAATACTTACAAAAGAAAATTGAATAGTAATGATGACTATACCTGAATAGTAAATAGGTGAAATTTTCGATAATATTGTATTAAATAATCTGCAGAATAGTAATCATCACTTTTCGAATAGTAATCATTACTGTACAACTAATTATTCAATACAATATTGTCGAAGTTGTCACCTATTTACTATTTTGGCATAGTAATCGTTACTGTTAAATTTTTCCCGTATACCTATCAACAGGAATTGGTAAATTTTATTGTATAAACTGATGTTTATACTGTTACGAACTGTAGAAAGTACCTACGCTGTGTCCGTTAAAATAAAAACCAGTGTAGGTATCATTCCGAGGAGTCCTCACGGAAAAAATGTGATTTAAGCAGCACACCAATTGCTGTAAATCGTAACACAGTCTGCGTTTAGCATGTGACTAGTGCAGGGCAATGTTAATTCAACAGCAGGAAAAAGTAAAATTTACCAGGAAAATGTAAAATTAACAGCAGAATCGAATACAATTTATATATCGAGTAATTAATTTTACACAGAGTTTAGTTGCATCAACAAAAATACATTTACAACCTTGACTTTGCAAATCCAAAACACCAGCATTTTTTTCGCGCGATACACTGTAAAAATGTCCCAACCCTTTTCCCCGTGTGCCGTGCCGGGGAAATGCTCACTTTATCGACGAGAGGCGAGAGACTCGAGGTGCCGCGGAGAAAATACCTACAAACCCGTCCATATCCGCGACTGTCTATCGATTCTCTGTACCTATAAGTATACGCGTGGATGCGATCCTCCTCCTGGATGGCGACGCCGACTCCGCGAGGGAATAAATTTTCCGGAATGGCGGCGGCGAGGAAAAAAGGGTGAAACGCGCCGGTCGTTCGGCCGTGACGGGAACTTGAATTTCCTCGTAGTTGCCAGAGTCTCGTCGAGTTCGATGTCTCGGGGACAAATGAAAGCGGGCAAACTATTGAATACTTGAAGGGAGAAAAACTAACAATAAGACAGAGTAGAAGAAAAATTTAACGCTCTCGAACGTTAGATTGGCGTAGAAAATTCGAGATATCGTTGGAAAATGTTTGAATTCTTGGAACAGAATTCGATGTAACTACACACGGCGCAAGAGTTGCAGGCGATGAATCACGGGGAACGCAGGAGACACATTGTGAGATATTTAACGGACATGATGACACGGCAGTCACGGTCTCGTGTCAAATACGACATAAGTTGCAAGTATATAACACGCATCGCTGCCTGTGAACATCGGTACCATAACCTCTACTTACCGGAAAAACGACGAAACGTTGTTTCTTCGCAACGTCATTGTCATCGCCAGGCCTAGTCATCACCAACGAATCGTTCAGCTAAATTGTCCCCCACTGAATTAGACGTAACTTAATCGCAATACTGTGTTTCAATCGCTTTTTCTCATTAATTATTTGTAACCTCCGAGACACGCGACTTCGCACGCTTCGCACATCGAGAGCAAGCTGCGTAGTAGCGGACTGCGCATTCTGTCCGCGAGCTCAGGCCGAGACTCGGTACTAGACTGACCAATATATAATAATACTCCTATGTATATGTATACTTACCATGTGAGGCTAATCTTCCTCACCAGGAGAGAAACTTAAATCATTATTACCTCATTACCTATGAGCTTTTGGCTCATATTTGTATAATACTTGTTTGAAGATTACGTTTTTATCAACAATAATGGGATAATGATTATTGAAATTTCTTCCCGCTGGCGAGTAATTTTAGCCTCTCATGGTATATGATTCTGTATTATCCTATGTAGCAATGCGGCTTTGCTCTACGTCAGACTCTGTACTACATAAAATGGCATCTTTTACAAAATTACCTGGTAGACTAACATTCGGTTCTATAATTGTACGACGATTCTAAGCTACAAGATGCGTTTGATGCTCACTGCTAGTCTTTTCTCTTTTTGTATTCACTTGGTCAACTGTATCTGCAGTTCTACACTGAGAGAAATAATTACTGGTGTTAAGAAAATTTTGTCTTAAATCAAAAATCTAATTCCAAAATTAAACCGTGGTTTTCTTCGTGCAAGAAAATATTTGATAGACTCTAGTAATTGTTCCTTTTGTGCAGAAAGAAATTCTTGTACCCACCCTGTTACAAATTTCCGATAGAAAATGATTTTAAAATACCACAGAGCATGAAATCAAACATTTCTCATAACTTTCATATTACAATAAAAATATTGTGGAAACTTATACAGACCTTATGTCGATCTTATTGTTTTCTACGCTACTCAATGTGAAAATTATAAGAAACGATAGAACTTCTAACTCTATGGTATTTTTGAATCCTTCCTACAATTTTCTATCACACACACACACATTTTCTGTAGGATATCTTTAGTAGGGCACGACGGTATTCTTGAATCAGGAATATAAATACATATATCCTTCGATTAAGAATCTGTATTCTTAAAAATGTGTAAGATCATATATGTTCTTGATCTAAGAAACATTTTCTTGGCACTAGCAATTATTTCTCTCAGTGTAATTGAACCAATTCGTATCTCGGCTTATAGCTTCAAAAAAATCTTCAAGTAAATCCACCTTAATAATAAGAAGTTAATGTGTTCAGTTTAGATTTCATTTATTTTGTCGCCGTTCTAATAAAAAAAAAAGTGGCTTCAAAGAGGCACCAGCCTCCAAAGACGACGACTCCTCGGAAAGGCCGAAATTTCCAAACTTTTCAAAGAACCGCACGGTTTTACGGAGCCGCTGGCATTCGAGAGACGCACGGCGCGTTCCCATCGCCCGGCGGTGGATGATTATCGAAGTTGATTGGCGGGAATCTCGTTAGCCATTTCGTTTGAATAATCGAGAGACTCCCGATTCGACGAGTCTTCATGACTCGATCCTCGCGTAATGACGCGTAGAGTCTCCCCCTTCCCCTTCAGCCATTCCGCGCACAATTCAGCAGGCGATCAACCACGCTCGCTCATCTTCCGCGCATCATCCCCGTGATCGCTCCTCGTTATAACAAATTCAATTTTATGTTAAATATTCCCGAACGAAAGAGAGAGAGAGAGAGAGAACCTCCGCCGGTCTCGAACTTAATTTATGATCCTCTCTCTCCCGCATATCTGGGCCGACGCGAAGCCTGCCCCCGGTTCGAGGCTTCGAAATCTTCCCCCTCGAACCCCCCACCCCCCTTTTTTTTTCTCAAAGCGGAAGGAGAATTGCCGCTGCCTCTTCGGTTCTCTACCGATAAATCAGTGAACGAAGGAACGGGAGCAAGGGGGAAAAAGTACTTCCGCTGGAATCTCCAGCACAGAAACGGAAATATCCGAGGTTTCTCTCGACGAAGCTGACAAAGATTCGCCGTAAAATTTGCCAGAAGTTCTGCGATGGTGGAGCGAACGAACGTTCCCCGCGATGCAGCGTATGGTCGCCGTAGCTATAGGTACATCCGCGCTTCCGGAGGGATGCCTCGAACGCGAAAGAGGAGAGGATCGAATAAAACGTGTATTCTCGAGCTCCGGGCGGCAGATCAATCTTCCATTCTCCCTTGTATTCTCGTCCTCCGTCTCGCCGCCCTCCCCGCGCAACCACCGCCGCCTTCCAGCGCTCGCTCTCTCCGGAAACCCCGCAGTTCTCCCCCGCCGCCTCTTCCTCCTCCCCTGGATGGCTCTGCGCGTACACGTGAACCCTCTCGCACGTATACGCGAACGCACGCGTGTGGGATAACCCATACACGGGCGGTATTCTTTGCGTCGTAGCTGGTACGTACGGGGTGTTCCGCTCGATGTGAGTATTCTTCGGTATTCTTGACGTCACGGAAAAGTGTCAAAGGGAAAATATTTGCCGCTCGGGAAGATCGAGCGTAATGACGTACGAACTCATTTTTCTCGGGTCGCGCCGTGTGAGATGGGACGAATATTTCGAATGAGAAGATATCGGGGGTGCAATTTTTTAAGCCTCTGTGGTCACCAGGGTTTATTTGACCCAGGCTTAAATTTTGAAGCTGAGTGTGCTTCTTTTTTTTTTTACAATCATAACTAGACCTTCGTAAGATTTCGGAATAAATAGTTTTTTAAAATTCGTACTATATATATATGAGGCCTTCTTCGGACTTCGGAAAAAAAAATCGTTTTTGAAATGTGCACTACAGAGCTATTTATTGCATAAAAGGACCACATCTTATGAGAATCATCCATAGACTTTACTGAGAAAACTGAACAAATAAAGAAGTTATGACAGTTTTATAGTGAAGCCGCTCGTTTTTCACGCATCTACATATTTACATAATCGTTTTTTAATATGTCACCGTTTCACTTCTTACGTAGACACGATACTTTGATATTCTACAATGTTCAAAGAATGTTCCATAATTTGTCGGTCTAAATTTGACGGATGTTGCGCATGTGGCTATTATTTAAAACTCGGTCAGGTCCAGTTGACCCATGTGCGACCCCGGAGGGTTAAGTCCTCCAAACGAGACACCCCGTACGTATAGAACAACCCCGCCTCTTTTCCTTCGGGATTCACCTTTAGATTTATCGGCCGTAGATGCCATTATTTCAGGGATTACTCGCAATTTCCCGGCTCTTCCGTTCTCTATTTCTTTCTCTCGCCGGATTCGAGCGAAGGAGGGAGACGAGAGGAATACGAACAATTCGCCCCATCTCCCCCCCCGCAAACGATAGGAAACTGAATTTCATTCGACCGATACCACGCAAAAGGATGTGTGATTGTTTCGATGATCTGAGAATAAGGAAAGTGCGAGAAACTCCGACTTCCGAGAGGTACCTATTACATTTTACGCGATATTATATCGAACCCGAGCGACGAATAAAACAAGATAAACAAATACGAGAAATATAACCCCGCTACAATCGTTTTCCCCGCCCCGGCGTATCGAGGGCTGGCTGGCTGGCAGGCAGGCAGGCAGGCACGATCGGCCGAGCACCGGCGATATTTCCGCAGGGGGAAGCGCCGGGGGTGCGGAGCCCCGCTCTTTCCGCCCCTCGCCAAAAGAGACGAAAGTGGCGCGGTGCTCTAATGCGATTCCGATATCGTGCCCGGACATCTCCGAGCGAGTCGAGTATAGCGTAGCCGGTGCCCTACCCCCCTCGGGGGCGATAGTGGGTGGTGGCGATGCCGGCGGAAGGGCGGAGTGGGTGACGAGGGGAGGGTGTAGAATGGGGCGATACGTATGCCGTGGGCACACCAGGGCGCTGCCATCTTGGAATCGATGTCGATCAAGCGGAAGGAAGGAAACTTCTGCGCAACTCGGGGGCGGACGGGGCGCCCCTGCGCCCCACGCTCCTCACGTGGGGGAGGGTGTGTGCACGCACGCGTGGGTGTGCGTGAGTGCCCGCTCGAGTACGCCCCTGAGTGTGTACGCTTTCGCCCAGGTGTAATCCGCGTTTATGTGTATATACAGGGATGTGCAGCACTTGCGATTGTCTTTGACTCTTTCGAATTCGAGTGGCGCTGTGAGTACATTGTGAAAAATTGCGTGCGGTGTAGATGTACGTAGACCACTTTTGGTGTTAAATAACAACTGCATAAGGCTGAATGACACCGGATGTGGTATACATAGGTCTACTCTGGTGTGAAATTGTGTTAAAAATTAACACCGCTTTTTTACTGTGTATGCAACGTGTAATCGCAAGGTTTAATTTTCCTGACTGCTAGTATCACATTTATATGATTAGATAGACCCATGTGAATGCGGTCTAAATAAATTTGGCTACGTGGTTATGATAACAATCAGGTTGTAGTTTATGATAGCCATGCATCCTATCTAATAAAATCCAACGCGATATAATCGAAAGTCGTGGTCACCTATCCCCATTGGTTGGTTGACAATCGATATCGATAATCGAAAGTCGTGGTCACCTACCGCCATTGGTTGGTTGATAATCGATATCGATATAGTATTCGATAGTTAAAGCGGGGAAATTCAATTTGATTAAATTAGTGTTGAAGTAAATGTAAATGTCGTTATGAAATACGTTTTAGGGGCGCGCTTGCGCGTGCAAATGGTCTAGTCATGGTTAAATTAACAAGAAAAGTAGATCGATAATGTTACTAAATACACAGTAAAAAAAGTGGTGTTAATTTTTAACGTCATTTCACAGGTGTGAAGCTATATATACAACATCTAGGGTCATTCAGTCTTATACGATTGTTATCTAACACTCAAAGTGGTCTGCATAGGGTTACACCGCAGAATTTTGTACAGTGTGGTAATGTCAACTATATAAACGAAAACTAGGAACATTTATTGACTGTACTGCAGGTTGATCTGGTTGCAGCAACCGTAATCTCTTGTTATTATAACCAGAACTTCATTTTTTAGAAGAATTACGGAATCATGTGATCGGCGCCAAAATCGACCATGATTTCTACTTAAATTATAATTGTTTTAATCGAATTTTTTTCTCAGTATGAATGCTTTCGAGAGAGTCTTTCTTTAGCTCTTCATGCGCGGAGAAAAAGAGGAGGAAAGGAAGGCGTCTTTGACTCGCATGTGTGGAAACAAACCGTCGTACAGGATAGGCACGTATTATAACTCGTAGAAGTGTACCTACCTCTGACACGCGTGTGGTGTCGGTGTAATTCCAACGTCGCGCAATCTCAAAAATACAATTTTACAAGGGAGACCATAAACCACTTGGCGAGTCAACGATATGTCGTAACACGTAACGTATGTGTATATATGTATGTTTCGCGTGACGCGACAACGGCGTGTAACGTAATATAGGTATACATTACGCAACAACGCGATAACTCTCGAGTGGGCGGACCCTGCTGAAGAATCTAACGTCGATGCGCTAATTCGTTACTCCTTCGATTCCCTGATGCATCCTCTCGGAGCGGATGTCAAGCGCGTACCGGGACTTATTTTTAAAAAATGAGTACTATTAAACATGCTTAAGAACGCAATACTGAGAGAAAAAATTGCTAGTGTTAAAAAAATGTCTTGCTTCAAGAACATATTAGTACCTACTTTCGTCGGGAACAAGACATTCTTTCTTCCCCAAAAAGTACAATTACTCGAGCCTATCAAATATTTTCTTGCACGGATAAAACCATGGCTTGATTCTGGAATGATATCATGTCCTTGATCGAAGAAAACATTCTCTTGGCACCGGCAATTATTTCTCTCAATGCACATCATCGATATCTGTCACCAATCCCATGCGGGGGGAAAAAATGATCGCCTAAAATAAAACACCGAGGAAAAACAGTATACGTCACGCAACAGTTGCGCAGCGAAACATTTGCCGGACCAACCCCTTTGAGTAAGCCTCATTTACGACCGGAAGTCCCGCCCGCGATGCGGGGAGCCCACGATATTTCCTCGGTAAAAATGGCGCCCGTCCCCGATGCGAACGCCGAGGGACGTCCAAACTGACACGACGACGCCGCGGGATTCTCCGCGTATAGATATACAAATCCCCGCGTCGCCGAACGCGAACGTCGCGCGGTACGAAATGGCGTCTTCGCCGATCGATCCCGCGCGAAGAGTGCCGCCGGCAGCGCTCGCGGCACAAAAAGCCCCCGGGGCCAGTTGATAACGACGAAAATAAATAAGGGAAGGGTATTGCGGCGTCACGGCATTGCGACGTGTAGAGCGCAGGTACCCGCGATACGGCGCGATACCGCCGCCCGCGTATTTCCCGTTGACGTCTCGGCGCGCATAAAAACCAAAGAGACCCGTTGTGATTTACGCGTTATGTCTTCGGACACGCGAGAAGTCCCTCGGCGAATCGTCGCCGTCGATCGCCGAGGAGCGGGCGGCGGCGATACGAGAGCGGGCGGAAATAGAAAAGGAAACCGAGGAAACGTGTCGTGTAGACGGATATACCTATGCGGAGGTGTTTTTCAAAAAGCGTTATTTCCATTTGGCATATCTTTGCAGGGAAGCAAGAAAACTGTAGCAGTCTTAGCACGTAGAGTGTGATGCCCCTCAGTAGACGAGGTTTTTGGAAATAACGTTTTTTAAAAAACACCTCCACATATGTATACGAGACGTTGGGACCGAATTTATGGAAAGCCAAATCACTTTTGACGCGGTTGCGATGACGATGAAACGACGAAGCGTTTCCGTTGGCAAAATAAACGAGGCCTTTAGGCTGAGAAAAAAAAATTTAGTTGTTTCAACCAAATTGTTTGGATTTAAGGATACATTTCGTCAAACTAATCATTGTGTGTTTCGTTGGACTGTATATAGTTGGAATAACTAAATGTTTGTCGTTTCATTGAAAACAATTTATTCAGTCGGTAGATGAAAATCAATTCAACTGTTAATCAAGTCAAATCCATTGTGAAATCGATCCGAGTTTGTTTGTTTCAATAAAAGCTCTTTTTCAGACGAACGGTTGAAGTATTGCGTTAACTATACTGAGAAAAAAATAATTTCATTTAAGTAATTAAATGTTGAGGTTACTAGCCTCCAAATAAATATTACAGTTACTTGGACAAATATTTAATTGAAGCAGCTGGGTATCTAGCTACCTCAACTAAATTTTAGTTACTTTAATTCCACATTTGTTGAGATAACTGTATATTTAGTTGACCGTCCGAGAAGATGTGGTTTGGATATATATGTTTTCAGTGTGCTGGAAATGCATTTAAATGTGATTCGACGATTAAATCACCGAAGCTGGAATAGCGTAGAAAGGTGAACAGAAAAAATGTAGCGAAAAATCGCGCGCGGGTCGCCAGTTTGGAAACGGAGCTTAAGGATAAATTCGGTCAGTGTGTCCGTGACTGTGGAATACGGATAGTTGAATGGCTCGTGACCTTGGCCCCGAGGCGGCTAGCCTGGGGTTGGCGAGGTAATTAAATGCTATAGAGGGGGTTGTTCGTTGTAACGGGTAGGATAGAACGAGGGGGAGTCGGGGGATGAGGCTAATTGCCGATGCAAGGAAAACCGCCCCTCCGCACTCCTCTTCGCCGCGCCACCGGAGGATACCTCAAGGTGCTCATCCCCTACGGATTACGCGGCGTTCTTGATATTTCGCCTCGTAGTACTCGTCGTCGCGAGATCTCTCCTCATTATTTTTCATTTCTGTAAAACACGATTCTCCACTAAGCGAAATTACTCGGTCGATTCCTGGAAACGATGACCAAACCGTTTAGTGAAATATGAATGTTCCATCTGTTTGATTAAACTGATCACTCTTTTTGGTTAAAATAACTTAATATTCAATTGAAAAGACTAATATTTTGTGTTTTATCACTTTAGCCCAATTACTTTTCTCAGAGTGTACCAAGTCCCAAAAAATATTCGTATGAGAAGTCCCGAAACTACACAATATTATTACATTTGATGCAAATAAATTATCTCCGACATGTGTGTGTGCTCGCAAATTTCTTTAAAATTAACGCCGCGAAAATGAAAACGTCTCCGTTCAACAAACTGATTATAAAAAATGAATAATCCGAGAAGGAAAAGATAAATAACTTATCACGCGAAATCCCGCCGAAAGGCGAACCCCTGTCTCGAAAGTGGACCAGCTACAAATTAGCATCCCAAGGATTGCCCTCGTGGCGTCTCGCTCTCCCTGTCTTGCTCCCCACCCACCCGCTACCCCCGTCTCTCCCTCTATCCGGGTTATTAAAGGAAACCGCCTTTGGGGTCAGGTCAGGTTAGGTCATGGTACGAGGGAATAATGAGCGGGGAAATGTTAAACGAGAGTATTTTTTACCGGGAGTAAAATTACGCCGGCCCTTCCCTCTCTCTTTATCCGGTCGTAGGAAGAGACGATCGTGAGAGAGAAAAAGAGGGGGTGAATGAGGAGGAGAGGAAAGAGAGAACGGGAGGAAGGGAGGAAGAGTAGGGGAAGATCTCGCAAACGCGCGGGGTGTTGCGCCGGTTGGGTCGTGGGGTGTCTTTCATTCATTACCGCCAGTTACCCTTAATGGAATCTTCGTGTCCTCATCTTTCCGCTGTCCTCCGTCGCCGAGGCGAGGTAATTTCTGTTTTGCTCGACAACAAGAAGTCGTTTGTACCCTTGCCATCCGGCACGGCTGGAGCGGCGCTACCACGCGGCCATCCCGGTCGTTCGCGATGGGAGATCGGCAGATTGATCATGATATGGAAACCCATATCGAGGACCATTATTTAAACATGCGTGTGGTCTGGCTCAGATGAAAACCTTAGGTGGAATATTTTTAACGCGAAAAACGTCGACGATAAAAACCTTATAATTTTAACAATGCATCTTTTCCAGCAACGCACACAATAAATAGTCACATCGAGAAAACAGTTTATTAATAATTAATAAATGTAATTTCAAATACGGCGAAAAAAATATTTCGTTAAGAAAAGAGAATACATTGTTATTATTAAAATGTTTATTTCATTCGAATAGTTGCCTCGAAAGACCTAATTATACCAAATAAATATCGTAATACCTAGTTAACGAATATTTACTTGGTCCAACAAAATGTTTATTTAGCCATATTCAAACAAACCTTTATTAACTATAAATAAGTCGTTTTCTCGGTACAGAGTTCTTGTTCCTCATTTTCCTTATTATCTTCAAAGGAAACACTGTATTTTCAATGAACTAAGATTACGCGCAACTCTCGAGCGATCGGCGATTTTAAATCCCCAATGAAATACCTGCAATTTTAGGGGCGACCAACCGTCTCGTTGCTAATTTCGCTACAGATAAAGCCCCGATCGGAGAATCGTCAGAGCTTTACGAATCGCCGTCGACGCGGTGGAACGACGAAACGTCTCTCGCGCGCGCGGAGAGGCGTCGATCGAGACGCAGCCGGCGCTGCAAGGGTTGGAAAAAGCCAGGTAGACCCATTATCTCCGGTGTCCGTGTACCGTGCGCGGCAACGGAGCCGGGCGCATCTATAAATGTTTGGGGATGTTAAACCTTTCGTATAATTTATTCGGAAAGTCAGTTGCCGCCGCGCGCGATGCGCGGTAACGTGAGAACGCATCGGCTGCGTCCGTGTATGCAGATGTCGCGCCCAGTTGGCACTCGAGTGCGGGAAATCAATCGATGCTTTTTATCGGTTTGTTCCTTCTCTTCTCTCTCTCAAGTTTTTTTACATTCCTCCCTACGTATACCTGCGCGCCTTATACGCGCGCCCACCCCTCGGACAACGGCGGACCTTATACACGCGCGATTAAGCCGCTTATACGCTGCAGCGACGCGTCGACAGGTATATTTATGGACGGAATAGGCGCGGGGCGAGTGCGTCTATCGATTATATTCGGCTCGGATAATTGTAAATCCTTCAGTAAGATAAATGCATCTTGGACCGAAGCCAGAGAAAAGGAGTAGATTCTTTTCACCATCAACTCGCAGCTCGGAAGAGCGTATACACTGAAAAAAATTGTATTTGCAACTACTGCACCATGTGGTTGAAGAATTTTTAGTCGACCTAACCGAATTTTGCTTAACATTTCTTCTGTGTATTATTATAAGGGGTCGTTCAACTATTACGTCACAGCGCTTGGGTGGGGGTTTATTTTTTGTGATTAGGGGGCACGTGGTTAGGACGAAAGGACGAGAGAGGGAAGAGGGATGCACATCCCCTATTGACATCAAGCACTGATATCCGTCAATTAAAAAAAAAAAACAATAATTCAAAACTCCACCCAGACGGAGTCAGCCAGCCTCGAATAAAAATGATACTCGACGACCCTCGCATTACGTACCTGGCGCAATGTGTCTCGAAATTCAGGGGTGACGCGGCGCGTACGTAACGCATATGGGAGTCTCCGGGAGACACGGGAAAGCACTCTCTTCCTTTTTGTATGTAGATTTCCAGGAATGCAAGGTAGGGTGGGATCGGTATAGCGGCGAGGCGGAGAACGGAGGGGTCGGAAGAAAGGGTTGCATCGAGCGGCGAAGGGTCGGCTTCGGATAAGGGCGAGGAGATATACGCGTGGGAAGTCTCCTGTATCCGATTCGAGGCTCTCCCCCCCCCTTTCTCCTCTCTCTTTCCTCACGAATCTCGAATCTCGCGTGGGCACGTGTTTTTTGAGAAACCGTGCGGCGCGCGAAGTAGGGCTCGCCCATTGTTTCAGCGGCAAATACCACTCCGCGCGGCGCGCCGCGCGACTGTTTGTCGGGTGTGCGTGTTTGCGCAACGACGCGGTCACGTATGTCAAGCGACGTCGTACGGAAACGCACGCGGCGTGACGGGGCACACATCACGACGCGCGGTCTGTGCGCGGGAAAGGTGGAGGGAGGAGGGGGGGGGGGGGGGGGGGTCCTCACGGGGGGACAGAGCAAATTTGCTCGAACGCGTGAAACTCGAGGTCTACGGAGTTTCGAGCCGATCGCAGCCCTCCGAGGAGGAGAGTAGGAACGCTTCCTGCAACTTTCTTCTTTCGTTTCTTTGTCGTTCAATTTTTTCGAATCATCTTTTGACTGCAGAAACGTACCGTTAGGTGGATTATTTGATTACGCTGAAGACTCGAATCGTTCCACGTGTAGAGATTTATCAGGGGCACACGGATAAAATCTACACTGAGAAAATAATTTATTAGTCGTTAACTCTTCGAAAAAAAATTGCAGACATGATTAAATTGGCGGTCGCAAAGTTGTAGAGAAAAATGCGCTTATAACTCTGCGAATTATTATTTTTTCGGACATTTTCGTTTTCACGTAATATTAAATAGACATGTGTACAGATTGCACATTGAATTTAAAGATATGAATATTTTTTTATGAGAAGATCGGATTTCCCTCGATTTTACGCTGATATTGAATTATTTAGTCGATCGAAACGCACATCAAGAAACGCGAAGTAACGAAGCAATTGCTGTTTAATTTACGCGATTCGACAAACAATTTCGTTCCAACTGCGGGAAACTCATCGAAAAATATTTCCTCAACACCGGAGCAAGAGCGTGCGCGAGCGCCAGACCTACTAATCGTGATCGGCGAAGGAGAAAAATGGTTCCAAACCCCTTCTAATCTCCGATCCCATATATCTGTCACTCCACTTCGCACGACTCCTTCGCGGAGGAAAGACTCTGGCACATTGATCACGCTCTCCGCGTATCCCCACTTCCCTCTCCACCATCGCCGCATTATGCGCGGCGCACTTACACGCGAGCACCGAACGCAGGTAAGCGGGTATAGACGCACGCGTCTACAACGCGAGTGGATAGATATTAACCCGATATACAGCCTAATACCCCGGCCTATAACGATAGCCGCGAGTGGAGGTGAGGAGCGCCGCGATAACGCGCGAGAGGTAACGCCGACTCACAACCAGAGACACTTCATTAACGACCCGCCGTCGAAGGTTTATAGCTCGTTAGAAGCGGCGAGGCTTGTTAGCATCCTCTTCGATTCGAAATCTCTCGAGCATCGACTCTCGTTCGCTCTCCCGGGATAACGATGATTTCGAAGCCGAGAGAGCGCCGCGAGCGTCTCCGCCGAAGGCGCAGCATCTCTCTCCTCGATCGCCTATGAAAACATTACCGTCCGTGACGCGCGGACCGGCGGCAAGACCGCGAGTAGGCGCGGTACACCGAGGTCAGCGGGAGGTCCCGACGGTCACACTTTACGAGCGACGAAGCTCCATCTCTCTCTCTCCATCTTTCGCCTTCGCGGCTACACGGCGAATAGAACGCTCGCCGTGCCGAGCCGAACCCGAGGAACAATCGCGCGCGGCGCAACGAGCGTGTCGAGAAATTGATCAAAGCTCGCTCGCGCTTCTATTCCGACGGCGCACATCCGCGTATCACGGACGGGGAACGCGTCTCTCGCACCTGCGGCGCGCGGCACAAGAGCGCCCCGCGATCTTCGGAGGCTATTTTGAGGGTGTGGCGACCCGTCACGCTGTGGCGGCCTGCCGCCAGATGGCGCCGACCCTCTCGGCCCTCGACTCGCGGCTCGCGGCCCACGGCTCTCGGTAGTGGTCCGACGACGGGCAGTCACTATATACGAACGCAACTGCCCATCTCTCAGGCCGACTCCGGGACGAAACGCTCTGTCGATAGTTGACGACCGCAATCGGTCGTCACAGCAAACATGTTCGTAGTTTGTTTGTTTTTGGTTTGTAATATTTTTATCTCCGGTTGCTAAGCTAGAGTCACCTGGCGGCCAAAGTTAACACTTTTTGTGAACAGCTAGGCAGTTTGTTATATTCAGATACGTTTAAAATGACCTCCAAAAATCCTGAAAAAGAATCATCTCGCGTATGTAGTGTTGTCGGTTGTTACTCACGTGATTCTAAAAATCCTGATTTGAGTTTTTACTCATTCCCTGGAAAATCGTGGGGAAAAGAACGCAGAAAAATTTGGGCGAACGCAGTGCGTCGAACGACGTAAGTATAACCTGACAATTTACAGCAATTTACACAACATTTTGGAAAATTTTCTAAACTTTCAATTTCAATTTATCAACTAGGTACTTCGTTATTTTCTAATATTTTTGAGAAATTTTCCTTGCTTTTCCTTTAATTATTTTAGGGAAGATGGAAAACCGTGGGAACCAAACGGTAGGAAAACTGATTCAACGAATTAGAATTTTTTAATTTTGGAGTATGTATAAGCATGAATTTATTGTCACAAGTAGACGAAAATACTGGACTTCTGAAATTTGACAGAATTGTATACATGGCTTGTGTACTTGCGAATTTAAAACGACAAATCATCAAAAAGGAGCAAAGCCTTGCGGAATAATAAATGAAATACAAACAATTTATTGCTTACATCAACTTACTTAACAACAATCATTAAATTATAACGTAGAATTGACAAATAAATAAATGTTAGCAATTTGGATTGATTAATCATTGGTTAGTACAGTGATAGTTAACGAATATTTGCTCAATCCAATGAAATACATATTCCTTTCGCTATGATCAAGCAGGGGTACACGTTTATTAACTCTTACAAACAAACTCTTTCCCCGGGGTGTAATTATTTCTGATTCCTTTCCATCAAACCTTCCCCACTACGACATACGTATAACCATTATATACCCACATTAATTCACTCGCGCCGAAATTCATTACAAAACCCACCCCGATCAAACGAGATAATCCCGCGAGTGGCTAGATTACCCGATTCTCTTATTATTCAACCCCGTGTCTCGGCGCGAAAGGAAGAAGAGAAACGGGACAGGACGGGGCGGGGTGTGCCGGAGCGGGTGTGACAGCGGAGATAGGTGAAAAGAGCCTCGGTGTCGGCTATATACAGATATACATCCGCGCCGCATGCGGCAGAGACCGGATCGACGCGGGGGTTGAGACCGAGGGTAGCGAGAGGCACGTCGATCGACGAATGCTGACTCCGCGCGCGGCGGCGGTGTTTCCTCTCTTCGTGATTCTCGCGCGAGAGGAGAGACGAGCGCGGCGCCCTCGAGAGGGAAGTCGGAGGGCGACGCGGAGAGAGAGGTGAGATGGGAAGGTGGAGCGCGGGGGAGTCGCTAGTGTGAGGGCACGAGCAAGCGTGAAGGGAGAAAGGATCCGGGGCCGGCGAGCGGGGGAGGGGGTGGAGGAAGAAGAGAGAACGATGAAAAGAGCGTCGCTGGCGCGCGAAGAGAGCGGGCGAGGTGGCGCGCGGAGGGAAAAGAAGAGGAGGCGAGGGTGTACCTACTAAGAAAGGCCGACACACGGGTGGCTGGGAGAGCAGTACAGATCAATGCCAGCCAGCCAGCCAGCCGACCCAACCTTTCTGTCCGCGTCTACTTTTCAGAGCTCCCTAACCCTTTACTTTTCTTTCTTCCACCCTTCTTCCCCCCCGCGACTTCGGCGGGGACTCGGCGGGAGATAAAACACGACCGGGCGCACCCCTTCCCGCAGTCATCCCCCTTTTAATGGAAAGTAATAGTCGAAAGCGCGAACGGAACACGCTCGATGATGCATCCTTCGGAATCGGAGTTTCGCAGCAGCAAAGGAGCGCTGGTGATAATGGACCGCGCGCGATGGTCTCTCTCTGTCTCTCCTTACCCCGCCTCTCCCGCCTTCCGACGCTCGTTAACCCTCGCTTCTCGTTTTGTCGGATGCATCGACGAGTTAGCGGCGTAACGACTGAAGCGCCCGAGCGTCAAACGGGAAAAAGGAGAAGTGCGGACACACGGCAAAGGGGACTGACCTGTCCCATTATGAACTCCACCGCGTGACGAGGCGTGCGACGCCCTTTCTCTCTAGGTTCGACGGGTTTTTTTTGGACGGAGGGAGGAAGAAGGCCGGTAAATGGTTTGGATGGTTTGCGTTGTCTCGGCCGTCCGGCACGAATGCACCGAGCGGCGATGCGTATCTCTGCATAATTGAATCACATATTTCAGAAACCCCGAAAGTACACAGAGCCTTACTTTAAGGAATAAATGCGAATATAGCGCGTGCAACTTTCTGCAGGGAGGGTCGGAGAGGCGTTGGTACCGGAGGAAGTCGAGGAGGACGAAACGCCTCGGGTAATCCGCCCCGAGTTACTTTCATGTCCCGGCGAGTGGTAGTGGCGCGCGCGCGGTTGCGTATAAAACAAATTAATCTCATTAGGGGTAGCAACTGCCTTTGACCTTCCGACTCCCACCCGACGCTCGGAGTTTTTAACTCGGCGAATACGCGCCGCGACGCGACGAGAGGCAACGAATTTAACACCGTCGCGCGCTTTCCTCGTCGCGCGGCTGGTGCAACGCGACGGCGGAGAGGAAATGCATTTTCTCCCACCTCTCGTTCCCCTCGCACCGGCGAATCGACCGTATTAACCGCGGATGATTTGGAATTTCAGTTTCCAAGTGACAGATTTCTTTCTCTTCTCGAATTACGCAAATAATGCACCGATGAACACATATTTTTAACGCCTTTTTCGAATTGTTGAAAGTGATCAACATTTTCTATTTCTATTTATAATGGATTATTAATCGCTGCTTGACATATTATAACCCACCCTATCCTGTATCGAGCGCAAGAACGATAAACAAATATTTTTAACGTGTTTCAAGAATTTAGAGAGCGATCAACATTCTCTATTTCTACTTATTATATAATGGGTTATTAATTGCTGTCTGATATATTAACCCATTCTATCCTGTATCGAACGCAAGGACAATGAACACATTGAACGCGTTTTAAGTATTATTAAGAGCGATCAACATTTTCTACTTCTATTTATAATGGATTAATAATCGCCACTTGACATATTAACCTACCCTATCCTGTATCGAACGCAAGCACGTCCCCCCTCCTCTCGCTAACAACCCCCCGAGAATCTCACCCCCTCGGGCAAAGCTCGTTTACGAAAATACTGTACGTACCAACCCTATACATAGGTACGTATCTACACGTAGCGATGTACATAAAAATACATACCAACGGAGCCAGATATATGCGCGCTATATTATAAGGGGGTGAACGCGAGAGGGCATGGACGCGAAGACGTGTCACGAGTCTACGAGGAGGAGAGGCCGTATACGAAGCGGAGGAACCCGAGAGAGCGGAAGTCTCGACCGTACCGCGCGTCTTTTTCTCCTCCTCCTCCTTCTCCTCCACCTCACTCCCCCCCCAGGCTGTATGGAAATGAGAAATAGCGGGCGAGATGAAAAACTTGGAATACCGGGTGAAAGTGGGAGGTGGGGGGAGGGGGCCGTGCTCACTCCGCGTTCGGGGGCGGAGAGAAAAGTATGAAAAACACACACGGGTGTGATATTTGTCGGTGGGTGTGTGTGGAATAGGGTGGGTCGGGTGTGTGTAAGGGTGGCGTGGATTGTAGCGCGCATGCGCCCACGTGGGCGTCAATACGGGCTCGCACGCGGTACCCTTTCTCTCTGTGTCCTTTGTCACACACATCCTTCGCGTGCACGCGCGCGCGCGCCTTCGTGTATTACGTTGGAGAATTTCTCTTTTCTTCGGGAGATGGAACGAAAGGAGGGCAGTGCGAGGGGGCTTGTATTTTGTCTAGAGATTTATCGAGTTTAAGTTTTTAGATTTCGTACGCGATTTCGGAAAATTCGTATCTTTTTGATTGACACAGCTTGCGAGTTTAATTACGCAGTTGGGAATTTTGTGTTCAAATAGATTCATTTATTCTTGTATATTAAAATGAATCGATTCTTCGTGTTAGGTGAATATCTTTCACGTTAAAATCAACACAAAGAATGTTAAAAGTAGCGGAACGAATGTTAAATTAATACGAAGAATCAGTTGATTTTAATCCATAAAAGTGGGTAACCGATTCCAACACAACACTTTCAACTGTATAGATTCAACGATTCAACGTTTTAATTAATGAACGAGAAATGAAATGAGGACAAAAGTATTTTCCTGGATAATCTTCGAATGAATATTTCACATTCCTTGGCGAAATTTTTGACTATTCATTGAAATAATCGCCATGTAACGAAATGCTCGTCTCTTTTAAAGACAAATTTCTAGTTTCTACCCCATAGCATCCCATATGATGATATGATAAATGCAAAAAATCACTAGCATTCCTGGTATAAATAAAACCAAGTCCAACAGTAATATTATCCGCAAGGAAAAATTAGTATTAGTATTAGTAATTTCGTTGAGCAAAGTAAATATATGTTAATTATATATATTAGAATGTCTCTTTCATTCCAATAGAAATAGAGTAATAGCTAACGAGCACTTGCTTTGCCCAAAGAAATATTTCCTTCGCCATAATCAAACATACGCATATTAACTACACAAATAAAGTGTTTTCTCAGTGCACAGATCCGCGTACGCGAAGCATATCGTCATTTACAATAGCGACGATCGATATTATGTAGGCGATCGGACACAGCTACTACACGTTACTCGCGGGAGGCGGGAGACACGCGCTCGAAATTAATTTAGACGAAGAGGCAGATATACGGTGGGGGCGAGAGGAGAGCGAGGGAGAGAGACGGGAGAAAGCCTGCAGGAGGGAACATATTAATACCATAACCATCCAATCTACTCGACATGCCGTCGCCTTAAATATAAATGCGCGTCGCGGCCGAGCAGCTATATAGAGCAGCCCTGCTTTCATATTCATACGAAAGTTTCCTGGTCGCCTCGTTAACTTTACATAAGGCTCCCCGTTTGCGGAATTCGGAGAGGAGGCCACGCGGCTCGCCGCACCTCCCTTTATCCGCGCCTCCCGTTATTCCTGCCGCGCGAGACATCGGAAGTTATCTCGCGTTTCTCGCCCGGCGATTCGTCGCGTGTAACAGCTGCCGCGGCGTCACTGCGAGAAAACGGCGGCGCCGAGGCGTAGCGCGCGGAATCTTTCGCGGAGACTGAATAACGCGTATGGGGTATACGAGTGCGCGCGCACTGCGCTGAGAGAAATGGGGTTAGGTTGCACAGCGATTAATATAACTCCGATAACTATACTTTGTGGTTAAGTGACAGGTTAATTAGACTGTATAGGTAACATAGCAATACCAAATGTGACAAGAGCTATGCGCATTGCTGAAAGGACTATACGTGTACCTAGTTGAAATAATTATTTATTTTGGTAAAATAAATACAAGTATTAGGTACTAAGCCAAAAAAAAACGTATTTTTATATCAATAAACTACTAGCATCGCCGTTCAACCTACAAAATTTCTTTCGGTGTGTGAGAAAAATAATTAGGTTAAAATTACAAAACGCATCTAGTTTGACGTTTTTGGTTATTCCAAACAAAATACTGATCAGTTGAACCAAATGTTTAGTTACTCCAACCATACGTTTAATTATTCTAACCAAAATATTGGTCAGCTGAACCAAATATCTAGTTATTTCAACCAAACGTTTAGTCACTTCAACCAAACGAGTCATCTTTAACCAAAAAAAGTACTCAGTTTAACCAAACAAATGGAGGGTGCATATTCCACCAAACGATCTGATCATCACCACCAGAATTCTGGTTAAATACTCCAAGTTATTTCTCTCGGTGCGTGCGGAGATACGAGGGTAGATATACATACGGGGGTTGGAAAAGAACGATCGTTGGCGAGAATCGCCCTCCCGCTCCGTCCCGACGAACCGAACGAAACCGCTAATGGTAGCCACTCCAACCGCTCTCTTCGTCATCCGAACCCCGACCGAACCGCGCGCGTATATCTTCGACGATATACATTTTTACTGCCCGCGATATATTTCCCTGATTGCACTTTAAAGTCTCCCGATGACACCGCGCGGAGCTCGGCGGCGAGACGCCATTTCGTTCGAACGCTGTGGGGGTGGAGAGGCGAGTAAAACGGCGAGACTCGGGGGGCGGATGTGTGTATGGTGGATAAATTGAAAAACGAGGCAACCGTTATCCGTTTCGCGAATACGGATCGAATATTTCCCGGGATTTAAATCTCCCCGCGCGAAGCCTTCGTTTCGACATACCTACAAAGACTCATCGTACGTCTCACGGCCTTTCGAATATATTCGGTAGCGCCTCTCGTATTTTTCAAGAGGAATAAAGTATCGGTGGTATATAAATTCGCATTCGCGACTCGATTACTCCTTATCGCCTCCGCGGCGCGGGTGAGCGCGGAAAAATGCGTCGATTTATAGACACTGCCCGTGTACCCTTTGACCTATTCCCCCGCGCATACATCACCCGCGTAACTATACGTGCCGCATTGCATTTATCTGTATTTATATCCGCGCGATTCCACCGGCGCATTTGTACCGGAACGGCCTTATATTCATTGGCCGTTGACGCCGCGCCATAATTCGCTTTGAATTATTGATGCCGACCAATGGAGAGCGCTGTACACCTTGGGCGCGCACTACTGTACGCGCCGCCGCACACGGTACACACGCGCGTGCATCTACGACCGCACGGCGTAGGTATGTATACGGGAGGTCCGCAGCGTTCGATCGCGAAGGTATTTAAATGGGAGGTTTTACTGCTCTCGCTTTCGACCCTCGATTTGCATCGACCCTAAACGGCCAACCGATCGGCGCGCGCGCGCTGCATCGAGCCACTCGAAGCTCGATGAATCGGAAACGTTATTGCCGCCATGACATATGCTCGACGGGCGTGAAACCGTGGCCGTGTGTGTACACGCAATATGTTCCGCGATCGAGAGGTATCGCGTCTCGAGAGATCGATGATGGGGTTGAATTTGGAGAGAGATACTTCGAAAATAAATGATTACTGTACCTATGCACTGAGAAAATATTACAATATCAAGACCCAGGTGGAAAAATTCTATATATCTGTGTATAAATAAAATTTGGCATATCGTGGGTCAAAGTGCAGTACCTCGTACCTGAGTGGTTGAAACTAAATTTTACGGGAGAGCCAAAAAACATCACTCAAAAAAATTTGGGGACAACTAGAAAATTATAGTAATTGCAGTGATAATTTTCTTCGCCATAGCAAGAATTCTTGCTACGCTAGCAATATTTTTCTAGTTGTGTCTGAGGCAGCCGGAAATATAGCTGGATTAGCTAAATACTTTTTTCACAGTGATCTGATGGTGATGGACAGTATAAAATTGGATAATATTACATAAAATTAGTATCGAAGGATCATTTAAAATATAAAAATCTACTATGGAGGCACCAGTATTGCACACTTTAAAAATTAAATACGAGAGAGAGAGAGAGAGAGAGAGAGAGAGAGAGAGAGACCTTCCATTCGTCTTCATCGTACCAACAGATTTTTACTCGGAGGTCGAGAGACTCGCCCGGTCTCCGCCGCGCGCGGGATGCTGGTAGATACTTTTATTCGGACATTAGCATAAGCCGATTATGTCTCCGAGCGGGTAAAACACTCGCTCCGCCTGCGCCGAGTCCTACGTCCTCCCCGCCGCTCGCCGCACCACGTGAAGATCGAAGGAGCGAGACACGTAGGCAGAAACACGTTCTCGCATATGGGAGTGAGACTCTTCCTTCCGCGAGTCACGCGAAGGATGATTCCGAAGAGTCATCGCCGCGTGCGCGTCCACCGACTCACCGTTTCGTTCGTCTCGCGCCGCGAAAACCGAGAAGACGCGTCCCCGTGTACCGCCGAGTGACGAAATAGAGAGAGAGCGCGTCGTATAAATCTGTCCCATAGGGGAGAATGCACTGAGAAAAATAATCGGGTTAAAATGACAAGATACATCCAATTAATTGTGTTTAGTTTACTCTAAAGGAAATACCGATCAGTTCAGTCAATATTTAGTTATTCCAGCCAAATGTTTAGTTATTTTAATCAAAAAGTGGTCAGTTTAAGAAAAATAATTGTATTAAAACGATAAACACATTTAGTCAAACGCATTTAGTTTATTCTAATCAAAATACTGGTCAGTTCGACCAAATATTTAGTTATGCTAATCAAATGATTAGTTATTTTAATAAAAAAGAGGTCAGTTTAAGCAAGCGGATGGAAAATCGATATTTTACCAAATAGTTTTTAATCGTAGTCTCCAAAATTTTGGTTTAATTGACCAAGTTATTTTTCTCGGTGTGGTGAAAATATCACAACGGCCTCGCTAATTTATTTCTTTTTAAAGAAACAGAACCCCGGAAGAGAAATATGCTCCATCCCCCTCGTAACCGTCCCAGAGATACCACGGCGGGATACCACCCCACCGCCGCGCGAACGTTGCAACAGCCTCGCTAATTTCTTTAAAGTAGTTTGGCAATTTATTATTTTCCAATTTGCCGCGAGGGAAAGTTGTTCCCACGCCCGGCGCGCGCGAGACGTGCCGGAGAACCGAGCGCGTGGGCGGAGAGCCGACGCGAACTGCCGGCGGAGACGACAAACTTTGCGCGTCGCTCTTGCCAGAGGACAGAGAGCCGCGCGGAGCACACGTTCGGCATTTTTAAAGTCTCCGGGGTAAAACTCCGCCCGGCGCACGTTGCGAGGAGTAAACTGATTTCGCGGTTTCTCCGCGAGAGCGGTCCTCTCACTCGCGAGCAAGAGGATTACAGAGAGAGACAGAGAGAGAGAGAGAGAGAGGAGAGGATATAGTAGCAACGAGCGGGGAAACTTATACCGCGCCAGCTTTCGAACATTCGTCGGGGCTGCGTTTATGTTTACGGGGTGCGATACCGATTCATCGCGATTAATCAATAAATCGCCGCTAGCATTTTACATCTCCCTTTCCCAGTATCACAATGACAACCGACGTCGAATATTTCGCGCGGTGAAATCTCGTTTTCCAAGCCGCGGCGCGGATCGAGAGACGGAGTGAGCGGCAAAATCAACTGTAATCGTTAGGTTGAACTTTTCGCGTCGCCGGTAATTACTACATTTACCATTAGACGAACCGTGATGGACGAAATAACCTTTGCTTTGCTGTGTAGCAATAACGGGTCGCACAATCATATGCCTACGTCATGGGTTAAATATTCACCGCGAAGGTAGAAATATTATCCCGACGAGATAATCGATATGAGCATTAAACTGCGATCGCCTATCGGAGATTGCGTTAATTCTGCATGTCACTATCGATTTAACTACGAGCCTATCGGCGACGATCGTATAACGCACGATAAAAATGCATCCCAGTTTTTATTTTCATCCGACTGACACTTTTTAATATGTAAAAACTTCCCCGTTTGTAAAAATTCTCAAATAAGTAGACCCGAAACCAATACATCGTACGAAAAAAAATAAATTGCAGCATTTGCAAAGTTGTCGATAAATTTCGGGACAAGGCCAATTTATTGTTACGATAACTACAATTTTAGTAAAAATTATAGTAAAACTTATAGAAGTTGCAAGCGTTGCTGTAATGTCTACTGAAATTGTAGTTATCGTAACAATAAATTGGTCTTGTCCCAAAATGTATCATAAACTTTGTAAATATTACGATTTATTTTTGTCCATGCGAGAAAACAGTTGATTTGTAGTCAATAAATGTTTGTTTGAATATGGCGAAGTAAACATTTTATTGGACGAAATACAACGAAATATTGCGACGTTTATTTGGAGAAATTTGATCCTTCGAGGCGACTGTTTGAATGAAATAAACATTTTAATATAATAAAATTAACGTGTATTTTCTTGTCCCAACGAAAATGCATTTATTTCGCCGCATTTAAAATTGCATCTATTAACTATTAATAAACGGTTATCTCGGTGCAGCGATATTTCTAATCACGAATTATAACATACTCGATCGCACTGATCCCTTGAAACAAAATTGGAGGTCTGCTGCACTCGCGACCGAGAAGAGAATCGACGAAACGACAGCGAAAGGAGGGTGGCTTCCCTTCTCTTATCCGTTCGATCGACAAAATCCGAAGGCACTCGCGAGACGAAGAACGAAGAGAGAACGACGAAAAGCGCGAGACATACGAAGGGGGTAGTTCACCCCGCGCGCAAACACTCCCGGCTTCTTCTCTCTCTCTCTCTCTCTCTCGCGCGCGCGCGCGGTCCCGCTCCGCCTTTATCCCCCGAGTTTCTCGCTAACGACCGGCGCTGCTCGATGTTTAAGCGCGGTAAAAGCCAACAGCATCGCGCGGACGAAGCAACTTCGGGCTAACAAGGGCCGCGCGAAGTAGGCTCCGAGTATGTAAATTTCCAAGCACGGTCTTCTTTCTCGCGCGCCGGGCCTTCGACCCCCTCCGTTCTCTCACCCTCCCGCCGCCCCGTGCGTTCTCTCGCTCCCCGTCGCCCCTTCCGCCACGTTCTTTCGCGGCACAGAAGGGGTTTTAACCCTTTTTCCCCTGCTCCCGACTATCGATTTTCAGCTCCTAGACGCGAATGAGAGGGTTGCCCGTGAGCCTTCGGCCACGCCACTCTCCGCGCGACTCGACTCGACTCCACTCCACCGGCACCACTCCACTCGACTCCACTCAACCCGCCGCGACTCTTCGGGCCTCTCTCTCTCTTCTCTTTGCTTTGGAGAGACGAAGCTCGGCCTCAAAGCGGGCCCGCGAAAAAAAACGAAGCTATATACGTTAATTCGTCGACCGCGTCTGCGGAAGAAGGAAGAGGGAAACGGGGCCTTTGAAGAGAAAAGCTCATTGGACTCATCTAAATCCGCGACACGTATTTCTAATACCGTTTTCCCCTGGACTGCACCGAGTGCATCCCCATCCTCCGTTATACAGTAGACTCTCGATTATCCAAGGTAATTGGGACCGAGGGTACCTCGGTTAAAAATAAAACTCGGATAATCCGAAGTTCTTTTAAATTGCTCGTGGATGACGAAGAAAAATCCAAAAGATACATTATACAGTTTTATATTTACTTACATACATATGTGTTTTATCTTACAAAGAAGTCTTTGGTGGATTTGTGAGTTAATTTTTTGCCTCTCTTGGAAGCGACGATGTTGCGCCAACGTTGGAGAAACAGTATATCATGCGGCGAAGAGTCAGAAGAGAGCCTTCGGTTAATCCGGAGCCTCGGATAACCGGGACTCGGATAACCGCGAGTCTACTGTACTTGTACGTCAATAAAAATTAGAGATACACTCGGTGCAGTCAGTGCAACTCAGTGGAAAACACTATAAGAGATAAGATAAGATAAGGTAAGTATATTATTGTACATGGCAATGTTGTACAACAGTAGATCAATACGAGAAACAAGCGCAAAAAATACAATCAAGCAAACCAAACAGCTACGAGGAAGCAATTAAGCAGAGATGAACACAAGCTGTTAACCAAATCGCAAATGGAACGAGTCGGGGAAAAACTGGAAGAAGAAATAGACATTAGAAATGAGAAGCAAGCAGCAATCTCTCTCGACGACTGAGATGAACAAAAAAACAGAGAGACAGAGTGCATCATCATCTCGTCTCGCGGTGCGACAAAAATTCTCCTCGTGATCTCCCGGAGCCACACGTCCGACACGCCGACGTAGGTGCACACATACGTGGGTGCCTCGCCGAGAGAACGGTACCCACCGATCTGCGTACCAGCCCTGCCTCGCCTACATCGACGTGGTTTGATTGATTGTCAGGGTGGAGTCAGACACACACGCGGAGTCTTGACTTGCGCAGAGCACGCACACGGAATAACGCACACACGTAGGACGGCAGGAGTCGCTTTCTCGAGAAGAAGGAGGCTGCTTCCTTTCCGCCTTTTCCAAGGGTGGCGACGGCGGCGGCGGCGGGGGTGGCGAGGCTCGTTCTAAGATGGTAGCAGGAAGTTTCTCGTTTACTCGTGCCGCGTGTGTGGAGGGGCGAGCGCCACCGCACTCGCGTGTGCCCCTCGTCGTACGTGATCGGGGGTGCGCGCGGGGGCCAATCGGAAGCTAGCATTCTTTATCCGCCGTCGTATCTCGGACGCATGCCTCACACGAGGCGTGGTTTGGCCTGCACCCTTGCGATGGGGCGACTCACTTCGCTGCACACGGTCGCGCGTGTATATTTCTACGCGTTTTACGGCGCGTATAAAGTCGATGGATATGTATCGCTTCGTCGGGAATTCTTCGTTTTCCCCCAACCCTCCCCCGAGCTGCAGCGGTCCGTTAAACGCCCGCCCCGCCGACGCGTCGACGTTTAATTATATACACTCGAGAGGGCGCGTCCCTTTATCGGGCGGTCAATTGAATTAACCTGCCGTGTAAGTGCCTGTATAGGGTTCGCGCTCCTTTGTATTCTTCTTTTTTTCTCTCGACGATACGGTCACTTCGCGTTCGGTCTCTTCGAATATTTCGATGGGATGTACGAGACGAGCTTTTGGGTGAGATGTCTCAAAAATTGGAGTTATAATTTTGATAGTCTAATACGAAATATGTAGCTACGAAGTTGAAAATTAACTGATAGTTTTAGTTAATTTAACATTCTTTTTATTGTGTAATTTTTATACAAAATAATGTTGGATTTAAATGAACTGAAGAATCAGTTGATTTCAATACGCAAACATTGATGGACCGTTCCCAACACAAAATTATTTTTAACCGTGTAGATGTATACGTACACGTTTTAATAGAAATTCATCATTTCTTAAAAGACCTGTTATTCGAGAAAGTGGTGACGAATCGGTTTAGATATAGACTGAAAGAAATAATTGCTGGTGTAAAAAAATTTGTCATGAATCAAGAATACATGATCTTACACATTTTTAAGAATACAGATTCTTGATCTAAGAATATATATATATTCAAGGGTATCTTCATTGGAAGAAGAAATTCTTTCTGCGTGAAAAAAAAACAATTACTCAAACTACACTAAGAGAACAATTTTGTCAATTTAACCGGAATCTTGGAGACGATACCCAAACTGTTTGGTGAAATATGGATCCTCCATCTGTTCATTAAATTGACCACTTTCTCGTTAGAATAACTAAACGTTTTGTTAGAGAATAACGAAATATTTAGTTCAACTGTAAAGAATTTTGGTCAGAACAACTATAGATGCGTTTTCTTATTCAAACCTCATTATTTTATTCGGTGTATCAAATATTTTCTCGAACGAAAAAAGCCATAGCTTGATCCATGAAATGTATAATATTTGTAATTGAAGAAAACATTTTTTTAACTCCAACAATATTATTTCTCTTATTGTACGACGACCCGCCCTGCGATATTTGCCCATGAAATACGCACCGTCCTCCAAAGTTTCAAAAAACATACTCGCAATTGAATCGAGATGAAACCGGAGAGCACATCGTACGCATGTCACTGAACGACGCGTCGTCAGTGCCGATACCCACGCGCGTTCATGACCGCGGCAAAAGTCGAGTGCAGAGGGTGCGCGCGAGTATACGTACGAAAACACGTAAGACGAGCGCGACGCGGCGAACGGTATTTCCATAAAATTTCAACGGTAGCCGGTTGACGTATGATAATGCACGCGTACGGCGTACGGGCGCGCGGGTTACGTGGGCGGAGAGCAGCGTACGGAGAGGCGCCTCGCGTAGTCGGGCCGCGCCGCGCGCGGAGAGACCTCATTATGCATTCCTTTCAGGCGGCCGTCATTATTTTACATATTGCAGGAGGCGTGCAGACTGCCTTTGCCAATTTTTGCAGCACGGTCAAAAGAAATGACCGGCAATTTGGCCGCGGCGCCGACATGCGTGCGCGAGGCTCTAACGATGTTCGCGAGTTTAATGCATTTCATTCGGAGCCGCCCGAGGCGCGGGAGAGACTCGCGCGTGCATTCGCGATATGCACCGCGCCGCGCTGCACTCGTTACGAGGAGCGCGTGACAGTTTCTCCTCGCGGGCGCATGTCGTGTTCAATTTGTAATTGGCGACGGAGAGGCGCCTGCGCTTATCAACACTGAGGAAACAATTTATTTCTAGTTGATAAATGTTTGTTCGAATATGGCAAAATAAATATTTTATTATATCAAATAAATATTCGTTAGCTATTGCATTATTTAGTTGACACAATTAAATTCTTGTAAGGCAACTGTTTTGATCAAATAAACATTTGAGTAATAATAGTTATGAGTATTACTACTCTTGGCTTTCGGATGGTAATCACGTCCAAAAATATTATTTTGCCGACGTTTCGCAAAAATTGCAGTTTGCTTCATCAGGGCTGATGATTTTTTGATACTGAGAACTCAACTATAATGGCAATGACCGCGAAGGTCTAAAATTTTTAATTTGAATAATTAACATATATTTTCCTGTCTCAACGAAATATTTATTTCACCGTATTTAAAATTACATTTATTAACTTTTAATAAACTATTTTCTCGGTAAAGGGAATAAAGATAAATTTGCCCGAGAACTACAATCGAATCGATGCGATATTCGATCAGCTGATTTGTTCAATTTGTTAGAATCTATTTTTCTCGCACGAAAGATACCGATTTTAATTTTATCAGGGGATGTACTTCTGCATCAGAAGCGAGCATGGCTTGATAATTTCTTCCTGCAGTCATTCGGAAAGAAAAGCGATGCTCTCTGTGAACCCCCTAAATTTCTTCCTACCCCGTATTTAGTAGTGCCCCGTAATGCGAATGAGTTCGCGAGGGTAAAAATCGACCCAGGGTTAAGTACATTCCCCCGGAGTGCATTTAAAGTCGTAAAAATTAATAAGGAATTTAACGAGACACGTTACGTTATTTCGATATTGGTATGTACTCTCGATCTTATATATTACTAATCTTTTATAATATATTACTTCTTATGTGGAAGATGATTTTTCGTGACAAATCCTTCTTCTCCCTTCATACGAAACCAAAAACGATAAATGAGCTACCATTTTAAAGATTAAGTTCACTCCCTTCGACAAATTGTCAATTTACAATTGCACATTATTTGTTTAAAAATCAAAGCTAAAAATTCATCTCGTGTCATTTGCGGAATTTCCGCACGGGCCCAACTGTAGTTAAACGGAAAGATTAATCGAAGGAACATTATACTCGCTAGACGAGAAAAAAGCGTTCTCCCTCGCGCACATATACCGCGTAACGCTATCGACAGGGGCGGCAGTCTCTCCGATCCGATACCACGCGCGCTCCTCTCCCGCACCCACGTATAATACATTACCCGCGGGGTAGTAAAAAAGACAATCACCCGCGCGCAAGCTCGCTCGTTCCCCGTCTTCCCTCCCCGAGTCCTTCCGGGTTCCCCGGCCCCGGGTTCGGTTTCTCGCGCGCAGCGGAACGTGCAGGGGAAGACGCGGTACGTCGGTACGGCGAGGGAATATAAGATAGAGGTAAAAGGCGGAGTATAGGTATATGCGGAGAGGGCCGGGAGGACCGAGGAGAGAGGAACACACCTCGCCTCTCGCGAAATATAGAGGCAGAGAGTCGGCGTCGCCCGGGCAACGGCTCTGCCACCTTATTGGATATGTTGAGCAATTTATTTTATTTTTCCCCACTCCCGCACGTGAGAGCCGCGCGGCAGAGAGAGCCACCCTCCTCCTCCCCCTTTCGTCCTTCGCCGTCTCTCCTCCTGCTCACCTCGTCCCATACTACGTATACCCACCCGGGGTACCGCACACATCGACGCCATTTTCCAATATCGCGCCAAGCGCGCGTGAGAGAAGAGAGAGAAAAAGGGGAAAGAGAGGGCGAATGAGGGAAACGGGAGGGTGCGGCAGCGCGGCGCGGAAGCTCGGTCGGGTCCGTCGGAGAGAGGCGAGGGAGGTTAGGTGAGAACCGTACGTTCCTCTACTAAATTGGCAATATTCATGCCGTCGCGCGTACACTGCTTCGGGGTGTGGAGGGGTTGGGAGGGTTGCGGGTATTCCTCCCCTTTCCCCCCGGGCTAAGTTCGCGTGGTACGTATATATGCGCGTATATACGCCGCTTTCCTCCGTCCGCGTTCGTTATTTTTACGGTTCCCGGAATGAAGACAAAGCTCGGGGAATATGTGCCCGGGCGACTTCCCGGGGAACGGAAGAGGGAGAGAGGAGGCGGAACCTTAAAACGCTTCTTTACGACTTCTCCCCCGCGCGTTCGCTTATGGCGTCGACGCGAAGTTCGCTCGGCGAACGTGTATCCGACCTCTTTCGCGATGTGGGGCGGTTTCTTCAAGAACGGTCGAGGGTCGAGCCTGATCAGGGATGAGGGACGAATACACGCGTCGAGGATTAAGAGTTTGGTATGAAGAAGATTCATTCAGAAAAGATGCGTCGCAATGGTATGATTATATTCAAATAGGTGCGCCCCTTGCAAAGGCATAATTAGGTCATATAGTACCGATTACAGGTTCTGGCTAGATCCTATTCATGTTATACAGGGTCAAGGGTCTCTGTCGAAATTTGACCTAGTGAAAACTGGATAGAGACCAACTTGATAGGCGATACTGGAGCGGCACTGAGAAAAATGGCCTTGTCAATTTAACAAAAATCCTGGAAACCATAACCAAATCATTTGATGAAATATGGATCCTCCATCTGTATGGTTAAAGTGACCATTTTCCGGTTAGAATAACTGGTTAGAATAACTAAACGTGTAGTTAGAATAACTTGATATTTGGTTCAACTTACTAGTATTTTGGTTAGAATAACTGAACTCGTCTGTCAAGATGTGTTTTGTCACTTTGACCAAGTTATTTCTCTCAGTACGGCTAAAATCAAGTTAACTTTCGATTATCAATCGACTATAATGGCGGTGCAATTAGACGAGCCACACCTCCATCCTGTCCGTGTGAAACTCCAGACGTTATCAGGAACAGCCTAAGAGATAAAATAATCCACCAAGGCTGACATCACATAACTTCGAAAGGATTCACTCGGGAGAACACTCACGTTTATAAGAATTTCTTTCGGCTCGAAATAACCCCCGAAGGAACCGCATATTTGAACTATCAACATTCCATTAAGAAACGTAGAGACACGCTCACATATAGATAGGGTATGAAGAGAAAGCTCTGTCAATACGCCCCGCCGCGAGAAACCCTAAAAATGCATCTTTACGACGCTTTAGCCCGATATATCGAGCGGACGACGTCTATACGTAACTGAATACGTCGCGTCTACCGAAGAATGCCGTGGTAATAGATAGGCACGTGAATTACATAGATACTCTAAAAGCGAGAAATCGAAGTGGCCCCCAGAAGTCTCCAGGAAATATCTATACGGATGGGTATACGGACGGCGGCAACCCACTTCGCGGTCTTCGATAAGCCCTCAATTAATGTAAACTTATTTCGGTAAAAAAAATCGCTTTAAAATTGCTCGCTTCCCCAACCCCTCTCGTTTCCTCTCACCCCCTTCCTCCTTTCTCTCTCTCTCTCTCTCTCTCTCTCTCTTTCTCTCCCTCTCTTTCTCTCTCGCGACGTCGTCAACCCCTCGCTCACCCTACTCTCTCTCTCTCTCACTCTTTCCCTCGCGCCCCGAGTCCCGGGAACCGAGGCGAGGCTGGGGCAAGCCGACGGCTTTAGAAGTTCGAGCGATATTCCAACTTTTAAAATATGTCAAATTATTTTCCTTTCAGGAGAGCTGTCGTCTAAATACATTTCCATCTCTCACGGTGTATTTAAATATACGAGGGTTTCCCTGGAAGCGCGCGCGCGCGCGCCGTTCGTGCGGGTCTTATTCCCACTTCCCCATGCGTTGACGCGTACCGCGAGGGTGAAAAGCCACTCTCGCGTCGCGCGGTGGTAGCGTTTAACGAGCTGGCTTGCAGGTACACGAGAGGAAACGATCTGGAACGGGTAGTTCGTTTAAATGTGAACAGACGCGCCTTAGAGCGTCACGTTTTAATCATCATTTATCATATTCTTGCACACTCAGAGAAATAATTGCTGGTCCCAGGAAAATGTTTCCCTCAATCAAAAATATGATATAATTTCAGGATCGAGCCGTGGTTTTCTTCGTGCAAGAGAATATTTGATAAGCTCGAGTAATTTTTTTAGCGCAGAAAGAATTTTCTGTTCCCAGGACGGTATTCTTGAATGAAGAATATTCTTCGATTGTGAGAATCTGTATTCTTAAAAATTTGTAAGATTACATGAGGAGCTATCTTTCAAAACGTAGTTTTTGAACAAAGCCTTGTCTTCAGTAAATCCTAATTATTTCTTAATAACTTTTATTTGGGTGTAGATTTTAAAATTTTGCTGGATTCTTTATAGCACTTTTAATGCTACATATTTTTACCCGCACAAATTAAATATTGCAATTTGTAACTTTAGAACAAATAATTAGGATTTACTGAAAACAAGGTTTTGTTCAAAAACTGCGTTTTAAAAGATAGCTCCTCATAATATGTTCTTGATTCAGCAAAAATTTTTTCACACTAGCAATTATTTCTCTCATTGTCAGTGTAGGTATATGCTCCATTAATTGATAATGAGCATCTGCTTTCTCATGTATCTCGTGTGACGGACACACACAGAGAGAGAGGGAGAGAGAGAGAGAGAAAAGCTATATTCTAATTTCCCCCAAAAAATCCACCTCCGCACGACTGACGATTCGACATACTTAAAAAAACTTCTTTATCTCTCGCTCCATTGTCCTACTCCGTCGTGTGGGCAGGGATACTTCATCACCCACGCGCACAGTTAGGTACTGCGATACCTATGACGACGAGAGTCCGCCACATCAACGAGGACGCGGAAAAGGAGGTTTCTTTCATCTAGAGAGTCCTCTTCGCGCGTTACATTACCAAGTATAGTATCGTTGTACATCCCAAGTAAAAAAAATGTATGCCAATTTAATCAAAATTTGATAAAAAATAGCTCATGCTCGATGGAATGCAAAAATGATCCGAAAAATAAGAACGTTATGATCGTAATGTGGTACCTACCTATATTTTTTATCTCATTTTTATATTCATTTTTTATTACGTTTTAATCTACTTTCAAATTGAACATTACACTTAAATGATATTTAATCAACTTAAACTGGTTACTTTTACATTAAAATTAAAAGTAAATCAAAATGTGATCAAGAAATGATACAAATGAGATAAAAAATAATCAGCTTAAAGTGGTTACTTTTATATTAAAATTAAAAGTAAATCAAAATGTGATTAAGAAATG
Organism: Xiphydria camelus; assembly: GCA_963678675.1. Classification (NCBI taxonomy): domain Eukaryota; kingdom Metazoa; phylum Arthropoda; class Insecta; order Hymenoptera; family Xiphydriidae; genus Xiphydria; species Xiphydria camelus. The sequence goes on along the minus strand of OY783192.1, from coordinate 32,911,893 downwards.
ATACAAACGAGATAAAAAATAGGTCACATTAAGGTCATAATATTCTCATTCTCCGGATCATTCTGAGATCACGTCGAGAGTGATGTATTCTCGATCACACTTTGATCAAACTGGCATTCGATTTTTTTTTACTTGGGCTGTCTCCGTGTGAATACGCGTACCGACGCAGAAAAGAATAAATCTTAGCATTTTTACAAAGTTTGTGGTAAATTTTGGGACAGGGCCAATATATTTTTACGATGGCTACAATTTTAGCAAAAAATTACAGCAGCTTTTGAAACTTCTACAAGTTTTACTATAATTTTTATTGTACTAAAATTGTAGTTATCGTAACAACAAATTGTCCTTATCCCAAAACTTACGAAAAACTTTATAAATGCTACGATTAAATTTTTTCGCTGCAAAAAAAGGAACGCGAGTCCTCCCAGCTCTGCTCCCCTTCTTTTCCCTCCCCCCAGTCTTGTAACAATTAGTGACGAGAAGGATAACGCCCCCACTTGGAGAAGCGCCTACTTACGTAGATATAAGTAGAAGCAGACGGGCGGACGTGTACCCGAGTACATATACGCCCGTCCACCACGTAGACGCGCCTATCCGCGCGCAATTACATTACACCATTCGCGACAGCGCTTTGTGGCGCTGGATATCAAAGCTCGACTCGAGCGCCGACTACTCGTATACCTCGAATGCAATAGAGTTCTTCTTGCCTTTCCGCCACTCTATCTGGCACTCTGCCGCGACGCGGTCCTTCCGGCGATAGAGATGTGGGAGGGAAAAGGAGGGATACCGCGCGACGGCACGAAAGAGTTGCCTATACCGCGCCGTAGTTGCGCAGCGCCGGCAAGGCACACTTTTGTGCTTAACTCAATATCGCGACGCGGCGAAACGCTACTTCTCGGGAGCGCGGCGAAATTTCTATTCGTTCGATGTCGCGACTAATGTGCCACTCGATGTCGCGACGTGGAAGGGGGAAGTTACAACGTATGTGTGGATAAGGTTCCTTTGAAATCGCGGGGGAAATTAGATTCGATTAGTTTCTAAATATCTGTGTGAAGTCGGAATCGAATTCTCGATCCGGTAATTTTACTACAATTTTAATAAAAATTGTAGAAACTCTTGCAACTTCTACAAGTTTTACTATAATTTTTATTAAAATTGTAGTTATCGTACTGATGAATTGGCCCTATGCCGAAATTTACGACAAACTTTGTAAATGCTACAATTAATTTTTTTCCGTGTATTAATGTTTCCTTCTCTCAGTGTAGACAACTTCCTCTACAATGCTTTCAAAACAATATTATTCGACTCATCAATCGAATCCAAATTCTGCCGTTATTACTATTAATATTTATTTTATATATACACAATGAACGAGCATACCTATACATTCGCATACACCGACAAAGTACAAGCACGTAATAATAGCACAAAGGTGCAACACCTCTTTCCACCTTCACCGCTCCTCGCTTCTCCTCGACTGACACCTTTGGCGCGCGGGTGCCTCCCTCGTCAAGGCGCGAGATTGGGGCGTGGAAATATCCTTCGCGCGCGGCGCGAGAGCAAGTGCAAGAGAGGGAAAATTTGAGATTGAGGGAAAGAAAGAGGGGCGAGAGGGTGGGGGTGAAAAAAGTCGTACGTATGCAAGCTTTATTGCTGCACGAAGGTTTTTAATATCGCTTTAGCGCGAGCGCGTCTGCCAACTGACAAAAGGAGGAAGAGAGGCGTTAATGGAGAACGTTTTCGCTCTAACGACCGAGGCGGAGGGTGGAACGGAGTAAGATTGCGAGGCCCGAAGCCGGTTTCCATCCCACTCCGTATACCGGTAGCTCCTATAAAGACGCCCCTGCCGGCTGATCTAACGCGTCGCGGTGCGAGTAGGCGCCCGAATGACCCGTGACCCGTAGTCGAAGAAGAGGAAGGACCGTGCGGGGTAGTTTAACGTCCAGCTGCGTCGCGACTCTTCATCACTGAGAAAAATAATTAGGTTAAAATGACAAAATGCATTCAGTTGAACGAGTTTATTTATCCTAACCAAAATACTGGTCATTTGAACCAAATACTTCATTATTCTAACCAAAGTTTTAGTTATTCTAATCAAAAAGTGGTCAGTTTAAACAAACAGCTGGAGAATTTATATATCACCAAAGAGTCATTAGTCATTACCTCCAAGATTTCGTTTAAATTGACCAAATTTGTATTTCTCAGTGATTCTTCACCCCCTGCTTTAACGTCTAAATCCACGATTTCGAGAAAAACAATCGCCCCGAGGAATTAAGTCGTCTGAAAGTTGAAAAACGAACGTCCGCGGAGCCGTACGAGGGAGGAATTACTCGAAGGACAGGTACATCGGGAGGGGGCGCACCTGCACGCGACGCAACCCCCCAGCGGCCCGCGGATGGCCGACTACATCCGAAGATCTCGTCAAGTTTCGCGAAATTGCTTCGCCCTCACAGCGTTTGCGGTAGCGGAGATGAGGTGGGCCGCGGGGGGAGGGGCATATTTGTCGGATCTCGCGGAATCTCTCCGGCGTGTGCGCGCGCGCGCGCGCGCCACCCCTCGCCTCGCGCGGGGGTGGCATTCCGCGCCGGCGGCGGCGACGTCGGCTCCCGAGGCTTTAAATCCAATCCCGCTATGCGGATTAATAAAAGGATTCGTGAAGTTTAGGCCGGTTCTTATTACTTCGGGCTCCTTGGCCCCGGAGGAGAGCGGCGCGGAGCGCGTCTCTCGCGCCGCGCGCTCGCTTTTATCCGTCAATATTGCCCGCGCGCCTCGCGAACACGGGCGCCAGTTTACTTTGGCCCCTGCTTTTTCTGCGTACAACCCCTCGTAAGTAGATACTCGGCGTGTTGGTACTCGGGTGAAGCGGCGCGAGAGTAACGCCGCGACGCCGGGTGTGGGACGGGAATTCGCGATCCCCCGTAAGTATTCTCGGATTAGATTAAAGTTGGGTTGAGTTTGGATCGAGAGATCGTGAGATTTCTATAGGCGTGACACTTGAACTAACCCCGAGTGACCCCCGAGCAACGCGGTCTCATCGAGGGGTTGATAATATGAAACGCGTTCTAAAAAAAAATGTTGCAAGTATACGTAAATGGCTGAATGAATACAAATTTCGTCAATTTTCGACGTCGGATTAAATAATGTAATTGTCTTTGTATTAAAATACACGGAAAGACTGATACCAGTAAATTGTACTGTGTATCCAATAGAAGAGGTACGCACGAGGGTTTTCGGATATTTTTACAGTGCGATACGGTCATTCTTTTTCTTTTGAAAACATTAAATCGTGATGGTTTATATTACAATTTACTAGTTTTCTCAAGGAAAAATTGTTCTTTAGCACAGTACACCGGAAAAAAGTACCGATTCTGCAGCAGACCAAAGTGTATCTAAGAACAATTCGTTATTACATCATTAAGCATTTCCACGTAAGTAATACGTATCGCTACAATACCGTGTTCCTATTCATGGAATTTTCTAGCTGTTGCAGCTTGACAATGGCGCTGTAGTCACTTGAGACTACATTACCGCTTCAGCAGCCAGAAGACTGATAATCAGAACCACTTTGTTTTTTTCAGTGTAGGAACATCCGAAGCCCCTTATGTGTACCCCTTTTATTACAAGGACAGTAAAATTTACCGGTGTCAGTCTTTCCGTGTAAATGTCTATGCTTATATGAGATGTTTATCGATCCTTCTCCGAGATCTTTTCCATGAAAAATTACAGAAAATGTCATTTATTGTTTTTACAGCACCATTGGATATCCGAAACTCCTTGATCAATTGTAATAGTGTACCCTGCGCGTTGTACACTAATCCAAAGTTGAGGTGTACCAAGATTAACCAGACAACTTTACAGTCGTTTCTGGTAGTCAGATTGACAGCTGTGGCAGTAATAATTGTTGCTACTGGTGGAACAATACTTCACTGTCAATGGTAGTAGATCCATCGATAATTTGAGCACTGAAGTTGAGCATTGACGATTATTTTGATGGCCTATAAATATCAACAGTTCGTCCAGTTGCTTTTGGCACACCTCTGATTTAGTATAGAGCACATCAGTCGTCACACGCCCGCCCATCAAACAATTGCGAGTAGCTCACGCTGATCCGTGTTTAACGTAAGCGACTCCTCCCGAGAACTTGCAGCATAGCCACATTCGAATCACGCGGATGAAAACCGGCCAGCTCGATTCCCATTCGAGCAGGTACATAATGGGATCGGTTAATCGAACGGTGCAATGACTCCGGAATGAGCGCGTCGATTCCTTCGAAACGATTAACCGTCCTCGTTGCGCCGCGGCGCGAATAGCTAGCGGCAATTAGCCAGAACGTTAATGTCTTCTTGTAACTGCGGCGGCGGCGCTGCAAGAAGTTGACCCGTTGAAATGGCGAGAGAGCGAGAGGGGAACGTTATCCCCCGTAGCAGCCACGGTGCATTCGTCGCGCAATTGATTTTGTTCCGCCGAGCGGGCCGCAAAAAAGTTCGCCGACAACGAGACAATAACGATCTCGCGAAGCGAACGCACTTGCAAACTAATGCGTACACTTCCTAACACCGGCTATCGTTATTACCAACTCTCCCGCGGCATCGAAACGCCGTCAACCGGTCTCACGCAATCGCGCGCTCGCTCCACATTCGCCGGAACTTCAACCTGCTCGCTCTCTCGCCGATGAGATCCGCCGCGACTACAAAGCAGTGACCCGGTCAAGGTTTTCGCGGCGTAATTGCGGTAATTGACGAGCAATTACCGAGCGTAATATGCGACGGCGTCGACGGGCGCGCGAGAGAGAAAGAGAGAGGGGGGGGGGGCGTATGGAAATATATAGCGGGAGAGGAAACTTCATTCGTTGCGTAATCCGTTCGCTCTCCAAATGACTACCTGTCGGCGATCATTAGAATTTCCACATCGACGTTAATAGGGATACTTAGCCGCGGGCTCGACACCGCGCTACTCGCTCTTCTCTTCGTGTACGCGTCGGTGTACGCGTCGCGGGGTGAACGCTGCCGAACGCGCGGGCGTTACATTTCTTTGACGTCGAAGCGCGCGCGGTCGACGAGTGGGCGCACCGGTCTGTTTATGTAGGAGGAAGAAGAAGAAGACGACGAAGAGACGAAGCTGAAGACGGAGATGAGGAAATCGGTTGTCATCGCGCGTGAAGCTGGTAACGAGACCTACGAATATACATACGTAAACATACATAGCCGGTCTTACCGTCCGATATTTACATAGGGCGATATGGCGTGTAGCGGTTTGTAGACTCTAGGATGTACGCTACACTGAAATTGATATATAGGTCGCACACACAGCAGTTAGTACAGCTAAATAAGGATATGTGTAGGCGGAAAAATTCTGTATGGATTGTGTATAGTTCACTTATAAATTTGGTGCTCTAAAGATTACATATGATTTCTATGTGAACCATATATGAACTATATATGTTTGTATATCGTTCCCTTCCTGCAAAAAGTCACTAACTAACATACTTTGTAAAATTCACCTAACTGGACCTAGTAGCTTAATTTTATTAAATCTTTAAATGGTGAAACTCACTAAGTGCTAAATGCGTTGGAAGTGAGCATGCGCGCATCAAAAAAAGGCATTAACCGAAATATAATACCGATATTATAGAGCAGAAACTACCTAAGTCAGTTGACGATAAATGTTAGTTAGTGACTTTTTGCAGGAAGGGGACGATATGTTCTATATGGATTATATACAGTTCACACACATATATGAATTTGGCCCTACATGGATTATAGGTATATGATTTCTATATGAACCATGTATGTACTCTATATGGTTATATAGAGTCGATATATGATTTCTATATAGACCTAATATGGACCTTGTATGATTTATATAGAGTCCACACTGAAAGAACTCTTGGTTGGGCTAACAAAATATTTTAATTGAATGCGAGCCAACAAAACATTTTTTTGGAATCGTAAAATCTTTTGGTCGATTTCCCGAAAGCTTTAATGCCAGAGCTAAACATTTGCATAATCCACAATAAAGATATAAATTTTGTTTAAGTTATCAAATTGACTTAAAAAAATTATTTTGTTGGCTACTTTTTTTCTTTGTGTATATATGGTTTTTATATGGTTTTAGCCCACCGCTCGAGCCTCTGACCAATAGCGTACATCCTAGAGTCTACAAATCGCTACATACCATATCGTCCTATATCAATATCAGACGGTAAAACTGGGTGTATAAATAGATATAACGCAAAGAGGGAAGTTTCATCGAGGCGAGACGATCGGTAGAGCGATCGGCGGTGTTACGGTCAGGGCCGGCGTCTCGTGTCTACGTACATCCACCGGCAATACGGTACATCGGTATTCATCACGGTTGCCTACCCGGAAGCGTACATGGGAAGCAGCCATTCGAGCTGGCAGACGTGATGAGCACGTTTATATTAATTTTTCGCGATGCAGCGCGTCTGATCTCCGCACCAGATGTCAGAAGATACACGCAACACTGTAAGGCGAGGTACCTGCTCTCGGGATAACGATCGTAATTGGAAGACGGCTTGCATGGGAAGGGTTCGAATGACGTTTCTCCCCGGTTATACACGCGTCGCCTGCGTAGCTGTATCGCCTTGCAGCCTCCCCCGCGCCGATGTACAATATCAACGAGCCGTAGCCGTGGAGAAACGAGAGAAGGGAGGGATGCCGTCCCCCCTTGCATTCCCCAGAAGCCACGAGCGAGCGAGTGCAGTCGGGCTTCTTTGTTTATAAATGTTAATGGCTTATGCCATTCTCTATTAGATCCTCGATAAACAACGCATCCGTGATGCATCAACTGACTCTGTTGGATGCCCCTTCGGTTTCTTTTCCTCTGTCACTGCACGTTTCTGGTGTACGTTGTAAAATGCACGCCGAGCGATCGTGACGTTACGTCGGGTGGCTTGGACCTTTACGTTGGCTTCTCGGATGTTTAAGAATTTGTTAAAATAAAATTGAAGAAGCAACATTTTTTAATCTAACGATGTTTTGCGTTTGAGTAAACACGTTGGATATACACTGAGAAAAAAGAAACTGGTCAATCAAACCAAATTCGAGAAGACCATAACCAAACCGTTTGGTGAAATATTGACCCTCCACTTGTCTGGTTAAACTGATTATTTTCTGGTTAGAATAATTAGACATGTAGTTAGAATAACTAAATACTTGGTTCAACTTACTAGTATTTCGTTTGAAATAACTAGACTCGTTTATCCAGATGCGTTTTGTCATTTTGACCAAGTTATTTTTCTCAGTGCACATATGCAAATCAGTAGTGATTCGCTTTTTCTGTCGCAAGAAATATATTAAATCGAAGTGAATTGAATTTAGGAACGAGTCGTGAGAGTACACCAAAGTACAGCGTCAAGAAAGTGAACTGATCGAAAGAAAAATACAACGAGAATGACTCGAATTGATTTCTAATTAACCCCTCATTATCACATATGTTATATTTATATATATTATAGATTCGCATCCCACACTCGAAGAACTTTTCCTCTATTCATCACGGATGAATAAAATGAGTCCCACATCCTTACCGATCAAACAAACGCGCTTTTCCCACTTTCCTTTCCCACCCTAACCCCGAGCCGGGGAATCCGAACTAAAGCGCCCGTGCATCGAGAAGGGGTTAACGTTACAGGATAACCATCTACCAAGACGTATCTCTCGCACGGATCCCCAACAGCCTTTTTTCCCAGAGATTGCAGCATCCAGATCGGATTTCGCGCCGCGAAGCCGTCGATCCGCCCCGGTTACGGGTTAAACTCGGTTAAGCGTGCGCCCGTGTGGAGTACCTCCAGCGGAGGAGAGAGAAAGAGAAAGAGGGGCCATTTGTATTCATATGAAAATATTATCTCGCCGCGCGCGTCGTGCCTCTCGAGGATCGCTATTGGTTTGCATAGATACTTATGCATGAAGCCAACATCGCCGGCATTGTTATGCAACCTGCCTGTAGATCCGCAATATAGATCTCCCCCGTTCGGCTCGGTTCGTTCCCGATTTGAAGTATCGTCGCACGATTCAACGAGGAAGAACGCGGCTTTCCGCGCTGCGGTGACACGAGGGGATTTCGAACGAAGGAGAGGGTAAAGAACTCCGAGGGAGGCAGAGGAATGCAATCGGAGACGATCTCTCGTGGAGTTTTTATGTCGGAACTTCGACAGATACACGGACCCTCGATTTTTCTCGAATAAATTAATTTCTAAAATATATAATTTCGTGGCAGATAAATATCATGGAGGATAGTGGGGTCGACTTTAATCGCGATAATCTCGTTAACTGTAAACTTTTGAAGAAAATTCATGGGAAACTTTTTACAGCTACGAGCTTAATCTTCAAAAAAGTATCAGACCAACTCCGGCGAAAAGTCTACGGTTAACGAGATAATCGTGGTTAAAAGTAAACGCTACCGTTTCTATTCGAAAGGAGAAGAAAAAAACGGCGTTTCTCGAAGAAAGACTCCTGAAATCACCTCCGTCGACAGATGCATCGCGCGCCACGGGCCCAGACCACCGCGCCGCGAAGACGCCAAAATTGGATATCAATTATCGCGGATGATTACAACGCAATTCGGCCGGCTCTCGAAGGAGCAAACAAACCGTTACCCGCGCCCGTAATTGGGTGGAAATTATTGCGTTCTGGGGTGTAGTACAGCCAGGGCGCGCGGGCTATAATTTTCTCTCGAGAAGTAAATTTCATTAGTGTCGCGTGAGCGTATAACCCTCGAGATCTCGAGTCGATAGCGGGAAAGCGGACGCCCTATGGTAACGCCCTGCGTGCCATTGTATGCGTATACGCCTTGTACACGTGGCGGTGCCGCTTCGACGGCTGTCCGTCGAGGGTTCGTAAAAAGGGGAAAGAAGAACGGGAGATTTGAAAAAGAAAAGTGAAGAATTCGGGAGTATCGATAATCCTAAGTTTCACAGAGACACTCATTGTTTGTTCATTTGTTTATCGCCTAAACACGAATGGTATACCTATCGACCAGTATCAGAGAAAAACACGTATCTCTTTTCACTACTATTGAGAAACATCGTAATTCGTTGCTACGTACTGAGAAACAATGTTGGTTGAAAGATTTAGTTGGTTTAAATTAGTCGAAATAATAATGTATTCATTTGAATGAAGGAAATTGTGTTTAACTCAATAATCGATGTGAGTAAATATTAATCATACTAAAAAAAAATACTTAATTGCGTCAACTGCACAAAAATAGCCATATATAGCAAACTAAATATGTAAAGTTGTGGCAACTAAATATCTACTTATAGCGTGATTAAGCATATATTAATTGCGAATGAATGGATATTGGATTGAACACATTTATATAAATTAAAAAAATATTTCATTGCTTTAAATAATTCGAAGCAACTAAATCGATTCAACCAATTTTTTTTCTCAGTGCGCAAAGGAACATCGTAAGTCCTTGCTGTCGTCGATTTAACTTACGACATTTCCTCCCACAGCAACGAGTAACGATGTTCTATAATGATACACTAAGAAAATACATGTTTTTTTTTTCTGATACCGGTCGATATATTATATCATTTACCTCCCGATAGTACGAGGAAGAGATATATGAAAAAGAAAGCGCGCAAAACTATACCTATAAGATAATTACAGCATTCACACACATTTAAGAAGATTATATCCGTCCAAGTGGCTTCTAATTAATTTTTATTAGCTGCTAACGAGGCTCTTCCCAACAGTTCCGCCCTTAAACCGATCATTTCGCAGCGATCGCCAAAGGGGAACGAATTCTACGTGCACGCACTCGATTTAATTAAATACGAATGTGATCTTCAAACAGGGAACATCGAGATTAAAAACGAGCCAACGTGGGACTGGCAAAGGAAAGACTGATATAGCCATCTAATAATAAGAAAGAATGATCTCTCCTATCTCACGCCCGAGATACCTTTGTCTCATTTGGTTTCACTCGCATCACCCTCGCAGCATCCCTCCTGCAATTGAATCGCTGATTGCAGAAAGGGTAGGTACAAGTCATATTTTTGGTCAAATTGAATTTATCATATGAAACGGTATCATACGTTACTACGTATAGGAACATAAATCCTTTATGTACTAAACGATGCGTAATACTCTTAAGTACTGTTTCATATGACAAATTCAGTTTGACCAAATATATGACCTGTACCTTTTCTGCAATCAGCGATTCAATTGGAATGCATTCCTATTGCTATCTTTCCTCCTCAGCAGCGCTCGAAAACCCGATGTACCGGAAAATCTCGGGACATACACTATTTACCCCCCTACTTATTCAAATTATACGAGAGCTCCCCGTACAGCTGACCGCATCTCCGTCGAAAACTGCATCCGCAGTCCGACGGGGCCTCGACGAGTCACCCCGCTGTAGCGGCGCGTCAAAGACGGCGCGCCGGGGCCCTGGGAGAAGACTGCGGGCGCGCAGGATGTGCGTGGAGGATGCGTTGTTAGGGAGAAGGGAGTTCGAGGGGGAGAGCGGGGAGGCGCGCCCGGTACGAGATTACGTTACGCCCGTGTGGTCTGCGGAAGAAATTCAAGAGGGCAATTTCGAATAAACTTAATCTTGGGCAGGCTTCGAACCGCGGCCTGAAACCGGAGGGCATCGCCGGGACTCTGCTCTTTTTCATGTAAATCATACGCGATCCTCGGGGTCCCTTCACCGCACGAACGCACGGAGTACCGCGCGTCCGAGATCCCCGGCTAATCTTACCGACGTCCGTGCGACACCCTGCCGAGCGTCCGGTCGGGGTTCGCAGCTTCGCGCGGACCAATTAAACGAGCGAGATCGCGTGCGCTATGCGTCTACATGCGGTGCGCGATTCGCGCCGCGGCTTTCTTCGTTTTAATCGGGCGTAGAGTATCTTGGAGAAGGAGGTATAGTTGCGAATCGCCGTATCTCGGGATCGGCTGATCGGAGAGGAAAATGTTCCGTACAAAATGTGTAGAGCTATTAAAACTGCGCATCTTTCGTTGAGAAGATTTTTTTCTCCGATTAACTAATCGCGAGATAATGCATCCGATGGCGACGTTCTCAACCAGCAGCTAAGCACCTCCTTGGGCATCTCCCAATTTTCCCAGCAAATAAGTCAATCACGTAACTAATTAAGTGCTTATAAAGAGAGCTTTTGAAATGTTGTCTCTGACTTTATTTTCTCAACCCTTAAAATGGTCATCTATCCCCTATAGGCCAAGAGAACTGTTTATTAATCATTATTAGATGTAATTTAAAATGCTGCGAAATAAATATTTTGTTAAGACGAGAAAATACATGTTAATTGCTAAAATCTTTATTTCGTTCAAATGGTTGCCTTGATATTTACTTGATCCAATGAAATGTTTATTTCGCCATATTTAAACAAACATTTGTTAAACATTATAAAACAGCGATAATTAGCGCGCCGATATAAAATGCCCCGCCGACGCGATCCAGACGAAATCCATTTGAGTGCGTAGCGCTATTCATTATAGCCATTTGGACCGGAGTAAATCCGTAATGACAGGACAAACTACCTATTTACAGGTGATTACGCCATTACCGGCGATGCGAGTATCCGCACGTATTTACATTTGACGCAATCATACCCGCGATACATACGTACATACGCGGTAGGATATAACGAAGGATTGAGAGAGATCCGAGTCTCGCAGGATTTATCGCTACCCCGGAGGAAGAGGAGTAATGGGAGACCGCGAGAAGTAGACGCAGTAGGAAGGGGGGGGGGGGGGAATAGCAAATTACCAGTCATTACGAGAAGATCGATTAAAACGCGAGCCGCATCGAGAATCCCGCGCGTACGTAACGCGCTCGTATAGGTATCGACGATTGACGATCGATCTTCGACAATTCCCCGCGGCAATTTAACTGTCACTTTAAGCTGGTCAATTTAATCAAAATCTGTGAAACCGTAATCAAACCGTTTTGTGAAATATGGATCCTTCATTTGTTTGATTAAACTGACAAATTGCTGGTTATAATAACTAGACATGTCGATGAAATAACTAAACATGTAATCAGAATGACTAAATATTTGGTTCAACTTACTAGTATTTTGTTTAGAATAAGAAAACTCGCTTAACCAAATGCGTTTTGTCATTTGAACCGATTTATTTTTCTCTAGGTGCTATGAGATAATTACGAGTATGATGTATAGGTTTTACTTTAGGGCGTTTTGGAAGGAAATGTCATTTTTAAAACCAATTCTATCGACGACAGTAAGTTGATACAATGAAATTAACACTTTGAGTTAATATCCATGATGAATCAGTAAACTTGTCAATCGAGATCAACGAAGCTCGCAAACCAATCAATTTAACGAGTTTTCTCGTATAGGGTGACAGTGGGATAAACGCCTCGACTGAAGTACAAGTTCAAAATGAATTATCTTGAAAACGATGAGAAATATCGAAAAAAAGTTTAAACGAAAAGTATTCATCCATCTTTTTACTACCTAAAAGCTACTTACGATTTTTTTCGTATCTTAACTGCATTTCGAGATAATCGCGTTCAAAGTTAACCGGAAGCCAGAGCGTTTATCCCACTTTCACCCTACCATTTGGAAACTCGAGAAGTACCGCATTATTACAAAATTGAATCCAGCTCCTCGTAAACTTCGTAGATACCAAAAAAATGATCGAGACTCCGCGTCCAAAGCAACGATGTTTCCACGCGGGACGCCACCCCATCATGCGCGCACGCGTGTACACAGCAACCTGCCTCCCGAATGCGTCCGGCTGCACCTGTTTTCCCTCTTGATCGGTCGGAGGAGGGGGAATATGTATATAAACCGTAAATACACGCGCGAGAGTACTCGACCGGGCCGGGTGGAACGAATGGTGCGTATAGGGAGCCCCGATGGCCCGAGGATATACAGCGTTTCTTGCGCCGTGTTCGTACCCGGCGATGTACACGCGAAGGTAAGATAAAGTCGACGTAGCGTGTCGCGCCGCGGGGACGGGGACTCGCGAAACGTTCGACAGCGGGGTCTCGCGTCGAAACGCGGTTCGTATTTCATCCCACTGCGCGATAAGAAAAAGCACGCGGGACACGACCAATTGCGAGTGTCTCTCGTGGTATAATATATCGCCGTGTAACGCTAATCGTTTACTAATCGACTAGCGCGTCTCCGAGTCTCCTCGCTTAGTTTCTCCGCGGAGCAGCAGATGCGTGACGTGGACTCTGGAAGCATTTATTATACAGCGCGACGAGATTCGCGGTCGTAGGTGATACGAGTTTGTGGTGGAATCGCGCGAATGTGCGATCGTGGTGCTCGATTAAAAATACGGTGCGTTGCAATAATAATCTGGAGACACGAGATGGAGTATCTGAAATTGCTCGGTGTGACTATATTGATTTTTTACAGTCTATGCAACTGTATATTGCAGTACAATTGCATCGTTACTTGACTCAAATGAGTGTAAAGGAAAAAATGAATATACATAGGTATATGCGCGTGAGAAAAATGTTTTTTTAATTCCCTGCCTCTTACACACTTGGAGAAATAATTGCTAGTATTAAAAAATATGTCTTGAATCAAGAACATATGATCTCACAAATTTTTAAGAGAATACAGAGTTTTCGTCAAAGGATATATATTCTTGATTCAAGAATAGATCTTCGTTGGAACAAGAAATCCTTTCTGCGCGAAAAAAAAAAAATTACTGGAGCACTGAGAAAAATTACCAGATTAAATACGACACATCTGGTTAAATGCGTTTAATCATATTAACAAAAATATTGATCAATTGAACCAACTTATTTAGCCATTCTAACCAAATATTCAGTTATTCTAAACAATATTTAGTCAGTTTAAACAATCAGATTGAGAATCCATATTTCATCAAACGGTTTGGTCATCGTCTCCAAAATTTTGGTTAAATTAACCAAATTATTTTTCTCGGCGAGACCATCAAATATTTTCCGGTACGAAAAAAAAACATGGCTTGATTCTGGAATTAGGTATATCATGCTTTCGATTGAAGAAAACATTTGTTTGGCACTAGCTATTACTTCTCTCGGTGCACTTCTGCAATTGCACCCCTAATAGGTATCCTACCATTTCAGACTGCAAGAACGACGCAGCCTACTGACTTCCCTTTCCCTGGTGTATGCAATTTATTATGCATGTCTTCTACACACGTAATGAATCTACGTATTTCCGGATATTGGGCCGAATACTCGAATTGCAAAACATACTAGCCTTAAAAACAGTCAAACCAACGCTCACAATATTCTTTCCCGATCGATGGACACGGCACGCAACTCCCGATCGAGCCAAGATCGACGATCGTCGCAGCCAAGACGAATAAATAGAAGGAAATTCGAAGCAGAGAGTGGGGATCCCCGCACCCGATTGGTTCGGCCGCGAATCACGCTCGCGCACGGGACTCCCATATTTGCATAACTAATCACAATATTGTAATTATGCTTTGCGCCATGCGGCGCGGTAATCATTGGCATTATTACAAGCTTCCACGCATTCGTACAGCGACCGCTCACGAGTGCGGCGCGTAGCACGGAAGGCGTGGCGGGCGTGCAATTATTATACGCGCGCGGTTTCTTCACCGCGCGTCGGAGGGAACGCAGCGAATGAGAACCCCGATCGTGCGCCACTCGTGCATGTACATATGTGCTCCGGTAATTTATCGGATAATGGCTGACGGGGTTCTTTCGGTGGCGGAGGAAATTAGGAGCGCGTACGTCGACTGGGGTCTCTCACGGTCCCTCGAATTGATGATTTATGCGGGAGAGAAGTGGAGTACGACGCGACACTCGAGTTGGCCCTTGGTCAGCGCGGTATGTCGTGTTAATTAAGTGTCCAACTCGAGTGTCACGCTGGAACTCAGTCCCTCCGTGTCAACCGGCGTCTTCTCGCTGTCAATTTTCGAAAATAAAGACGCACTGCAGCGGCTGCGACGAGACTCGACGTCATCGAAGCGCGAGCAACCTGTTGATTCGATAGAAACTATTTGCGCTGCCGTTAGAACTCGCGATACGCCACTCCCTCGACATTTCGAGAGAAGTCGAAGGCGAGAGGCTCGACTGCTCATCGTTCTCTCAGTGTTTATCGCGTGACATCGGGACGCGACGGGGCAGAGAGAGCGGCGGGATTGTAACGCGTGCGGTAGAAGTGAAAAAAGCCCGAGTCGAGTCCGGCGCGAATACCCAACGCGAAGAATCGCGAAAGAAATCTTGTTGTGGTACACTGAGAACAGAATTTAGTTGTTCCAATCAAATTGTTTGGGTCGAAGGTTAAATTTCGTCAAACTAGTCGTCATGTGTTTTGTTGGACTGTGTATAGTTGGAATAATTAAATTCTTGTCGTTTCATTCGATAAAATTCGTTTTGTCGGTAGATGGAAATCGTTTTAAATTCACTACTTCGTTGAATCAATCCGGGTTAGTTTGTTTTGAACAAAATTTTTTGTCAGACGAACGGTGGAAGTATTGTTACTCTGAGAAAAACAATCGTTTGATTCAGCTAAATTTTGAAGTTACGGGAGTCCGACTAAGTATATAGTTATTTGAGCAGATATTTAGTAGAAGCAGCTGAGTATCAAGTTAGCTCAACTAAATTTTAGTTACTTTAATTATATGCACCCCAAGAAGACAGTTTATTAATAGTTAATAAATGTAATGTCAAACAAGGCAAAGTAAACATTTCGTCAGGACAAGAAAATACGTATTAATTATTAAAATCTTGATTTTTCATTCAAATGATTGCCCCAAAAGATCTAATTATGCCAAATAAAAGTCATAATAGTCAACGAATATTTACTTGATCCGATAAAATGTTTATTTCGCCACATTTGGACAAACATTTATTAACTACAAATAAATTTTTGTCTCGGTGTATTTGTTGAGATAACTGTACATTTAGTTGGCCACCCAGGAGGTTGTGTTGTGGAAATTTTTATTTTCAGTGTACCAACGTACTTTCGGAACGTCGAAGGAGCGAAGCGCTTCGCGAAACATCCGTCCAATTACTTAAATCTTCGATAATAAAATTCTTCCTCCTCCCTCTCGTTCTCTTCCGAGAACACCGCGCCGTCTCATCCCTCCTCTCCACCCCTGTTTTTTCTTTCTCCCCGACGACTCCGTTTCATTCTCTCTCTTAATTCCCTCCACCTTCCCGCAGGGAGGAGGCAGAGCAAATCCTTAATTGCGCGATATCAATTTCTCAGCGCGGAGAAAGAAGCTTGTGTACGCGGCGCGGCGAGGGCAAAGTTTTCGGGGATGTCTCTCTCACGGTGTGTATTTACGCGACTCGCTAAAGCGGAGCTTTCTTCTATATGTCGGCAATGAGAAGCCCCGCTGATATTGCGGGCAATCGCGTGGTTCCCGGAATATTATGACGATCAAAGAGTATCGAGGATATCATTAGGATATATTAAAATCCACAGGGAAGCTGCGGGCGGTGAACTATCTCGCAGAATGTGAGAAAGAATTTAAGAGGGGATGAATTATACGGAAAGAAAAATTGATAGTAATGTATCGTCGCAATGTTAGGCCACGCGGTCGAGGGGTCTTCTCTTTACGTAAAGCCTCGCGAAGTTGGCCCCACGATTCGTATTCTCACGTCGAAAACCGATTCTGTTCTGCACAGTTCGAAATCTCATGTTGGAATCGGTTCACCTATTGTATATTAAAATCAATCGATTCTTCGTGTAATGACACATTAATGAATAAACAGTTTTTGTATTAAAATGAATACAACAAATGTTAAATTAACACAAAGAATGTTAAATTAACGTAAATAATGTTAAACGAGCACAGAGAATATTAAATTAACGCAAAGAATGTTAAATTGACCCAAAGAATCAGTTGACCTTAACACACAAAAGTGCGTGAACCAATCACGGAAAAAAAAAATATCCAACTGCGCATCTCTAAACCCCATCATGGGAAAAGAATTTCCGATCGAGGAACGGATTAGATCCGTAGATCGACCCTATCCAATCGCGCGCCGTGTGCGCCGGTGCGGCGTGCACCAAAAGGATCGCCTAAAACTCGGACATCTGTTGCGCGGGCAACTGCACTCGGAGCGCTACTGCAAGTAGATGCACATCTACATCCAGGGTAGCTATGAAGGGCGTACAACCGCGCGCGTACGTCTATGAGAGCGGTTAATGCGCGCCGATCGTAGGAGCCGGAGAGCACGCGCGTGTAGGTGCGCGCTGCATATCCACGCACGCCGACGCGTATATAGCGAGTAATAGGCAGGCGGGTAGGTGCGTACATACGAAGGCAAGTCACGGTGGCACCTGCTCCGGACGAACAGCAGGCGTCCCACTGGACACCGGCCATCGTACGGACGGATGGACGGGCGTACGTGTACACCGGTTATTGTCCTGCATGGGAAAAGGGGTATGCCCCCGCCTGTATCGCCGATCGGGACTTCGTTAACGTCGTCGGATGTCTGCAGGAAGAGGCGTTCGCCCGCGGCGATGATGATTCTGTTATTAATGGTGTTCTAATTTTGGTTAGCGACGGCCGATGGCGGAGGCTATCGATATCGATCGTCGCGTCGTTGCGATCATCCCGAGGTGGACTGTTAGATTCTTAGGGTGGAAAGAGTGTTGATTGGAAATTGGCCAGGGAGAAATAGCTTCAGATTTTTTTATAATGTAGCAGTTAAGTTTCGGAGTGAAATCTGATTTTTCCACCGATTTCGCCGGGTGATATAATACGTACGTACACATTGGAAAGAAGAGTTTATTTATAATTTATAAACGTAGACTTGAATATAGCGAGATAAATAATTCGTCGAGACAAACATATTATGCTCGTTGATTATTACTTGTAATTGTATAGAATCGAACAAATATTCTAATAGAATATTTATACATATGTATATCAGGTTATCCGCCCTGATAAAACGAATAAATCAATTTGGACGCGCGGCTACAACACGAAAGCCAAAAAAGCGGTGATATAAATATTCGAAATAATTAATAAATATTTTCTCGTCTCAACGAAATATGTATTCTTCACTATATTCGAGTATACGTAGGTACATTAACTACAAACAAATTATCTTCCCAATGAATTTTGGATCGAATCGAAGCCAGATCATCGTCGCGTATCGTGCAAATAGCGCGAAGATATAAAATAAATAAAAACCATACCCCCCCCCCCCCCCCCCGACTTCATCATTTCGATCCGTATATCCCCTTCGCCGAGCACCGGACGAATGCGCGCGTCATGCACGCTCACCCCGCGTAGGTACGCGTTGCCGCGGCGTCATGATTCTTACCGCGACGCGATATCGATCGGAAACACGGGGCACCGATGTACCCCGCGCGCGTTCCCGCGGCGAACGGCTTCCGGCCAGGATGCGCCGATAAACGCGCATGTACACGCATAACCGAGCCGGGGCAACGTTCACGATCGCGAGCGGGTTTACCGATCTTCGAATTAATGCGGCGTTTAGTCGGTGGCGGCGTAGGATACCCGGGGTGGTCGGGTACACACCGCTTGATGAAGCTATAAAATTAGTACCCTCTCTCTCTCTCTCTCTCTCTTCCGTCCGGTTCGCCCCGGGGATTGTTTCTCCTCGCTCCGCACCCCACCTCCCCTTTCTTCCGCGGCCCGTTCCTCTACTAAGTATACCGAACGACGAACCGTGGCGGAGCGTATCTCCGACTCGAGATCTCGAAGGACACCTATAATTTTCTACGTGCACGCCGGTCCGGCGCTCTAAAACCCCCGTCGATCGATGAGCGGAAGGCGGTGCGGCGACGTACGTCCGTCTCCGCGTTGCTCGTTACGCGCCCGATATGACGGAATCGAACTGTAAAATTGTGGCGCGTCTGTACAGCGCGCGGTCGAAATGCCGGTGCAGATAGACGAGTGCGAGGGGATGGACGCGATTCTCGTTTTCTCCTTCAGTTGGAGCTACTGAATCGTTCTTCCGTAATAGGAGTGCTATAGAAAAGCTGGTCGTAGTTTGGAGTAGATAATTTTATAGTAAAAGACATTTCAAACGAAGCGCTACAAATTCTTTCTCCACGCGTGTCATTCGATGTGAAGGATTCGTTGGTGGATGATTTAAATAGTTTTACTATGCGTATACGTGTGAGAGATTCTTTTCTTTTCAGGGCCGAATATTTCGTTCTCGAATCGGTTCACATATTTTTGTACACTGGGAAAAAGTTTCCAAGCCACGAACTTTTTTTCATCGGGCGGCCCTTTAAATAATATATAGCTATCTCGACAGATATGTAGTTTAAGTAACTAAAATTTAGTTGGGTAACTAGATACTTAGCTGCTTGAACTAGAGATATTTGTTCAAATAACTATATATTTAGTTGGCCGCCCGTAATCTCAAAATTCTGTTGAATCAAATTACTTTCTTTCCTCAGTGTAGTTAACAATGTACTTCCAGCGTTCGTCTGATAAACATTTTTGTCGAAAAAAAAAACAACTCGGATTGATTTAATCAAGCAATGAAGTTGAATTGATTCACATCTGCGGACGAGACGAATTTTATCGAATGAAACGAATAAATGTAGTTATTCTAACTATATACATAAACACAAACAAACAACGATCAGTTTAACGAAATTTAACCTTAAACTCTCAAACAATTTCATTGAAACGACTAAATTTGTTCTCAGCGTACATTAAATTCAACTGATTCTTTGTATAAATCTAACATTCTTGCGCGTTAATTTTATAATTCTTTATGTTAATTTTAACGCGGAAAATGTTGAATTAATATACAAAGTTCGGTTGATTTGAACGTGCAAAAATGCATACACACTGATCCCATAACAAGACTACCAACTATGATAACAAGCGACCAAAACGGAACGCGGTATCACTGAACAGTGCGATAAAGATCCCATAAGAGGAAGAGAGAGGACGAAGGGGAATTCGGCACCACGTCGAGAAAGAAGGCGCGCGCGAAACCCGAAGGACCGGGCGCATAAATAAAACGCTGCCCGTAAGACCGGGCGTTATTGGCGTATCGCGCTCGGACAGCCAATTACGGAGCCGTTTATATCCCGCGGAAGACCATAAGCTATATCTTCGATCTTCCAAGGCGCGAGAATGCGAACGGGCGCGGAGAAGGGAGCAGACGGAGGAGAGAAATCGAGGTACTCTTATCTTTTATCTCGCGCGCGCGGAGTGCCGGGAACCGCTGGTTAAAATGCACTTGGCCGTTTGTTAGTCTGTTTAGGATTTGAGAAAAAAATTGACAGCATAATTAGCACGTCCGCGCCCACCGTTCGCCCGCCTCCGTTTCGCGATGCATTACGAGCGACGGCGTTTCGCTCGCCCCGCAACGCGAACCGCAGGTGCTTTTTCGCGAGGAAGAATGCATGTGGAGCAAGAAGAGAGAAAAAAGCGATCGAGCCAAAAGCAGCGGCGATATACTCGTCGCGTCCATCGAGCGACGATTTCCTCGAGTGTTTCGGAATCCTTGACGGTGAAATATGAAGTCAAATGAGGGATTTTGGATGCTAGAATTCTGGTACTGTATGTCCTCAGTATGGTATTATGTATACGCTTTTTGTATGGCACTGTAGTGATAGCTCGAAACAATGAAAAATGTTGCCTTACAGAATAGCATTTCATTCTCTGCATATAGCAAACATTAATCCACTGTGGTGTATTTTAAGATAATTTGTCATTTTGCAATACAGCACTTATGGCATTTTCTACCTACAATGCAGCCGTTGGTATTTTTTGTAATACAGCTAATTGGCATTTTTTATAATACTGCCATACGGCAGTTCTAAAAATATCTACAATCATTGGCATTTATTGCAATACAGCCTTGTAAATTATTTGAAAATATGCGATATTGTATTATTAATGCTTACTATACGCGGAGAATGAAATGCTATTCCGCGTATGGCAGTATTACTCGTAATTTTGAATTTGCTCTACAGTGCCATACAAAGCGCATGTAGTGCCATACATAATGTATATAGTACCAGAATTCGGGCATCTCAAAAATGCTCATAATTCCCGTGTGGGAATCGCCGAGCGCTCGGCGATTCTCGACCTTTCGAACGACACCATTTCAAAATCGTAGCGCGCGCGCGTCGTCGCGGGGAAAAGTGCAAGTCGAGTGGCGACTTCTCGGAGCGACGGCATTAAGCGCAGAGCGTCGGAGATGCATCTGCGACCGATAATTCCCTCCGCGCAGCGCTTTGATCTATTTCGAGCATCGAGCGCAGCGAGTGTTTGCGAGCGATCCACCTGCAGAATTTACGAATCCGTCGAGGCGCTCTAAAGGTGGATTTATCCGGCAGTGAATCACTCGCTGGTGGTGAGCTCGGTGAACGAGGCGCGCGCGCGCGCGCGACTGTACATCGGTACGTCTCGGCGCGATTGCGTGCGTAAGCGCGTGCGCGAGGGAGCACGCCGATACCGCGCACGCGTGCGCACGCGCGCGAACGCTCGGTGCGCGAAGGTGGGAATAAATCTTTCGGAACGAGTTTTGCGCTCCGCAAATTTGTAGCGATCACTGAGCGATAAAATTGCGAACGAGTCGTGCCGATGCTTTATCACACTGGTCGACTGGTTGGTGCGGCAGAGACGAAGGAAGGCTCGGCGGGAAAGAAGGATGGAGGTGGGACGAAGGGAGAACGCGAGATGAAGACTGTAGCGAGAGGAGCAGGAGGAGAAGAAGAAGAAGAGAAGAAGGAGCGATGAAACGAGGAGAATGATTCGATGAAAATTCTCTAGGAGGACGTTGAGAGAAATAATTGCTGGTTCCAAAAAAATAGTTTCCTCTAAAAGAGAAGCATAATATAATTCCAGGATCACGTCATGCTCAGGCGGAAAAGTTCTATATGGATTATACATATAGTCCTTATATGGATTTGCTCCTATAAAGACTATATACGATTTCTATATAAACCATATATATGAACTATATATGGATTATATATAAAAATTTAAAAGATTTAAATAATGTATACATATTCCGTATATGGTTTATAGAAGTAGAAATCATATATAATCCATATAGGACCAAATCTATATATCGACTATATACAAACCATGTACAATTTTTTCAAACCATAACTTGATCCTGTGATTATATCGTGTTCTAATGATTGAAAAAAAGGAAACAATTTTTTAGCATTAACAATTATTCTGCTCAGTGCACTCACATGAATCATCCGGTAATCTCTAATCCACTGGATCAGAGAGATGACTAACTCGATTCCTTGTTTACAACCCAAGGAAAAAGAGTAGGAAACGAGGGGAGAGAAAATAGCCGCGAAAAGGAAGAAAACCGCCTAACACACCGTTCGGACGAGCGATTAGTCTCCACGCGTATAACAGATAGGTACACCTGTACAGATGTAAGATCTCGAACACACAGAAGTACCTACGTACATACATATATACCAGCGAGAGATCAGAGTCGACTTCCGGTTCCCCGCCCAACTCATTACACTTCACACGCACGTCTCAGCCCCCGCGAAGGAAGCGCCGCACGCTCGACATTATATCTCTCGTTTAGCATTTCGATCACTGCCTGCGCGACTCGTCCCACGGAAATGGCTGGTGCGACGTCGCTAACGGCGACATCGATCGTTCCTATCGAATCTGCCGATCTGGCGGCACCGTACCCGCGCGTAGGTACGTATAGATACGTCGAACTCTGGTTGCCAAGGGGACACAAAAATATGGTCGAGCTGAGGCGAAGGAGGCTCGGAGTTGGCAGAGAGAGAGAGAAAGAGAGAGAGAGAGAGAGAGAGAGAGAGAGAGAGAGAGAGAGAGAGAGAGAGAGAGAGAGAGAGAGAGAGAGAGAGAGAGAGAGAGATGATGGGTTAGAATGACACGTTACCCAAAACGAAATTTTAGACTT
This sequence comes from Xiphydria camelus, assembly GCA_963678675.1. Lineage (NCBI taxonomy): Eukaryota > Metazoa > Arthropoda > Insecta > Hymenoptera > Xiphydriidae > Xiphydria > Xiphydria camelus. The sequence goes on along the minus strand of OY783192.1, from coordinate 32,889,042 downwards.
ACTCGTTTAGACTTACAGTAGATCGATTTTTTTATTATATCGAAACCCCATGTTAAGCCTAAAACAGTCCGTTAGTGAATACTTCACCAACTTTAGGTTTAAAATAGCAGCTTATATATAAGCCGAGTAGACCAGTGGTAGGTCGAATGGAGTATTAAAAGCATCAAAGTAGAAGTAAAATGTCGACTCGAGTATGTTATTTAGGGTAACCTATCCAATAGATAGACATTTCTAATAAATGAATACTTTTATGCTTTTCAAATACCAAGTTCTGTCTATCTACTGGATTTGTTCGTTTTGACTAATGTTTGCCTAATACTTTTTGAAGGTTATATTTTTATCTGTGCAACAAAATCTTATATCAAAATAGGTCAAAGTTCATAATAATGAGATAATAGTGATTGAATCTTTTTTCCTGGCAAAAAGTTTAGCCTCATATGGTATAATCTTAATATATATTATGGTATAATCTTTTTTCCCGCAAAAATTTGTAGAATCTATTATAATAAAAACTGATATATTTCATACCCGGAAAACCTCATAAACAAATAGGGCCCATAGAAATACACAAATCCTTATAAATGTGTCTATCAGCAAAAATTCGCTGCTGATAGAACTGAACGAAATTTTATGAATTTTTATAAGAATATACCAGATTTTTTAAACAGGGTATCTCGGGGCGATATTTTCCGCGGTGGAGTATCAGGGACGCGAGGATTAAATCGAAAGAAAATAAGGATATGTTTCAATTGGGGATATTTTACAAATATCTCCTCCGCTTCAGTCACGAGATCCTAGATTCTACTTAAGAATTCCCGCGGGAAACATAACTCGCGTGTACTTAATTCGTCTCTATGGAAATGATTCGATTTTGAAACCGCTCCAGGTTCGTAAATAAATCTATCTCGCAGCTATGCCTCTCCACGTTGATTTCCCCTCCCCAAGATTTCGTCCGTGCGAGGTCCACGCGATCGAGCAATCGCCGGTTCGTTACGACGACCGGCGCAGTGATCGAAACGATCGCGAGATGGATACTAAAATCGAGACACCCCCCGCCATTACCACCGCCATCATCATCATCAGAACGCAAGCGGGCGCGACTCTCGGTCTTCCTCTCGCTACTCGAGAGCGACTCCTTAAAAACGAACACACACATTTCTCAAGACACGAAACCCGGAAGAGTCGCGGCAAACGAGCCCACGGATGCACGCAAATTGCACTGCACGCGTCGTGAGCGCGCGCGCTCACGCTCGATTCCTTTTTCTCTCCATTTCGAACGAGGGAGGGAGGGAGAGCCCCCGAGGGTAGCGGAAAAAAAATCCTCTTACAAATTACCGGTAGCATCACCGCGCGGTCGAACTGCCCAACGCACCTGCCCCATTACACCCTGCCGCGGGATCGGATCCGAACTACGAAGTGCGATCCGTCGTAACAGGCGTGTAACGATTAATAAACGAGCCCGGAAGGGGCGAGTGACCGCGCGCGGTAAGGGACGCGGGAGAGGGTGGCGCGCGTCGCGGGTAAACACGGTGAAAAATGTCCGGGATACGCCTAATTGATTTCTGGGTCAGCCAAGACCCCGGAGAGTGCGTCTAATTGCGCGTGGCTACCGGCGGGCAATGATGAATAAGTAGTTTATTCTCCGCTGGTGCCGCGTTCTGCGCGAAAGAGGAAGAGAGGGAGATCTCTCTCCGTTATAACCGCCGCGCGCTGGCTCGCACGCTCGCTTGACTTTCGGAGGCGTCGTGCCAAGAGGCATCGTCGCAACACACGCGGAGCGACTTCTTCGAGCGCTATACGCGCCGCGGAATGTAGCTGCGCGCGCCCTTTCACTTCCGCTTCTGGAAACGAATGGTCGTCGGGGATTTTTCGGGGCTTTTTCGGGGAGGCTGTGAGAGAGGGACTTCGTTGGAGCATTGAGAGAAACAGATCTCATTTTTCTTCACAAGGAGAAACGTATAACAGGCTCGGATTAGTCCACGATAGAGCTATGACGGTGTAGATACACTGAGATAAATAATTGCTAGCGTCAAAAAATATTCCTTGAGCCAAGAATATATTATGATCTTAGACATTTTTTAGAATACGCATTCTTGGTCGAAGAATATACATTCCTGATTCAAGGATACCTTCATTTGGATAAGAAATTCTTTCGGCGCGAAAAAAAAAACAATTATTCGAGCGTATCAAATATTTTCTTACACGAAGGAAAGCATAGCTCGAAAGAACAAATTTTTTTGGCGCTAACAATGATTTCTCTCAGTTTAGACTGTAGAATAGCCTTATCCAGGCTCTTGATACATTTCTACACAAAGGGAATATTTTATTTATAGTTAATGAACGTATTATTGGTTAAGGCGAAAGAAATATTTCGTTGGTCCAAGCAAATATTCGTTAACCATGACTCTTTTCGTGTTCAAATGAAATAAGCCTCATAATAATTAACACACATTTACTTGGCCTAACGAAACATTTTTTTTCGCTATAAAGAAATATACGTTCATAAAAACTGTTCTCTCAATGCGCTTTACTTCATGATTGATCAATTGGAGGAAAAAATCTTCTGAATAAAAGCTACGCAGTTTTCATAGCTCTACAATTATGTAGGAAACATTTTTCTCTCTCTCTCTCTCTCTCTCTCTCTCTCTCTCTCTCCATCCGATCTCGAGATACAGCGATCCCTAATTATACTTCCCTCCCCCAAGGTGCTCGAACACGAATAAAATTAGTACGAGTATGACATAATATCGCGCCTATTCTCTCATCAAGATAAATCCAAGAGAGAGTACCTACTAATATACCCTAAGTAACGATGGAAGTCACCCCGCGGGCAAATTTCCTCCGAGGAACTCCGTAGGAATGCAATAGACGTCGCCCCTTGTCCACGCGCATATATTCCCTCTATTTCCAATATCTAACGTCGATCCGCCGCAAGTCTCTTCATACCATCCTCCTCCTCCTCCTCCTCTTCTAATGCAGGGACAGTACAGCGGTATTTCCAAGAAAAAAAAGTTCCCAGCGATGAGCGAGAGCCGAAACGCAGGGCTGAATTTAGCGCGCAGAAAAGTGGGTGGATTTAGAAATCGCGAGAGATCCGAGCGCGAGATTCCCCCACACGCGGGGATGATGGATGCGGGCTGGACGATAGGGGGAGGGGGAGAGGGATGTGGAGAAGAGCCGCGGCGAGAGGGTGGCGGACACCGCGGCCGGGAAGGGGAAGTTAGACGGTGGGTGTGGCTCCGGGCTGAGTCTTGGAATCGGTTCAGAGGGGCAGGCTCGAAGAGAATCCCGATATAGCATTCCGTCGTCCCACGCATGCACGCACGCACGCACGCACTCGCCAGAATTCTTATGTGCCGACGGCGAAGCTTCTCTCTCTCTCTCTCTCTCTCGTTCGCTCCCCCGGCCAACCCTAGCCAAGTTCGGCGGGGACACGCGTGCGCTCGCGACGCACGCACGCACGCATGAGTCTTATACGTCGTCGCCTTGCGAGGGAAGGACGCGGTTCGCAGGAATAATGCGCGTATCGCCGTATACGTGGTGCCGGCGCGCGCGCGCGAGGTGCGCGTGTCTCGTTGGATATATCTACGCGCGCGACGGTTCGACATATGGGAAGGACCATGGGGAGGGTGTCGCCTATATTTTCATGTGAGGTGTCTCACAAGTAGTTTCCGAATTTGGCGAAACTGTGCGTAAACTCTGTGTCGCTTTATCATCGCGCGATTTGCTCTTCACGAAGTCGTTTATTGCGCGTTAACGTATCGCGCGAATGGTAACGGTTTACTTGGAAGATTTCGACTCGACTCGGAGGAATTATCTTCGATATATAAGTGAAATTGATAAATAACGTAAAGAAAGTATCCACACGAAGAGAGAGACTGGAGCAATAAATTGTACTGTGTATGGATTACATATTATTTTTATATTAACGATATAAGGACTACATTTGGATTTTTTAATATTTGTATAATCTATATACAGTCTGTATATGATTAATATAGAAATCATATATAATCCTGATATGACCAAATCCATATGTATATAGATCATATATAGAACTTTTCCGTCTGGGTAGGGTAGATTGGGACTAAAAGTACCATTCGGTTAGTCTAGTTAGTAAACTAGACTAACTTTTAGTTAGTTAGTTAGTAAACCACTACCCGTATTTGATAGTTGCGTTACGTAGAAATAGTTTCCGTATATGCGACAGCTGCTAGAGAACGCTGATTGCGAATAAACGAAGCAGTTTATTTATGAAAATCTATCGAATGGCACTTTTTATTTTCGGCAACTTTTGCTCCACTCTATACGCATGAAGGTTTTCAGATGTTTTTACAGTGCGCAATAGAGTAATTTTTCTTTCGAAAATATTGAATCGTAATGGTCTACATATTACAATTTACTAAAGCTTCGAAGAAAAAATTGCTCTTCGGCGCAGTAGCAACATTTGAAAAAACCTTACGCGTACCTCTTTTATATCAAATACCCCAGGCGGAAAAGTTCTATATAGGTATTTTTTTGTATATAGTCCATATATTATGTGGATTTGGTCATACATTTATTATATATGATTTCTGTATTAACCATATCACGACTACATATAAATTTTTTAATGTTTGTATAATCCACATGAAGTCTATACATAGTTACTATAGAAACCATACGTCATAATCCCTATATGATCAAATCCACATATAAATATACACAAAATATACAGAACTTTTCCACCTGGGACACTAAAATTTCCCATATCATTTTCTCGTGTCCGTATGATAATCAACGAACCTCGGAAATAAAATATCACCGTCGCGAGAACAAAGTGAACCCACACCGTCGCACGGCTAAATTGACGATGCACTTGAATCGTCCCAGCGAAATCGCGGTGTCTCCATCATCGAGCCACGCTACCGGTCGCCGCGTCTGCACACCCCTAACCGACGAAACGGCGGGGGATGGACGCGCTCGCGTAAAGTGGAAACGTACAAAGTACCATTTCATAAATCTTTGTGGAAAAGCGCGAGCGGGGGGGAAAGAAAACTGTTGATAGATGAAGTGAGGTAGTCGGGGTGGTTCGAACGTAGAGATGAAGATGGGGTTGAGGAGGGGTAGGGGAGCCAAAAGCAGGCGCATTATTTCAGAGCCGGTGTATGATATTATAAACCCAGCCGGAGAGCACATCTCTCTCTCTCTCGAGAGAGAGAGAGAGAGAGAGAGAGAGGGGGAGAGAGATAGAGAGGGAAGGAGAGAAATGTGTTCGTTCGCTGCACGTTAACGTATTAGTGGGCACCGAGATGTACGACTGCGAGCGTCTGCGCGCGTGCACGCGATCAGAAGAGCGCGAGTGTATCAGACTCTGTACACACGCGTATACCGTCTGTAGATTTTCCTGTGTACAGAGACTTGCCTACACGCGGATAGGCGGATATATGTGTGTGCGTACGATGCCACGGGGTGGAAGGATAATGTAAGGAAAGAGGATAAGGGAACAATATATCAGCAGGGGTTGGCAGGAGAGGCGGGCTCCGCGCGCGGCGTCCGCCAAGGAAGTGCCCGGGCGTCTTTTTCTCCCTTTACCCCGGAGCCAAGAAAAATCCTGAGTAATCCGCCTGCGAGGATTATCCCCCCCCCCCCGGGCCTCTCCTCGTTTCCTCTCGCCCTCGCATTATATAACCCGCGCGATATTATGACCCACGTGATCCCCCGCCGTATAGACTTACCACGTTACAACGCGAGCGGCCCTCGCCGAATAATTTGACGCGTCGGGAAATCGCGGCCCGGAAAGAATAGCGCGCGACAACCGGAGATCCACGTAGGGGCGCGAAGACGAGCTTCGATTCGATTAGATCGTATATGGCAAGGCACGTGCGGCGAGGGTGGCTCGACCGCTTTTTCTTACTTTCATTTTAACCAGTTGAAAATAAACGAGAAATATTGACATACCTACGTAGCGAGTTCTGTAAGGTGTCTCTTAAAAAATATGATTGACTTTTATGAAATACGTGACAAGAAATGAGGTTGCGTGTGAATGACAATTATATAATATAAGATGAATAAAAATGAAATATAACGAAGAAGAATTAATAAGAATGCAAATAATAATTACATACTCCAATATCAAAAACGAAGGTAAAGAATTCTACGATACACTGAGATAAATAATCACTAGTGCCAAAAATAATACTTGAGCCAAGAATATGGTCTTAACAATTTTTAAGAATACAAATTCTTAGTCGAAGAATATATATTCTTGTGATTCAAGTATACTTTCGTTGAGACAAGACATTCTTTCTGTGTGAAAAAAAAAAAATTACTGAAGCCTATCAAATATTTTCTTCCACGAAGAAAACCATAGCTTGATTCTGGTATTACGAGTATATCATGTTTTTGGTGAAAGAACATTTTTGTTTTGACACTAGCAATTATTTCTCTCAGCGTGGGTGAGAAAATGAAATACTCGTCGATTTACGTGCGCGGTGCACTAAAGGGAAGATTTATTTATAGTTACTAAACGTGTACTCGAATATGACGAAATGAATAAATATTTCATTGGGACGAGAAAACATTTATTAATTATTACAATATTTATTTTATCCTAAACAGTCACCACTGATAGTTAATGAATATCCATTTGTTTTAACGAAATATTTATTTCACCGTATTCTAATATCCGTTTATCAACTATTAATAAACTGTCCCCTCCGTGTACCTGTATACAGCCAGAAGCCAGAGCGGAGTATGCAAGTGCGAGCAATTACTGTACGTCCCACGTCCCTCTGTACGTCGCCGAGCGCGATGCACGCGCGTCATAAATAAATACATACGGGAATATGCACGCCGGCCGCCGTTATACGCGTGTCCACGCGCAGCTCGAGAAAGCGCGTTAATTCAGTATCCCGGCGTTAGACACCAGATACCATTAGCTCTCCTTAGCGGAGCCACGCCGCGCCGCAGGTACGCGCGCGAGGATTTATATCGCGGAAGTAAATAAATAATGGATTTATTCCGCCGTTGTTAATTAATAGAGGGATTTAGTACCGGGCCGCTGGACGCGCGCTGCCGTTGGATATAATAATAATAACGATGATAATAGTCGTAAATACGACGTTCGATCGGACGGACGGTGTAAAATGATCCGAGCATTAAATTGGACTCGATGTGCGCGCGGCCGTGCCGGCGCGGGAATACTTATATAGATCATTTTATGGTTAAACGTATAAACTCCACTCGGCGCGTTTATTTCGCGTGCTCCTGTTTCACGTTTCACGAGCTCTCGCGGGCTTTCTTAGGGAGAGCGCCCACCAAAGTGGCGTGGCATAAGACGTGGCAGCGACGTGGCAAAAACCATTGTTTCGACATGCATCTAGCATGCCACTACGAGTTGAAATAATGACTTTTGCCACGTCGCTGCCACGTCTTATGCCACGCCACTTTGGTGGGCGCTCTCCCTTACAGTCCCGCTGTAATAAATGTGTGTAAGAAAGCCATAAGCGCGCGGGAGAGGGGGGTGCGTGCCGCGCGTGCACGCACAATATCGGTACCCGCGCAACGCGCCGGAGAAGTGTACCAACGCGGTGAAGGGCCCACGTGCGCGCGCGATCGCGGCTCCGGAATTCCGATATATTTATGCGATCTATACGATTCAGCGGAATTGCGTTCGATGACCGCGGAGGGATATAACGCTCGCGCTGCTCGAATCGGGGTGAATGCGAGTGGCGCGAGTCTCGTTGCCGCGCTTGTAAATATTGGAAAAATTGAGTGTTCGCGTATAGAATTCCGACGAATCGCGCGTGCAGAGAGATAAAATCAATTTCTTATTCAGATTTACATTAAATCTGGATGTTATAATTTATAAATCTTACAATTATCCAAGACTTTCATCGTTCTGTTGCGAGAATAAGAGACCTTAATTCATCAGAGGATTAAAACTATATGACGATACACTATCCAACGTTGTTTTTATTGTACCTAAACTGAGAAAACAAATTGACTTCATCGGAATAAACGTTTTTTAAATAATAGTCCTCTAAGAGTACGATTTATTAGACTTGAATGAATATCGATAGGACGTATACAAATATTATTGATTTAATTAAATATTATTTGGATCGAATCGGTATTCATTCGAATCGAATAAACGTGCTTTTAAGATTATCTAAAAACACGTTTATTTTCATGAAGCACGTTTTTTTTTCCTCGGTGTATCAAACATTCGCTGAGAAAAATGATTAGATTAAAATTGCAAAACATAATACATCTAGTTAAACACGTTTAGTTATTCTAACCGAAATACTCGTCGACTGAACCAAATATCAAGTTATTCTAACCAGAAAGAGAGAGTGATCGGTTTAATCAAACAGATGGGGAATCAATACTTCACCAAACGGTTTGGTCATCGTCTCAAAAATTTTGGTTATATTGACTAAGCTATTTTTCTCAGTGTTGTTTTTACTATACTTATATGTAAATTAATCGCGTTACTTTCGAGTGAAAATAGGTGATTTCCATTTAGGTGACTCAAATCGACACAAAATAAAACTGTTGGTCCTTTCTCTTGCGACCTGTCAATCAATTGATGGCAAGTCGTACATAGAGAGAAAATATAGCAGATTTGACTAAATTAGAGGTCGGGAGTAGGGGAACGCCGATTTAATTACTTGAGTAAAATAATTTGATTACAGGGATTAAAAATTGTTTGACAAAAACAAGCTGTAATCAAGTTTAGCAAATTATCAGTTCGTGTAACCAGACCTACGTTCCCCCGCCCGTGACCGCTAATTTAGTCAATACTATCACTTTTTCTTCTCAGTGTTTGAGAATAGAAATACATATATCTCGACTACACACTGAGAGAAAAATCTGGATAAAAGCATAATTCAACTAGATATCATGGCCCATTTTGACATCAATCATGATTCCATAATTCTTCTAAACAGTGAAGTTCTGGTTATGGTTGCCAGAGATTACGATTGCTCCAACCAGATCAGCCTGCAGTATAGTCGACTGACGTCCTCAATCTTTTTTTTTGTATACTTGATATTACCACGCAGTAATATTATTGATCTACTTTACCGGTCAATTTAACCATGTTATATAGTCATCATAAACTACAATCTTACCGTTACTGTAACCACGTAACAAAAGTTATTTCGACTGCATTCATGGTTTGTCAAATTCTAAATACGGTACTAGCAACCAGGAAAATTCAACCTTGCGTTTATAGTTGATTTTACCACGTCTACTTTTCTCTCAGTGTAGTACCATAAGTGGAAAGCACCCGATACGACTCAGGGCACGTAACAATCGCATCCCACGTATCGCGAGCCGATCGCCACCCTGTATGAGATCGATCCCGGAAAATCAAACTGCTCCAGCGCAACGTAAGCGACTCCCCCATCGAGTTTCAACGGTATACACGCGGCTAGCTCGCGAAGCTCCCTCGTTCCTCCCCGAAATTCCAGGACGATACCGTACGGAGCACGAAAAGCAAAATCGAGCTCACTCGGTTTCGCGCGCGCGCGCGCGCTCACCTTAACGACGACCTGCTTAGCATCGCCGTTTAGAAAAAGCGAACCCACCCCCGCGCTCGCGCTCTCTCTCCTTACACCCCATTCTCTCCGTTCTCGCGCCGACACTCCCTTTATCGATCCCTCGCCTTTCCCTCCCCGCCCTCGCACCTTCTCTCCCTTTTCGCCCCAGCTCCCTCTTCCTCTCGTGTCTACCACCATCCAGTTACCTACCCGCGGAATAACCCAACCCAACCCTCTTCCCTCCGCGCCACGATCCTCCTCGTCCTCCTCCGCGCGCGTCCTACATGCTCTTCCTCCCTCGGCGCCGCCCCCCTCTCTCTCGCTCGCTCTCCAGCGTCGACCACCGATCCGACCCGGCGGGCAGCACACATCCACCCGTTCGAATTATTCGCACGACTGGCGGGCCTTTGTTGCCGGAATTTGTTTAATTAAAACTCGCGCGCGCGCGTCGGCTGAATTTCCGCGGGTTCGAATGTCGACGAATTTTTTTGCACGGAAAATTCGGTGATCGGTATCGCGGCAGCGGCGGGGGATGATTTCGATGGCTCAGCTTCCGGCGTGATTATCTCTCTTGTTGGCGAGCGTTTCGTTCGTGTATTGGCGTAAGGCGCTTTTTGTGGAGGGACGTGCTTTTTGGAAGGGATGGATATCGAGATGAAATTCGTTGATTGCTGAATGAATAGTCGTGAAATGTTGGAGGTGATGCTTCTACGATTGGAATTTGTTTGTAGGCGCGGAAAGGAAAATTGTAAAAATTACTGAGTGCCGTACTTTTACACGTTTCAATTGCAATATTACAGAATAGAATTTGTTCAATTTCAAAAAGATGCAGATTAGGAAACGAACGGCGTCTTTTAAATAGATAAACTATTTGAAAATTGTAATCGAGTGTTAACGTAAGAATAAATCAATTATTACGTACGAAGGTTCCACACCGAGAAGGCAATTTATTAATAGTTATTAATTTAATCCTTAATTTAAGAATTTGATTCCTTCCTTTTCTTTTTCGCCTCCATTGATTTCTTTTAATAAGGAATTATATTGAAAATTCACAAGACGATACACTGACAAAGAAACACGCTACGTATAAATCGACTGCAAAGCACGGTATATGCAAATAACGCTAACTCTGCAATCTGCTACAATAAACACTGCGTCGCCAATGTCTCCAACTCGTGTGCCGAATGCGGATAATTCCGAGAAAGTGACGCAGCAGTCTTCTAGAAATTCTGACTCGTCAAATATCGTACCGACCGTAGCTCTCGCGCGCGATCCCCACGTCAGTCAAATCCCGTTCGCGCCTTCACTTCCCGGCGTGGCGCGCGGCAGCACTTACAAAGCGCCTCGCTCGCTGTATGGTGCACAGCGCGCGCGCGGCGGTTTACGCAATGTAAATTAACGTCGATTGCGATCTGGGTAGGTGTAAATGAGCAAAATGGCGGAGCTAACGAGTGCGAATAAAAAGCGCTATTCGCGGGGCGGAGCGACGAGAGAGTGGAAGGGCTGGGCCCGAGCCCGATGACGCTATCGAGCCGAGGGATCGACTAATTATTACGTTAATCGGGCGCGCGTTTCGACGAAACGAGCCGACGGTGAATTCCGCGCGCGACGAACGCGGCGCGGCTGCACGGGAGATTCGATAACGCGATACCACGCGACGAGTGAAAAATCGATCTCGAAATTACACTGTTGGAACTCGCCAAAAATCGCAGTCTCATCGAACTTCGCGCCGCCGGAAAAAAATTGTCGACGAAACCTCGAGCGATGCACTTCGAGCGCATCGCGGCTGCACTCTGCCACGATAAAATAAACCGCGGCGAGATTTTTGCGAGCAACGCCGAGCGAATCAGCCGTGCGGATCATCACCTTCGCGGAAACGCGGGCGCACGTAGATATATCAGCGGTCGCGGAAACCGCGTTCTTATCGATCGCATCCTCGGCAATTAGCATCATCTTCCACGCGTGCACTCGTAGTCCTCGTACACGCGAGACGTGATCCCATCGTACGGACGAGCAGTTCCCTCGGGATTTCGCGCGCGATTTTCTCGAATATCGAATATCGTGCGGGAAAGCGGAAATCGTTCGCGGTTCACACGCGGTGGGAACGTGTCAGTGTGAAATGCGCGAAGATGCGCGACGATCACTCCCCAGAGAGGCTTCGAAGAAAAATCTATAACGTATCCATCACAGAATCCCAAACCGATCGGAGAAGAAATCCTCTCGTTTCTCCTGTCACACGCACCGGCCGGATTACGCGTACTCCAAAGAACTGCATCACAGCAACGACGTAATTATACCTGCATGCATGTGCATATGCAGAAATGCAACTGAACACGATTAGGAGAGAGACGAAACTAGAAACTTCCCAAAAATGCCGCGCGCTCGAATATCGGAGCGAGCTTCACGCAGAACCACGTACGTACTCCAAAGAACTGCATCACAATAACGACGTAATCATACGCGCGTGTAACACATGCGAGAGTGCAACCGAACGCGACGAGAAGAGCGAAACGTGGGACGATCGTCGAGCGATACGAGGGCGAATTATAACGGGAGTCGAAGAGGGCAGCGACGGCGGGTTAGCGCGCGATGAGGCGGAGGACAAGAAGGGTGGAAGGCGTCGCGGCGCTGAGCGTCGGACGGTCGGCGCTAGACTTGGCGTCGGTTCGTTCGTTAGCGGGGCCCGCTTGCCCGCCCGTATTAATTTGCTTCCTCCCGCACACCCCCACCGCCCTCGAAAGGGGGTTTGGGTCGCCCCTGGTCTTAGCTGCTGGCTGCTGCCACGGAGAGACGCCAGGCCGGCGCATGCGGCCTCTGCTAATCACCCTCCCCCCCTGCCCCTGCCATCACCGGCGCTACCCGCGATGAAGGAACCGGCAGGAAATTAGCCGAGACTCTCCTCATTTTCATTTTCATTTTCCACGCCCGCGCTCTGCGACCCCGGCGCGGTGGTGACTCGACGCTCGCCGAGTCTCCTCCGCTCGCTCTCGACGAATAGCGCGTTCCTTTCGCGATTCTCTCGCTCGTTGCGAAAGAGTCTTTTGTTGCCGTTGCGCCAGATGGAGTTGCGAAGGGTGAATTATTACGCTTGTAGCTTGGATTACGCGGTGTGTATGTACAACTACACGTGTTCGTTGGAAGAATGAAATGAATTTATGAGGAGACTCCGCTCAGTTCGCACAATTCTTCCCAGCCTGATCAGAATTGCGTGTCCGCTTTGAGGACGATTATCTCGCGATCTATCAACTTTCGACAGAATTTTGTGAGATACTTTTTGTAGAGCGGAACGTAGTCTTGAAAAAAGTTCTATACCAACATAGGTCGCAAATGCACGGGCAACGAGATAATTTGATTTTAAGTTGACGTGGCGACAAGCGAGACAACCAATGGTAGTGTTCACTTCAAACGTGATTATCTCCCTTATCAGATATTTCTCGACAATATTCATATAGGACTTTTTTGTAGATCGAGATCCGATCTTCAAAAAAGTATAATACCAATTTGCTCCCAAATTTCGCAGGTAAGGAGATAATTGCTCAAAAAGATCGTTGCAATAATAAACAAGAGAAATGATAACTCTCGTCCCTCTCTGCCTGGTATATAGATATAGGTACTTCTTGAAAACCCTTGTCGCGAGGGTTAGGGGAGAGGATTGCTCGATGAACACTTCGCCCTGACGAACGATCTCGATTCGCGGCTGCAGACACCGTGTCAGCTCGGTGGAGACGTAACGAGGTGAAGTTGCTGCAGCGTCCAGAGGAAAGAGGGTGGGCCGGAGGCGGAGGTAGTAAACGAGTTATTGGAAAACCGTGTGAGTCGAGCCGAGGGGTGGTTTGTGGGAGGATACGAGAGGGCTCTAATTTCTCGCTTCATTGAGCGCAAAAAGGAGACGCTTTATCGTTCATTTAGAACCACCCCCGTCGAACGCTCTCCTCCGCCCTCACTCATCACCCTCTCAGTATGTTCAAGCGTGTGCCCGCGTTGAACGCGAAAACTCTTGGTTTACGAGCCGCGCCGACGTGTCGTATGGTTGCCTCCTCGAAAATGCCGATCAGGTAGGACATTTTTATCGGGCCAATTTCCGCGGATGACGCCGCACCCCCTGCGTCCACGCCGCCGTTCGAGGGTGGAAACGAACGTTAGGATCGCGAGAGCTACGGGCGATGTCGCGTTTTACGCGATTTTTAACGGAGCGCCGCGAGGAATCGACGGTACTTAGATTTAGGAGCTTCCTGGCGGAAATTCACGCGTTCACCCTTAGACTCTTCTCCCGTTTTCCGTTTTACAGAGTCGTACTCCGAGGATGGAAATAATTTTGTAGATGCGTTTTATCAGGATGTGTTAACGAATAAAGTCTGTCTATCTTCTCGGCCTTTATTGTCCTTCTTTCTGCGATAAATCCTCCCCTAATTGTTGACCCTCGCTACTACTTTTAACAGCGAGAGCTAGAGTACAGCATCTTTCGCAAAACTTTGACCGAAAGAGTCCCTCACTTCCACAAAAAAAAAGAAAAGCCCAGAAACGCGAGACGATGGAACTTCGGTGAAATTTCTCCCCGAAACGCACGAGCGTCACGCGGCGATGAGGGTGGAAAACACCAGAGCGCTTAGCATGTACCTAGTAACATCGTTGCGCGGGCGTCATTACCGTATTGATCGTCGCGAGGTTGCCTCTCGCTTCGAGAGGGCGGTAGAGGAGCGGAGTCGGAGGAGAGAAGGGGAAGGCCGAGAGAGAGAGAGAGAGAGAGAGAAAGAGAGAGAGAGAGAGAGAGAGGCAGCCTGCTCCCACGATCGAAGAGAGAGGGTTGAATTTAGGGCAAACAGCAATTAAAGCGGAAGGCAAAGTGCCTCCCAAAAATAACCGAGCGAATCTCCGAGGAAAGTACGAATACGGGGTACGAAAATACATGTCGCCCCTGCAGTATTTCAAATCGCAGTTTAAACATTCCGACGAGTGACCGCGAAGAGGATCCACTCTTTAACCCTTTAACGGCCTCTGGTACATATACATATATACCACTAGCTAATATGGTCGAACAGAAAATTGTATTACACTTAAATATCGACCTTAATATTCACTGGTACACATTTGTACCAGTGAACAAACGATTCCCGTTTTTGGCGGGAATGTTTATTGGTACATATACCACCCATTTTTCAGAATATTACCAAATTTACAAAAATATATATACCTGTTTTGGCATTCATAAATCCCATATAACATCACTAATTAATTATATTTGCCATAATATCAATCTCAGGGTTGTGCCCGTTAAAGGGGTAGGCTACACGGAGAAAATTGAATGGTAACGATTACCAGCCAAAATAGTAAAAAGGTGACAGTTTCGACAATATCGTGTTGAATATAATCTGCAGAACAGTAATCATCACTATTAGAATGGCAATCATTACTATGCTGCAGATTATTCAACACGATATTGTCGAAGCTGTCACCTGTTTACTATTCTGACTGATAATCGTTACCATACAATTGTCTCCGTGTACTACAACTAGTGTTTTCTTCTGGACAAATGTGGAACTTAATTTTTCCCAGAAGGGTAGTTAGAATTTGTTTCACTACTTTCTTTATGACTAAAACGAAAATCATAAAGGAATTCTTCATGTACAAATGGATCGAGATTATTTTCCGAAATCATAATCACCATGCAAGGGTAATGAAATCGGAAAATAGTAAAATTAATGCTAACAGGTAATCCGATACATGACGGCAGCCGCATTGTTACAATAGCAATATTTTTATTAATTTAAGTCGTAGACTAACCCAATTTTACTTCAAGAAATGCGGTATAGCACGTGGATTTCGGAAAAAAAAAATTATTTCACTTCGCGAAAATCATTAATGGCGGAGAAACCGGTGAAACAAATTGTCCAAATATAGTGATAATTTTCCGTAAACATCGTTAGTTGGAAAATGTAGAACTCTGTATGAGATTTGCAAGTGGAGAAAAGCTATCTCCAAAAGGCTAGAAATCAGAATTCCCCGTTGACTCCCAAACCCGCTTAAATCACATTATTGTCGAACAGTGTGACTCGTCTCCGCCGTAGCAGAGTGCAGCGCGCGAGTGCAGAGAACTGCATCGCTCGAGCGGTGTACCTGTGGCTCGTTGGCCCCGCGTCCGCCGAGCGCTAGCCGAGTTTTTGCCGCTCCAAGTCAATTTCATAGCAATTACGCAAAATGCTTGCAAATCCGCTCCACTTACTTATCGAGTGCTCCTCTCAATGAGAGTTTTAAAAAGCCAGCGCCCGCGATATGGAGGGCGAGAGTGAGGTTTTTGTACGCTTCGGAGAGTGGGCCCCGGTAACCAGGTAGGTACCACTGCGGCACTCCGGCTTCGCCCTACCACCGAGCCGTCGAATCGTAAAGTTCTCCGCAACGGAAAAAGCCCCTCAGTTTCGTCTTCTTCCTTCTTCGAGCCGAGTTTCGACGAGGCTACAACGCGGTATGAAGTCGCCTCGAGAATTCGCGCGATTTAACTCACTCTCTCTCTCTCTCTCTCTCTCCGCACTCTCGATACCTTTCCTTCTCCTCTTCGCGCGAGGTTCTGCGCGCTTTTACCGCGGTCAGTTACGAATTAAACGCGTTGTTAATCGCGTTAACGCGTTGGTGCGATTTTTTCGCGAGGTCCGCTCCTCTTTTTTACGCGTGGTTAACACGTGAATGGTGAAAATATAATCGTTAATAGATGTAATTTCAAATACGGCGAAATCAATATTTCGTAAGGACAATAAAATTGGTTAATTATTAGAATGTTTATTTCATTTATTTACTTGATCCGGTAAAATGTTTATTTCGCCATATTCAAGTATACGTTTATTAACTACAATGCAAATAAATCGTTCCCTCAGTGATAGTAAAGACGTTTCCACTATAAGATACAGTAAATAAAGTAAGTACGAATCAAGTGAATTAATTACTCGGTTAGAGAATATATCTACACTCAGAGAGAGAAATAATTGCTGTTGCCAACAAAATGTTTTCTTCGATCAAAAACTTAATATAATTCCAGATTCGAACCATCATTTTTTTTGTACGAGAAAATATCTGATAGGGGCTCAGGTGTAATTGTCTTCTTTGGCGCAGAAAAAAATTTTCTTTTCAACGAAGGTATTCTTGAATCAAGAATATATATTCTTCGACTAAGAATTTGTATTTTTTTAAATTTGTAAGATCGTGTTTTCCTGAATCAAGACGAATTTTGTTGACACCAGCAATTAATTCTTTCAATATACGATTACTATCAGGAAGCACAAGAGTGCATTGAACTTTCAGAGAAAAAAAAGGTGCAAATTTTTCAATGGCTCGCTAACGAGGTCTAAACTCGTCGTCAATTATCAGCTCGTCGCGGGATTTGCGCAAATCGGCGCTTCGCCGAGAGTTCAACGACGACGACGGTGAATGGTTATTTGTTTACAGCTCCAATTGCCAACGCGGCTCCGACGATTGCGAAATAACAATTACGTTCCAGCCGTATTGCCGCGAGGCGCTAAGCAACACTTCGTCGTCTCGCGCTTCGACTGCATTATTAAACGTCGTTGCAAAGTCTACCGAGCGAGACTACCACAATTGCGAGAAATTCGCACCGCGCAGCCGCGATCATCCGTGAAAATCCAAACGCCACGCGGATCGCAGAAGGTAAAGATAAAAAGCGGGCGCGTCACTTCTCGCGCGCCGTCCTTTTTTTATCTTCTTCGCAATCGTTCGTCCCTTCCAATGGGCTTCGATGACTGCATTGCGACGGAAACTTGACGCCATGGTGCGATACGAAATGAAGGAAATAGAAAAATCGCGAGACGAGAATGACGAGATTCATAAAATGATAGAAAGGCGGAATTTGCTAACCGTTATTTCGTGTTACTCAACGTTCTCTCTAATACTTATAGAAATAATTGCTGGTGCCAAAAAAATGTTCCCTTCCACAAAAAACAGGGTAGGTAGGGGAAGTCCGTGTTATTTGGTCCGTCTTGTAAATTGGACCATTTAAATTTTTCGAAAATAATACTAGAGGCGACATTTGTGCTCACTCGAATGAACTAAATATATGTTCAAGGGTTCTTGACTAATAATATAATGAAGTCTGGATATTACGAACCGAGCTATAATCAAAATGTCGGCAGTGCATGAATCGTTATAAGGTGACTCTCACTTTAAACGTGAATTTTCTTAAAGTAAGTACAGATTTTCTCAAGTTGATGTCAACAAATTGATTTGCACATTATTATATTTAGTATGTTGCGACAAAATTGTAGTTTTTCAGAAAGATTTCACAAAAAATGAAAATTATTATACAATACTAGTGGTCGTGTAATTTCGTGAGTCGTAAGTTGTGTAATTTGGTCCCGGTCCAAATTACACGTAGGTACAGTTATTTTAGGTTATAAGATTTTGATTCCCCCACAGATGTCGACGAGAACTACAAGGAAATCCAAAGGTGTTTATGGAAAATGGACATCGGAGGATATGGGGAAAGCTATAGAGCATTGTAATTCTTCAGGTATAAGTTTCAGAGGAGCAGCAAGGGCATATCCTGTGCCTAAAAGTACTTTGAAGAGAAGAAGCACAGTACGTCGTGCAGTATGTTAAACCATCTTTTTGCCTGCAAAAGGAAGTAGTGTCTGATGAAGATTCAGATAATTCATCAACTATATAACCTACATTCATTGCAGTCGAAACAGTTAGCCCTTTGACAACTGCAAATGGGAAAGTAAACCCAAGAAGAAAAAAGAAATTTAACTCTTCCGGGGTTATTTTAACTAGCACGCCTTACAAGAATCAACTTAATATTCAGCAGACTCCAAAAATGAAACGGGGCGCTGAGAAACTAAGACTGGCAAAATGAAACTTAAAAACAGATGAAGTAAATCAAAGGGCAGAAAAAGAGGGAAAATAAAATAAAAAGAGTGGCAGAAAGAAGCAGAAGAAAGACACTATCAAAGAGCCGAATGTACTGTATGTGGACAAGATTATGACGAAGATTGGATTAGGTGTCACATCTGTAATGAATGGGCACATGAAGTGTGCGCTGAATTGACCGACATAGATTATTATCACTGTGACCACTGCAAACCATAAATTCGTATTTCTTTGCAATCTACCTGCGTGTTTTCATATTTTGAAATGTATATTTGTTTATAAGTTTTGTATAATATATTTATGGAAATATAAGTTTCGTTGCGTTTGTATTATTTTAGCAACTGTATTTAGCCTATTAAGCATAAAAAAAACCAAATTACACACTGTGGGCCAAATGACACATTCAGTAAAACCAAATTACACGGTTCCGACCAAATTACACGCTAAAAATTTAATTTGCATTTTATTTTTTCTCACTTTAATTTATCTTTAAATCATGAATTGTTTGATGTAAGACACTAATCTAGGATATAAAGTGTCCACACGAAAAAAATTGGTATTCTTGATTGTGTTAGGTATAAGATACGAGGATTATTTCTTAGAGGTACCAATTTACACGGACTTCCCCTATAGTTTACAGAAACAAGCCACGGTTTTTTTGGGGCAAGAAAATATTTGATTCATGGGTACATGGATGCAAAACTTACATGGGTAAATTTTACTATATTTCCAATAAAAGTGATACGCGTGAAGGTTTTCGGAAGTTCCTACTGTGCTGAAGAACAACTTTTCTTTAGAAACCAGTAAATTATAATGTAAACTATCACGATATAATGTTTTCAAAAGAAAAATTACCGTATCACATTTTAAAAACTCCATGTGTACCATTTTTTCCGTGTTTTTTTGTTTGCGCTGAAAGAATTTCTTGTCCCAACGAAAAGGTTTTCTCGAATCGAGAATGCATATTCATCGATCAAGAATCTGTACTCTGAAAAATTTTTAAGATCGTATCAACCGGTACCTACCGAAAGAAAAGCATGTATCTTTTCACTATCATTAGAGGCTTATCATAACTCTCGTTGCTATGCAAGGAAAAGTCGTAATACATGGGAAAACCCATGAACTTTTACAGTTACTGCAGCAACAGAACTCCTCAAGGTGAAACGCTGAAGTTCTTAATAGACCACAGCGTACTTTTTACAGTTCGTAATAATATAAACATCAGTTTATACGGTAAAATTTACCAATCTCTCGTTTCCAGGTTTATACTGCAACGAACTATAAAAAAAGTACGCTGTGCCTATTGAAAACTTCAATGTTTCACCTCGAGCCCTGTTACTAGGATTCACCGTAAAAATAACTAATCCTCCTTCTTCGTTTATGTTCTTGGGGTTCAAGAAATATTTTCTTGACATTAGCTATAATTTCACCCACCGATATCTCGCCTGTACCAGGTACTTCTTCATTTCTGCATTTCGATTCCTTCACGCCCGCTACGATCGTCGATCCCCACCGCGCGGAACCGATACAAGAAGAAGAAGAAGAACACCCTGGGTTATTCGAAACGCGGTCGTCGACGGGGGCCCCGACAGCGGTGCTGAGGCCCGATACCTAAAATTAAATGTTTATGCGTCCGGTCCGGGAGGAGACGAGGGAACCGGTTGTTATACTTGTACCACTCGTTCGTCCGTCAGTCCCTCCAAGAGCGAGCAGCTCCTCCCGCGGCACGTCGGCGTGCGTTCGGCTTTTTCGATGTTTTTAAACAAGTTCACGGAACTCCGCCTCCTCTTCCTTTTCGAGGAGGTGCTGCACGGGCAGAAAATCGACGCGCGCGGTGCACCACCCGAGGGAAGGGGGGGGGGGGGCAGGGTTGAGATCGCGAAGGGAAGAATTACGGGGCGACTGCAGCGGAAGACGAGGCGCGCGTCTCCGTATCTGCGCGTTTAAAGTTTAATCGCGCGCGCGCATTTAACGACAATCCCGCGGCTAAAGTCTTCGCCTGCTTCTGAAGTCTTACTCGCGGTTCCCGTGAATGTAGACGGAGACTGGTAACGGTAAATTTTAGTGCACTTACAATGAAAGAGGTACGCACACGTGAGGGTTTTTTTTTAAATGTTTTTATAGAGCGGTACAGAAAGGACCTTCACACAAATTGAAGAATAAGAATAAGAATAAGCAGTAGAAGCGCCTAATGGTTGAACCATCTAGTGATTAATCCATCTAGTGGTTCGAGCTTCCTTACCATCACTCCCAATATACCTAATCATAATCTGGATAAGTGACTAAATCAGGAACTTTTAATGCTCGCTATTTTGAATGCAGCTTAAGATGCTGTATTGGTAATGATGCAGCGAAGATGTAGTCGAAAGGATCACGGGAAATGGAAAAATAGGAAATACTGGTTGAGACATTAGATGGCTCTATGGGACGATGCTTATTCTTTTTCTTATTCTACCAATTGTGTGAAGACCCAAACATTTTTTTTGAAAACATTAAATCATTATAGTTTGCGTCACAATTTATCAGTTTCTATAAGGAAAAATTGTTCTTCAGCACAGCAGGAACTTCTGAAAACCCTTGTATGTATCTCTTTTATTCTAAATACTGTAAAATTGACTGGTATCTGTCTTTCCCTGTGTATGTACGTCAGCCGTGAGGCACGTTGCATGTCGAATGGCCATATCACTTAGCCCCCGCTTCACTCCCCCGATACGCGCATCAACGTGGAGCGTCGGTGAGTGGGATCGTTGTCTCTGGCCTTTTCATTATCAGAGTTCTCGTTCCCGTGGAGAATACTATACGAGTGCGCGCGCGCGTAATCTTCATCTTCCTGCACGCTACGCGGCCTTATCGCGCGGAGGGAGGAAGGGAAGAGTTCAACGGCGGCGAGGAGGAAACGACGAGAGCTTCCGTTAGACGCGAACGGTGCACCGGCCTCGAATAAACTGGTTGATAATTATTTACAGGGACTGCAGTGTCAGTGGACTGACTGATGTATTTCTATTTTATGTGTAGCGATGACTATACGGAGGTTTAAGCGATGCGATTGCACGATTTCGTGATGTTATGGATGATAGAATACAGAAGAAGTTAGAGAAAGAAGTCAGGAGGAGCAGTAAGAATCAAATGCAATCGATAAAAAAGATTCTGAAGATGAATCAAATTTAGTCCCAGTTTCGAATTAACCTTATTGTAAATATAATAATGCCTCAAATCCCCCGAGGTAAACTTTAGTCCACAACCTTATAAAATTATCCTTTAATTATAATGAAAAAGAAAAAAAGTGCTTTTTTGAAATAAACGTGTTTTTAGGTAGTCTTAAGAGCACGTTTACTCGATTCGAATGAATACCGATTTGATCCAACTAATATCCAATCAGGGTATAATCAGGGTATCTACCCAATAAACGAACTTCTAAGCAGACGACAAAATTCAGTAGATGGACAGAAACTGGTATTTGAAAAGCGCATTAAAGTGTTCATTTACTGGAGGTGTCCATCTATTTGGTAGGTTACCCTAAATCAATAATATTTACGTACGTCCAATTGAATATTCATTCTAATCGAATAAATGTGCTCTCAGGACTGTCCAAAAACACGTTTACTTCGATCGAGCAACATTTTTTCACAGTGCAAAAAAATCTCTTCGAGAAAACTTTGCGACAATCCTGCACGGAAAAAAATTATTTTGTAGTCTTAACAAAATTAGATTTTGCTGAGAACTTTTTACTTTCCTGACAAAAATATTATCCATGGCAGCATAAGATATGTCCAATAATAGCAAATATAACTGCAATAACAATTAACTTTTTCGGTGAAAATGCTTGCTACCCCAACAAATATTTTTACTATAATACTATTGGACATATCTTTTGCTGCTACAGATAATATTTTCGTAACGATAGCAATAATATGTTCTCAGTAAAACCTAGTTTTACTAAGACTGCAAAATCATTTTGTTTTTTCCATGTGAACCACTTTCCCCAGCCCTGATCATTCACTCCAAAACGATAACGAACGGACGACGATTGCTCGACCTCCCAACGCTTCTCGCGGAATAATCACCGATTCGCACCGCGCGCGCCCCTTTCTCGAAGCCACAGTTCGCTCGCGGAAGCGAATGAACCTATTACGCGCCACCGCTGGCCGGACTTGCCGCGGCGTTTTGTGGCCGCGCGGGTATACCCTTGGCGTGTACGGTGGAGGCTACTTTGGAAGATTACCTCGACGCGTGTACGCGCGTACCTACGTACGAGCGCGGCCTACCCACACGCCGGCGCCCACGGCGCTCCCCCGGAGAAGACAGTGACTACCGAGTAGTGGAACGAGGGGCGACTTCGTAATGGGCCCCGGAGCCGAGTGTCCTGCAAACGGAGCTCCCGGGAACGCCAAACAATGGCTAATGCCGAGCGCCGACCACGTTCCTCGCGGTATTTTCTAAAGACGCGGTTGGACGGGAGGAGAGAGAGAGAGAGAGGCGTACCCGAGGTACGCGCGCGGCTCGAAGCGTGATACGACGACGGAGGACTTTGCGTCTTGCTTCGGCGGCTCCGTTACGTTGCGAGAATAGAGTGGAATTACTCCGATTGGGTTCGATCGCGATTATCTCGTTAACTGTGAACTTTAGGGCTACGTTGGTGTAATACTTTTTTGAAGATCACGTTTCGATCTACAAAAAAGGTTTGGAACGATATAGGCCAAAAGTCCATAGGTAACGAGATAATCGTGGTCGAAGCCGGTCGACATGGTACCACTCTACTTCAGATTTAATTATTTCGAAAGGTAATTAATAATTGGTACTTGGGGGTATAATCGAAGTAGGGTCGCAACTTATCTCACGTGCGAGCGGAGGATAGAGAAAGCGAGGGCGTTCGAGGAAGCAGCAACCTCTGCGGAACAGTGAACGGGCGCGATTGAGACGTTACCCGGTACAATGACTCGTGCCTACACAACGGGGCCCCCTGTTACGAGTCGCGATTTACGAGTTACACGCCTGGCAATCTCTCCACTCGCAAAAACTTCGCGACCCAGAGAGAGCGAGAGAGAAAAAGAGAGGGTGCGCGCGTACACCTCGTGCAACGCGCGTATGTGCACGCCTCCTCGAGTCTCTCTCTTTCCCTCTCTCTCTCTCCCTTCCTTGAAAAACTCGTGAAAATATTTTACGCCCGTCCCCCCCCCCCCCTATTTCCGCCCGCAGTGTACGTGCATTCCCGCGAGAAGTATTCGTCTCTTTCAACGACTTTACATGCATATGTACGAAGACCCTATACGTCACCGGGGCTATTTACCGAAATGTCAAAAGTCCGAAACGATTCCAGCGGAGATAGCGCCCCGAGGGGTCGATAGTGCTCGTAGGAGGCCCGACTCCCTCTCGCGCGGACACAGTTCTCGTATCCGGACACACAGGCAATGAGAGACCCAGTCAGACATTTATGATTCTATTCACGCCATCCGTCAAATGGAAAAGCTGCTATAAATTTTCTTCATTTTTACGTCAAATCAACAAAAGTTAAATTATTTGTTACAAATATAAATTAATAGCAAATGATGCATCAAATTTAGATCATATGTTATGATCTAAATACAACTAATAAGGTAACAAATTTACGCAAAATTTAGTTCAATGTATCACGGTAATATATAAAATTGACTTATTATATTGCCAAAACATAATTTCTTCATTCAATTACGCAAATAGAGAGGACTCATAAAAAAACACATAAGTTCTTGCTGTACACCGCGATCTACAGATGTTCATAAAGTCGCTGCAAAATTTACGTCATATGTACTGAAAAGAATAATTAGGTTAAAATGACAAAATGCATCTAATTAAACGCATCTGGTTAAACTCAAATATTGAGTTATTCTAACCAAAAAAGTTGTCAGTTTAATCAAACAGATGGAGGATCCATATCTTACCAAACGATTTGATCATCGTCTCCAAGATTTTAGTTACACTGACCGGATTATTTTTCTCAGTGCATCTGGACTGGGGATCATTCGAAATAGACGCGCACGTAAACTACATATATCACGCGCGGTAAATACCTCTACAACATCCAGAAAACAATGTATTTGTAGTTAACAAACGTTTATTCGAATATGGCGAAATAAACGTTTTATTGGACCAAATAAATATTCGCCAATTATTACAATATTCATTTGACACGATTTAATTTCTCCATCCAACCGTTTGTATGAAATAAACATTTGAGTAATTAACATATATTTTCTCGCCCTCACGAAATATTTATTTCACCGTATTTTTTAAATCACATTTATCAATTATTAATAAATAAACTGTTTCCCCGGTGAGCCGATGCACGTACACACGATTTGCGCGCGAGCGCGAAGGAGTCCATGTTGGTTGCGTTCGCCAGATGTTGCGTACTGTAGGTAGATAGGTAGGTAGGTAGATAGGTGGGTAGGTAGATAGGTAGGTGGATAGGTAGATCATAGATCTCCTTCGCGGAGGATGTGAGTTTTGCAACGGCAATAAGAACCCGAGAGTCGAGCCGTGTACGGTTGCATCAATCATGCACTTATTATGCAATAAGCCGTGCAATAGTTTTACTCACTCTCCCGACGGGGTGCTCTTATTTCATTCGTTCGAGGCTGCGCGCGCGTGTACGGCGCCGCCGGAGCGTTCCGTTCGCCGGGAGAGAAACACGCGCCGCGGTGCAACGCCGCCGCCGACACTCGCGGTCCCGTCGTCCTTTACGTCTTCATAATTCATAACGCGCGGCGCTCTACGTCGCGGTCGTAATGGAAATTTAATTTCGCTTCTACGTCCCGGTTTCTTCGGCGGCGGGGCTCGCTTCTGCTCTCGCTGCAGCGCGCTGCGGCAGTCAGTCACTCGTATCCCTCCTCCTCGTCATCGCCCCCTTATTCTTCTCCTCCTCGACGCCCGCAGCATCATCCCGCGCCGCAGCAGGACTCGATACACGAATATCTCCTTCGCAAAGTGCACTGTCGGTGCGACGGTCCTCCTCGGCGTCACTGGTTTGCCGATCGATCGTCGCGAAAGTTTCTTCTCGTCGCGATGAGGACATCGAAGGGATGATGATGATGATGAAGAGAGGATGCGCAGCGAGGAAATAGTTTACTAATAGTTAATAAATGTAATTTCACATTTGACGGAATAAATATTTCGTTAGGACGAGAAAATATACGTTAATTATGAAAATGTTTATTTCATTCAAACGGTTGCCGCAAAGGATCTGCACGGAAAAAAATTAATTGTAACGTCTATAAAGTTTGTGGTTGAATGCGGGACAAGGACAACTTATTGTTACGATAACTATAATTGTAGAAAAAATTACAGCAAACGCTTGCAGCTTCTACAAGTTTGACTATAATTTTTACTGAAATTGTAGTTATCATAACAAGAAATTGACCTCGTCCCGAAATTTACCACAAATTTGTTTTCCGTGTGATTGTGCCAAATAAATATTGCAATAGTTAACAAATACTAATTTCGTCCAATAAAATGTTTATTTCGCCATATTCAAAGACACATTTATTAATTACAAATAAACTCTCCTCTCGGTGCGTGTTCGACTCGCGCGCGATTCTCGTTGCTATCTTGTTGCGATCTCTGTGAGAATCTCACAATACGATTATCTCTCGATTTCGACGTATCTCGACAGGGAATTAATTTCTCCGAACATCGAAGGGCTTCGATATTTCTCCGCGATGACTTTTCTCGCGCAACCAGGAACCGAGCCGTTCCAAAATCGAAATATCTCCGTGCACCGATACGAGCACTTCGTCGCCGGTCCCGCTTCGAGCGACGAAACAAACTAAACGGGAAGATCGAATTGACACAACGAAAACGTCGACGGCTCCACGGGACGCGGCGCGTCCGCGTACGCGTACCCATACACACGCGAGCGAACCAACCCCTCCTTGGGAATGCGGGAAAGGGTTCGCCCCGTGAAAACCCCCTCTAAGTCCTAACAAGCCCCCCCCCCCTTCCCCCCATATATACGTAGCAGTAGAACCTGCGCGTCCTTTGGGCCACGCCGATTCCATTCACCGCAGCCGATCGGTGATCTATGGATCCCTACTCGACCTCGACGCGTAATCGTATATTTCATTGGCAGGTCAAAGAGGCCCTGTTTGCTCGACGATTGTAACCCCGCCATTGTGCGACGCGCCGCGTCGTCGAGAGAGGCTTTAAAAGTTAACGTGTCCTCAGGCACGGAGGCACGTCGTAAACATGCCTACCGACGAGCCGCGCTGCCTTTGTGAAGGGAAACGATTTTACATCGGTGTTTAATGCTCGCGCGCGTGCTCTCTCTCTCTCTCTCTCTCTCTCTCTCTCTCTCTCTCTCTCTCTCGTTGGGTAATGTAAATAAATAGGAATTTATACGATACGCCGGTTAATTGTGCTCGCGCGCTGGTAAATAAGCGAGTGCCGTAACAGCATGTACACATGTAAACTGATTCGACTTTTGAAACGAGAGGGAAAGTGATATATGTACGTACAGATAGGTGGGTCTCTAAAGGGACGGGGTAGATCTTCGTTTTATCGCAATTTCTAAAGCACAAGGCGCCTGTTTTGCTCGAGAGATTTTTTTTCCCTCGCCGCCAGTTACTTCTCCCGACACCTGGTATATAATAACGGCGCAACGTTTCGAAAGGCGTCGTAAAGGAAATTCGAAGGACGCCACCTTCTCGCGGGGTAGTTGAAAAAAAGCATGATTATTCACGTTTATCGACGGGTGCAGCGCTCAGCGTCCTTCGAGCGTTGCGACGATAAGCACGGATATCGGAGAGGGACGCGCGAATTATTTGCTATCGCTTATCAGTGTCAGTCGAACGTTGAAATATCGCTGATTCAATACAGAAGCAAAAACTGACACTTCATCGTGAAATTTACGTTTTGATCCCAACTCAAAAAGATCTGCCAGAATGTGAATCATAAGCGTAAAGAATAGTCTACAACAACTTCGTGGAGCACGGCTAAAGGACCATTAAGGCTCCATTGAGGAAGCGATCAAGTGTATTACTCGGCAACGAGATTAGTATACGCATCGTGCACCGGTATTCTTTTTAAACTTAGTACACTGATAAAAAAAAAAGATTAAAACTTATTCTATTAGAAGGATAATCTGAGTACGAAAGGTAAAATAGAGCAAAAATTATCCTAAAGAAGGTTAAATTTTAAACCCTGGAAGGATATTTTTTGACCTATTTTACCTTTCGTACTCAGATTATCCTTCTAACAGAATAAATTTTAATCTTTTTTTTTCTCAGTGTACTTATATAATTCGAATCGTCGCGATAATGAATCTTAATTGAACGCGTCAGGAGCGCGCACCTGCAGGGAAAGAACGCGGGCACACTCGAATATCGTTTCGGTGAACCATCGCTTCGATGAATGGTCCATCGCGCGCGGTGACGAGAGGAGAGACGCAGAGTGCTCCGAAACGTTAGGATGCTAATGAAAGAATTCGACCGATCGAAACGAATAGCGATTCCCATGCAAATCCAACGTCGGACGACGGTGGAGATCCGTCGATTCCAATGTAAATGTTAAGTAAATATACAATTACGGGCTTCATACGTCGAGGCAGTCGTGATAAATAAGTCCAGTACAGGCATCACTTCAGAGCAAATCAAAAACGGAATGAAAAAAAAAAATACAGATGATCCGAACCGAGATTTCAATCTCGAAGTGACGACATTTTATCTCCTCCGTCGAAAGCTGGAGCTAGTCGTATACGAACTCATCTCGAGACACCTATATACATATCACGAGAGGCTCATAACGATATTATAAACTCGACGAAAGGAAGTTATAATAAAAACGATATTTATAGGCTCTTGCCTCTAAATTGACGGGACAATCAATCAGATAAATCTACTCCCGCTACTCGGGTCGCGTCTATGGAGCACATCACGAATCGCGTGTCAGCTGTGGGACACGTAGATATAACTGACTCTCTCTTCCGGGAGGGAAGAAATCCCTGCGGGAGAATAAATTTACTACGTTTTTTTAGACGTCCCAATTTTCGTGACTGATGAAACTACGCCCACCAACGCGTACAAGAGATCTCTGTATAATGTGAGGGTAAATCATTTTACAAATTCCCTACGTTAGATATAGTTCCCCGAAATGTGGATGAATTCAAACCCCGAAACGGAAGAACTTTCTCCCCATAATGTAACTGTCCTAGTAGCCGAAAGGCTAAGCCCAGTATTCAGACAGTCATAAAAATTCATGCAGCAGATTTTACTCAGGACTCTTATCAATGACACTTTCTGTACCTATACATCTATTTAATGAAGATTTTTTTCCACTACACTAAAAGAAATTTGATAAATTGTACGCCAATGCTAGTAGCTCATTAATATAAGAATAAGTTCTAATTGCCTTAGCAATACTCTTTTGTATTTCAGCTATACGTACAGTTATTTCAACAATACATATTGCCCTTACTACAGTTTGGTATTGCTATATTACCTATACTGTCTAGTTAACCTCACTTAGCCTTAAAGTATAGTTATCATAGCTATACTAATTGTTGTGCGACCTGTAAATTTCTCTCGGTGCAGTCGTTCCTTTTTATCCCATTCAACAATTTAAATTACAATCAAATATGTCCGGCTACCGGGACGTGTTCTGCTATTGGGACACTACTGCCTTATTCGCTCTTCCCCGAGGACGATATTCAAATTCGCGAGAGAACCGAGAGACGCCGTATAAATATATGCAGGAAGTAACCCTCGGGTCCATGGGAAAATCGCCTAACGGAAGACATCCTTGCACTGCCGCAGGTATGCACGTCCATGCACACGTGCGCTCGTAAGAAAAACTCCTCGAACAACGTATAGCACGATCTCGCGAGACGCGCGTCGGATTAGGCGACGCGAGAGTCTGTGGGAAACGCACTACAGTGGAATCGCCGCGCGACGAGGGGAGCGAAACCCCCCACCCCCCGTGTTATCCCACGTCGGAGAGTCCTCGATAACCGTCGTCGCCCGTCGATATACACTCCTCGGCGTGTGCGTATACGCGGCGGCATAAAAATTAATGCTAATTATGCGAGGACATACCTGGCCCTGAAATGTGCATGCTAAACGCGAAACATTATGCGTGACAGGACCGTACACGGCCGGGACAAAGGTGTGCGCGACGGCGGGTACCCCTGAAGGACGACGAGAGAGTAGAGACCGACGGCGGAATGTTAGCGCGCATGGCGAATGTGAAAATCCTGCGGATGCTGCGATCGTTCGACGCTTCCGCCTGTCACCGAGGCAAACCGTTCGCCGCGTCCCCGGGCCGTGAAGATGCAAATTGCGCGCATATATACGCGTCGCCAACTGACGGCGCGGATTGGCGCGGGCCGTCGTATCGGGCGGGACGCGAAGGGCGAGAGGAAAGTTCGGCTCGAGATGGTACAGCGGCGGTCGAAGCGTTCGACGCTTCACGCGGGCATTCGTCACGGCGTTTTTTCACATACGGGGGACTCTTATGGGGCGAGTTGTAAGGAGGAAGGAGAGGGGCAGATTTTGGAGGACTATAGATTTTCATCAGCCGTAGGCGATTGATAATTAATCGAATCCTGAGTTAACACTACGCAAAACTACCGAACGATTACGCGTTCTAAGATGATCATTTTGGTGGGCGATTATCTCGTTATCTATGGATTTTTGGGTGATATTGCTATAGAGCTTTTTTGTAGATCAAGATATGTTCTACAAAATAGTATTGTAGCAATTTCGACAAAAACCTCATGGGTTGCGAGATAATCGAGGTTGAATAACGCTCTGAATAAAACACCGGTCAAATTAACCACCTGCGGTAGTTCTAGTGTTAACATCGACGTATTATGTCAATTTCGAAACTTAAAAATGACTAAGACATATTCTTCAGGGAAAGTGGAAGGGTTCTAGCTCGATAATCAAAAACCAGAAGAAGATTCCATGCGATAAACCCACAATAAAGATGCACTGATTGTAAGAAAAAGATTTGCTTCATCGAAAAAAAAAACGTATTTCTTGGAAAGTCCTATAGGAGTACATTTATTTGTTTCGAATGAATACCGATTTGATTCAAATAATATTCAACAAAATTAATAATTATATATCTACATCCAATCGATATTCATTCGAATCGAATAAATGTGCCTTTACACTGAAGAAAATAATTAGGTTTAAATAACAAAACGCATCAAGTTAAACACATCAACCTATTCATACCAAAATGTTTAGTTATTCCAACCAAATATTTAGTTATTCGAACCAAAAAGCGGTCGATTTAGTCAAACACAGATGGAGGATTCATATTTCACTAGACGGTTAGTCATTATCTCCAGAATTTTGGTTAAATTGACCAAGTTATTTCTCTCGGTATAAGACTATTCGAAAACACATTTAATTGCCACACAAGTAACAATTTTTTTCAGTACAAACGCATATTGGAGATAAATGTCTCCCGATGTGCGATCCAGACGAAAATCGCAGTAGCGGTAAGACGATCCGCGATCCCGACTCGAGTACAGTTTCGAGAGTAGGGTGTACGAGTTCTCTCCACCGCGAGGGCACCTTTTCACATGCTAACGCTCTCGTCGAGAGAGAGAGTGCACGGATCCACTTTTCAAATTTAAATCCGTGCGCGCGCGTACACGCCGAACCGCAGTCATCGACTGCGAGTACAGAACGCGCCGCGATTTGCATGACAGTAGCGACCCGCGCGAGTATATATATAAGGGAACGCTTCGATATTTTAACCGGGGTACCTGCAGCACTATACGCCCTGTACGACGGTCGACTGCGCGACGGTTACCTACGCATGGATTTACAGAAAAAAATAATTAGTTGAATCTACTACAAATTACTTACTGGGTCGCGAGTAATTATTTATTCACATCAATAAAATCGTTCTCCATATCAATTAGATATTTCTTTCTTGCAATCACATCCTACTATTCCACGTGATTATAAGGAAAAGACATCTAATTGATGTGCAAAGAAATGTCAATGGTATAAATAAACGATTACTTGCGACCCCGCAAGTAATTTTTAGTAGATCCAACCGATTCTTTGTCTCTGTGTCGGTATTCGAGTTAACGCGCGCCCTTGGAAACGAGATCGAAGGGCGTTAAGAAACTCCGAGAAGATCATCTCGGAGCCTGACAGGTTACGGTCGAGTGTGCAATATCCTGAAGCGATCCTGCGGTCTCGCACTTCCGCGCCACTCGACTTTACGCCACCAAAGCGATCCTATTCCCGCGTGCGCGCGCGCGCAGGATGAACGCGGCAGAGGAAACGCTGCGATCACTCGATCGGGATCGCTCGCTCCACGCCCGGATAGTTACTCAACGACACCCCGCTCTACCGAGTAAGTCGGTCGATCGAGTTAGTACATCTTACCTCGCACTAATTACAGACATCCGAACGTAGTAAACTTTGAGACTCTGTGAGTTTCCGAGGTGAACAATTTAGTCCTGCTTTGATGCTTTTAATGCTCCATTCGACCTGCCATTGGCCTCCTCCCAGGCGGAAGAGAGAGAATTCTATATATTTTCTTTATTATAATCTATGTGTTCTTGGTCATATGAAGGGTGCCATATGCAAAACGTGGTATGTACAAACAGAAGAATTTTACAGGAGGAGTAATTAATGTAACAGTTTTTTAATGAAAATAATTAATTTTATGTATTAGGTATCTGATTCTGTTTAGTTTTGGATGCGCTGCCTAATATAGATATATAATTTTTTAATAAAAATTCTCCAAAAAATTTGTTTCGCCTGTTGAATTTCAAAACGTAGTATGTACCACCAAAGTTGCATATATTATTTTTGGAGAAGGCTTAAACATTTCGGAGATACGAATAAACAGTTTTAATTTTTACCATTTTATTTTTATTTCACAACAATATTACATATATTTCACTTTATTCATTATGCTTTCTAAATGTTTTTAATTTTCTAAAAGGGCCTTTTGTTCCTTGACAATGTTTTTATAAAATTCTTGGTTTTCAGGTGAAATAATCGGGATCATACTTCTAATTTCCTTAAGTTTATCTTTACTTCAAGGTCTGACTGTTTGTTTAACGGGTTCTACATTTAAAGTTGTAAAATACTGGGGAGTTACCCCGCAGACTTAAATTCATTGTGCAAGTGTAAAGTGGCACATACTTCCTATTCTAATAGAAAACCATATTTTGCTGAAAATGGCACTTACACCCTTTTGCATATGGCACCCTTCATATGTGGATTATATATGATTACTATATTAACCATGTAAGGACTACATAGAGATCATACAAACATTCAAAAATCTCTATATAGTCCTTATATTATGTGATTAATATAGAAATCATATATAATCCATATACATATGACCAAAACCACATCTGGATTATATACAAAAGATATAAAACTTTTCCGCCTGGGTCGGATTCGTTCAAATCCAAAGAGAAAAATATATCGTAGCATTTTTACAAAGTTTGTGGTAAATTTTGAGACAAGGCCAATTTATTAATACGATTACCACAATTTTTTAGTCAAATTTGTAGAAGTTGCAAGCGTTTCTGTAATTTTTACGAAAATTCTAGTCATCGTAACAATAAATTGGCCTTGTTCCGAAATTTGCCACAAACTTTATCAACGTTACGATTTATTTTTTCCGTCTTCTCTCTCTCCTCGAGCCTGAAACCTCCTGTCCAGCGCGGACGTCACAGCCCGGCCGATCACCCCCCGGAGAGCCTCGCGGAGACGCGTCGTGGAGCCTCTCTCTCTTCGAGACCGCCACCGCGCGCGATGCGACGCGAGACGGCCGTAGCCGGGGCGAGGCGAGGCCACAACGTAAACGCGGTTGCATTTTTTAACGCGAAAAGTACCGCGAGGCAACCTCGGTAAATTACCCGGACGTGTGCATGCAGATAAGGCCCCGTGTGTACACGCATAATGTGGACATAATGCAGCCCACGGGCTGTCTGGCAGAGGAAGAGGGGGAGGAGGGTTCGCCGGTAGACACATACCGCGCGCTGCACGGTACGTGCTCGGAGGCTGGGCACATATTGACCGATGCGTACCACCGGTAGCAAGATAAACAGTCCTTTCTCTCTCTCTCTCTCTCTCTCTATCTGGCCTCTCCCCCCGCCCGCCCCTGCCTTCTCAGTCCTTCGAGCTCTCAACCCTCTCCAGACTCGAGAGACGCATTTTTTTATCTCAGAGTTAGCTCTGTACGCGCCACGAGACGTGTGGGAGATCGGAGGATACGTGTACGCGGACGGCGCTCTCGAGGCGTCGAATTATCGCCGAGAGGGGACGAGATTGTATCTTCAGGGAGGATAGAGAGGGGGATGAGAAGAGCGAGATTATTGTTGGACCGCGATCGGGATCTAAGAAGAATCTTTGGCGATTCAAAAATTGTTCGTTCGGAGTGTGTCTTTGAAATTATACTTTCATATTTCGGTTGTACTGGCATTTTTAAATGAGAAATTAATCTTGAAAACGTAATTCCCTAAATAAAGAATATCAAATAGTAATATCTACTCCGATCGTTAGGTATTATTTTCTTATCAAGAGACTTCTTTCAGACGTTTTCATAGAACTATCTTCAAGATTGAAATAAACGAGCATTTAGCAAGCTCGAGTTCATCAAAACGCCTAAGTTATCGTGCACTGAGAGAAATAATAGCTAGTGCTAACAAAATATCTCTTGAAGCAAGAATATCATGATTTCTGATCTTAAAAATTCGTAAGAATCCAGATCACTGGTCAAAGAACACATACTCTTGATTCAAGGCCACCCTTATTGGAGCAAGAAATTTTTTCTGTGCGGTAAAAACAATTACTCGAGCTTATCAAATAATTTCTCGTAGGGAGAAAATCATGGCTTGATCCTGTAACTATGCATATTATATTCTCCATTGAAGAAAACATTTTTTTTACACCAGCAATTATTTCTCTCACTGTCAGTGCGAGCCGAGCACAGATACAAGAATGAAGCCGTGTCCGCAATGCACTCGTCTTGATCTCGCGCCAACGCGCATTCTTCTCCTCCCTTCCGTGCCATATCCGCGCGCGCGTATTCGGCCTCGCGAATCGACGAGCGAAAAGGCGTCGAGTTACTCGCTAAACGCCAACTGCACTCGCAGTCCCTCTTCCGTCGAGGCGCGCTCGAGGAACGGTACGAGGGAGCGGGATAACGCGGGAAAACGTTAAATGCGGTCCATAAAGTCCCGAGCAAACCCGAAGAGTCGATTAACGAGCGCGGCGTGGATTCGTTACCGGCTCTCCGGTGTACACGACGCGGCGTCGTCGCGTAATTCGTTTCGGAAGAGCGGCAAAGCGAGAGGCGGTCGGGAAGAAGCGAGAAGGAGATAGCAATTACATTGTAAACTACCATTAATGGCGATATAATAGCCACAATAGCGAGCGACTTTGAATGTACGCGCGCGCGAGAGAGAAAGAGAGAGAGAGAGAGAACCGTGCGCCGGTGTGCCCTACGGATACCAAATGTTGCCGAGGACTAGAACAAAAAAAAATGCGGAACAACCCCGCTCCCATTCGGTGTAACCAATAATTACCCTGTCTATACATGCTCTCTGTACAGCGCGGCGCATTGTAATTAAACAAAGGAGACCCTCCGCGCGCGTACGCTGCAGCCGTTGGCACTAAAGCCTTTCTAAAGACTCCTCCGTTACCCGTCGACCAACGCGATCGGCGTGCGGCGACTGCCGTTAAGAGTACCTGCGTACCTAGCGTATGTGCCACGGTTGTGCACTCATTAAATGGCATTTTTTTTCAATAAAACCGGGATAATTGACGATTCGGGCTTTACCGGGCAGCTGTTTTCGATAAGGTGACATTGGCTTGATTTTTTTTCCAATTTTGTAATGGGCTAGCGAATATCCCGAGTAGAAATCGTCGGGTTACAAGCAAAACACATTAAGTCAGTTTTTCCAATTTTGAGTTATTTATGCCATGTGGTCACACATTTGATGTATTCTCTTTATGGCAAAATCCAGTAAGTCATCCGAGAATTTTTTAGTGTCCCATTTGGTCGCTTTGGTGGTGAACAGTCGTAACCCACAAAAAGTGTAAAATTGAGTTAAGACTGTTAACAAACACTAAAAAAGGCATAAAGTTTGATTCCTAAAAGTATTCTAACCCACAACCTTTTTAATGTCCTTATAACACAAAATTTGCTAAAGGACGTAACCGACATTTTATTGTAGTGAATAGACTTAAGCAGCTTAGCACTTTTAGCAACTGAGTTTTTAAGCATAATCGTTAAATAAAAATATCAAAAAATTGTTTTGTTTTGTCTTCTGGTTACAGTTTTAGAGAAGAAAACATGAGTTTCTCGATGACGAACTTTCTTAAAAGCGCGCTAGCTCAAGTTCTTGTTTATGTGGGTTAGAACAGTTCACCACCAAAGCGACGATTTTGCAATAATCGTATTCCCATTAAATCAGTAATACGTTATTTTGTTCAGGCAAAACAAACTAACTGACTTAGTGGATATTATGACTTAGAGAGAGAGTGTATGTATTTTACTTGTAACCCGACGAAATGTGATCGGAGACTTCAACGGATCGGAAACGGATCAGACGTACTGCGAAGTTTTGTATTGTATTATTTGTGACCAGATTAGGGCGTGATTCTGATCCGCGTAGAACTAAGTATGTTGAGTTGAAGTCAGTTATAGATAACTGAAAATAATCTGGCCAGATCACTAGGATTTAATCCGAAGTCAGAAGTTCCGATCAGAAGCTGATCGAACTCGAATCAGATGTCATCTCAATTTGAATCGTAGATCAAATTCTCGTCTAGTGATTTGGATAGCATGTCGATCAAAAATTAAGACCCGAAGCTGATTGGATTCTTATCAGAAATAGTTTCAATCCAGCTTAGGCAGCCATGTCCTTATCAGAATCAAGATTTTCCGCCGAACCGATCCGGATTGTAAATAGCGTTACATTTCAAATCCGATTTTGATCACACATCAGGATCAGATTCTGACCTACAGGCCGCGAAGTCTGTTCAAAATCTGAT
The DNA here is from genome assembly GCA_963678675.1 of Xiphydria camelus. Lineage (NCBI taxonomy): Eukaryota > Metazoa > Arthropoda > Insecta > Hymenoptera > Xiphydriidae > Xiphydria > Xiphydria camelus. Next base: position 32,852,624 of record OY783192.1, on the reverse strand, counting down.
CAGAATTTGATGAACATTTTTGTTCTCAGAATGCAGCCGTGTAGGAATTTCTCTTATCAATGACGACGTTCTCGAGGTTCCTGATACCAATTCTCTAAAGCGCACGAGGGTTTATCAAGATCCTTATAAAAGCTCGTCTCACAACAGTGTTGAATTAATTTCTACTAGAGAAAAACTAAATTTTCTATTTCCTTCAATTTTCCATCGTCGCACCGCACGACTCTCATCGACGCAATGCGCGAGAATACTTTTCATCTCCGCGGAAACGCATCCCCCTTTACGATCGATACGTGCGCTGTAGGTATCCTCAGAGGAGGGTAATCGGTCGAAAAAGGGCCAAGGCTAAAGGTACCCCGGAACGGTGAAACGCACCGGAATAACGCGGCGTTCGAGTTCGTAATCGCTCCGCAGAGGGAACCACGTGTCGAGCGTCGGACAACGTGCTCAGCGCCATGGGGAAGGGAGGGAGACGGTGAGAGGGAGAACTCTCCTTTGCGGTGAGCCCTCCAGCGATATTGCAGTAACCGTTGCGTATCGTCCGATTTGGCGGTGTATCATCGATCGTGAAATTATTAAAATATTTAAAAAGTTATCACAGTTCTGATCTTTTATCGAATTTCAACAGAGCAGGATTTACGACGTAGTTGAAGTCTCGAGAATTCACCCTATCTGATGTATTTCTTCGTATCGGTTAAAAAAGTTACGATTATTAGGGCGATGTCTCGTATTTCCTTCGAGATTACTATGCTGATGACCATGATTTCGGAATCAGCATGATGAAATAGACGTAGAATCGAGCATTCGGTTACCCTACTAGATGCAGAGTAGAGAGGTACCATTTCGACTAGCTTTAACCACGGTTATCTCGTTATCTATAGACTTTTAGCCCATATTGGTATAACACTTTTTCATAGACCGAAATACGATCTTCAAAAAAGTATTACAGCAACATAGCCGAAAAATTCGTAGATAACGAGATAATGATGATCAAAGCTAATCGGAATAATACCACCCTGTACTCTGTCCCCTCGCATTGATTCCACAAGTGATAAGGCTGTCCGCATCAATAAAGTCTCGGAGAAAAATCAAGATAACGACGTCACAGAGAGAAAATCATCCGGCGCATAAAATCCCTCAACTCCCCCGACTTTTTCCCGGCCCGACGAAATTCCTGCGCGCTATCTCGGAAATCTCCGACGACGCGGTACCGCGATTAAGCGATATATTATACGCGAGTGTCTTAAAGGCGACCGCGAAGGGACCACGGAGGTAAATCCAACGACCGAGGCGAGAGAATTCCCCCGGTGCACGCGCGTCCCTCTCGCGCCCGTGGAATATTATCTCTGCCGCGGAGATCGTCGCGCGCTCGCACACCCGTGTGTGCGTCGCTCGCCGCGCGAATTTAGAAGAGAGCAAGAGAAAGAGTTGCAGAGCGCACGCGAGATCGATCGCACCGAGTCACGGCGAGCGCCGAACCACCTGCAACAGGGCAACCCTCCGCACGCGCGTCAAGATCTACTCGCAAAGTATATAAATGTGACAAACGACGGGCAATCTCTTAGCGGGCTCGGCGCCCGTGTTCACCGTCTCCGGCGTATCCGCTGTCGTATCTGCCGTCGTATCTCTCGCCGTATCCGCGCAAGCTGTTGCCGTTAAAAATATTAATCACCGACGTACGAGGTCGGGGCACCGGACAGCGTAGCCCCGACGCGAACTAAGCGACGGCATTCGTCATTGCGGTACAGCGAGTGCTGCAGCTCCCTTGAGACGCGAGAGATTCGCGCGCTGGAAGCTCGCGCTAATGAAGATCGACATCGTCCGCGAAACCGCGAAATGAGGGGTACCCCGAGAGAAGTCACCCTTTTATCGTCAGATTTAACGAGGGTCTTCGCGTTTATCGCGAATTTTCTCGATTCATTCAACGAATGTTTATACGCTGAGAACAGTTTGTTCTCATAGACGGAAAAAATAAATCGTAACATTTTTTTTACAAAGTTTACTGTAATTTAATCAATATTTTCGTCGCTTAAAATATCTTCCAAAACTTTATCGTGGATCAGATAAATATTGATTTTAAGGTTAAATATGACTGTCTCATTCATTGTCTCATTGTATTACCAAACAGCTTACTTTGCTTGTTATTAATAACTAGATATTTGGCTCGGCTGACCAGTATTTTGGTTGGAATAACTAAACGCGTTTAACGAAGCGCGGTTTGTTACTTTAACTTAATTATTTTTTTTCAGTACATGATGCACTTCGATTATTTCCTTCCACGTTACCTACGCGTTCACACGCACTTCTGCGTGGCCCGTGTAATCGAGCGTATGCGTTCGAAGACGTCGCCCTCACGTTCGTATATCTAAAATTTATAAATTTAAAATTAACATATCAAATTGCAACGTCTCCCGCGATCGTCCGCGGATTGAGATCTGAGAAGATTCTCGTGGATAACGCATCGTATGAGGCCCCATTAGCGATGTGCCCGCGCCGCGTCCCGCCGAAAAATAACGGAGTTGTTAATAATCAGCCGCGGGCGAAGGGAGCCAGGCGCATTCCAGGAGCGCATCAGCATCGGTCTTCCCGCAGCGCGCGCTACACCGCGCATCCGGCTAAACGTTAACGTTCAATTAGGTTTAATGTTTCGCATCAATATCCCGGCGCGAGACCTCGCGTGCGCGCGCGCGCGCGCACCCTTGCGAATCGTGCGCGAGTCCGAGGCGTCTGTGAATGTTGCGCGATTATTTTCGTTATTACTCTCGGTACGTGTAATTGTACTTGCGTAATTATCCGCCAGTTTAGCGCGGATACGAAATATATATACTGACAATATATGAGAGAAATAATCGCTGGTGCCAAAAAAATGTTTTCTTCAATCCAAGACATGATGTAATTACAGAATCAAGTCGTGGTTTTCTTCCTGCAAAGAAACATTTGATAAGCTTGAGTATAATCTTTTTCTCGCAGGAAGAATTTCTTGTTTCAACGAAGGTATTCTTGAATCAAGAATACGTATTCTTAAAAATGTTTACGATCGTATGTTCTTGGTTCGAGAAATATTTTTCTGGCGCACAAGCTATTATTTCTTTCAGTGTGGCGAGCGTTTAAGAAAAAAGGGAGGGAAATGCTTCAGTTTTTTGAAGAAGTTCGATAGCTACACAAAGAAAACAGTTTATTTACAGTTAATAAATAGGTACTCTAATTAGTAAATATTTTCTTACCCGACGAAATAGTTATTTTGCCATGTTTAAATATTCGTTTATTAATTATAACTCGATTATTTTCTCAATGTATCTGACGCCGGCATCGAGATTGTAATGTTATATATAGCGAAGAAGGCTTTCAAAATGAAAATAAGAAAGAACGCGTGTGCGCTCTATAGCAATTGCATGAAAACACTGAATTTAACGTTGTAATTCAAGCGATGCGTGTACATAATAAAGAGATATAAATACCTACGAATAATGATGATGTTATTTTTGGCTGCAATGCTTCGCTACTCTATGCAGATATATAACTTTCTCAAATGATAGGTTTTTCATACACCAATAATGCCGTTACACTTACGTGGATAAGAGATTACAGACGTGACTGCATATACAGGCATTTCGTTTCCTTCCGCCCGTGTACGTCGTCTCGTTGTCACCGACGGTTTCGGCGATCCATCATATTAACACGCGATATGTATTTCGTCGGGGAAAAATGCACGGCGTGAATGGTGTCATTAACTAAATTGCCGTGGCACGGCGTCGAGAGGAAATTACGCCCTAATGACTCGGCGCGCGGAGCGATTCGGAAGGAAATGTCACGTCACTTCGGTCGTTGCAGATGGAGGCGTCCCTTCGAGTAAAAGAATTCGGATAGTCGACGTGCAATTGGGAAAATAATACTGTATTGATAAAAACTGTGACTGATATCTGAAATCGAAACATAAATTGATTACGAGAGAAACTGTAAAAAAAAAATTAAATTATAATACAGAACAAATTTTAAGCTCGTACGCAGTGATCGATATCTACTGTACCTACAGAAAAATGAGATGTATGAATTCCATCGAGAATAATAAAGCCATTTTACTACGTACGATTTTTCATCAACGTAATATTACACTGAGAAAAAAATGTATCAGAGATAATTAAATATATTGTCAAATAATCCTAAAACATTATTCGATTAGAATGAATATCGATTGGATGTATATAAAAATATTGATTTAAATGCTCTCAATAGGAGTACCCAGAAACCTCACGTTTATTTCGATTAAACAAACTTTTTTCCAGCGATATGAACTCTTTCCTCAAAATAATCGCCGTCATCAACACTAAAAGGAGTGACATCTTCGACTGAATAACTCTGCATACTAAAACCTGCATACAGAAAAATTCTGAGTAGTCTGCAACAAAAAACTCGACGGAAACAATGCCTGCGCAGACGGCGACGTGACGGCACCTCTTCTCGGAGCCCGCCTGCACGGGGGACTGCATTTTGTATGCGTGTACGTAAGTCGCTTCATCGAGATGAACTGCAGCGCTAATATCGCTTAATCTGGCTAACGCATTTCGGATGCTGCACATCGCACCGCATCTCTCGTAATTTTTTCCTTTTTATATTCTCTGCGCGCGCGTACCATTTTTCCTACTCGCGGATAGTCGGTACTCTTGCACTTTTCTGCATGATGTACACATCACGCACCCCGTGCAACGCGATGTGCATTCACCGTTTACTCTGCGATTGTGTTGGGGAATAATAGGATAATTGCAATGCCGCTAATGCTCACGTTGTACACCGTCATGAATAGGAGGGAGGGGCTTCCTTTATAGCCTTTCGTTAATAAATTTACGTGGCCTTCGCAATCGATGGGATAAAATACACCGAATAAGGTATTCTTTCAATTTTGTACCGGATTTACATATTTACGTGGATCGGGAAAAATATTAATAAATATAAATGGCTTTTGCAATCGATACGACAAAATGCACCGGATAAGATATTCGTTCAGTTTTGTACCGCGGATTTACTATAATATATTTACGCGTGGATCAGGAAAAAATTGTGTTACATTAGACTAGAAAATCTTTAAAGTCGAAGAGTTTTAATAGAGATTTTTTGCCAGTAATATGCTTTGAAAAATCGCATCATGATCTTCAAAAAATCATTTCATCATCGGCACCGGTTTAAAATGTATCTTCAAGAAGACGATTAATTATGTGCCTGAAGTTTCAAACGTTCATTTGAACGAAAAATTTCGATTTTAACAGACCATTGCCACTATTGAATTTATTGATTGCTCGACCTATAGACATATTATAGAAATAAAGTAATCTGTAAACTCAACATTGGCCATGGTCTCTTGAAGTCGATATTTTTCGTTCGAATGAACGTTTAGAACTCTCTCTTCAGGCTAATAATTCATTCACAGAAAATTTCAATGCATCCTTCACTGATTGCGAGAGAAATAATAGCTTGTGCCAATAAAATATTTCTTGAATCAAGAACATCAGATCTTTAAAAATTTTAAGAATCTTAATTCAAGAATACATTTTCGTTGGGACAAGGAATACTTCCTGTTCGAAAAAAATCATGACCCTGCAATTATGTATACCGTGTTCTTTATTGAAGAAAACATTTTTTGGGACTAGCAATTATTTCTCTCAGCGTTAAATACTATACTGCAGTAGTGTTGAACCGAATTCATGACTGTCTCATCGCTGTATTTTTTACCTGGAGTTTTTCCCCCATAACTCTTTCTAGGATTGATCGCTACATATTGAAACATCATTTATCTCAATGTAAAACGTCGTACGATACTCTCGATACACTTACCACCTACTCTCGTTTCTACGTTTTATCCGTATCTGTGCATTTCAAAACATCTTTTTCCCCTCCCCTTCGCGAATAAATAAATCCCCACAAAAGTACCCCCTGGGCGAAATTGACATCACGCCTTCTCGAAAGTGAAATCGCGATTCCAAGAACTGCGATTCGATGACTCTCTCCGGCCGTCGCGTGGATGCACTCGCGGTGCATCCAGATATATTTACCACGTACGAAGCAGCGAGACGCGTGGGTACCTCTCCGCGTGAGTGGGTACGACTACGACAACGACGTCGTCGAGTGCCTCCTTAGCGGTGGCACAATGACGCGACATTACGCCATTTTGCGCGAGGGCCTTGAGTGCAAATGCTCTCCGCCAACACAATGCGCATATACGTACCTATATGTATGCAACGCTCCCGCGGACAGCGAGCTTCCGCGCGTGGGCGTAGCGCGCGCGCGCTTGCCGTAAGTGCAGCGCGACGACGCGCGGCGCGGGCGGCGTCGAGGACGAAAGTGTTGGTCGGGATAAGCATCGATGCATTAGCGGGGATGACTTCATTCGCGCACGGCGCGCGGCCAGAGAGAAATAGGTGAGAGGATGCGACGTTAAATTTAACTCAGGGCCGCGCGTGACAGCGTCATGCTTGCGGCCAACTGGTGCGATATAATGCGCATCGCGCGCCGATGTTTGACGTGCAAAATGTTCCGCGGCTCCGATTCAAAGGAGCGCGAGGAACGCGGAAAATCGTGCGCGCGACCGACGATAAAGATGCTAGCGGATGGGATGAGCGCGCCAGTGGATGCACCGCGACGAAGATGACTTCATTCGCCTTCACGGTCACCCGCTCCTCCCTCGACGAGCGCGCGAGAAATAAGTACGATGATGACATTAAGCTCGACTCGCCTTTGCGCGCGCCTTCGGTATTCCAGCTCGCGCGAATGCACCGGTGCGACGGAGGACGCGATCGATGATAAAGGAGATCGCGGCGAGACGTAGATAAGCCGCGCGATAGGTAGCATACCCACCCGACCAACGGCCGACAACTCGCGTGGCAATGCCGCGGTGCATCGATCAATTGGCGACGGAGTGACGTCAGTCGTCGAGAGGAAAGAAATTAGCGCGAGAATAACGGCGACGCTTTGCTGTCGTTCGACGTTAATTCGCAGAAATGAAACGCGGACGGCTGTACGCGTGCATTGCCGCTGCGCACGGAGAAAAAGGATTAGTAGTTTTTACAGTGAATCCCACTCTTTTAAGGTAAATCGGTAAAAATAATTGAGAATCAGTGTACCAGGCACTGAAATCCATGGATTTAACAATTATGGAGACATTTGTAATTAAATTAATTATTAATACATTGATTAAATAATAAAAATGTTAAATAATTGAAAGTAAAGGTAACGAGGAACTAGAAGATTTAATTAAACAATAATGAAATGACGAAAAATTAGGTTTTTAAAAAGAAGTTTAGGTGTTTTTTAAGTGAATATAAGGTTACAGTAATTTCAGTAACCTTATATTTATTGGATTTCAATGACTTTTCAATGATTTTCAGTGATTTTCATTAATTTAGATTAAGAGAGCATTAACAGGGCTCCTCGAGGTGAAATATTGAATTTTTTAATGGACACAGCGTGCTTTTTACAGTTCGTAATAGAATAAATCCGTAAGCGCCCAACACATATAACGAGAGATTGGTAAATTTTACCGTGTAAACTGTTACGAACTACACGGAAAAAAGTAATTTTGCAGTGCTAACAAAAATAGGTTTCACTGACAATTTCTTGTTCTCGTGACATTATTATTATCGGTGACAGCACAAAAGATATGTCCAATAATAAAAAATATTTGCTGGAATAGCAAATATTTTTACCGAAAAGAATTTCACCATGACTGTGTATAGTTACATCTGTCTCATTAGTGAATATATATTTTGCTGCCACAGACAATATTTTCGTCACGATAGCAAAAAGTTCTTGGTAAAACCTAGTTTCGCTAAAACTGCAAAATCATGTTTTTCCGCGTTTAAAAAAGAGTGCACTGTGGTCTATTAAAAACTTCAATGTTTCGAGAAGCCTTCTTACTGCAGAATAACTGTCAAAATTCATGAATTTTCCTATGATTTCTTACTAGTCTTCTTTCTCCGTGCAATGATAGATGTTCTGACAAGCATGGGTTGCGAACGTAATCGCTTGTTTCGTGAAGCCAGTCGAATTCTTGCAATACCGCCTTGCGGTAAATCTCAACGCCACCACGATCTAGTCGAATATAGTGTTAAACAAAGGCGAGCCTCAGCGTCATCGCGACCAGTCTTAAAATAAACAGTTTTGTTTCCGTCGTCATTGTAACGATAGTCTCGCGTGCATATACTTCGATCTTCGCCACGAATTTCAGTTTCTCGCATTAATCCGTTATGATAATCCGTTTTTAGTGCCCTGATTTTAGTTTGAATAAAACCTAATATTTGTTAAACGTAGTAATCACGGCAGTTCACTCTTTCCCCGTACATTATTTTTGGTCCTTCGAGCCGGATTCCACCTACGGAATCGAACTAGTCCGCGAGTATTCACCTTCGATTGTCGCGAATCTAAGCTCCGCGATCGTACGGTAATACCCGGTAATTCAGTGACTCTTCGGACAGTGTTTGACTCTCGCCCTATCGTGCGTGCATCGATAACAACACCATGGAGTCACGAGAACTCATTGAAGTGCAGAACACGATCTTCGGTCGGATCACGCGTGCTGTAGAAAATCTACAGAAACTCGGCCCTGCGAAGATCGACACCAACCAAATCGAGACACGTCTACGCATGCTAGATGGTCACAGGAGCAAGTTTCAAGACAATGAAGCTGCGCTCATAGCGATCCGTGTCAAGGCCTCAGTCAGTGAACGAGCGGCGCTCGATAAATTGCCGTATTTCGCCGATGACTTGCCCTCGGAGTGCGAAGAACAGTATGCCATCGCTCAAGTAGCCATGCGCAACCTACTCGCCTCCCTCCGTCCACAGTCTAACCAGACGGTGGAGCAGAACGGAAGTCAACAAGCATCATCAGCATCATCATCAGGATCGGTGAGAGCCCGCCAAGACACCAATGTCAAACTCCCAAAGATCGATTTACCGAAGTTCGATGGTAAGTTCGAAAACTGGCTGGCGTTCCAAGACGCATTTTCAACAATGATAGACAAGCATCAGGGTCTGTCAAATGTACAACGGCTGCAGTATCTGCGGTCGGCTCTCATTGACGAGGCTGCCAAAGTCATCGAGTCCTTTGAAACGACAGAAGATAATTACGCGGAAGCGTGGAACCTCTTAAAAACCACGTACGACAACAACAGGGTTATCATTAGGCGCCACATCGATCTACTCTTCGAGATTCCCGTGATTAAAAAGGACTCTGACGGCGGACTCCGTCAATTAATTAATACCGTCCAGCAACACGTTCGAGCGCTCAAGTCACTTGGAGAACCCGTGCAACAGTGGGATTCTCTGCTCGTTCGTCTCATCGAAACCAAACTCGACAAGGTTACTTTACGCGAATGGGAGAGGACATTAACGGATACGTTGATGCCCAACTACGAGAAGATCCTTATCTACCTACGACAAGCAGCTCTGTATTCGGACTCCGGATCATCCCCAGCAACGGTCGATTCTCCACTGAAGCCGAAGACGACCATCTCATCGCGAACAAAGGCAACGGTCAAAGCGCACACCACGCAGACCAAGGAGGTAACCTGTGTCGGCTGCAAGGGTAAGCACTACCTTTTCTCATGCCCAGAGTATCGAAGCAAGTCTATCAATGAGCGTAAAAATATCATCAATCGGAGCAATCTGTGCTTCAATTGTCTGGGACTCCACCAACTCAAGGAGTGCCCTTCTCCCCGACGTTGTCAAGTTTGCAACGGCAAACATCACACGTCCATTCATCAAGCGTCTACTTCTGAGACGCCTCAGTCAACGATCATTGCCAATCCCTCCACAGGCACCGTTCCCAGTGCGAGTAACGGCGCCTCCGTAGCGAGTCACTCAGCACAGCCAGCGTTGATCCATCGTTTTCCGATTCTTCTCGCGACAGCCAATGTCACCGTCGCGAACTCCGAGACCGGAGATTCTATAATAGCTCGAGCTCTGCTCGACATAGGAGCAGAAACTTCCTTCGCCTCGGAACGTCTTACTCAGCATCTCAAGTTGTCTCGACGTCACGCCGCGGCTATCCCAATCACTGGCGTTGGAGCTCAACAATCTGGATCAACACGTGGCATCATTTCATGTATCGTGCAATCATGCTTCTCATCAGATTTCTCTCTCCAGATCGAAGCCTTCGTATTATCACGGCTAACAGGTTTCCTCCCGTCGCGCCGGGTTCCGAAGGAGAATTGGCCCCATCTTAGCGGCCTTACTTTAGCGGATTCGACATTCAACCAGCCAGGACAAGTCGACATCATCCTAGGAGTAGACGTTTTTAGTCGCGTCCTCCTCACCGGCCGACGTGAGGGCACGCCCGGCACACCAATTGCTCTAGAAACCAAATTCGGCTGGGTGCTGTGCGGCTCAATCCTGCCACGAGCAGCAGTTTCAGCGCACCACGCCAACTTACAAGATTCCCACTGCTGCCTGGATCACGAGCTACTGGATCTCATGCAGCGGTTCTGGAAGCAAGAGGAAATCTCCCTACCAGTCACACTCTCGCCAGAGGACGAGCAATGTGAACAACACTTCATGAACACAGTGTCTCGTGATTCGTTTGGACGATATACCGTTCGTCTACCAATCAAGGAGCCATCGGTAGTGTTCGGAGACTCGCGAACTCCAGCTCGCCGTATGCTCGAACATATGGAACGACGCTTCGCCCGAGACACGCGACTAAAGGAAGCGTATTCAGAGTTCTTACGAGAATACGAGCAGCTAGGACACATGAGTCAAGCATGCGTTCCACCAGCGGTAGAATCATCCGTCTTCTATCTACCCCACCATGGCGTTGTCAAGGAGACGAGTAGCACGACGAAACTCCGCGTCGTGTTCAACGCGTCTCAACGGACGGACCGAGGACGATCGCTCAACGGCAACCTTCACGTCGGTCCCAAGATTCAGACGGACCTCGCCGACGTACTTCTTCGATGGCGGCAACACCGTGTCGCATTTACGTGTGACGTCGTCAAAATGTATCGTCAAATTAACGTACATGAAGACGATCAGAATCTGCAGCGCATTCTCTGGAGAGAAGGCCCAGATCAGCCCATCCAGGAATACCAGCTGCGTACCGTGACATACGGCCTCGCCTGTGCACCGTACCTGGCTATTCGGGTGCTGCGACAACTTACCGAAGACGAAGGACGGTCCTTCCCCCTCGCCAGTCGGGCGATACAAGAGAACACTTACGTCGACGACGTTCTTTCAGGCGCTGACGATGTCGCGCAAGGACGAGAAGTTATTCAACAGTTGATACGGCTTCTCATGGCGGGTGGCTTCGAGCTCCAGAAATGGACGGCAAGTCACTCCGAGCTGCTTGACGGCATCTCAACCGAGAAGCGGGAAACCGCCACAGTCCTCGCGCTCGATCAAGATCCAGTTTTTAGAGCGCTCGGATTAGGATGGCAGCCAACGTCGGATGTATTCACATTCACGCCTCAGTCATACGCCATCTCAACGCATTACACAAAGCGGCAGGTTCTCCGGCAACTCGCTCAACTTTTTGATCCACTAGGATGGCTTGCCCCGGTCATCGTCACCGCAAAAATATTCATGCAAGAACTTTGGACGCTCGGACTCGGTTGGGACGACGAGTTACCGGCATCATACTCAAGACGGTGGAGCGACTTTCTCGAACAGCTCCCGTCCATTTCCAACATCGCCATCCCACGGTGGATTGGTCTCCAGACAGCGTCAACTGCGGTCGAACTTCACGGATTCTCAGATGCATCAAAGGCAGCATTAGGAGCCATCGTGTACCTTCGGGTATCGTCCGGGAGCGAGGTACGAATTTCCCTATTAGCCGCCAAGACCAAAGTGGCTCCGTTAAAGGTCGTAACGATCCCTCGGCTGGAATTGTGCGGCGCGCTCCTCCTCGTACGTCTAGCTCGACAGATTTGTCGAGTGCTGCGATTCGACCACACGGTCATCCATCTGTGGACGGACTCCACCACCCTTTCGTGGATCAAGAGTCATCCAGCACGGTGGAAGGATTTCATCCGCAACCGAGTGACGGAGATCCAAGATTTTTCTCGGGCGCAGTGGCATCACGTGGCTGGGGTCGATAACCCTGCCGACCTCGCATCCCGTGGTGTCTTGCCATCGCAACTCCAGGACTACCCAATCTGGACGATGGGTCCAGCTTGGCTATCCCAGCCAAGTGATAGATGGCCATCTACAGCGCCTGCTCAGGATCCAGCGATGTACCAAGAAGAACGCAAGGAGACCGTCGCTCATCATTCTGTTTTTCAGCATACAGCGGTGTGGGAACTCATTGAACGGTACTCGAGCCTAACGAAACTCCTCCGAGTTACGGCGATGTGTAGTCGCGCGGTGCATCGTCTTCAAGCTGGTATCGGAAAGGCTATAACTCCGAGCTCTGGAGCAATCTCCACCCTGGAATTGGAGAACGCTCAGGTATTCTGGATTCGAGCTACACAGGACGCCTACTTCCATGACGACATCCAGTGTATTGCCTCCGGCAAAGGACTTCCTCGCAGCCACCCTCTGGCTCGACTTACGCCTCTTGTCGATTCCAAGGGAGTATTACGGCTCGGCGGAAGACTAGCGCATGCACAACTGACATTCGACGAGAAGCATCCCGTCATCCTCCCGCAAAAGTGCACACTTGCCGCACTAATCATCGACCACCGCCACCGATGCACATTACACGGCGGAACTCAGGTAACTCTCGCCACCATCCGCCAACGGTTTTGGATTCTTGGCGGACGGGTTCCTGTTCGAGATTTCATTCGACGTTGCGTCGTCTGCGTCCGCCAACGCGCCGTTGTAAGTAGTCAACAGATGGGCCAACTGCCTCCCTCTCGCGTTGCCCGATCTCGACCCTTTCAGCACGCGGGAGTAGATTACGCCGGTCCATTCACGATCAAAGCTTTCAGAGGCCGGACGCAAAGAACGTATAAAGGTTACATACTTATATTCGTGTGTCTTTCCGTGTCGGCCATACACCTTGAACTGGTATCGGATTATTCCTCAGCCGGCTTTATCGCCGCGTATAAGCGGTTCATCGCTCGTAGGGGAATCTGCGCCACACTCACCAGCGACTGCGGGCGGAATTTCGTTGGTGCCGCCGCCGAACTTCGGCGCCTACTTACAGAATCAACTGCAGAATCGACCGCACTCGCCGACACCCTTGCAACCATGGGGACCGAATGGCGGTTCAATCCGCCTTCTGCACCGCACTTCGGTGGTAAGTGGGAGGCCGGGGTAAAATCAGTTAAATACCACCTGAAGAGAGTCATCGGCAACGCCTCGTTAACCTACGAGGAATTCTCGACTTTCCTGACGCAAGTCGAGGCGGTACTTAATTCGCGTCCGTTGTGGACACTCTCCGACGACCCATCGGATAGTGTCGTCATTACCCCGGGCCATTTCTTGATCGGAGCCGCCATCAATACTTTACCGGAACCGTCTCTCACGCACCTGCCTGTACAACGACTGTCACACTGGCAACGTACGCGGCAGATGTTGGATCATTTCTGGACCCGCTGGAGGACGGAATACCTACAATCGCTACTCAATCGAACCAAGTGGCAGCAGCGCAGCGAAAACATCAAAATCGGGACGATCGTCCTGATCAAGGATGACAATCGCCCCCCAACGGTGTGGCCCCTCGGGAAGGTAGTAGAAGTACACCCAGGTTCAGACGGTCTTGTCCGAGTCGTGACACTCCAAACAAAGACGTCACGGATCAAGCGACCTGTTGCCAAGGTGTGTGTGTTGCCGGTGCTATCAGACGACTAGACATTGATTACTATCTAGGTATAAGAAATGTAACATGTAACTAATTTCGCCATCGGCTGCGATGGCAAGGCGGGCGGTATGTTCTGACAAGCATGGGTTGCGAACGTAATCGCTTGTTTCGTGAAGCCAGTCGAATTCTTGCAATACCGCCTTGCGGTAAATCTCAACGCCACCACGATCTAGTCGAATATAGTGTTAAACAAAGGCGAGCCTCAGCGTCATCGCGACCAGTCTTAAAATAAACAGTTTTGTTTCCGTCGTCATTGTAACGATAGTCTCGCGTGCATATACTTCGATCTTCGCCACGAATTTCAGTTTCTCGCATTAATCCGTTATGATAATCCGTTTTTAGTGCCCTGATTTTAGTTTGAATAAAACCTAATATTTGTTAAACGTAGTAATCACGGCAGTTCACTCTTTCCCCGTACAATAGACGTCACTCGAACGCTGCAGCTACAGCGCAGCAGGTACAGCGTTACCTCCCTCATCCCGGATTCCAACGTGAGTTTAACGCGGCTGATAGTCACGCTCGCGATCGGCGTAAAACATCTTATATGGAAATACGCATCGATGCAGTAACGCGGATGACTTCATTTGCTCTCAGGATCAGCTGCACTTCCCCCCGACCTCCCCCTCTTTCCACCGAAAGAGAAATAGGTGCGAGAGAATGATGTTAATGCCTAACTCGCGCGGAAGACGTTATTCCCGCGAGCCGTATACATGCGTGCACGCATGCACACCGTCGCGGGTGTCCCGGCGATGTATCCGCGCGTGCAAACTCGTGTAATGGCAGCGGAGAACGCGCGGAACGCGCGCGGTTGATGAAAAGAGATCGCGACGAGCCGCCGCAGCAGCCGCGCGCTACTGTTCCGCGTATATCTCAACCGCGGCGCGGAGACGGTAGGTGCAAATAATACACCCCGCGTCGCGGATTCCAGCGCGCGAGTCGAACGCGGCCGATGCGATGGTCGCGCGCGATTCGGGATACAACGGGATACACGGCTGCCGCATACCTGCAACGCTGCTCGCGTATCAGTAACAGGTACAATTATTGTGGGTGGCCACGGCGCGAATTTATAGAAAATCGTTAGACTCCATTTTTTTTAACCTCATCAAACTTTCAACGGATACTGATACATTTAGTAATTCTCCGACGAGTTATCCGCAATCGATACGATGGATAGTCAAACAAATGAAATATTTTTCGAGTCGTGATCGCATGAAAAAATATCGTGAAATTAAATAACTGAAAGAGAAATTAAAGCGCTTACAACCTCCTAATTCGCAAAATAAATAGGCTATTTCTTTACTTAATCCTAGTGGTATTCAGTGATCCCGTCTTCTATTTGCATCGTACACCGAGAAAACAGTTTATTTATAGTTAGAAAGTGTTTATTTGAATAGGGCGAAATAAAAATGTTGTTGGTCCAAGTAAATATCCGTTAACTATTACGCGATATTTATTTGGCACGATTAGATCCTTCGAGACAATTGTTCGAATAAAATAAACATTTTAATAATTAACATATAAATATCATCTTTGCCCAACGAAATATTTATTTCGCCGCATTTGAAATTACATTTATTAACTATTAATAAATTGTTCTCTCGGTGTAGGTCTCCAAATGAGTGCAAGGCAATGATGGAGGTACAGGAGGCCTCAAGCCTATCCCTTTAATATTACCTCGTTCACCATTCCTGCTCAGCTGTAGGCTTAAGATTTGACTTCGTCTCAATTTGAAGAATGCAATGAAGAACCCATCCGTGTTGCACTTTATCATTCCATATTATTGTATGCTTTTATTATGTTACGTGATTACACAGCGCGACTATCGCGATTACAAAATGATAAATGATAGTACATGTAAGAGGGTAAGAGATGTAGCATAAGGTAGACTATAATTTCTGATAATCCCAACAAACTGCACGTATTAAATACAGCAAGAGCAACAGTAGAAACTCTGGTTAACGCCTTCTAACTGCTACGATTCAACAAATTCACGGTGTCGCGCGAGCAGCGTGCGCGCAGCATGCAGCGTACAGCGCCTATCGTCGAGGAGAATCGCGTCGCGTTTCGCGCGTAATTTCCGCGCGGAGGGGAAGACGACGGAGAGCGTTCCGTGCGCGGAGTGCCGGGTGATTTATCAGACGCGGCGACCACGTTAATCAGTTGGCTAAATATTAATTGCCTCCCGGTGCGAGGCGCGCCGCGTACGTCCGGGGTAATGAGATGTGACCGCGAGATTTCACGTCGCGATGCATAACTGAGGCGACCCCTCGACGCTTTACGGACTCTCCTCGCGACAGAGGCATCCTTCATATCTCGCGAGGGAAAACGACGCGACGGAATTATCTACGGATGCGAGGGAGGAGGAGCGTATTCATCAAGGATCCTGTTTAATCTTCTCGAGAATCAAGAGATCTACATATGTTAGATACATTGGAGAGACGCGAGGCGGATTCTTTCTAAAATCCATCATTCCATTTTACGCGCCGCAGTCTGCAGTCGGAAGGACGCTGCGCACGCGTTTTGATCAGACGGAAAAGTTTTCTATGATCCGTATGCGGTTCGGGTCATACAGGGATTGTATACACAGAAAAAAATAATTGATTGGATCTACTGAAAATTACTTGCGGGGTCGCAAGTAATTATTCATTTATATCAATGAAATCTTTTGATAAATTAATTAAATATCTCTCCCTTGCAATCATATGTTATAGAGTATAGTACCTATGGGATTGCAAGGTAAAAAATATCTAATTAATATGAAAAAAAAAAATAATTGATGCAAATAAATCATTCTGTTTCTAGATTTTTGAATATTTGTATAATATAATCCATATATAGTCTGTATAAGGTTCATATAAAAATCATACACGATTCACATATTATGACCAAATCCACGTATGGATTATATACAAAATATATAGAACTTTTCTGCCTGAACCATCGCTTCCGAGGACAGTTTTTGCTATGTGAGATATCACTTTGTACAACATTCCTTTCTCCGTAGGGTGTCCCACGGGAACCGGGAATCGAATTTGGCTGCCGCTATAAGCGTCCGACGCACCAGCGTAGCTACAGGATCGGCCTGTAAAAATTTGTTTACAGCATATGATTATGGGGTGTCTGTTAGAGAGGTATTATGACGCAGTAAACGACACCCGCGAGACCCTGGGCGCCACGGGAACACTCGAGCAACGTAAACGGCTGTAAACCACCCCGCGCGTTCCAGCGCGCCGCAGTAAAACGAGATCTTTCAGCGCCTCGGTTTACTCGAAAGCAATTATCGTGTACGTGCGAATATGGGTTAGATATTTATAACCGCCTCGCGATGGGTAGAGCGCGCGCGTTTCCTTTTTAGATTGTAGTTCAGTTTTCCCTAGACTCGCTGGAAAATGCACGCGGATGTCCGCGCTAACGAAATGTTCCCTGCAAGTGGCGTGGCTCTTGAAAATGATTGAAACTTCGACCACAAAATTTTCTATGCATTTTTTAACGCGTAGATTTTGCAGTCGCAAGAATATTTTCCCACCCTTATACTATTATAGGATAAAAGTGGAATGAACGCCTTGATCGAAGTGCGGTTTAAAGATCACTCATCTCGAAAACGATTCGAGGTATCGAAAAAAAGTTTAAACAAAAGATGCTCGTCTATGTTTCCGCTATAAAAAAGTTTCTATTGATTTTTCACGTATCTCTACTGCGTCTCGAGATAATCGCGCTTGAAGTCGAACGTAAAACTGAGGCATTTATCCCATTTTTGATGTGAAACATCTTATGCCGCGCTTCGGGGGTGAGACCGGCTGCTCGTGAAACGTCGCTGGAGTGGCTAAATACGCTAAAGCAAGGCGAACGTTGAACATTGCCTCTATATCTATATCTATTCTATATATAGATATAGAGGCAACGGTCACCCTGCGTCTCCTCGTTCGCTTGGCCTAACTCGGGACGCATCGGCTCTCT
Source organism: Xiphydria camelus (assembly GCA_963678675.1). Lineage (NCBI taxonomy): Eukaryota > Metazoa > Arthropoda > Insecta > Hymenoptera > Xiphydriidae > Xiphydria > Xiphydria camelus. The sequence continues at coordinate 32,834,887 of OY783192.1, read as the reverse complement.
CCGCCACGACTCGATGGTCCCCTCTCACCGAGCCCTACCTTAGACACTTACTACTAGACGCTCACTGTATCGGTGTACGAAGCAGTATTTACCCTCATTAATGAAAGCATGAGGATTGATTGATCATTGGTTAGCACGTTTAAAAATAACATTTAAATACCGTTTGTATAGGAAAATTGTTAGATGTGAAACATCGAAATTCTTCTTTGTAGAAAGTATGCGATAGGAAGGATCGACCACGCATCCGTTGAAAGAATACGTGCGCCCGTGCGCGCATTTGTATTTATGACTGTGATACCATTAAACGGTACGAACCGTTGTGTCGAATTCCGTTTATCGCGAGACGGAACAGCGACTGATGGCAGAGTTAAGAGAGAGTAAACTAAATGCGCTTTTTGAATTAGACACAACGGTTTGTACCGTTTAATAGTATCACAATTATAAATACAAATGCGCACTGGCGAACGTGTTCTTTCGTTTTCAGCTAGATTTACTCAAGTGGACACAGCATTGAGAACAATCTAGCGAGAGTTAGTCTAGAATCTCGGTTGAGAAAAATAAATCTAGCTAGATTGCAGTGGATACACGATAAAAATTTACTGCCAGAGAAATTTCAGTCTATTTGACCGGCTAAATAGATAGTAACTTAGTCTAGCGAGAGTGATAGGCGCCGGGTCGCAAGCGAAGGGCCTCGACCGCGTGCTCAGATTTCAGGAGCCTCGCGGGAGGCAACAGAAACCCTCTGCCTTTTATGCTCTCCTCGGACAAAGTGCAGACCCGCAATAAATTCGACTATTGCGGTGCACGTGTACTTCTTCGGGGATAACACCAACCGAACGGCGCTGAATCTGCGTACTCTCCCGGCGCCAATTTTTATGCTCCAGCTCGGTGGTTTCGAAGAATTTCCTTCTCCCACCATGCATAGAAAAAACGTATACCTATTATTTTTCGTACTTTTTGGAATGGATGAAGTGACTAGCGATATTATGAAAATAATATGACAGTAAAAAGGATTTTAATACTATATGCCGTATATGTATGTATGTATGTATGTATGTATGTATGTATAAAAATCGCCATTATCTTATTATCTATGAACTTTAGGCCCACATCGATGTAAGATACTTTGTTGTAGATAAAAATACGTGTGTGTATAATAACATATAATATAAAACAGTTTTTATAGAAAAATTGTTAGATGTGAAACATCGAAATTCTTCTTTGTAGAAAGTATGCGATAGGAAGGATCGACCACGCGTCCGTCGAAAGGATACGTGCGCCAGTGCGCGCATTCGTATTTATGACTGTGATACTATTAAACAGTACCGATGGTAGAGTTAAGAGAGAGTAAACTAAATGCGCTTTTTGAATTAGACACAACGGTTCGTACCGTTTAATAGTATCACAGTCATAAATACAAATGCGCACTGGCGCACGTGTTCTTTCGACGGACGCGTGGTCGATCCTTCCTATCGCATACTTTCTACAAAGAAGAATTTCGATGTTTCACATCTAACAATTTTTCTATAAAAACTGTTTTATATTATATGTTATTATACACACACGTATTTTTATCTACAACAAAGTATCTTACATCGATGTGGGCCTAAAGTTCATAGATAATATTTTATAGAAGGGGAAATGCGTTTAAGCACCGTTTCCGAGTTTGCCCTGCCCGGCCCAGCCCGGCCCGGCCCCGACTCCGGCCTCAGCCCAGCCCAGCAGCAGCAGCAGCAGAGGGCACGGCCCGGGCAGAGGCCGGAGCCGGGCCGGGCCCGGGCCGTGCCAGGGCCGTGCCCGGGCCGTGCCAGGGCCGTGCCCGGGCCGTGCCAGGGCCGTGCCCGGGCCGTGCCAGGGCCGTGCCCGGGCCGTGCCCGGACCGTGTCAGGGCCGTGCCAGGGCCGTGCCAGGGCCGTGCCAGGGCCGTGCCCGGACCGTGTCAGGGCCGTGCCCGGGCCGTGCCAGGGCCGTGCCCGGACCGTGTCAGGGCCGTGCCAGGGCCGTGCCCGGGCCGTGCCAGGGCCGTGTCAGGGCCGTGCCAGGGCCGTGTCAGGGCCGTGCCCGGGCCGTGCCAGGGCCGTGCCCGGGCCGTGCCCGGGCCGTGCCAGGGCCGTGCCCGGACCGTGCCAGGGCCGTGCCAGGGCCGTGTCAGGGCCGTGCCCGGACCGTGCCCGGGCCGTGCCAGGGCCGTGCCAGGGCCGTGCCCGGACCGTGTCAGGGCCGTGCCCGGGCCGTGCCAGGGCCGTGTCAGGGCCGTGCCCGGGCCGTGCCAGGGCCGTGTCAGGGCCGTGCCCGGGCCGTGTCAGGGCCGTGCCAGGGCCGTGCCAGGGCCGTGCCCGGGCCGTGCCAGGGCCGTGCCCGGGCCGTGCCAGGGCCGTGCCCGGGCCGTGCCAGGGCCGTGCCCGGGCCGTGCCAGGGCCGTGCCCGGGCCGTGCCAGGGCCGTGTCAGGGCCGTGCCCGGGCCGTGCCCGGGCCGTGCCAGGGCCGTGCCAGGGCCGTGCCCGGACCGTGTCAGGGCCGTGCCAGGGCCGTGCCCGGGCCGTGCCAGGGCCGTGCCCGGACCGTGTCAGGGCCGTGCCCAGGCCGTGCCAGGGCCGTGCCCAGGCCGTGCCAGGGCCGTGCCCGGACCGTGTCAGGGCCGTGCCAGGGCCGTGCCCGGGCCGTGCCAGGGCCGTGCCAGGGCCGTGCCAGGGCCGTGCCCGGACCGTGTCAGGCCCGTGCCAGGGCCGTGCCCGGACCGTGTCAGGGCCGTGCCCGGGCCGTGCCAGGGCCGTGCCCGGGCCGTGCCCGGACCGTGTCAGGGCCGTGCCCGGGCCGTGCCCGGACCGTGTCAGGGCCGTGCCAGGGCCGTGCCCGGGCCGTGCCAGGGCCGTGCCCGGGCCGTGCCAGGGCCGTGCCAGGGCCGTGCCAGGGCCGTGCCCGGACCGTGTCAGGGCCGTGCCCGGGCCGTGCCAGGGCCGTGCCCGGGCCGTGCCCGGACCGTGTCAGGGCCGTGCCCGGGCCGTGCCCGGACCGTGTCAGGGCCGTGCCAGGGCCGTGCCCGGGCCGTGCCAGGGCCGTGTCAGGGCCGTGCCCGGGCCGTGCCCGGACCGTGTCAGGGCCGTGCCCGGGCCGTGCCAGGGCCGTGCCCGGGCCATGCCAGGGCCGTGTCAGGGCCGTGCCAGGGCCGTGTCAGGGCCGTGCCAGGGCCGTGTCAGGGCCGTGCCCGGACCGTGCCCGGGCCGTGCCAGGGCCGTGCCAGGGCCGTGCCCGGGCCGTGCCCGGGCCGTGCCAGGGCCGTGCCAGGGCCGTGCCAGGGCCGTGTCAGGGCCGTGCCCGGGCCGTGTCAGGGCCGTGCCCGGACCGTGTCAGGGTCGTGCCAGGGCCAGGCCAGGGCCGTGCCAGGCGGAGAAAAGAGCGGCGTGGCGTGTCACTACACATTCATTGTCAGCCGACGTATCGCGTATTAGCAGTTTGAAAACAATTGAACATCGAATTTCGCAACTAGAGCGCACTCAGTGATAAACGGAAAATCGGTAAAAATGTTTTCAGCCTAGATGACTGATTTAAAAATTATGAATGATAAATAAAATCATCAACATATAATGATTTTATAATTAATGTTTCGATAATATTTACATTTTTTCCCTACATTTCCACGCCTGACTTCGAACCCACTGATGACAACCCCCGAACGTCAACCCTATAAACCATCCCATCCCATCCCACACAACAACCATAGCATTCCTCTCCTCCTCTTCGACCCCTTCGACTCGTACGTGCCTCCCTCCCTCGTCAAACCGCAATCGCGGCGAGCACCGGGAAGCCGCGCGCGGGTCGACCGCGGTACCGAGCCTAAATTAACCCCGTAATTTTCGCTCGACCCGCGCAGAGAATCCCTTCCGGCGAACGATAGTACGCGATCGGCCGGACCGAGGCGCGGATCGATTCCGGAGGGATACAAGTCTTATTACGTGGCGAACGCGGGCGAGAGGAGGGAATGGCCAGGGAGCGAGGCGAGACGAAGTGAGCGATGTCCAGAAACGACGACCCCGTCACGCCCTCCCGGAGGCTAATGCGCGCGCGATCGCCGCACCCTGTGCGCGCGGCTCTCGTCTTCTCGTTTTAACTCGCTGCTCGCTCGGGGCACCGGCTCGCTCGCGGCGCGCCCGCCGCGTGTACGGGATACCTCCCATGATACGTGTGCGCCCGCGTGCTCGTGTTATACGGTGTGGCAATGAGGAGGACGAGGTAGGTTGCGGTAATCGAGGAGGTGGTCGGAATTATTGGACGCGTATCTATGTAGGGACGGATGGATGTACATGGGCGCGTATATACGTCCTACGGGCAGGGAGGATAACGATACTTTGATCGGTCTACCGCGAGTGATCCTCGGGTGCGCTTCTCCGTCCGCTACACGTCAAAGCGGGGAGGGATGACGAAGAAAAATGCGATTCGATCCTCGAGGACGGAGGAGTCGGTCGGTCGTTGCGGTGGGGTCGCACGGGGATAACGATCTGATCCTTAATTCGCCCGTCTGTACCTCCTATTTACGGTGTACTTACTGTAATAACGAGTGTGAGTACCTACCTACTGCGCGTGTAAGTCCGAATAGGTTGAATGTTTTTTTTTTATGTGAATTATATAAAAACAGGTCTGATTTAGGCTGGGATGTGTTTAATCATTTTTATTGTAATTGTGGATACTATGCACTCTGAGAAAAATAGCCTGATCAATCTTACCAGAATCCTGGAGACCATAAGCAAGCCATTTGGTTAAATATGGATCGTCCGACTGTTTTATTAAATTGACCAATTTCTGGTTAGAATAACTAAACCTTTGGTTGGAATAACTAAACTCGTTTAACCAGATGCATTTTATTCCTTTAGCAAGGTTACTATTTCGCAGTGTAAAAATGTACCTAATGAAACAGCTATTTCAGATTGTAGTAAATGCGGTTTTTCTTTGTATATTAATGGTTTTCACAGATATACGTGATCTCTCGCGTTATGGCGTGGAAATGAAGAGATGGTATGAGGTAAAATGTTTCGGAGGAGGATTGGATATAGGTATTATAACGTGGTAACGGGGAGGTAGTAGGTTGAGGTAACTGAGGAGGATTGATGGATTATACATCCATAGCAGGTATATGTATGTAGATAGCTACGCTTGGTAGGGCATATACTTTGATCGGTCTACCGCGAGTGATTCTCGGATGCCTTGTACCTCCAACCACGTCAAAGTGGCGCGGAAAGACGAGGAAAAATACGATTCGATCCCCCGAGGATCAAGGAGATACCTACTCGCTGCGGTCGAGTGATGCGAGAGAGAGAGGATATTGATTTAATCCTTCGTTGTGTGGCAGCAGATAACTCCCCCAACTATACTATTGCGTTCATAACTTACCTATAACGCTTTACAAAAAAATCAGTTATTTGTACCAAATACGAAAAATGAAATCACTAAATGCTAGTACATGTTTTAAATAAAATAATAATTTAGAATCTAAATATGTTGAAAGTATAATGTAAATGAAAAATTAAACAAGAAGATATTTGACGCGCCCCAATATACTCACGATTAAGGAGTATGCACATACATAGAGCATGCTAACCAAAATAATATGCATTTATCAATTACTTCAAGCATGAACGAGTTACTTATCGGGGCTCGCCAAATATTATCTTCCTTAATTTTTCATTTATATTAAACTTTCAAAGTATTTAGATTCGAAATTATTATTTTATTGAAAATTCTAGCATTTAGTGATGTCATTTTTTGTATTTGGTACAAATAACTGATTTCGTGAATTTTTTTGTCTCCAAGATACGAATATTGTTTTCTTTTTTTTTGTAAAGACTGATAATTTATGAACGCAATAATATTTGGCGGATTGTTCTTTTACATCGAAGTTTAATTCTTCGTTGTGTGGCAGCAGAAACTCTTTAAATTTGACTAAGACAGGATAAGTGGTACAGTTTTTGACACTCGACAGTTATTGACACCATCCGATAACAAATGCATTAGATGGAAAAAGATAGAGGTATGTCAATGACTGAAAATTTCGTCTCCTTAATGTGTCAATAACTCTACTGCTTTCCCTAGTTATAACAACCACGCTGTTTATATGAGAACACTTTCACGGTGTTTTTTTCTTGAGACAGATGATTAAGTTAAAAATCGCTATATCTCGCGATCAGCTGATCAAAGAAAAAAATAATTCAGACAAAAATCGTAAAACTGACAAAGCCATACAACTTTTTACATTGAGGGTATTTTTTCCTACCATCAGCCAGTAGCGGGATAAGCAACCTTCAAGACGATTGTCCGTTAGTAATGGTAATGGCAAGAAATAGTCAGCATCTTTACGCGATGGCCGTGTGCCCTGAGAATAACAATTTTATCGTCCGGCAGTAAATGTTAAGAATGTTCAGTCGTCCCAACGTAAGAGAAACCGCAGCTGATGTTATTCCATTGAGATAACTAAAAGAAGACAGAGATCATAACATATACGCGTCTTACAACCGGTATAATCCAGGAGAACGAATGCATCTACCATAATACGTAACATACGCGGCGCAGGAGCGCAACATCGTGCGGTATACCCGCGATTCGCGCATACATATATCCGCCCGACCGAATCGCCGCAGCAGCGACCCGAACACACACGGCACACAAGGGACCGCACAACGACCATTAACATAATGGACCAAGTCATTTCCAGCGCAATATCGACGATAGATCCTATTTGCATAATACTTGCTAACGCTCGAGACCACCTCTCGGCCGATAAGAATCTGAATTTGAAACGGCTGCGCGTATAAAGAGATGGTGCTTTATCTCTTTACACGACAAATACACGAGTCCCTCCGCGTGGCACGCGGGCGAGCAGATTATTCGGCCCAGCTGTGCACCTTCGAGGATCTTCTTCCGTCTTTTCTAGTTCTCCTTCGTATTCTCGGCCGAGAAGCGAATGCTCGTTGATCGGGAGCACGTGGATCGCTATATATATATAAATGGAAGCAATTGAAACGAAGATATAACAGACACAGGAGATAAAGGTGCAGAGCGATTTAACGGTAGGTACACTGAGAAAGAAATTGGCTAGATCGAAATAAACGTGTTTTTGGATAGTCCTGAGATCATATTTCTTCGATTCGAAGAAATGCTGATATTGAATTAGATCAATAATATTTATATAACGTACATATGAGGCTAATCTTACTCGCCAGGAAAGAAACTTCAATCACTATTATCCCCATTATCTACGCATTTTTGGCCTACATCGATATAAGACTTTGTTGTAGATAAAAATATAATCTTCTAAATATAATCGCTAAAAATGAGCAAAAAGTTCATAGATAATGAGATAACAGTGATTCAAATTTTTTTCCTGGCGAGTAAGTTTAGCCTCATATGATGCATACGTCCAATCGATATTCATCCTAATCGAATAAATGTACTCTTAGGACTATTGAAAAATACTCGAAAAAAAATGTGTGGTAATCAGTTTCATACTGGATAGTAGAAAAGATTTTTTGGGAAAGGTTTTACCATACGTGTGACAAAAGTGGCAACAGGAAAAGGACGGGAACATATAGTCCCTATTACCGTTACTATGTGGTGCACACAATCTAAAAGAAATAATTATTAGTGTCAATAAAATATTTCTTCAAACATGAACATATGACCTTAAACATTTTTCAAAATAGATTCTTGGTCGAAGAATACGTATTCTCGATTCAAGAATACCTTCGTTGGAAAGAGAAATTCTACCTGCGCGAAAACAAAAACTGACTCGAGCCTATATGAAATATTTTCTCGCACGAACAAAACCATGGCTCGATTTTAGAATTATATCATATTTTTAACTGAAGAAAAAATTGTATTGCCACTAGTAATTATTTTTCTCAGTGCAGTAAGAAAGTGCGTACTTAACCAAAGTCATTTCTACTCCTCAGTATGAAACTGATTACCGCAAAATGTCCTCCCTGTGCGCTTAATTAACTCGAGTAAAATTGTTTCTCAATGTACGGAGCAAGATGATGCTGCGACCATCGTAAAATCGCATTAAGGTCCACCACGAAGGCACCCCTCGTATAAAATTCAGCTGATCGTCTTCGCCGGAACTTCGTCTTTTATATGCGAAAGCCGTGCGCACGATAATCACGTTCATCGCGTACACTTTGTAGAGATAAACGATAGCGCGTCCTCCTTCAACCCGCGCCGCGTACAATTTCCAATTAAAACCCCTAACCGAGGCAGGAGAGAAATTGAAATTTCGCTCGTCGATCGACGATCGACACGGGTAATTTTGCAATTTGGATCGCGCCGCCGTATATGCATAGACGTACGGTACGACGCGCGGCGCGGTTCCGCAGATGCCAGGGCGGACATCGCGATACGTCTCGACGGGGACCGGGGGGGGGGGGGGGGGGGGAAGGACGACACGATCGAAAATTACGATCGAACGCGGCCGGATAAAACTCGAGGCCCTGCAGCGGCGCGTGTGCCGAGATCGCGAGGCGTAGATTACGTCGGTATATCGGGAGAGCGAGTGTCGAGCGCGTATAGGTACATGAGCGCACATTAAGCGCGGCGCGCACGAGACACGAGGCACGAGGAGGATAATTGGTAATTAAGTATATCTACAATGCGCGCAAACGCCCTTCCGGCGCGGGGCGGTCACGCTCGCTCGAAATTCGCGCGAAAAGACGAACGTCCGACGATTCGCGCGGGGTGAGCGCCGCGGCGGATGCGCTCCCTCCGATAAACGCGCATACGACTCGACGCCTTTGAGGCGCTCTCGCCGCGCTCGACTTCTATCGCTTCGGGGATCTGCGCGGAAGCGCATCGTCGAATTGTTCTGCCGTACGTTTAATTGCGCGGAAAGGTAAATAGATTTTTTTTAACTGAAAAAACGAGCGCACTTTCTTCCCGAGTTGAAAAATGTAGACTCACCCCGAATCGAAATTTGAGACCTAATCGTTTAGGCTTAAAGTAGGTCGACTTTTCATTCAATTGAAAGCCTATGTGTGTTGAGTCTAAAATATTCCGTTAGTGAACATTTCACCAGTTTAAAAATAAGAACTTTTATAGGCTGAGTGAGCCAATGGGGGGTAAGTCGAATAAAGTATTTTCAAGGTGTCACGTTTTTCATGTTTTCTACGTCATATAATATACTCATATTCCCTATAATACTGTGTCGCAGAAACGCACACATATCACTGTCACCACGTGTATAATACAACGTTGCAAATTCTATTGAACGTTATGTTTTATCGTCAAAAAACTACGTTTTGCTGTTTACGAACTACAATATTTTTGTCAAACAGTCGGTGACCTTGTATTTTTATGGACTTAAAACATTCTATGCAGTTTTGTGAAGATATGGAAATGGCTTTATTTAATATGTATAATTTTTAAACATGTGGATGTCAGCATTAAAATGTGAAAGAGTGGATTCTTCCATAAAAGGTTACATGTTAAATTTTCAAATTAAAAAATCAAAATTCTCTCTTAAATGCCCGGTGACCGGACCTGATACTTTTCAGAAATAATCTTACGATATTAATTTCCATTATACACACCAAAATTAGCATTCTCTGAAATTGTTCATCTCGCGCTAGGAATAGGTACCTTAAAAGCATCAAAGTAGGAGTAAAATGTCAACTCGCGGGCGTGTTCGGTGTTAAGTTCAAATATGACAATCTCTTCTCGGACCGACCAAAAAACGATCCGGCAAAAAATCACAAGCGCCCCGCTGCGCGACCGAGAGGATCGGCTATTCGTGAACCGGGCGCGGTCACACGCGGCAGGAATCCGCTCGGTGTCCGATCCGACGTTGTCAACCGATAGCTCGCGTTAATCGCGACGTCGTTAGAGAGCGCTTCCTCTCGTTTTGTCCCGTTTTGTCGCACACGGGACGTCGGGGGCGCCCCCGAGCGCGAGGGACACCTGACGCGCCTTTAAATTGCCGATTAATACAGTGTCATCCGTCTTCACGACGGGACCCGACGACTCGTAATAATTGGCCGGCAGGCCCATTATCCGGGATTAGTCGGACAAGGGCACTTCTCGTATATCCGACCTCGGAGAGTACCGGTACTCGCGGCGTAGGTCGACGACGAGGACCGCGCGCAGAACCCGCGGAAGCACCGCACCTGTACCGATCCATCAAGAGTGACGCCCCGGAGATAACGTCCGCGTCGGACCTCGGATGCCACCGTGCGCGTCGATTTAGTAGTCGCTTTAATTGCGTCGAACATCGCGCGTGATACGACCGTCGATATACGAGGGCAGAGTGAAAAATCCGATACTTTTTTGGTAGATGTTGATGCGCCCCAAAATTTGTAAAGTAGCCCCCTGCTGCGGCGATGACCTTTTCGTTTGATGAGAATTTCTTTCCAGCCAGCCATTTTTTCAAGTCTGGGAAGAGAAAGAAGTCGCGGGGAGCCAAATCCGGTGAATATGGTGGATTCGAACTTCAAATCGACCAATTTCGCTGTTGCAACGACAGACGAATGCGCAGGTGCATTGTCGTGGGGTGGAACGGAACTTTTTTTTTCGCCAAATGGTGGCGTATACTCATCTTCGCGATCGCACCGCCAACTATTAGAAAAGAGTGTCGGACTTTTCACTCTGCCCTCGTATAAAGGGGAAGTTTCGACGCTTCTTAGCTATCGGCGTTTTTTTTGGAACTGCGATAGATAGAAATTCTGGTGCACCAGCTAATGTTGCTCTTTAACTCTGAATCAGTGAAAATTACTGACAATCAGCGAATAATATCTGATAATCGGTAAAAATCATACCACTGGAATTTTTCGGTGGCATGTTTTTAGCTGCCCAAATGGAAAAGTTCTCTATATTTTGTATATGATCCATATGTGCATTTGGTCATATACGAATTATATGTTATTTTTATATTAACCATATGAGAACTATATTTGGATTTGTTAATATCTATATAATCCATATACCATGCGAGGCTAAACTTACTTGCCACGAATGAAACTTTAATCATTATTATCTCATTATTTATGAATTTTTGGCCTATATCGATATAAGACTTTATTGTAGATTGAAACGTAATCTTCAAAAAAGTATTATACAAATATCAGCCAAAAATTAATAGGTAATGAGATAATAGTGATTGAAGTTTCTTTCCTGGCGATTAAATTTAGCCTCATATGGTATAGTTCGTATATTGTTAATATAAAAATCATATATAATCCATATATGACTAAATCCATATACGGGTAATATACTATATATAGAGAGCTTTTCCACCTGGGTGACTGTAAGCTACTATATTCGTCGATTGTCAGTAATTCTAGCTGATTCAGATTTAAAAAATATGGTTGAAATGTCAGCTTATATCTCGGTTATAGAAATGATATCAGATCTCATAAATATCACGCCCTTATCTCAGAATCGACGCATCGATATCTCGAGAAATCGGAACAGAAAGAATTCCGAGGCTGTAGACCGCCCTGTACTCGCTCCAATCGCGCGTACTCCTCGATGCGACGCCTTAATCATGATAATTAACGGAAAATCGATTATACCGAACGTCGCGCGTATATATGTATGTACAATCGTTGATAAAGTCTACAGCGGATACCCGACGTACCCGGGAGTTAAGCGAGTCGCTCAGGGCTACCGAGACGCGTGCGGTAGGTAGTGCTCTTCGTTCGTCGATTAATTATAGTCCCTTGCAATCGATCGTAGTAAATAGTAATAAACAAATTACACCCGGTAGCCCGGAGACCTCGTATTTCAAGGTTACCACGGGCAGCCCTGCCATTCGGAAGATTAGTATGCAAGAGCGACCGCCGTTCGTACTATCGGAGAACGATCAAAATTGCACGTTGCACCGATTGCCTCTTCGATTTGTTTTCATCTCGAGATTGCGCTTCGCTTCCTGGCGAGATTGCAATGTGACATCTCCGGAACCCTATCGGAAAGCAGACTAAGGAGACATTTTAATACACTGATAAAAAAAAATCAGTTGAATTGATCATTCGTTGCCAGCTGACTCGAATTATATTTTTATCGAATCAATTATCGCTTCGTCGATTCGATAAAAGTTGAAGTCAAAAAGTCTTTTCTACTGTATAGTACCTACACTGTAAAAAATTCTACGGTGTGGACTTATATAGACCACTTTTGTGGTGCTAGATAACAATGACATAAGACTGAATGACACCAAATGTGGTACATATGAGTCCATAACTATTAAATGGTGTTAAAAATTAACATCGCTTTTTTACCACGTATGAAAGGAATTACTACACATCTTTTCTCTCCGACACAATTGTATACGGGACGTCTGGATCTCGTGAATTTTGCTACACTGATAAAAAATGCAGTTAAATCAACTACATTTTCCCAACCGACTCCCCTTTGGTTGACTCGAATGATATTTTTATAGAATCGATCATCGCCTTGTCGATTCGATAAAAATATAATTCGAGTCAACCAAAGAAGAGTCGGTTGACAGCATTTGGTTTATTAAACTGCATTTTGTAAATCAGTGTAGCAAAATTTGTGATATCTAGACGTTCCGTATGCAATCGTACACGGAGAGAAGAGATGTGTAGTAATTCTTCAGATGCTAAACAGTAGAAAAGACTTTCCGAATAAATAACTATTGCCGCACGTTTAAAAGTCCCCAAAAAGTCTTTTTCACCTAACCCCAGTATGTGAAAGTGATTACCACAAATTTTTCTTCGTATAGGTAGAGTCGATACCGGCGGTATCCCGCGGTCCAAAGTGTCTCCACGCGTAAGATAGCACCTCGGGCCTATTAACGCACGCGAATTGTGACGCACTTAAATTCTCCCGTTTCAACGCTCAATTAATTCTCGACCGCGTTAAACGTTCGCCGCGCGGAAGTGTCTCGAGCTTCTCGTTTCAACGCTTCGTGTTCAACCTCTTCTCGCCTTCACCCGGCATTACTCTTTCTCTTTCGCCTACTCCGAGGCTCGAAAAAAATAGTATCTTAGAAAGACATAACGAGTTGCATATTTCATCCTATTTTATAAATTCTTATATTTCAAGTCTATTTTCCGTACTTCATGAAATTCTCGCGCCTGTATAAGCTCCATGTATTTTTGAGATATCCTTCCTCTTCATCTTCTTCTTCGTCATCATCTTCATCATCTACGTCACGACCCCCCCCCCCCCCCTCTCCCCTTCGGAGAGAAATGTCATCTCGGCACGACTTAACGACGCTTATCAATAACAAACCGTACGACAAGTGACCCCTGCTGACCCGAGTTTATAAAACGCATATGTATAATAGCTACGCAGGTGAGTATATTTACAAGTCGCGTCGAGCAGCTAACTCGCGAGATGCAGTCGACGTGCACCGACGACGGTATAATAATGAAGTCTCTATTACTCGTAGCTTTATTAATAGCCGGACCCCGAGAGACAAAGCGGTCACCGTCGCGGGTGTTACAAGTGAAAGAACAGCTGAGAGCCGTCCCCTTCCACCTTCTTTTCACGAGACGACGAACATTTCGACGTCCCTTGAGACATGCTGTACTTTCCGGCATCCGCCGTTGCTATTGCAGCAGAAACATATATCGCGCTTAAAGGCCGTTCAACTATTACATTCTAGGGCTTGAGGAGGTACGGAGAGGGGGGTATACACGGCGAGATACATTACACTATCGTATTTTCATTTCATCAGTTAACTTAATGCCTGTACTGATAGAAAAGTGGGTAGTAAAATCAACCATAATCGCAAGATTGAATTTTCCTGATTGCTAGTATCATGTTTACGATTAAAGAGACCATGAATATAGTTGCGTGGTTATAGTAACAATAAGGTTGTGGTTTGTGATAACCATGTATCATGGTTGGATTGACCGCAAAAATAGATCAATAATATTACTGTACGGTAGTGTCAGCTATGTATGTAAAAAAAGGTTAGGGACATCACAATTGACCATGCTGCAGGCTGACCTGGTTGTAATAATCTTAATCTCTTGTTACTACAACCAGTGTCTCACCGCTTAGGACAACTATGAAATCGTGTTTAGCGCCAAAATCGACCACGATTACTGATTAATTTATGGTTCTTTTAACCTGATTTTTTTCTGAGCGTATTTCGCCATCGTCTATTTTCCTGCAACGAGAAAATAATTTATTAATAGTTAATAAATGCAATTTCAAATACGGCGAAATAAATATTTCGTTAAGACAATAAAATGTATGATTATTGTTGAAATGTTTTGTTCATTCAAATAGTTGCCTTGAAGAATTTATTTGTACCAAATAGAAATCGCAATAATGAATGAATATATACTCGGACGAACATTTTTATTTCGCCATATACAAACAAGCATTTATTAACTATAAATAAATTGTTTTCTCGGTGTGCATAATTTTGGTACATGGAGAAAGGGGGACTGAAAATGGCGACGTATTAATCGAGGAGGCAAGTGTAATCAAGGCAATCGTATATAAGTCAAGATTTAACGAAATGTGATGTAAGAAGAGGAGGGGATCAAAAATCGTCGATTTTAGCGTGACGTAATAGTTGAATTGTCCCTTAGAACTAATCAAAGTTTCGCGATGTGAGGGTAAACGCAAAATCAATATACACGCAACGCGAGCAGCAACGATCATCGTTCTCCATAGCAGCTGACTCTGTCAGTCGGTACGTTGGTCATAGCGCTCCGTTCCGATCATTTCGGTAGCAACCCACCCCTGCCATAATTATACCCATAATTAGCAATACGGTGGACGGCTCGAAACGATGTATTTCTCGTGTATTCGTTATTGCACTGCACACGCCCCTCCACGCGGATGACCATATTTCTTACCGCATTGACAGCCCCGGGACTGCCCACTGCGAGAGAGGTACGAGGAAACAGACTAAAACATCCGAGGGGAATCTAGGAAGGAACTGGAGGATTGGCTTCCCAAGGAAACGTGGACCACTATCAATCATCTGTTGGTAGGATTTGGTCAGGAGTTTCGCCTTCCTCGATTTCCAAAGTGCAACGACTGTTTAAATAAGCAGATCTGTCCTTACGCCAAGAAAAATCACTCTACTCTGGAAAATGAAGATTTTGTTTACGTAATGTAAATATTTCCTTCTGTACAATTATAAGTTTTGATGCGATAAAATATTATTTCGATGCAATTATTAGCGTGACTTTTTTTTTCTATCTTCCCTTTTGCTTCTTACTCAGAATCTCGTCATTTTTTCGCTTCTTTCGCAGCATCTCCTTCCTGTTCTTCTGACCCTCCAACTTCTGCTAACGTGACTGGGTGACGTGACGTGCTATAAATGGCATTTTTGTCAAAAATTGCACTTACGAGGTTTTCAAAGTAAGGTATCGATATACCCATACCTATGGATTATACAAACATTCAAAAATCTGTATACGGTCCTTACATGATTAATATAGAAATCACACATAATCAACATATGACCAAAACCACGCATAGATTACATATATTATATATAGAACTTTTCCGCTTGGGGTATTTTCATCCAATATATATATATAAGCTACTTAACAATAATATATCTATTCCCAAATATCTGTCACTAACAACCAGGAGACGAGCTACCCGTGCAATCTGGGCAGTCGGATGTCACACGACGACCTCGAGGAGCCTCGATGCATTCGAAGCGACTACTCCCAGTGCAGTGGAGCAATCGCTGCATACACCGCACCGTGCTTGCAACGCTCGCCTTTCAAATCGCGACGTATCTCAAGCGTGCGAGCGTAAATCTTCCACCGCGGCGGTATACACAAGCGACCGATACACTTATCCGCGCGATTCGCGGACGGCAAAGGCTAACAGTAATTATAATGTTTATGGCCACGCTTGTAATCCGGTCGCAGCGTGAGTTCATTGAGAATTAAATACCCGCCGATGGGGTTAGTTAACGATACGACCCCGCGCTCTGCCAGGTGCTCTGAAATTCCGCGCGGTCCGACGTTTCCGAAGTTATTGCTCGTTAAAGCGGCTGTGCATAGTCGCGCAAAGTTGGTCGCGAGGGAAGGAGGGTAGCGTGGAGGAGAGGGAGGGTGGAAGGGACCTATTTGCCGTAAACCGCGCGCGCGGTCGGCGTGCTACGGGTCGACGTATTTAACGGGGTACATAAATATCCAGCTTCTCTCCGCGCTAAATCTCGAGTGTGGCGATCGGTGATTAAAAGGAGATTCGCGGCTCCCCGGGTATAAGTGAAAATGCAAGCGCGCATCTCGCACGGTGCACGCGATGCGCGTGTATCGTGTGCTCGCGCGGATGGCGAGTGTGTCTAGGATTATGCGCGTTGAAAGGAGTTTAAATCAAAATAAACGGCTTAATGGTACGAGTCGACTATTATCTTCTTGGCGCACCGTCTTAAGCGGAGCTGGGAAGAAACGAGAGGTATACCTACTGCCCAACTATGGAGAAAGGCAGTAACTGCTAATCGACAAATTTGTGGAAAATCAACTTTAACTCCGATGCCTTTAGCCGAAGGGTTTCCAAGACAGATTACTAATAAAACCTAGCTTTAACACTAAAAAAAGGGTACGAAATTTGGGTACAAAATAATTCAAGATATTCAATGGTATCAAAAAACGCACGTCGATTTGTTTTGCTAGTTACTGCCTTTCTCCATAGTTGGGCAGTATACAGGTACTCGGAGAAGCGGGAAGTTCGATGCGTCGTGCGCTTTCGATTAAATTCGATGTGAAATTTTCAGATCGATTGAATTCTGCTATTTCACGTTGGAAGATATTGATATTTTTCCATGCACTGAGAAAAATAATGCTTCAAAATGTAGCAATCAGCCCTTTAAAAAGTATAGAGAAAAAACTGCAAGTAAGAAATGTAGTGATACCGCATGTTATGAATTCGGTTAAATACTATAGATACTCTATACAATTTACTTCAGTCCGGCGTAAATTTAATCCTATGCAGTATAATAATTAATCGAATTCATAACTATCCCAACACCACATTTTTCCTACCTGAAATGTTTCCCCCATACTTTCTGGGATTGATTGCTACACATTTTGAAACATCCTTTTTCTCAGTATAGATGCAACAACACTGAGAGAAGAAATTGTTGTTGCCCAAAAAATATTTTCTTCAATTAAAAACATGATATAATTCGAGGATCAAGCGATGGTTTCTTTCATGCAAGAAAATATTTAATAGGCTCGAATAATTGTTTTTTTTTCCCGCAGGAAGAATTTCTTATCCTGACAAAGATATTCTTGAATCAAGAATACCTTGAATCAGTATTTTTAAAAATTGTTAAGATCACTATATAAAGAAATATTTTGTTGACACTAGCAATTATTTCTCTCAGTGCGGTTATTACGGATGTACATGTCTCGCTGCAACGACTGTAAGCGTTTACATCGATGCAAATACAAATTCGACGAGAAGGAAAGAGTTTGGAGCAACGGCGATCATAGGCGAACGCGTATAACGAATTTACGTTTAATTCGTCACGAACACGGCGCTCGAGCGTTTCAACCGGGGTTGCGGTTGACCCACATACTTTCCGACCGGTGATGAATAGTCATTGAAACGGTCGGCCGACAGTCACCTGCTACCGTAATGGACACCCCATAAATGGTCGCCCCGCGGTGCCCCGTGTTACGCGTCGCGTCCTATGGCGCGGAGAATTATAGTTTCCCATCGCGGCGCAACATACACTCGCGACCAGCACCAGCCGCGAGAGAAGAGGGAGAATATTTCACGGTGGACACGCGCGACTCGCGGACTACGCCGATTTGTATTAATCGGTTCTTCAGATTAATTATTTTTGTCAAGACTTAAATGCGGATGCACGTCGTGAATATTCGAAAATATGGAGTGATTATCTACGCTGAGAGAAATAATTGCTGGAGCCAAAAAAAGTTGTTCTACAATCAAAAACATGTTATAATTCCAGGATCAAGCCACGGTTTTCTTCATGCGAGAAAATATTTATTTCGCGCAGGAGAAATCTCTTGTACCAACGAAGGTATGTGCCTGAGTTAAGAATAATTATATTTTTCAATAAAGAATCTGTATTCCTAAAAATTGTTAAGATCACATGTTCTTAGTTCAAGACATATTTGTTTGGGGTATCAGCATTTATTTCTTTCAGTGTATCTAAATTCTTTTAATATTTATAAACTTAGAAACGGATCTCGAATTCCGTCAATTCCTATAATGTTTTCCGCCCGGTGTTACTGCTGAACCGTACGAGAAAAAAAGCACCACGATCGAGAACTATAAAATAGAGAAAACGCTGGCCGTGAGAAGGAGCGACTTGATAAAATTCCTATTTCCCCATTTCTTCCTATCGACACCTATTAGCTTCGATATGGATCTCGAATTCCGCAAATTTCCATAGCGTTTTCCAGCCGTAAGTACATGTATATAGGTACATATCGCCCGGCTGCAAAGTGC
Source organism: Xiphydria camelus (assembly GCA_963678675.1). Taxonomy (NCBI): domain Eukaryota; kingdom Metazoa; phylum Arthropoda; class Insecta; order Hymenoptera; family Xiphydriidae; genus Xiphydria; species Xiphydria camelus. The sequence goes on along the minus strand of OY783192.1, from coordinate 32,816,479 downwards.
AAAAAAGACAGCAGCGCAGCTGAGAATTCTAGAACAGCGAAAAAAAGCTATAACCGTGGGAAGGAGCGACTCGTTGAAATTTCCATTTCCAGCCCATCGCGGGCCGATCGCTCCCAGGACTCGCGGTCTATTAACGGAGACGCTAATGGTCGGCGATATTGCTAAATAAAACGAAGCCTGCCGGGTTGTAAAACAATTTATTTATTATTTAATCGCGCCGCCGCGACCTGTCTGCACTTTCTCATTCACAGGCTGCTCCGTGTGCTGCTTGGATGGATGTTCCCGCGCGTTATTAAATCGCCGCGGAACCGAGAACTCGCGACGGTACGTATATGCACGTACGTGTATACCTACACGCGTTCGTTATCCTACCCTTCCACCCACCGTAGCGCAGAAACGTGTGCAACGTCGAGACGCATACGCGCCCGTGCGATGATTAAGACAGCGCCGTGAACGAGCGTTTTCTTGAGCGATGGGCCACACGTATGCACGCGTACTTGCACCCATTATGCATTTCTTCATCACTTTCGGCGAATGGGGCGAAGCTGTGCAGCTTCGGTATATAGAGTAACGCGCGAATGTCTGTGCAGCTGACTTTCATTCAGGCTCAATAATTTCTCCTTAACCCTTTCAGTCACGAATTCTTTTTGATCAGTTGACAAAATATTTGATTAGTGGTTTTGGATCACTGGAGGTGCTATAACACTTCACTTGAAAAATGGATCTTTCGCTAAATGTAACTAACGCACTTCAAATGGAAAATGCCATCAGTTGACTACATCATGTTTATGTGGCAAAACGCAATCAGTTCCGCATAAACCTAGTTAAGATTCTTATGTCGTCAATTGACGACACAGTGACCGAAAGGGTTAAGGTACCTAGGCTCAAATTGAACAAATTGCGAGAGAGAAAAAGAGAGAGAGAGAGGCTCTTATGCATTCAAATAAATATTGTAATAGTTAACGAATATTGATTTAGTCCAATAAAATATTTATTTCCACGATAGCCGAGCCTTGAAGAATGTCACGCGCCAAAGGTAACCATTCTTTCTCCCCTCATTCATATTTAAAGGACCACGCCAAAAGACAAAGCCACATACGCGCGTCACCCTGTCGTCGTCCCGTATATCCCGTACCGACTGCGACATCGATATCCCGCCCGTGATGCCTTGCGCACGTGCGTACATGCGTGTATACGCGCGTATCGCGATCCGCACGCGCGCCGCGAAAGGACGAGGAACGCGGCGATATGGAAACGCGCGTATATGCGCGCCGGTATGCCACACGACGCGGCGTCGCTTTGCATGCCGTCCGCGAGAGACATAATGCAGCAACGTTGCGCACCGCGCGAGAGTCCTACGATATGCTGGCATCGGCTGCCTACTCAATAACCAGGCGGCATCGATTAATAAAATAGCAATAAAACAATCCGATACCGCGCGCGCGCCCCTTGCGAATGCGTATACCGCGTCGCATAACTCTCTCGTCGCGCGATACTGAGAAAAATAACCTGATTAATTTAACCGAAATCCTGGAGACCATAAGCAAATCGTTTGATGAAATACCATAAATTGACCAGTTATTGGTTAGAACAACTAAACGTTTCGTTGGAATGGCTAAACGTTTGGTTGGAATAACTTGATATTTGGTTCAACTGACCAGTATTTTGACTAGAATAACTAAACGTTTTTAACTAGATACATTTTGTCATTTTAACCTAATTGTTTTTCTCAGGGCACACTTAGAAAAATAACCTGATTAATTTAACCGAACTCCTGAAGACTATTACCAAACCGTTTGGTTAAGTATGGATCTGTTTGGTTAAATTGATCTATTTTTGGTTAGAATAACTAAACGTGTTTAACTAGATACGTTTTGTCACTTCAATCTAATTATTTTTCTCAGTGCATCCATTCGTGCAGTGAAAAAATTCTTGGTTAGACTAACAAAATATTTTGAATGAATACGAGCCAACAGAGCGTTTTTTTTGGAATCGCAAAATTCTTTAGTTGATTTCACGAAAACTTTGATGGCAGAGAGCTAAATCTTTGAATAATCCGACAAATATTTTTATAGATTATCAACTTGACTCGACAAAATTATCTTGTTGCCTACTTTTATTTCTCACTGCGGGATGGGACGAATTTCTTTCGCCGTGTCACGCTATCGCGGAGGTCAGGGCCGGTGAGTGTCGCGCACGAAAAATCCTCTTCCACGCGGGACGAGTCGTATACGTGCCTCGCACCTTACGCGCACCTCTAACACATACCTGAAAATCTTTCTTCGCGGAGGTCGGCAGACCAGATGTTCGGCGAGATAAAAGCGCGCCGCGGCGCGCACGTGCGTGCCACGCAGATGCACGCGCGCATCCGCAGAAACCGCGTAAACGAATAAATCTTTCCGGCGATCTGCGCATTTCGCATGAGTCTTTGTTCGAGGACGCAGCGGTGCTTTTGCGCGTCGGATACTAATTGCTGGTGATGTCCGCGGAGATCGTTAGGAGTATGTACATTGTAAATAGTCACGGAGATGTGCGAGTGCATCGTTGCACTCGGAAAAAGTATGAGCCAGACGCCGGTGCTCTTGTATGTTAATGTAAAAATTATAATTATAATTTTTTCATCTCTACCAGAAAGCAAACTGAATACGTGAATGTTTCATTATCATCGAGAGAAATAATTGCTAGTGTCAAAAAAAAATATGTCTTAAATCATGAACATATGATTTTAAGGACATAGGATTCTGGAATTATACCATGTTTGTGATTAAAGGAAACTCTTTGTTGGTACCAGCAATTATTCCTCTGAGTGCACTGAGAAAAATACTCTGATCAATTTAATCAAAATTTTGGAAGCAATGACCAAGCCTTTTGGTTAAATGTGGATCCTCCATTCGTTTGATTAAACTGACCATTTTCTGGTTGGAATAATGAAATATGTACTTAGAATAACTAAATATTTGATTAATCTTACTAATATTTTGGTTGGAATAACTAAATTGTATTTAACCAGATACGCTTTGTCATTTTAACCAAGTTATTTTTCTCGATATGCAGACCGATGATCGATAAAATCTAATCAACGGATCATCGAACGAATCTCAAAAATGAGTAAATGAAAGTTACGTCTATACACGCGATAGCTGTAAAATCGATCGCGACTATTCCTCGCGAGAAGCAATTAGTCTCGATCCTGTCTCGCCATCCAACATCCATCCGATAAAGCACGATACTGGAGCCTCTATCGCAGCGACAAAGGCGTTTAGCTCCTCGCTACACGCACCTGCGGAGAGGGTGCGCGATTCAACCGTAGGAGGAATCGGGGAGAACGCGGACGATCGACCGTCTCCGCGCGCAGTTTAACAGCTACCTGAGAGTCTACGGAAAGGACGCGTCCGCGATACGGCGGCGCGTTAAGAGGCTTCCGTTGTAGAGCGAAGGAAGTGGAAGTGCTCGCACACTGGCCCCATCCACGTGGCAACAGCTGGAAAAGCAACACGCACGGGAAATTCTTATCTCCCGTTCTCCCAAGCAACTTCTTCCTCTCCCTCCCTCCCGCCCTCTCCGCGATACAAGCACCTTCCTCTCGCCACGTGTCCCACTGCTCTATCGCGAATGGGCTACACGCGCACGACATTCTGTTACTCTATAATGCTCCGTTTAACAGTGGATCCGCGAATCGATGCGGTAAATCTGCATCGCCTTATTACTGCACTCTAGCTGATTGCGGATGACGTTACGGGGAAACGTTCGCTCCGCAATTTCTGTATAGAACATAGTTTTAGACGCGTGCATCGGTGCCCGTTACTATTTTTATCCACGCTGAGAGAATTGCTTATTAATAGTTAATATATGTAATTTTAAATGCAGCGAAATAAATATTTCGTTAGAACGAGAAAATATGTGTTAATTATTAAAATATTTATTTCATTGAAACGATTGCCTCAAAAGATTTAATTATGCTAAGTAAATATTGTAATAGTTAACGAATATTTATTTGGTCCAATAAAATGTTTTTTTCGCCATATTCAAACGAACTTTTATTAAATACAAATATAATACACCGAGAGAGAAAATAGTATATTCAATTAAATCTGCGCTTGCGGGTGGGAAATGAAGAATTAGTTATCCGGAATAATAAATTAACGTTTAACGCGGCGTTATTCCTAAGGATTAACGGCTATTTGAAGAAAACAGGTTGTGGTCCATTCGAATCAATTATTATCCAAGTGAAATCGTCGATTTAACCAAATTTACTACATTTTTCTCTCAGTGTAAACTGTTTTCTCGGTGCAACTATTCATCGGATTCCGAATAAAAAAGCTCTCTCTCCCCGAAGAGAAATTAATACCTCCAGATTTTTCACCGCACAGATTCAAACGCACCTGCATCGGCCACGACACACCCGCGACCGCCTCTCGTGACGCGCGGCGGTACCGTCCTTGTCGCAATTCCCTCCGTAATCACAGCTTCGATCGCTCCGCCGCTCGTAATATATATAACTGTCGTTTAATTCCTGTTATCGCGAACAGGTTGCAATCAAAAGCCCGTTAATTGTACGCCATCGTGGCTCGTGACCCCGCGCCGCCTGGATTACGTCCTGCACTATCCTTATCGCGCCGCTTTACTCGTGTCGGCCACTCCGGGGAGAGCCTCGTTACTTTCCCGCGCGCGGTAGAGTGGCTCCCGCGCGCGCGCGCGGCTGCGGATTTTCTCTCGCTCCTCGTCACCGATATCGTTCCCATATGCGCCTCAGCCGGCTATCTACTACCTGCACCCATCCGCGATTAAGTGTACCCGCGTGTAACTTCTGCGAAGACGCAATTCGTGGCTGCGGGAAAATTCCTCGCGCAGAAACGCGCGATGAAGCGGCGATATCGAACGGTATCGAGTACCGGGAAAACAGTAGGTATATTTGTACATTAGTTAACCGTCTGTAGATTTTTAATTAATAGCCGCATGAACAACGTCTGTCCAATTTAGACCGACGAATTATGGAACACTCCTCAAACATTGCAGAATATCTAATCACCGTGTCTACGTAAAAAATGAAATATGACATATTCAAAAATGATCGTGAATGTGTTGATGCGTAAAAAAATGAACTGCTTTACTAAGAGTGTCATAACTTCTTTATTTTTTTAATTTTCCTAATAAAGTCTACGAGTGATTCTCATGAGATAAGGTACTTTCAAGCAATAAATAGTCCTATAGTGTTCATTTTAAAAACGATTTTTCCTGAAATCCGTAGAAGGTTCGTGGTACGAGTTTTAAGGAGAAGCCGTTATATTTATTTCGAGATTTGATGAGGGTCTAGTTATGTTTGCAAAAAAGAAGAAGTACAGTCTGCTTCAAAATTGAAGTCCAGGTCAAGTGGACTTTTGGTGACCACAGAGGGTTGACAAATGTTTGTTTGAAAATATATGGTGAAATAAATATTTCACTGGATCAAATAAATATTCGTTGACTATTACGATATTTATTTGGTACAATTACCTACATCCTTCGAGGCGATCATTTGAATAAAATAAAAATTTTAATAATTAACACATGTTTTCTCGCCCTAACGAAATAATTATTCCACCGTATTTAAAATTACATTTATTAACTACTGATAAACTGTTTTCTTGGTGAGGATTCTATACTGAGAAAAATAATTGCTAGTGTCAAAAAAATATGTTTTCAATCAGAAATACAATCTTACAAATTTTTTAAAATACAGATTTTTTGACGAAGAATACATATTTTTGATTCAAGAATGCATTCATTGGAACAAGATATTTTTTCTGCACAAACGCAACAATTACTCGAGCCCGTCAAATATTGTCTCGCACGAAGAAAACCGTGGCTTCGTCCTGAAATTATATCGTGTTTTTTTGATTGAAGACAAAATGTTGTTGGCGCCAGCAATTATTTCTCTCAGTGTAGGCGCGTCGAAGAACGAACGACGACAATAAAAGTGGCCGCGGCGTAACGATGGAAGCAGAAAAAAAGTCGAGAGAGCGCCGGCTGCGCCGACAGAGTATTTAGGTCGTGTCGACGCGCGTGTGTGGAACATCGCGTACCTATCCCTGCGTCGAATGGATACGCGTACCGGAAGTTCCTTAACGATTCGGGTCATCTATCGCTTAACGATCGTCGATACGATTTACGTCCGATCCGATGCGTAACGTATCCGTCCATATACGCAGAGACGCGCACCATTGTCCGCGCGCGATATCGCCGCGGTATCTCGAACGAGGCATCTCCGCGCGACGACGGTCGGTCACTCCCACACCTGGCCCGATCAGTCCGGCCGATTGGACATTCGGTCGAAAACGAGAACGAGGTAGGCGGTCTGCGCCGCGCGAACACCGGGCCCCGCGCGGTTGCGCCACCGTCACGCGATCGACACGTCGCGTGCGCGATTTTTCTCCGCTCGCGCTGTACCCAGGCGCGGAAAAGTTCTATATATTTTCTGTGTATAATCCATACGTGAAATTGGTCATACATATCTGGATTATGTGTGATTTCTATAAATTAACTATATACAGACTACAAATATTCAAAAAGATTTATATATAGTCTTTATATGGTTAATATAAAAATCACATATGATCCATATATGATTATATACAATTTATACAGAACTTTTTCGCCTTGATGCCGCTTATACGTATGCATCCGATCCCTCGATACAGAGTGGTTACAAAAACCCGATTATAGAATTTCCGGACTATTCCCTGACTATTTCAGATCAAATTTTGTCGGTATTTCCTGATGATACTTTTGTTCGTATCAGGAGTTTTGTATAATCAAATCAACGAAACTATAAATAATTTTTAAACAATTCCAGGTATATTAATTCTCAGAAAACATACTTTTTAAATGTACTATTATATTTTGATCCCCCGTGTGTAAATTAAAACGTTTAAAATGTGTTGTCTGATGAATTAACACGCCTGGAAACGCTTAAAACTTGACTGCAAGGTTTAAACGCGCAAAGTGTGTAAATATAACGCACTCCCGTTTTTGCAGCCTATTCCACGTGATTGTAAAGAACAGGTATTTATATATAATCGATGTATAAAAATTGTCATTGATAAAACTAAATAATTACTTTCGACCCCACAAGTAAATTTCGGTAAATCCAACCAATTCTCTTTCTCCGTGTGCGCGCGGAATAAACACACGGGGCGGTTCTCCGTACTCGAAGATTCGCGCGCACCAACGATCGCCATTTCCCAACTCGCCGCTTGGCCTTTTCCGCAGATACGCATCGCGGTAGCGACTTCTGCCGCGCCGGCTGCTCGGTAATATACGAGAGACGATCGTCGCGCGGGGATGACGAGATATTCGCGCGCGCCACCGGCGACTTTCCCGCGGCGCGCGGTTTTTGCGTTATCGCCGCGCAAAACCAACGACAGCTATCGTCGCGCTACCCGTTGCGAAACAATAAATTATGGACGTGCCTCGATCGCAAAGCGGTAGATCATCCCGCGATAACGCCGCGCGCGCAAAAAAGGCTCGAACGTAGCGCCGCCGCGCGAACGCTGCAGCTTTTGTTTGGCGAACGTACAAATTAGGTACACGTCGTGGATGCGCTGCCCTCTGGACGGTGCACGTGTAGGGATTGCGCGAGACTGTCCGCTTATGGGGGAAACGACGCGGGGAAGTATAGGGGAGTTATGGAAAAATTCGACTTTTTCTTGCGACTCGTTTAGTCTTCACGAGCGATATAGGTAGGTACATATAAATCGAGAGAGGAGGGAAAAAAGAGGAGAAATGCGGCGTTTAGACGATCAGTAATACTATCAGTAAGTACTGATGTTAAGTACTGAATCATTCCATCAGTCCACATTCCGCCCCGGTGTCCCCTACTTCAATACGGCATTTACACGGTCAATTATGATGTCAGTATTTTGTAATATTGACAGTATTATTGATCGTCTAAACGCCGCTAAAGACTGCGGTGTCTCGAGCGCGTCTAAGTAGTAACAGCCGGTACAGGCTGGGCGCCTGAACGGAGAAACAGGATTCGTAAAAAATCATGGGAAAATCCATCAATTTGTAGAGTTATCCCAGTAACAGGGCTCCCCGAGGTAAAGCAGTGAAGTTTTTAATGGACCACAGTATACGTTTTACAGTTCTTAATAGTATAAACATCAGTTTATACGGTACACTTTACCAATCTCCCGTTAATATGTGTCGGATGATTACGGGTTTGTAGATACTGTTACGAACTCTAAAAAGTAAAGTACAAATAATATAAATATTTGCAATAATGTAAATATTTGGCGTTGCTTTGAATTATTTTTCAAAGCAACGCAAAATTAAGATCTGTTATAGGTATAAACGAGCCAAAGGATATAGATAACTGAACCAAATAAGATTAAGGAGAGAGAAAAAGCGGGAGACTGCAGCACTAAAGCCCACCTGTTCCCCCCTCATTGACCGGATCATCTCGCGCTCACGACTCGAAAGAACTTGAATTTATCCCGTATTTGCGAACCGCATACCTGCACGCGCGCATACGTCCGCGGAATAAGAATAGAAGTGTGCAATTATCGAAAGGTCGCGGGGTAAATTGAAAAGGCCATCATCTCCCGGGCGATAGGTGCACGGCGGGATAATAAATCGGGATAAAAATCCGCGGTAATGGAAATTTATGTGCGTCTACGTGGTCGCGGTGCATCGACGCCTGGATCGGACCGCGGTATAGTGGTGCCATTCGCGCGGAGGCGTGGGCCGTCGTAAACGCGTCGTTTATTTCCCTCCGGTCCGCGTACGTACTTTGAAGAGTAGGAAGAAGGAAACCTTCGCGGTTCGCACACGCGTGTATATTGCCGCTGTGGCCGCATTGCGAATCGCGAGCGGCTGGTTGCGTCGCCCGGCCTTGGCTGTACGCGGACTGCAGTTACTACTCGCGCTCTTTTCGTCCTGTGCGGTCGAGTCTTTCATCTCGTATTATAGAATCGTTTCTTTAACGAGCACGTTCTCGTGCCTCTTTAAACGCTAAAAGAGCCGCTCGAATTCCTAGCCGCGCCGTTGCGATGTTTATAGCGAGCAAACCGAGGACAAAATTGCACTTTTAATCCCGAAAGCTCTACTGCGGTGTAACTCCTCGTCCTTTTCCCCGATTCAGTGTCATTTTCTCTATGTTTTTTTTGAAGCCTGAGATACAAGCTTCAAAAAAATATGTTGGCAATAAGACATAAAGTATGCAATCTGGAGATAATTAACCATGGAACACATAATGAGTCTATGCCATACTCTGTCGATTTTTTAAATACGCACCCCTTCGTTATACCTTCATTTATAGTTACTTTCAACACTGAGGAAAATAATGATGTTTCAAAATGTAGCAATATCAATTCCAGAAATTATGGGGAACAACTCCAAGTAAGAAATCTAGTGACAGTGCAGCCATGAATTCGATTAAATACTATAGGTATTGGATAAAATGTACTTCTGCCAGACGTAAATTTAAATCCTGTGCAGTCCCATACACTGAGAGAAATAATTGCTAGTATCAAAAGAATATTTCTTGAATCAAGAACATAGGATCTTAAACATTTTTCAAGAATACAGATTTTTGGTCGAAGAATATTTATATTCTTGATCCAAAGATATCTTCGTTGGGACAAAAAATTCTTACTGTGCAAAAAAAAACAATTGCTCGAGTCTATCAAATATTTTCTCGCATGAAGAAAACCATGGCTTGATCCTAGAATTATATTATTATATGTTTTTGATCGAAGAAAAATTTTGTTGGTAACCAGCAATTATTTCTCTCAGTGTAGGTACAGTACGTACATAAGTCCTGTACAGTATAGTTTTTAATCGAATTCATAACAGTCCCATCACTACATTTCTTAACTAAAGTTTTTCCAACATACTTTCTGGAATTGATATTGCTACATTTTGAAACATCCCTTTTCTCAGTGAAACATCTTTGGAAGTACATAAACATCAGACCACGATTTAATTTAGGTACATAACCTTATTTCTTATAATTCAACAGACGATTTAAAAAAAAAAGTTTAATCTTATTGCTGATGATATGAAGCAGGGGGGGTATGGCATACATTAACTTTGTATTAAGGTAGTTGGGACTCGATTTCATGTATCAACAAGAATGGAACCCCGGACTTATTTAAAAAAAATTATATTTAAATACACTATAGTGCCAGAATATATTTAATGTTATTTGTAGTGCACTATAATCATTAAAATAATGTTTTTAATTAATTTTTAAAATAAAAAGGTAAAGGGCCCCACAGACGATCAACCAGGTTGGTCAACTTTGCTGTCAATTTGCCGTATTGAAAGGGATGTTGAATGTCTGTAGGCAGGTTGGTAGTTGAAAATTCAAAGGCTAACAATAAAGTTTACAACAAAGTTGACCAACCTGGTTGATCGTCTGTGGGGCCCTTAAGAACCTTGTAACGTCACGTTACTGCACTACTTCATAGACATTCGTGTGTACATACATCACGCCACACACGCGTAAAACTGTCCTGGGGAGTCGTGGCAACGCAGCATGTCAGTTGTTATTGTGATATGTAAAAATGGCAGGAAATTTTCGCCGACTGCCTCGTGCAACGTTGCCACATTGACTTTCGTGCTCCCCTCCATGCGACAAAAATTAATAAAAGTGCAAAGTGCGTGACGCTTTCTACGTAATTATTGCAAAAACTAAATGATGTACCAATATAATTTTTTTTTAATTTGTTGAGAAAGAATCATTCTACACTTGACAGTTTTTTCAAACAATTCTTAAGAACAATTTCTGAGATATGCCGCGTTAAGTGCGTTTTATAAACGTTTGCTCTGTGTAATTACATTGGGTCAATGGGAAAAGTAAAAATTTTAAAAATTAATATCTCAGCTTCTAAATGGTAGATCGACTTCAATCTTGGTAGAAAGATGCATTGTGGTATGAAGAATATACCATAAAAATTTGAAGTAATTCCTAAGAAACGTCAAATCGAGTCCCAACTACCTTAACCTAACGATTCAGACGCTAAGTGTTCCAGAGAGGGTGAAAATTTAAATGTGCACCCTATTGCGTGCACCCGTCAAACTCTGTACAAGAATTGCATAACACCGGAAACGGAAACGCGTCGATTCGAGAGCATACATGATGGTAACGCGAGAGCTTTCGTTCTCCTCCATTCCTATCGTCTCTTCCTCCGCAGAGTTCTCCGCGGTCGCGCGCCTGTCGCGCTCCTCGTTAGCGCGGCCGACGTTGGGGCAAAGATACGAGGCGGAACGCGACGTCCCGCAACTGTAGACACGCGGTGCGCATATACGCGCATCCTCGCGTCCCGCAAATCACGAGCGGGCGGCAGTAGTTTGAATTACCAATAGTATGCAAGATTATAATCGTCGGAATCTACCGTAAATGGAAGTCGTGACTTACCGCGGCTTATTGCCGCTTCATTCCAGCGGGAGCACGACTCCTCCGTATCACGTATCAGTTGTATCAGGGATGCAGTTGTACGCTGTGTAACGTGACCGAGAGAAACGCGCGCCGCTGCCGCGGTTCGCTACTGCTGCTGCTGCTGCTGCAGTGACGAGAGCCGCGCAACCGTGATTCGATTCTCGGCTAAACACTGAGAGAAATAATTGCTGGTGCCAAAAAAATGTCTCCTTCAACGAAAGACATAATACAATTCCAGGATCAAGCCATGGTTTTCTTCGTGCAAGAAAATAGTTGATAGGCTCGGGTAATGGTTTTTTTTTTCGCTCAGAAATAACTTCTCGTTCCAACGAAGATCTATTCTTGAATCAAGAATATATATTCCTTGATTAAGAATCTGTATTATTCTTATAAAATTATGAGATCATAATATGCTCTTGATTCGGGACAAATTTTATTGACACCCACAATTATTTCTCTCAATGAAGAGCGTCGTATATCGCAGTTACGTATGTACGATGGGCAGATTTTTTGAGAGAATATCGGATGTCAATGCTACCTGGATGCGATGATATTATACTTGTAGCAGCAATAACGTCACCGCCATTACAGCCAGAAGTATCGCTACGTCCCCAAATATTTTTCTTTCAGCTTGTTATAGATTAAAAATGGGATAAATGCCTTTGCAGTCTCTGTTTAACTTTGGACGCGATTATCTCGAAACGCGGTGGAGAAAAATAAAAAATCCAGAGTATCTCTTTCATTGGAAAAATATAGATAAACATTTTTTTCATTTAAACTTTTCTTCGATATCTGCAATTAATTTCAAGATAATCGATTTTTAACTTATTCTTCGATCAGGGTATCTATCCGATTTTAACCTTATGTTGTAAAACTGAATATCTACGTAAGTTTTCTGCTCTCGAGATAATGCGCAAGCTATCTCGACTATAAAAGGGCATACAGCGGTACTCGCAAATCTGGATGCACTCATATGGATAAGCAAACTCGTGCGCTTTCGAGAGTAAAATTTAAAACAGGAGAAGATAAGTAATACTCAGTGATTAAATTGGCTCGTTATGATCGTAATTAGCGATTATATAAAGGGATAGGGACACAAAGTAATCGGTAATCATTAAAGACTTAATTTTTTTGGAAAATCTGAATATAAGTATTTGTCGAAAGAAGTTTAGTTCCACTGCATCTAACGAAATCTGATATGCAGTAGAAATTCCTAGCTTTCTTATTTGTTTTCAAGTCGGAAATAACACATGTTTCCTGATCCTTATGTAGGCAGGTAACCACCCCATTTCATTCAGTGTAAATAAACGATTTTGCACTGTTGTCCAGCTACTCACGTATGTGGCGTTTCATCTCGACATCTCAAAAATAAATTCCATGATCCCATACCTGCAACAAATAAAAAGAATAATTCGTCAGACGTGCTCCGACATCGGTAACGCTGTGGATAAATATTGACGAAGTTCACGGATAATTGCAGGTGTGAAAACTGGGGGAAAAAAGAAGTCCAGCAGGTCGACAATTATTATCAATGCTCTCCGCCGTATCCAGAGACCACCGTCGCGTCTCGCGTGGCAGAGAAACGAACGAAGGCAATCGCATCTCAAGCTTTTCCGATTCGCGAGCACAATAGAGGCCTAATTGCACGTCCGGAGGCTAATCCCGTATAGACGCGGGCGATCCGTGGTGATTGGCTCTAAGATCGAAATTGATCTCGTGGGGCCAGCGCGCGCGCGCGCATCCCTCTCTAATCTGCGAGCTCCGGTGGTGGGCGTGGAAAAGAGGAACAGGGAACGTAATTGCCTAATGGATGCAATTAGGAATGGTAATGGTAATGCCCGCTCTGATTGCAAAGGCCCCGTTGCTTCTGCAACCTTTTCGTCGGTAATACGTCCCGCTCGCGGTGGGATCTCGATCTCGATCTCAATCCGGACGGAGAGCGAATCGCTATAGGTACACGACGAGATACGGTCGTCGCGATTCTCTATCGGCGATCTATGTTGTTCTTCGAGCGATCTCGAGAGAAGATTGGCGGGAGAATTCTTATTGCGATCGACGGAAAAATCATAATTATCTCTGGAGTAACAAATTAATAGGTAATCATTGGCGGATTCTACATCGAGATGTTTAGGACTCGATCGTGTCTCTTTGGTAAAAGATGTCCTAATTTCGAATACATTAATTAATTGAAAGAATGTCAAATAATTAAACAGCAGTTAGAAAATAAATTCTATCGATCCACACGAGACGTCGCGATTCTTTTCTCGACCGTAACTCCAACTCCTCCTCCCCCCCCCCCCCCCCATGAGGAGGAAGCCCTTTCGAGAAACGTTATTCCACCGGATCACGTAGCGATTAAAGGCTCTCGATCATCGAGAGGCGCGCTCGCTCCCCCGAGAAGACCCGAGAGATCTCGATCTCCCGCGCGCTCGAGAGAGGATCCCCGAGATCAAAGGTAAGAAAAAACGCGTGATTCATCGTGACCTATGCCACGAACACACAGGCACCTCGTTATCCACCCACACCTCTCGGCCTCGACTTCCACCTCGATCCTATCCCCGCGATCCCTCGTTAATGCACCTGCCAATCCTACCCGGTTAACAAAGTAAGACGAGAAATCTATTATGCGGGGGAATCGCACTCGGGGTGAGCGAAGATCGCGCGAGGGAAGCCGCGAGGGAAATAAGAAGAGGAGAAACGCGCGGAGATCGCGTCTCGGATCCCGTGCGACGCGAGTGTCCGATTATGTAACGATTGAAATGCGAGGGAGAGTGTGAAGTTGATCTTGGAAATGCATTCCGCCAAAATCTTCATTAAAAATCCGTAGATAACGTGACGATTGCGATCGAAGTAAAGAAGGAATTCTTTTTATGACACATGAAAAAGAATAAAGTTGAAATGACGAGCATTGAATGCTCGAAGTCCTGGCACTATATTTTCCCTTTATATGCACGGGAAAAAATGATTTCGCAATTTTAACAAAACTAGGATTTGCTGAGAATTTCTTGCCATCATGACAAAAATATCATCCGTGGCAGCAAAAGACATGTCCGGTAATATTGTAGTCAAAATATTTGCTGGGATAGCAAATATTTTTGCCAACCAAAAATTTCACCGTGATTGTAGATAAATTTGCTATTACTGAACATATCTTTTGCTGCCACAGATAATGTGTCTGTTATGGTAGCAAAAAAATTCCCAGTTAAACCGAATACAGAATAGCATTTCATTCTTTGCGTATAACAAACGTTAATTTAATTTGGTAAATTTTAAGATAATTTGACACTTTGCAATGCAGCCCTTGTGACATTTTTTACTATATAGCCATCGGTAGTTACCGCAATGCAGTCTTGTAAATTATCGGAAAATATGCGATATTATATTAATGCTTGCTATACGTGGAGAATATGAAGTGCTATTCTCTGTGGCAATAATTTTCATAATTTTAAGTGTTCACTACAGCGCCATACTAAGCGCATGCAGTGCCAAAATTCAGGCATCCCCAATGCTTGTCATTTCAACTTCATTTTTCTCCGTGTACCGATTCGATCTATTTTGATAGGTACTATATATATCCCATTGCACAATATCTGCTTGATAAATACGCTCATCCTTTGTAGTAACGACCTTGGCTATCAACCGAGCAAAATGCTAGCCCGCGAATCGCATTGTCCGAACGTCCGTAACGTTATGGCCTATACTCTCGCGAGATTATTTTCGCCGCTTGGCAACGGTACAATGCGAGTGGAAGGTTTTCTAGCCGAGAGGGGCCTTCATTGTTCGCGCTCGAACGGCTCTCGCGCGGCATTTCGCACGCGCGAAGACCAGCTCACAATGGCGGCGAATTTCGTCGGGAGGTTCGCGCGGGTCAATTCCGAGAGGACCTTCCGCGAGCGCGGCCTACAGTCGCCGATCCCCGAACGCGATAAACCGGCATACCGGAAGCTGCTCTTCACGAGAAGAAGGACGAAAAATATGATGAAGGAGAAGCCAAAGATGACGAAGACGAAAAAGAAGCCGAAGAAGAAGATGAAGATGAAGAAGAGGATGAAGAAGATGATGAAGAAGAAGCCGAAGAAGAAGATGAAGATGAAGAAGAAGACGAAGAAGAAGACAAAAAAGAATTAGAGCAGTGGCGGCGGACCCGCTGCTCCGATCAGGAAGACCCGCGTATAACTATAGATATAATCGCAAGGTAATCTGGCCTCACCCTCATTCCTAAGTCTGTACAACGCGAGCTATTAGCCCACCTACCAGCATTGCACCGAGTGCGGCTCAACTTACTCACCCACGACGCGCGATGACGACGTCTCTTTCCCACCCCCGCGTTAGAACCCACCCCCTTCCTCCCGGGGTCCACGTATAACGCGGCCGCGCGTCGTTTATGCAAATATCGCGGGGCAGGTGCAATGAGAAAAATGAATACGAGCGCCGGTAATTGTGTTTAATGGGCGGTCGCCCAAGAGCTGTCTGTACTAGACCACGAAGCCGCGTGGGCTATACGCCATAAGGAGGAGGCTCTTCAAGGCGAGGCCGCGGCGAACCCCGCATCGGTACGGAGTCCGATCTATAACACTACCGAGAATCGCATCAACGTTGCAACTCTATACTTTAGCGTCTTCTCGCTCCGTCTCCGGCCGTTCCGCGTGGGCCCGCGCTTATGCGCGACGTGTGCATCACTCGTAGCGAGTATCGTGCGGCGGGATACGTTAGCGCACAGAGGTACAGCTCGATCCGCAATAAAGTCGCCACGATCGCCGGCATGTACGGGGATGATTTTTCATCGGCGCCAATTAACGCTCCGCCCGGATATCGCGCGAGAGGTTTTTCTCCTCGCTGCACGAGACGAGGGATCGCGAGAGTGACTTCCTGGTCTTCGTCGGAACGATATGTAACGCCGATGGAGTACGACGGGGGGGGCGTGATTTCTTCGGGGAGTTATTAATATTGGACGGACGGAGGACGTCTGCGTGCGCTACACTCGCGGAAAAGTGTGATCTTACACCGCGTAGTATTAACTCGTTATACGTGGAAATGTGCTTTGGTGGAATTTCTCTCGCTGCCTGCGCGCTAATGATAGTTCTGTCGCCGGCGTTAATTTGCCGAACCGAGCATTTCTATTTGCCATTTAACGATTGCCGTAGGTATACGAGAGGACTGTTATAAAGCTTGAACGAAACGCGTTAATTAATTACACGCGCTTGAATAACCTTTCTCGCATCTTCCTCGCAGACTTTTCTCGACTGTCGTTTATCTCTTTCGCTGACAAAAATGATTAATAACGTCAACTACACGTTTGAACAAAAAAATATTTTTATTTCGACAAATAAATGTTGGTCGTGGCAACACATTATTTAAAAGATGCTTTATTCTGACAACCAAACATTTGTTGTCGCAGTAAAAATATTTTGTTACTCGCATACCAACCGACAGTTTGCTTAAAATTACATTCAGAAAAAAGTGGGTAGTAAAATCAATTAAAATCACTAGTTTGAATTTTCCTGGTTGCTAGTACTACATTTATGATTAAACGGATCATGAATGCAGTCGAAATAACTTTTGTCGTATGGTTATAGTAACAGCAATGTTGTGGTTTATGATAGCCATGCACCATGGTTTAATTAACCGGAAAAAAAATCAATAGTATTACTGTATGGTAGTGTCAACTATGTAGAAAAAAAGTTGAGGACATCAATCGACCATACTGCAGGTTGACCTGGTTGCAGACAATTCTGACCTCTTGATACTATAATCGCATTCTCACTGCTTAGAACAACTATGGAATTATGGTTGGCGCCAAAGGCAGTCACGATTTCTAATTAAATTTTGGTTCTTTCGACCAAATTTTTTCTCTCAATGCACTAATCATTATTTTTCCGTTTTTCGCATAACGTATCATACACGTATGCTATAAGTAATATCCACGAAATACCGCCGCAATTTCCACAACGCCAGCGCTAAGAAAGAGAGTGCCGCCACTGCGTCGACCCGTATCGCGCGGCGAGGACCCACGGAGCAAAGCAGGAAGGTGCGCACAATGACCGCGACGCGCACAATGCCCATTCGTTACGGGAACGAATCGCTCCGAATGCTTTACATAATAGATATTAATGAACCGACCGACCTGCCAGAATTCTACGTCAAATTAATTATGATAATGCGCGGTGCGCGGTTTAATTAAAAGGGGGGGAGAAACGGGTTTAGGAAAAAGCCTCGCGCGCTTGACCGTTACGCCCGGCCTGGCACCGCTTTACGTAGCGGTCTCGCCGCGGGTTTCTCTTCCTCCGCGCGTGTGAGAATATCGGGAGGAAGCGATGCCCGCGGTGTGACGAGGAGCGAGGGCGGATAAAACGTGTCGAGGAGCGAGAAAACCGGAAAAGGGGGTCTTCCGTAAATCAAACAGAAGGGAATTAGATGAAATGGAACATGGAAATTTGGGAATTTACATCCAGAGAAAAGTTTGCTCGAATAAGAACCTAGCAGCAACATTTATTCGCGATGAACGACGAATTTATTTGCAAGGAATACGCGGAAGTTTTAAATAAATGAACACTCAGAAAAATTATCTTTCAAAATTCAGCAATCAATTCCAGAAAGTATATATGTAGAGAAAAAATGGTAGGTAAGAAATCTAGCGATAGTGCGGTTATATTATATTCGATTAAATACGAACTGTATAAAGGTACTTCTGTCAAGTATAAATTTAAATCATGTACAGTCTTATACAGTGCATATAAGTCATATACAGTATAGTATTTAATCAAATTCATAACTGCACGGGAAAAAATAAATCGTAGCATTTACAAAGTTTGTGGTAAATTTCGGACCAAGGCGAATTTATTGTTACGATGGCTACAATTTTAGTAAAAAGTATGGTAAAACTTATAGAAGTTGCAAGCATTTCTATAATTTCTACTAAAAGTGTAATTATCCTAACAATAAATTGGCCTTGTCCCGAAATTTACCACAAACTTTGTAAAAATGCTACGATTTATCTTTGCGTGTATCCCATTATCACATTTCTCACCTGTAGTTTTTCCTCCATACTTTCTGGAATTGATATTGCTACATCTTGAAACATCGTTCTTCACAATGAACGTTCCAAGATGTACCCAAAAATGTATTTAATTCGACAGATCTTTCTTCAATACGAAGAAAATTCCTATTCATGACTAATAAACTTCCTAACAGGTAACGATCACTACCCTCTACAGCATCAGGATCGTGGACCACTTCCGAGATTTCACTTCACGCCACTTGTACTACCTCGAAGTCATCGTTTTCAATGAAATATCGACGCCTGCTTCCGCGGAAATCTATACCGATTCGACTCGAAGCGTGAGATAAAACTCTCGGGACGCGCCACGCGTATAATTGGGCGGAAAAATGACGAGCATGTGGCGAGCGCGAGTAAATCAGGGCCGACGTTTACTGCCGACGATTACACGCAGGAGAATCCCCGCTAACGCGGTCCGCCGGAGGATTGCGCGCGATCACCTGCTGATACGGCGATGGAACGCGAGTCGAGGGGTCAACCCGGTGCCTCGTTCCTCGCGATATTATACATGCCGATCCTTTCAAACTCTCGCACCGCGTTACGGGTCACCGCGAAAGGGAGACGCGCCGCGAGTCGCATTTGGTTCTCCTATACACGGAACGATAATCCCGCGTTTCTCTTTCCCGCGCACCGAGAGCATCGAAAAAGCAATGCGCGCGCGCGATTGCAAAATCCCTATTGCAACCCGCGCGCTCCATACATCGCCCGCCAGTTCGCCGCCGCAGAGTTGAGCGCTGTATAAGCTGCAGCGGCCGCAAAGGCGGAAAGTATCAGCGCGACGGCGCGCGAGCAATAATTACGCTTTGTATAACTGAAATGTTAAAGCTGACGTCGTAAAAAAGCCCCGGCACAACCGCCGCGCGGTGCAAACTCAGTTTACAGCCGATAGTAATTTTCTCGGTCTATGCGAAATAATATCGTAAACGGAGGCAGTCTTTCGTGTTTTACGATAATTTTCCTGCGTAACCTCGCGCGCGCGAAACGGCCTCAGTAGGTGCCTCCGATAAAGAGAGCCTGTGTACATGCAACGGACCATATGCGGGGCAATGCGTAACGTATACGCGGGGCGATTCGCGGTTAAATGGGTTTTTTTTTTTTCGGGTAAGCGTATTCCTCGCGAATAACAGCGAAGAGAGCTGCTTGGAAATATATGTATAAACATCGAGAAATACACGGAGAAGAAGGATTAGTAATTTTTACAGTGAATCTCCGTAACGGGGCTCCTCGAGGTGAAACGTTGAATTTTTTAATAGGCACAGTGTACTTTTTACAGTCCGTTGCAGCGTAAACCCGTAAACACCCGACACATTAACGGGAGATTGGTAAATTTTACCGTATAAACTGATGTGTGTATTATTACGGACTGTAAAAAGTACGCTGCGGTCAATTTGACGGGTAACTTATTCAGAGTGCCATTCAATTTCGATTATCTAGTAATCTATGAGGTTTTAGACTGAATTGGTGAAATACTTTTTTGTAGATTAGATTTCGCTGTACAAGATACGTATAGTAGCATAGACTAAAATTTAGTAGTTATCGAGATGATTATTCGCCAAAATGGCCATTTTAGAACGTCGAAACCGTCCATAAATCTAGTGTTAAAGGCTTCAATGTTTCACCTCGAGGAGCTCTGTTACTGGGATGACTGTAAAAATTCATGGATTTCTCCATGACTTTTTATTAAACCCTTTTCTGCATGTACCTTACAAAATATTTCGTAATTTTTAGTACAAATTTTTAGTAAAAATTACAACAACGCTTGCAACTTCTTTAAACTAAATCTTCACTGAAATTACAGTTATCGTGACAATAAATTGGCCTTGTCCCGAAATTAACTACAAACTTTGTAAATGTTACGATTTATTTTTTCCGTAAAAATCCAGTATAGTTATACAGTGATTTCTAGCTACGACCACGATAATATAATATTTGTATCGAATCGATCATCGCTTCATCGATTCGATAAAAATATCATTCGAATAAACTAAAGAAAAGTCAGTGTGCAACATTTGGTTCATTTAACTGCATTTTTTTATCAGAATATATCAATTCTACACAGTGAAAGGATTTATTTCTCTCGTGCACCTCCCCATGCGCGTATGTGGCCATGAAAAATATTCCCGATTCAAATAAACCAACCAACCAATCAATCAAAAGCATTGACATTCACCGGCGAACATCATTTACCAACCATCATCGAATCCCCCGAGCGGATCAGTGATCAAATCACCACCAAATGAGTCCCTCGAAAGCCACACAGTGCGGAACGACGAATCCAATTTAAAAACAGCTCCATTGGTAAAGCCTAAACACCAACGGCTACTTCCATCGAATGCGAATTCCCTCTGAATGAAAACGCGCGATGATCAAGCGCGACGGGACGATACGAGAGACATGGAGAATGAATAACTTTCAATTTTCCATTCGACGCAGTATACCGGAGAATCGTTAGTCACGACGTATACGCGCGAATACCGAGCGAATGAAACGCATCCCACGGCAGGAAGATTACACCAGCAGCGAGTGCCCGCGCGCGCGCGTAGATAGTACCTATTCGTACAGCCCCTGCTCCGGCGTACGCGTAATCCTCCATCATGTGGCGCGGTAATGCAAGCGCGGCAATGGACGCGGCGAGATATCGCGGGTGGATGAATTTGTAAAAGCCGCGCGCGTTGTAAACGGGTTGTATACACGGCGCCGTTGCCGCACCGGCGCGGTAATAGCCGCGCTGCAGCACCCCGTGGCAGTAACGCACGACGCGGTCCCGCGCCGCGCAACGTACAACGCGTCCGACGGCGGGGCAATACCATTAAGGCGATAATTCCGTCGGCGCAAATTAATTATCATTTCTTATTAGCGCACCTCTCGCGCGTATTCAACCGCGCGCCGCGCTGAATGGACCGCCGCGGTGATATAACTCAGGGCGCGCGAGGCGAGAAAGAGCCGAGGAACACGGCGTAAATTATTACGTTCCCCCAAGGATTTTCAGCCAATCGCATTAATTGGAGAGCGCGGTAATGTTACCGCAAAACGGCAATTCCATTATGGAACGCTACCGCGGCGGCGAGGTCGAGGCGGAAAAGCGCTCGGGTATAATAGAGCCATTTTGCGCACACGCGGTCGCTGCTCGTGCGTTTCTGAGCTGCAGGCCGACGGTGCAGTTCTAGACCCTCAAGGCGGAGAAGTTCTATATGTTTGGTTTGAATATAGTTCATATATATATCGTCGTTGAAGATGCAATAGCTCGTAACCCACAGTTTTTGCCAAGGCGAGATTTGGACGTCATAAACTTGCGGTATAATGTGTGTGTGTGTGTGGGATACGAGGTGTTTATTATTTTAAAAATAAAACGGATTTAGTATAAAACTGTGGCTTACGAGATTTTGCATATACGTAAACAAATATACCGCAAGTCTTATGACGTCCAAATCTCATTTTAGCAGGAACTGTGGGCTGTGCGAGCTATTGCATCTTCAACGACGATATATGAATTTGGTCCTATATGGATTATACAACCCAGGCGGAAAAGATTTAAGTATATGATTCATATGTGATTCTGGTCATATATGAATTATGTACGATTTCTATATTAATCATATGCAGACCACATAATATGGATTATACGGCCATTTAAAAATCTATAATATAATCCTTATATCGTCCTATTACTGCCATAAGTAACTAACTGACATTTTTGGGAAAGATCGTTAAATTTTTGTGCAATCTATACGTAGTTTTATAATTATGATTCATATAGAAATCAGGTATGATTCATATAGAAATCAGGTATGATCCGTATAGCACCACATCCATATATGGACTCTATATGGACACTATTATTTCATTATTTATGAACTTTTGACCTACATCGATCGATATAAGACTTTTTTATAGGTACATAAAAATGTAGTCTTCAAAAAAGTATTATATAACTATGAGAGCTAAAAGCCCAGAGATAAGAGATAGGGTAAATCCGGGATAGTTGGACCAGTAGGTACCTATAGATTCAATACGAAGCATCCATATTTGGTAGTAATGCCGTCACGACATTTTAACATGTGTTTCCCCTATTAATAACACCAAAACATAAGTTTTGGCAAGTTTTCACCCTGCTGGAACAATTTTTGATTTAAACGGAAATTTTACTGGACTATGTGGCGGCCTGCCGCCAGATGGCGCCGATCCTCTCGGCCCTCGGCTCGCGGCTCCTGGCCCCCGGCTCTCGGTAGTCCAACGACGGTGCAGTTACTATATAAGAGGACCACAGAGCGTCTAAGGCAGGAGTCGGCCTAGCCTTACTGACGAGTCCACGGGCCGACTCCGAGACGAAACGCTCCGCCACGAGATGGCGAATTCTCTTTCGCCAAATACTGGCGGAGCTCCTCCGCGCATCACCATTCAGATAATTTAACGGCCAAACAGACTCTCAGTCCAACGCCACTTGCCTTCCTTCAGCATTTTTAGGCATGGTTGGTATGTCTGGCGTCGCTACTCACGCACCTCGACGTCGCGATACAAACCTTTCTCCGCGGAATAACCAATAAAAATGAATCTTCCAGATAAACCCTATCAGCCAATAGACGACTCGTTCATCCTCTGGCAGCATATCCCATTGCTAAACTTTAATCAGAGATGAAGAAATGCGGGTATTATAACCGGAGTTTGGAAGAAAATCCTTCGTACAGAAGTCGGAAGGAGCAATTTTGGAAGCGATGCGTGCTCATCGCTCATTAACTTCTAGTTCACAGGAAGATGACCGTGCACGAGGATGCACGAGTTGAGGCGATAGAACGATAGACGGGAAGAAACTTCCCCCTCCCAAAAAAAAAACCCAAGTGACCGTAATTATCTCCACGGAACAGCAACGACGTATTTATTTCCCCGATAAACTCCTCGCGCCCTGCCACTCCCGAGGTAAACCGTCCCGCTCGCTTTTCCAACGCGATCCGGATCGCTATCGCGCCGCTGATCACCGGGATTTTCGCCCTCGAGAGCGTGTGAATCGCCCTTAATGCCCGTAATGGACGACTATACCCGTAACCCACTTGAGGCGCGACCGACACCTGGCACTCGTATAATTAAGACGCGCCGGCAAGGGTATCGTCGTGTGCCCGGGCGAGAGAGCGCGTCGATTAGGCGCGCGCGATGCGCGTTGGAGCCAGATGCACGCCGGACGTGGGAGCAGGCTCGCGCGATAATGCGTTTAGCATGTTTCGGGGTCGTTATACGAGGCAGCGGCGTCTAGGTAGCCACCGTCGCCTTATCGCCGTGCGCGCGCGGGAAACTGACATCTAAATCCGCCGCGCGCGCTCCTCGATCCTCGTGAAGATATACCCGCGATATAGCGTCGACGCGTACGACACGCCGCCTCGGAGACGTGTTAATTTTCCTTCCCCGATAGGCGCGCGAGGCTCCACACAATCTGTGAGGAAATCTCTTATCTCGGTTCCGCATCGCGGACGACGACTCCGACGCGGAAGTCCACACGGGGGCACGTTTCGAGTTTTATTCGCGTCGGGTCAAGCGCGCGCGGCGTTGGATTCCGTTTGACGGGGACTTTACGGGCCTGGTGGGAACTTATAAATTAGAGTCGACTTGGGCAGCTTATCGAACGGCGGGGTGACCCCTGCGCGGGGTCGTAATTATTTATGTTCGAACGAGAGAGTTCAACGAATATCGGTCCTAGTTTGGAACTCGCGGGCGGCGATATAATTTGGATAATCTTGAAAAAGGGAATTTTTATACGCGCTTGAATTACGGCGTTGTTCAATTAAAAGATGCTCCGAGCGAAGAAGCTCGAGCAATAAATTTTACCGCCCCGTGCGGCAATAAAAAAGGTGCGCGTAGCGCTTCCCGATAAAACTAACCGACTCGAACGGTAAAATATGTTCAGTAGTAACAATAAAATGCACTGATTACCGGGAGATTTACTGCTCGACTCGGTAAATTGCACTGAAAAGCACTAAATTGATTTTTTACTGCCGCGGATACGGTGTATCTCATTGTCGGTGGGTTTCAATGTGAGATTTATGTAATGAGTTGGAATTTTAATAATCATAGCGTTTCGTTGGATTTTCCCATGTCACGAGTTCTTTTACGTTTTACGAGTGGATAAGAGGGAAATTTAAAGAGGCTCGTAATGTTTTTAACGGAAAAGAAACATTTCAAGTGATCTACACTCTTCCTGTCGTATTCATAATTGAACTCAAAAATATAGACAGAGCATTTACGCAGAAATAAATTTTAGTTCGAAGCAAATAAGTTTCCATTAATCAAATGTAAATATCTCAGCAGCTTCGCGTACGAATAAATCATTTCTTCGAGGGTAAAATCCGGACTCACACACACACAGGGTCATGGCAATTTCTTGGGGCAGAATGATCTACGATCGACGAGAATAGTATCAGAAGTTGTCATAAAAATCACATGAGTAATACTGCGAATCAATCGATATAGCACTTATCATTTCTCATGAAATTCCCTTGCCCATTAATCATATTCAATAGTTCTTTATCGAATCATTATATATAATACAGGATGCGATTGTATTCGTACCTTTCTTCGCGGAACAAACGACACCCAGATATGATCTATACACCAAGAGAAATAATTCCTAGTGTTAAAAAAATGTTTTTTTTGAATTAAGAACATATGATCTTATACATTTCTAAGAATACAAATTCTACCACGGTGGAGAAGTTCTATATATTTTGTATATAGTCCATGTGTGGATTTGATTATAATATGGATTATGTATGATTTCTATATTAACCTGATACAGACTATGACGTATCCTTATTAATATAGAAATTATGTAAAATCAGTATATGAACAAATACACATATGGACTATATCCAAAATATATAGAACTTCTCCGCTTGGATCAATCGAAGAATCGCTATATATTCTTGATTCAAGAACATCGTCGTGGGACCAAAAAATTCTTTCTGGTCAAATATTTTCTTGCACGAAGAAAACCATGCTCAGGGGGAAAAATTCTATATATTTTCTATGCAATCCATATGTGGTCTAGTCATACATATATGGATTATATACGACTTCTATATAACCCATGCAAAGACTCCATATAGATTATACAAACATTTAAAAATCGGTATACAGTCCTTATATGATTAATATAAATATCATATATAATCCATATGTGACCAGAACCACATTTGGATTATAAACAAAATATATAAAACTTATCCGTCTAGGATGGCTTGATCCTGAAATTATATCATGTTTTTGATCAAAGAAAACATTTTTCTTTGGTACCAACAATTATTCCTCCCGGTGTAACGATGCACGGTGCAATTGGAGACCAGCAAAACTGCATCACGAACCAATCGTCCGATGTCAAAGGTTCCTAATAGAGGCTTCGTTCTCGGTAACCCGGCGCGCGCGTGCGGGTCATCCATAATATGCCCATGCGACTGGTTAAGTGCACCGGCACACGGCGCGGTTTTCGCGCGAATGGCCACGAGAGTTGTAATCATTGGGGTCGAGAGGCGCTTACCACCTAGCTGCGATCGCTTCAGGAAGTGACCGCGGTGGAATCGTCGAACGAGAGGAAGGAGACGAACTCGGAGAAGCTCGCTCGTTGCCGTGAATTACTGCCGTCTTTGCTGCCGGCCCGTCTGCGCCGCTTTCGAGTAGATATATACGCGCGGCATAGCGAAGTACCGCGGTACGGATATCGGACGCTTTCACGGCGACGATCCTTTCGCGATTGTGCGCCTCGCAGAGCGAATCTGTGTACGTGGGAATGACGCGCGAGGCGTTGTCGCACCACGAACCGACCGCGCTCGGCTTTGTGACGTACTCAGACGCGCGATGAAGTGGGGGAAGGAGTCCTCGTTGAGAAGTTTGAAGAGACTGATAACACCGGCGATATATTACGTGGAATTCAACGGCGTGTGTAAGGGAATAACTGTTTAATCAGAGCGATGAAATCGCATGGGGTGTAAAGCAGCACTATTCCGATTAGCTTCTATCGCTATTATCTAGTAACCTGTGAACTTTAGAGCTATATTGGTATAAACTTTTTTATAGACCTCATTTCGATTTACAAAAAATGATATCAGCAACATACACGAAAAGTCCACAGATTACGAGATAATCGTGGTCGAAGCTCATCTAGCCGCTGTAATATGCATATAATCACGTCACGTATTTCCATTATGCACCTTTCACGACAATTGCAGCTTAACGATCGACGCATGCGTTTAAAATTTAAGAAATTTCGTACGACCCGTCGCAGCTGCGACGTCACACGAGCTTCAAATGGTCAACTTTTGATCGAATTGAGAGGCAGAGCCCGTCGCGCACTACAGCTGATCGCGAGCTCGATCGCTTTCCGACGGCGTCGTGCGATCTAGACACGCCGCGAGTCCTCGCGACGACGCGGTGCAACGAACGCGCCGTGATCGCTGTACGTGCCAAATATTCAGGCCGCTTTCAGCGTGTCCGCATACCGAGGCTACCAGTTTCGTCCACGTGGTAAAATACACCGTAACGTAATACGTATCGCGTTAAAAGCATCGAGGCATGGTTGCGCGTACACGATCGGACCGTGATAAAATAGCTATTGGTTAATTATTGTTATACGAGGCTCGAGCGCGCGCGTATTATCTGATGCAAACACGGTGCGCGCGCGCACGGACATGGAAAGAATTTTCTCCCTCCCCTATTTTCGCGTTCCTGGCGAACCGCGGTTCCGCGTTTCGCGCTATATATCGGCATCGCGTTCGCCGTGTAGTCGATATCATGGTATATCGCGGGAAAAAGTTTCGATTTGTCTGCAACTGCACCGCGGAACAAAAGTGCACTTAGTTATTATTGCAAAATTCTCTAATCATGGTTCGTTTCATGTCTGACTTTTCGGATAAATGTACCGAGTAATCAGTTTGTTTGTAGTTAATAAATGTTTGTTTGAATATGGCGAAATATAAACCTTTCATCGGACCAAGGAAATATTCGTTAATTATTACGATATTTATTTGAGATTTATTTAAGGTGTAAAGAGATCTACGAGGCATAATTATTCATTCTTCCCCCACGTTGAAATATACTGAATCCCAGTAAATGAAGTCGAATATGCACCAACCTGATGCAAACGTAAGAAAGTGACGTCAATTTCGCCCATCACAGGGAGAACAATTTATTTAGTTATTGAACGTATAAATAAATATGGCAAAATAAATATATTTCGTCGATACAAACAGATATTCGTTAACTATTAGCAATAACTGTTTAGAACCAAATAAATATTCCAATAAACAACAATTAACCCTTACTTGCCACACTTCTATAGAATCACATACTTGCCACACTGGGGTTGATTTACACCCCAGTGAGAAAAATTGTTATAACAAACAAATTATTGCATATTTGTACTTGATAATTTTATCAGTTCTTCTTAAGAGCGTACTTTAAAAGACCATGTAACTTGTATAGCCAGAACTTAAAATTAAGTATGCGAAAAAAATAAAATATAAAAGTTACACGGTCTTTTAAAGTACAAATATGCAATAATTTATTTGTTATAACAATTCTTCTCGCTGGGGTGTAAATCAACCCCAGTGTGGCAAGTACGAATTTTACCATGGGGTTGTTTCGAACCCCAGTGTGGCAAGTAAGGATTAAGAAACATTTTCTTGTCCCAATGAAATACCTATTTATTTCACCGTATTCAAGTATACGTTTATTAACTACAAATTTCCCATCAACCCCTGCAGAGAATTCTCGTCGTGGAAGATAGCTAGCAGAGAAAATTTAATTCGACGTTTAACGATACCAGAAGTGCACGTAAATAACAACCCCTAGCAAGTCACGCGTTAACGTCGGATGCACTTACAATCAGTACGCGAAGTTCGACGAATGGCACGCCAGTCCACCCCGCAGGCAACGGAGGAATCGAACGTAGATATGCTCGGTCTTGTCGCAAGGCAAAAGGAGAAAGCATTGATTTACATTTTAATTGAACCAACGAAAGCGCAGGCCCGTGCATCACCGATCATGATTTATCGATGCTGCTGCACGGCCACGGCAAGAAACGATATATGTATACCCTTACGCTTATACCCATAATAATCTATGGACGAAAATCAATTTGAGCTCGCGACTCGAACAGAGCGGGCTATTAGCCCGCCGTCTAATGGACGGCTTTACGATTCTCTAAGGATTTATATCACGAGACGTCCTTATGGGGGTGAACATAACACCGTCGCTTGGCCGCGACGAATGCCGTACCTGCTGTGAATTTTCATTTCTCTCCGAGGGAAAAAGAGTGCAATATAATCGGAGCTTTTTCGTACATTTTCTCATATATGTATGTGTCAGACTCGAATAAATATTTGCCAAGAGAGAGTATATGAATTTATCTCGATGCAAAGTTCGCGTACATTGAAAACAAATTTAATTGTTCCAACCAAATAATTCTGTTGAAGATTAAGTTTCGGCAAACTAATCATTGTGCGCTTGGTTAGACTGCATGTAAATAGTTGGAATAACTAAATTTTTTTCATTTTATTCGATACAATTCGTTTTGTTGGTAGATGTCAATCAATTCAACTCCACTGGTTCGTATCAACAAAAGTGTTTGTCAGACGAACGGTGGAAGTATAGTGTTAACTGCACGGAGAAAAAAATCGTTTAATTCAACTAAATTTTGAGGTTACGGGTGAGCAAATAAATATGTAGTTATTTGAACAAATATTTAGTTGAAGCAGCTAAGTATTTATTTACTTCAACTAAATTTTATTCGCTCAAACTACATATTTGTTGAGATAACTATAGGTATATTTAGTTGGCTATCTCAGAAATTATGGTTTACAAAATTTAGTTAAGTCAAACGATTCTCCTTCTCGGCGAACGATATTCGATGGTTTATGCGAGAAAAAGCTTTGATTTTCGCCCGCACCGCAACGGGGCTCGCCAAAGGCCTCTCCCGCTGCACCGGCGTGCACGCTGCACACTGCAGCCTCGCCCTGTACCACCTCCGACAGTCGCTACGAATCAACCCCGCGCGCTTCGACTCTATTTCATTCTCGTTAACTCGACGCGTCGGCATCCAGGCGTTTGATACGCGGCCTCGGCCCTAATTAAAATTTAATTTACACCAGCGCGAGTCTCACGAGGGCCTTGAGCCGCGCCGTATGCATCCACGAACGCACCGCCGTGTTTTAATACACAAACGCACGTGTGTCGGTTACGTGCGACTACACACTACACGCCGAAGCACAGCGCGCGGAGATAAACGCCTCGCGAAAGAAACGGCGGGGGCGAAGCCAGTGCGGTGCGACGGGGTGGAGAAAGGGGCAGAACGCGGCGGTGCATTAATTAATTATGAATTCGCTAATTGCGACGAAAATGGCCGACGGGGCGGGGCTCGACGCGGGGCAATCGATACGAGGAAACGAAAGACCTGCGACCTTTGTCTCTGTAGGATATTGACGATTTTTTAAATCGAAAGAGAGATTCTCGTTAAAAAATTCATTCACGGGGAAACGTGAATTTATTTACGTAAAATACGAATTGACTGAAGGAGAACGAATTTCTTGCCAGGGGTTCGCGAGTTTTAATACTCCGATTAGCTTCCATATTGCGATTATCTAGCTACCTGTGGACATTTCGCCTCTATACCAGTGTAATCCTTTTTTGTAGCCTGAAATGTAATCTTCAAAAAAGTGTTGTACGAACTTAGCCGAAAAGTCCACCGGTAACGAGATAATAATGGTCGAAGATTAGCCTATCCTGTGAGACGACAAAAGAATGTCGAAAATTCATTTCCTTCGAGCTCTATCCGTAGAAAAAGCTTCACCTCTATAAAAATACCACACTGAAAAAAGTATTTAGCTAATCCAGCTATATATTTCTGGCTGCCTCAGACACAACTAGAAAAATATTGCCAGCGTAGCAAGAATTCTTGCTATTGCGAAGAAAATTATCACTGCAATTACTATAATTTTCTAGTTGTGGCCAAATTTTTTTGAGTGCATCGACGATTACTCTCTACTCCTCGATTAATCAACACCGCCGCCCGAGAACACCTCAGCTCGCGCGGGAAGTGAACCGCAGAGATAAATGAAGACAGAGTCGCGTAGAGGGGATGAAATATGGAGGCTGAGAGGAAAATAGAGAAATGGGAGAATGGCAGGAAGCATCGAGAGTATTGCCCACCGCACGGGCGTCGGGCAGAACCGATTTCCCTGGCAATTGTACGGCGCGAAGAAGTACGAGACAGGCTAATCTGCCAAGTCCTGCCGCCTATAGGTATACGCGGTACATCTCGCGGATGCCTATTTGCATCTGGTATAACGAATGCATCCTCGCATTGCTATGCAGATTGTATGATCATTATTATCCTGATAGATGCTGCTCTCTCGTTAGTGGTTAACTAGATGTATTCGTTACGAATTTTACGATCTGTAAAATAATAAACACGGGCTTAGCGCGCACGTAGAATCGCACGGCCTGTGTTATAGATGTATGCAGGTCCGTACTCACGTAGGTATGTAACTATAATAATGTACGGATGTATACGGCCCGAGGGTTGAGGCCGTAAGCGAGAGAGGAGAGTGTATGTGCATAATACACACTCTGAGTAATAATTCATTTTCATACGTGAATATGATAAAGAATTGGCTCGAGATAAATAGAAATAAATTTAAGCCGTACACTGAGAGAAGAATTTAACTGTAATTAAAAATGAATACTTGTGTGATTATGGCGAAACAAATATTTCATTGGGCCAAGTAAATATATATTAATTATATTAGAATATCTTTCGTTCAAACAACAATATAGTAATAGCTGACGAATATTTTCTTAACCAAAAGAAATACTTATTTCTTTCGCCATAGTCAAGGATACATATAGGTATATTAACTATAAATGAACCGTTTTCTCAGTATAGGGGCATTAATTTGAACTATAAACATTTCCAAAATGATTTCCAATTTATCCGAAAATCCCGA
This sequence comes from Xiphydria camelus, assembly GCA_963678675.1. Taxonomy (NCBI): domain Eukaryota; kingdom Metazoa; phylum Arthropoda; class Insecta; order Hymenoptera; family Xiphydriidae; genus Xiphydria; species Xiphydria camelus. Next base: position 32,785,020 of record OY783192.1, on the reverse strand, counting down.
AGAAAACTCATTTGCTCCGAATTAATTTTACATTCCACGAGTATAAATTCATATTCGCACCAAAGACGAATACATTTCCGGATTCGTAATAGAAAAATAATCGTGCTCAATTCGACGCGTTCGAATTCGAACCTGCCACCATCGATCATCCGACGTCACGCAATGCTGCGTACCAGTCAGTCTTTCGTTGCAGATGCGGGATCTCGTGTTTTCTTCACCGCGCACCCATGACGCACATACACCCACTCGCTTCCGGCCCTCGATTTCCGGTTGGTAGAGAGAGAGAGGGGGGGACCCCCTTCGCTCGGCTCCGTTGGGTTCGTTCGGCCCGGAGCTTCCGGTCGGTCGGGGTAGAACGAGGTCGTCATGGAAACCGACCTGGCTACACCCCCGGAACACCCTCGCAAACATGGCTGCCGAGAATCGGGCCATTCAAGCCCTGGTCGCGCGTTAGGGTGCATTATGCTGCGTCCACGCGGGTGGGGAACCCCCGAGGAACTGAAACGGATTACGCGTTGCACGCCTGCTGCCTCTCGAGACGGTTTCGTCTACCTATGGTGGTATGTGTGTGGTTTGTGTGTCGGGGGAACGTTCTAACGCGGCTTGGGAGCACGTGTGATTGCTATTGAGGTGGGTACTACTCCTTCGTTAGAGTACGCACATACATTATGATATAATAATCCCCGAGGTAGAGTAGCAGGCGTGTATTGCACTTATTAGGGATTAAGGTAAGGCTCGAGAGTCGAGGTCATTATTATCGACTAGACGTCGAATCCCCATAGAAATCGAGACTGCGTCTCATCAGCTGAGACGTCGGAGGGGATCACGTGATACCTATAGGTGTAAGTGATAATTATGCTGCTGAGCGGTATTTATTAAAGTGCATTGAATTGTTCCCGATGACACGACTGCATGGAGCTCGAGAGTTTTGTGTGAATTATAGGGATAGGTATGAAAAACGTTTTAAGAGAGAAATTTACACGTCAGGATATTTAATTTCATCCCCTGAATTTATTGCGCGAGAAGATTCAAATAATAAACGTAATTAGATCACGTATAATTAGATGATATTAAGGACGATCAATTTTCATTTTTTTTTTCCTATACTTATCTACATATCTATAACATCAGGTCCCTCTCAATTTTTTACCTCCTTCAAAAGTAACGAAGATACATCGACGTACGAGTTACGCGTGTATTGAGTTATTCTTGATCACACGACTACATGGAGATCGAAAGATTTGTGTGAATTATAAGGATGTTAAAAACGTCTCAAAAAAAGAAATACACTGCATAGTTACTCATAGGAAAATTTAATTTCATCCCTTAAATTTGCACGAGAAGATTCAAATGGTAAACGTAATTAGATCACGTATAATTCAAGATATGAAGGACAATCAATTTTCATTTTTTTTCCTATACATGTAGCACCAGGTCCTTCAGAATTTTTTACCTCCTCCAAAAGTAACGAAGGCGCATCGACGTACGAGTTACGCGGCGTACAGCATCATCCCCCTCATCGTGAGCGTCGTCGCGAAAAATTCGGCGTTCCAACGCGCCGCTCTCGAATTCTCGCCGGGGCGAAAAAATCCATACGAAATGGGCGGAGCCCCGGGGGAAAAGAGGGAATCTTCCGAGGGGTAGCACCGTCACGGCTCACCGCGGCGGGACCGCGGAGCGAAAATGGCAATTCGTCGTCATGGAGACCCTTTTCGTCGAGAGAAAGAGGAGGAGAGGACGGAGAAGTACCCACCATTTCCACCCCCTCGGCACGAACCGACCCAATGGCGTCCGTGAAATTGTATTTTCCAATTTGAAACACCGGGGTAGACACCCCCCTCCTTTAGCCCGTCGAGTTCTCGAGAATGCATCAAGCGAATTGCCCCCTTAGCGGGAGAGGGGGTTGATATATTATATAATCGCCCCCCGGCAACTGCGGATCGGCACCTCGACTTTAGATCAGTCGCGCGCGACAGCTTTGAATTTCCGCAGCTTCCCTGCATCGCCTCGTGACGAGGTCGAAGAGCGCGGAAGAGGGTCTCGAAAGAGCCCCGAGAGGAAGAGCAGGGTAGCTACAGAAACTTGATTATATATGTACCTATAATAGAATTCGCTAACTATTCCCTGACTTTTCCCTCATTTTTTCCTGACTATTTCAGATAAAGTTGTAAGTATTCGTGATATTTGTTGTTCGTATTATATATATATAGGAGTTTTGTGTATAATCAAATCCACAAAAATATGGATAATCATCCCGGGCAGAAAAATTCTATATATATATTTTCTTTATAATCCATATGTGTGTGTGGTTTTAGTCATATATGGATTACATATGACTTCTATATAAACCATATAAGGACTATATATGAATTATACAAGCATTAAAACATCTCTATACGTATAATCCATATATGGTGTTAGAGAAGAAAAAATAGTTTTTTTGACTGCGATATCTAATACACACATATGGTTTATATTGAAATCATATATAAATGTAATAAGCCCAAATTTAAATATCTTCTATATACAAAATATATACCTATACGTATACAATTCATATAGATCTTTTCCACCAGGGAATATTCATACCAACGGTAAAATTTCGAGAAATGAACTTCATTTCATTTTAATTTCCAGTAAGAATTAAAAATTCCCTGATATTTTCCTGTCTTTTCCCTAACGAATCCCATTCTTTGATATTTCCCGAGTTTCCAGGTCTGTAGCCACCCGGAAGAGGCTCGTGCCTCTCCACGATTCGCGATAATGCACGAGCCCACGCGAGCGCGGTAACGAGCCGCCGGGAAGCTGCCAAGCGTGCGCTTAATGGCGGGTTTCGATGTCCGAAATTACGCGGAGGCATCGATCCTTAATTTGTCCCGCGATGGCAGACGGAGATTAACGTATAAACGTCGGGTTGTTGGAAACGAAGTTGCGCGTTTTCGAATAAGTAAGCCGCGGAGCGGAGACTGCGCGCGCGCGCGCGGCCGCGGCAACCTGCCTCTTTAGGATACATACGTCGGGGGTTACGCGGATGCGATAATGGGGGGGCGGTATAATGACGTCACTCCGACGAGTCGTTTGTCGAGGGTACGAGTGCTGCGGGGTACGGGTATTACACGACGCGGAGCCATGTACGCCAATTACCGATCGTGTCGCCGTTACCGATCTCTTTGCTGGATCGTATAATGCAGGGTAATGTGGGATTGAGATGCGCGTATATAATCGCGCATCGAGATCAAAGGGTTGTTGGTGGTTGCGTGGTAGCTGCGGGGAGGAATTTAAAACTTCGTGCAAAATGCATCAACCGCGTAAATTATTGTTATTAGAGAGGATACGATACGTTACGATTCTCCTATAGAAAATTGCGTTAAATTTAATTCTTCGAAATATAATATTATCTACTCCGAGAGAATAGTTTATTTATGGTTAATAAACGTATATTTTTAATCGTGGTGAAAGAAACATTTCATTGGGTCAAACAAATATTCGTTAACCGTCACGCTTTTCATGTTTGAATGAAATAAGCCTGTAGTAATTAACATTTGCTAGACCCAACGAAATATTTATTTCGCCATAATCAAGTAGAGTAATAGTCCGAGGCAAATTGGATCATAGATCCATATTTCTTAAATCGTAATGAAAGTAAGCATTCTGATCATTTTTTTTTTATTTAAGCATTCAAATTCCGATCACTAGTATTACGTATCGTTGGAAACAAAACAAAGTAATGTTAATAACCTGAAAGTTCATTTTCACAGCGACTTAAGGAATATGGACTTATGATCCGATTCGACCACACCGAAAAACCAATAACAGTTAATAAATGTAATTTCAAATACGGAAAAATAAAAATTTTGTTAGGACGAGAAAATATAATATGTTTAGTATTAAAATGTTTATTTCATTCAAATGGTTGTCTCAAAGTATCTAATTATTAACCAAACAAACATTTATTAACCACAAATAAACTGTTTTTTCGGTGCAGCGATCCGATTTGCTTCGATCTACCAGTGAAGGATTTTTTTAAATCAATCAGTAATTCCAGAGATTACTCCCAACAATCAAACGAACTCACAAACTTTTCCTCTTCATTATATTAGTGTAGATGTAGATAAATAAACTGTTATCCGAGTTTACGAACAATTAACCCTATTTCCGTTCATGAATTTAACCCCTTCAGACCTGGTGTATATGTACACGAGAATGTACATTGGATTTTAGCTATTTTTTTTTAATGTTACGCACAAATACAATTTTGTACTGTTGGCACATAAATAGGATAAGAAAATTTTAAAAATAAAGATTGCAAAAATACGTTAAAATATAATAATACCCCAAAGGCTAAACATCATTAACCATTTTTCTTACCCCGCGAAAAAAAAAATCAGGTCTGAAGGGGTTAATATCACTCCATAATTCGAATCAAAGGTGCGCACAGGAAAATCGTTTCCAACGACTATCGCGAGCCGCCAATCGCGCCACAATCGACGTGTCGAACGTAGTCCGAACGACGGCGACAACGAGGGTGTACCAATTATGTGACGGGTTAATTAAAATGCGTACAAGTTAATTAGAGCGACAGTGCCGCGCGCGAGAGGCGACCCGCTGCGAGCAAGTAGGCGTATACCTGGCCTTCCCAGCGGCATGCATCAAAAGTTAATTGACAATCGAGATAACACGACTATCGCGCGTGGATAAGCGCGTAGGATGGGCGTACGCGCACGCGCGCATACTTGTAACCAGAAGGCGATATCCCTGCGAAAGTCACGAATCGATTTCCGTTTCTTCAGCTCGCGCGACGTTTCTCTCTCCACGCGCGCGTGTATTGTACGCGACACTCGAGTATATTTATCGCTTCCTCTCTCAAAACGCCATGCATTAATTCCCCTTTCGTTAATTGCCAGGCGGATTGCGTTACCGCGCGCCGAGTTGCTCGCGCGAGGGAAATCGGACACGAATGGAAGATCGGATGCTGCGACCTCTCACCGAAAAGAATGTTCGGCGGACACGGCGATATTTCCAGTTGTCGCTGTTGCGGCTAGCAGCATCCTCCGAGTATTTCTTTCGACGCTGTTCCCATCGGTATCTTCGATTTCGATATCAGTGAGGTGCTGTCTTTCAAAACGCAGTTTTTGAAGGAAACCTTGTTTTCAGTAAATCCTAATTATTTGTTCTAAAGTTACAAATTGCAATATCTGATTTTTGCAGATGAAAATATGTAGCATTAAAAGTGCCGTAAAGAATCCAGCAAAATTTAAAAATCTACACCCAAATAAAAATTATTAAGAAATAATTAGGATTTACTGAAGACAAGGTTTTGTTCAGAAACTGCGTTTTGAAAAATAGCTCCTCATCTCTGCACGGAAAAAGAGGATCAGTATAATGATTTTTACAGTGAATCTCACAGTAACAGGGCTTCTCGAGGTGAAACATTGAATTTTTCAATAGACACAGCGTACTTTTTACAGCTCGTTGGAAACATTCGACACATATTAACGGGAGATTGGTAAATTTGATGTTTATATTATTACGAACTGTAAAAAGTACGTTGTGGTTTATTAAAAACTTCAATATTTCATCTGATAACTGTAAAAAATTCATGGATTTTCCCATCATTTTTTACTAATCCTTTTCTCCGTGTGACTATGTGAGGGTCACACAAATCGGCACGCGTGGCACGTCTATACGCATATTTCACGTCGACTCGGGATGCGTGGTATTATCACCCGTTCGTCATACGAGCTGCAGCTTACGGTGCAACAGATATCTATACACCTTCGGTAAAGCGACACGACTATTTATCGCTTCCCCCTATTTATCGTCCGCCACGGAGACGCGTATCGGATGCGTTATACCCTTTCGTTAATTGCAGCCAGGCGAGTCGCGTTACCCGCGTATCCACACCGGCGCGAAGGAAATTGGAGCCGAATCGAAGATCGGAAGCTGGAACCTGTTCCCCGGTGGGTTTTATAGCCTCCCGCGCACGAAACACCGGGTACCCCTACGCTGCACGCGCTCGCAGCTGCCGTTTTCTTCTTCCATCCTTTCTCCTCCTCCTCCTTCTCTTCGAGAAGAGACGAAGGAGTAGCAACGCTCGCGTGCGTAGGTATAGCATTTAAACTGAGAAAAATGAACGACTCCTACTAAAGTATTGCTACATGCACGTTCCTTATTACAGAAACCCAAATAAAAAATGTATTTCACATCAATAAATCATTTTTTACTGACTATATAATTTATTTAAATTGAATAAGTCTTTGATTCTATTATAACATATATAATATTTAAGAGATTCAAACGAATTATATCGTTGATTTAAATATATATTATTTAATTGAATTATGTAGATATGCTTGGCTGGGGCTCACAATGAAAAGTACACATTTATTTAATCCAAATAAATAACGTATCGTCCATATAAAGAAAGTATACATTTAATCTCTCTCTCTCTCTCCAAAATAAATTCGAATGCTGATCAGGAAAGAAGTAAATATTTAATTAATTTAAATCAATCGTATCATTAGGTTGAAGTATCTTTTACGTAACTGAAATAAATTTGATATTCATTTTTAATGTACAGTTTCGTTAACTCAAGAGAGTAGGCAGTTTTAACTAAACCAACTGCACTGAATCAAATAAAAGTCTAGTAGGCTCATATTTAAATAAACGCTGTGCATTGGCGCAAGTAGGATTTAGTTGTTTTAAACCATACATTTATCTGGGTGTGCGATGTATGGTCATCACGATGCAAGTGTACGGAGATTTTATCGTTACCGCGGTTTAATCATTATTTGTATCCAAGTAGAATATAACTTATCTCTCCGCTTCGAACCGCATCGGCCGATTATCGTACAGCGTTTACCGCAAGTGCATTCGCGCGCGCGACGCGTACCTGCATGTTATTGTATATTACACACAAGCGAATTAACGGCAGCCTACCATCATTTCCTCTCGCTTCGTTAATTACTCTCAAGCGGTATAAAGAAATTAACACCGTCACCCCGTGTTCTCCTTACGAACTGTCGCGGGATTCGCGCGCCACGCAAACGCGACAGATACGAGCGAGTAATTCGCAGCGGCCGCGTGTGCGTGTACGCGAGTTCTATCTCCCGCTGCAGCCCGGATAGCAGTTGGTTAATTAGCGAACGTCGACTTTCATAGAGTAATAACTCACAAAAGGCCCGGTACCAGCGCGGGACCACGAGTAGGTACTCAGGCCGCTCGCGATGGACGCGCGTATCATACGGCCGATAGCCAAGATATATGGCACGCTTTGCAGCACCTGAGGCGTACCTACACATATACGTGCCGCAAAGGGTGGCGAGACTTCAAGACCGTTCGAGTTCCGATGGGGTTTTCAGGCTTAGAACTAAATTGCCGGATGTAATGTAGCGCACGGCACGCGAAAAGTCACTTATGTGGGTGACGTGACGGAGGAAAGCGAGTCCCTTCTGATAAGGGCATCGTAGATCAAAAATATATGAAAGCGAAGGGGGAGGAAAATAAAATATTCTTGCGAAAATGAGTGAATTGCATCTCAGTCGCTAATTTAGTACTGATCGATTCGAGATTAATATATAGAATTTAATCAATAAAGTGGAAATTTCATGTGCGAAGATCACATATGTAATTTCAAACCGAATCATGTGCAGGACTTCTCAAGTATCTGACGTCACTCGCAGTCATGGGTCGAAAATGAATATGAAAAGTGACATAGTTTTTAAAAAATGTATGAGTGTCTGATCAAAATCATAATCAATAATTATATTCTTTCGCGGGTATGTAACTCGGTCTTGCAAGCTGCATACACGAGTCATTACAGACTGAGATTTAATTCGCACGTCTTCACAAGAATACGATTAGGCGCTTATATTTTCAGATCTATTCCAATTTTCATACTCATTTTCAACCTATAGATGCACATATGATATGAGATCAATGAAATCCTGTAGGTACATGGTATAAGATGAATATAAAATTAGCGTAATAAAAAAATATATAAATCTACCTCTAATTTTAAAGATATCATAGATACCTGCAGATATGTACTCAAAAAAAATGCATTTAAATACGAACCTATATGTATTAGAAAGTTCATTAAGGTAAGTGTCCCAATTAATAACCAATTAAGCCCAATTTCTAACCATTTATATATTTAGTTCTATTAATAAAAGTATAACATTGCTGTGCCTTCAATTAACAGAAATTTTAATCTAAATAATAAGGGATAATAAAGATATTCATGTGAACAGACTACGATAAGAAAATAAAGAGATACCTGAGGATTTGGTTAGGAATTGGGTAATTTACCTTAGTCACAAATAAAATTTATTTTCATATCGAACAAAGATCTATTTGAATTAAACAAATGTTTCTATGTCCATCGTAAACATTTATTTATTTCAAACATCTACCTGTGTGCTCCTTGTAAATAAATTCCTTATTCATCGCGCATAAATGCTTCCAATAACTTCGTATCAAAACAAACTTTTCTTTGAGCGTAGAGATTATTATCCAACGTCTTCGATATACGAGGAAATAAACCGTAAATTCCGACGGATCGAAGAAATAAAATCCCTCGAAGCGCGATAGAGGATACCGTGCATAAATATATTCTCGCGAAAAAAAAACTCCTCTAGACAGACACTCGAGTCTCTACCCCTGCCGTGCACAACGCACTGCCCATCTTCCCTCGTCGTTACGACCCCGTTTCATCATCGGATATAATTTTATATCGCCTCGCACGAGCCGCGTACTTACAGCCGTCCCACCGCTGCCATTTAACCACGTCTTCTAATCGCGCGCGCGCTCGCCCTCGTAGAGTAGGCTCTAAAATCCTGATCCGCGCGCGCGCGCGGCTGAGGGATAACGACGCGCTTGCCGAGGAGCGATGCGCGTCTGTATACCGTACGAAAGAAGACGTTCGTTTCAGCGGCGGGACCACGGGGATCCGTATGCATTTAACGATTTCACGGTCTCGCCTCCGCTCGCGCCGATCTCCAATGGCCGATTTCGTGTAACGTGTAGACGTGTATCGGCCTCTACGCGCGGTCGCCGCGCCTATATATTCATTATTACATCATCCGTACATGGTCGCGCCGTTAAACCGAGGCAAACTGCGCGTGGTACGGTTTTATCTTCGCGGGTCGAGGTTGTAATGATTTGATGAAAACGATGCGTTCCTTATCTCCTGTGTACATCTCTTCGCGGAGCCGTAATCGAATCTCGATCGTTTTATCGCTCGATAAAGGGCGAGAAGGGCTCGTTGAAAGTCGCAGCTTATCTGCAAAAGGCATTCACGGTGCGTGGTGAAATGTGAGAAAGGCGTCCCCTGACTTTTTCCGGGTTTTTCAGTCTGAGATAGTCAAACTTCCCTGACTGCTACGGGTACCTGGTATAAAGTGTTACGAATCAATCATTTTCCGTCGAATGAACAAATTAATTAATACGCATAAAACGGGTTGTGAAGACTGAGAAATAAATATTAAAATAATTTAATTTTGTCAATTCGTGTTATTATCTAATCGCTTCCATTCGAACAGAAAAGAACTTAAACACATACATATAGGTACATATACATATATGGAACACTTTTTTTTAGATTTCTATGTGAATTCTTAAAAATTGTAACAAATCAAAAGTCAAGCCATTTGTTGAGTTTTGAGTATTTTCAAAAAATTCCCAAAAATTCTTCATTTTCCCCGCCCTCTTTTTGACCTACATAATTTCCTGAAAACTCCGTGACCCTTACCCAGGTAGAAAATATGTATGTTTATGGATTATACATATTGTTTATATAGAACATAGCTATATAAATTTGGGCTTATTTAATTTATATATAATTTATATATAATACTAGCAGCCCGTCCCGGCTTCGCACGGGTAGATTGTGGATTGATTTTGTCCGTCCACCACATTATTAGCTACGGAAAAATCCTAAACCCTACTATCAAAAAGAATTTTTATAGGGCCCACATAGTTTTCATGGTACGAAGCCGAACTGTACTTGACCTTCAAAAAGTCCCGGTACGGCTGAATATCTCAGCGGGAAATCATTTTATAGAAAAATTTTTAATACAAAACTTTTAGTATTTTTCCCGGGCTACCCAATGGTCATATTGGATTTGACTTTGACCATGACCTTCAAGGTTATATCAAGGTCAAATTAATTTTTTTTTCGCGTTCAAATGTGTCCTTGACCATTTTTTTCATGTTACCTTTACTGTCAGCGGAGGTCAAATTTAGGTCAAGTATAGTTCGACTTTTTGAACACCCTGTATAAGATTTACTAACTCAGAAACCTTCGTGGATATGTGTCCAACTGTTCCCCAAAGTTTCATCGCAATCGGATGAACGGTTTAGGAAGGCATAATAATCATCAGTACCGGTACTTTTTGAACACCCTGTATAAGATTTACTAACTCAGAAACCTTCGCGGGCATGCGTCCAACCATTCCCCAACTTTTCATCGCAATCGGATGAACGGTTTAGGAAGGCATAATAATCATCAGTACCGGTACTTTTTGAACACCTTTTATAAGATTTGCTAACTCAGAAACCTTCGCGGGCATGCGTCCAACCATTCCCCAAAGTTTCATCGCAATCGGATGAACGGTTTAGGAAGGCATAATAATCATCCGTACCGGTACTTTTTGAACACCCTGTATAAGATTTACTAACTCAGAAACCTTCGCGAGCATGCGTCCAACCATTCCCCAAAGTTTCATCGCAATCGAATGAACGGTTTAGGAAGGCATTTGATATTACCTTAAAGGTCACGGTCAAGGTCAAATCCAATACGACCAATGGATAGCCAAGGTAAAATCCTTAAAGTTTTGTATTAAACATTTTTCTCTAAAATGTTTTCCCGCTGAGATAATCGACCGTACCGGGACTTTTTGAACACCCTGTATAAGATTTACTAACTCAGAAACCATCGCGGGCATGCGTCCAACCATTTCCCAAAATTTCATCGCAATCGGATGAACGGTTTAGGAAGGCATAAGAGACATACAGACAGACAGACAAACATTCATTTTTATATATATAGATTATTTTTTCAAATGTTTTAATTTTTGTACAATCGATATATAATGCACATACGATTTATATTGAAACCATATATAAATTTAATAAGCCTACATTTATCTATATTTTACATACAAAATATGTATAATCCATATATATTATTTTACTCTCTCAGGAAATAAAGCGTCTCGAATATGAGACCCAGAGACATTCGATAACCAAGCGCACGCTCGTTTAAGCGCGTCCATCGCGTATTTTATCAATTTTAAGCCGACACTTCCCGTTTTCGCCTCCCCATTAAACAAACCGCGGATCGCGCGAAGTCAACCGAAAGTACCGTCGACCCATTCGCTCCCGCCCGTCGAGCGACGCCATAATTAAAACGTATACAGCCGCTTTTTAATGCAATTAACGCGCCCGCTGCAAATCCTCGCGCCTCGCTCGCTAAAATATTCGCGCGGCGCGAAAAGCTGCAATTCGCGCGCGATCACTCGTCGTCGTTCGTTGTCGCCGCGTGTAGCGATGCGCTCGTATGCACATGCGTTACTGTTAGCGTTCATTACGCGGGAAGAAGCTTGAGCCCGCGATAAATTCGCCGACCCGAGCGCACGACGACTCCTCCCGCGGTGGATGTAAAGTATAACGAGCGCGCGGAGGGTTCCAGCCGTCGCGCAAAAATAATAGGTACCCTCTGGGTATTATACGACCTAGTTATAAGTAGACGCCGATAGACGCGTAGGAGCCACGTGTTCGGATAACGAGAAGTGGCCGGTCCTCGACGGCGATCTGGTCGTATCGACGAATTTACGAGATCCCCGGCGGATCGATTGATGAATTTGGAGCGAATTTAATTAAAACCGCGCAGCACTCTCGCGGTGTTTGCGATTTCGTTACGTACGGTCGTTTCTTGTGTCGGTGCTTTTGAAGAGATACCGCGCGCGGTGACGAAATCGATCGTACCTGTCACCCACCTGCCAGTGCTGTAGGTACACAGCACCCACGAGAGAGATAACAATTTATTTTTACTTAGTTAATAAGCATATAGGTGCTTGAACATGACGAAATAAATATTTCGTTGAGAGGAGAAAATATTGATTAATTATTAGAGAGAATAGGTATTTGATTCCAAACGGCAACCACGCGGAAAGAAATGATTCTGCAGTCTTAGCAGAACTAAATTTTGCTGAGAACTTTTTGCTGTAGGTATCGATCACGGAGAAAAATTAATTATAGCATTTACAAAGTTTAGGATAAATTTGTTATTGTGATAACTACGATTTTGATAAAAATTACAGCAACGCTTGTACTTCTACAAGTCTTACTATAAATTGTAGTTATCGTAACAATAAATTGGTCTCTCGATCCGAAATTTACCACAAACTTTGTAGAGATGTTATGATTTATTTTTTTCCGTGATAGAGTAATAAAAATATTATAATACATGACAGCAAAAATATGACCAATAGTAGTACAAATATTTGCTGGAATAACAAAAATTTTTCATTTAACGAAATTTCACTGTGATTGTGCAGTTACATTTGCTATTATTGAACACACCTTTTGCTGTTACGAATAAAATGTTTGTCGTGTTAGTAAAAAGTTCTCAGTAAAACCTGGTTTTACCAAGACTGCTGCTCGTTTCAACGAAATATTTATTTCGCCATATATTCAAATACAGGTTTATTAACTATAAATAATATATACTGTTCTCTCTCTGTGTACACGTGCGAATATAAGTACTACATGCATTTACGCGCAAGCGCAGCAGGTACTGCCGAAGAGAAAAAGCGACAGAGAGGAAGAGAGAGAATCAACTCCTGGACCAGTCAAGCCGGTCCGCCGTTCGTTTCATGATTCTCGGTTCCCGGTTCCCGCAGATTTCCGTTCGCATATGCAAAACTCTCAAGGCAATCCTCTTTCGGGGCGGCTTCCCCGTGATTTTGCATCGAAATTAATGCCGGTTATTGATATTCTGCCGAATATATCCTTATATATATACGCAACGGAAACCAAGCGGTATTCGAGCACCGCGGGGACCACGAGTCGCCGATCGCGCGCATCGACTTGGACTGGCTATGATGGATCTGGTCGCGCGTTCGTGGACGCGGCTACGAGTCGGTAAACCGCGGGATACCGCGGGCTGCCACTGATGATGATACCAGTAATGATACCGATAACGACGCGGATGCGTATCCATACGTACGCCGCTCGTTGAACAGCCTCAGTCAAAGCGGCGTGCCTCGCAATCACACACCGATCTACCATTGTCCGCGCTATCGAGAATCGATCTCGGTTAGCTCCTGCAGTATCGCGCGGCGTATGAGTAGGTGTGTAAGTATACGCGGGTGTAGCTGTATAATATACGTAGGTGTTTATATAGATCTGCGAAAAAAGTTAAGTGAAAGGGAAAGTATTCTCCTTTCGTCTTGAAATTCTAAACTGAGAAAATGTGTTGAATTTTTAATATATTTTTATATAAAGCTTCTTTCCAATACATGTAATTATGAATATTAATATACTCCTTTGTGAAATTGGTATTAAATATTTGTCGAATTTATATAATTGAAGACACAAGTGGATAAAGGTTTCATGTAACAAAAAGTTGGTTCTGAGATATTTGAGTTTGTAGGCCACCTTCCATACAGTAGACATATGGAATACTGAACTTACTCCGTGTAATATCTGGGTTTTGAATGGCATTAGAGCTATCCAAGATTTACCAGAAGTTACATTGGGACATAACACTTTAATCCACTGAGTGACCTCATTTTTCATAAAAATGTTACATGACACCTTTATCCACCTGTGTCTTCAATTATGTTGCACAGTGGTCCATGAAGAAATTCCACAGACGACACATAAGACGGAGAACGTTGATGCAAAAGATATGGAATAATCGAAGATTATGTGTTACTTTTGCCAAAAATCAATTTTTACCGTCGATTTTTAAGCAAATAATGCAACATTCAATTATAAATTAACAATTCGTCACACAAAAACGCGGAGAACTTAATCTTCAGAATGGTGCCTCATTTATCGTTTTTCGTTTCGAATGGAGGGAAGAAAGGATTTGTCATGAAAAATTACCTTCCGGAAATATTACATCGAAAAGTTTTGGAAAAAATTAATGTTACTTTTGAAATAATTTTTGATTATCTGAGAGAATATTCTAATATTTCGTGCAGAATTTAAACCGGGTTAAAACAAAATTTTTTCTGCAAAAATATGTTTTAAGTAGGCGAAAAAATAGTAAATAAAATTTTACCACTTTCACAGACAAGTCTTAAACTGGTTGTAACTTTTTGGAGGATTTTTAAGAATTTGATAACCTAAAAAAGTATTTGTTGGATTATCCAAATGTATAGCTCTGCCATCAGTTTTCGCGAAATCAACCAAAGAATTTTGCGGTCCAAAGAATCGTTTTGTTGGCTCGTATTCATTCAAAATATTTCGTTAGCCTAGCCAACAGTTATTTCAGTGTGTATAAGATTTATAGAAAGTCCTTTAATTCTGACACACAAAGATTCTACGTCGAGTGTGTGATCACGAAATAATTAGATGAATGAACACCGAGGTAAAAGATCGTCACATCACGCCACACCGATAACCGATCGTCCGATTCACCTTCGCGCGTCATTAAAATTATCCACGCCAATTAGACGAATCGGCACTTATATATTCGGCCGCCGACACAGGAGTCACTCCTCTCGGCGCTGCCTCCAGTCGCGAGCCGCGAGCGAAGCGCGCGCGCCGATTTGCTCGTACCAATTAATCGAACGCCGAATAAAAAGCCGCGTCATCGACATAAGTGGATCGCCGCCGCGCGCGCGCGCGGGACTTTAATAAGACGGCGCCTCTGCGAGTAGCCGCGCGTACACCGATACATGTACGTCGCTCGTTCCGCGGTAACGATTACATTGCCGAAGTAACAACCTGGACATAATTTAACGACGTCACGTGTGCGGCGCGACTCCGCCGCGTGACAAAAAAGCCGTTCATCACGAGCGGCCATCCGGTCGCGACGATCTTCCCTTCAACTTTCTTTCGCACGGCCCGTCAACGCGTCCGCGCCGTCGAAGCATCGACGGATCCTCGGATTCGCCGAATACTCGGCGGTAGGAATGCATCGGGAATGCAACGTTGCGCCGCCGGATGGTTTCGACGTGACAGCAGGCGAGCGCGACACGCCGTCGCGTCGTATGGAGGAAGTCCCCGACTGGTATGACCGTCTGTACCTACACGGAATTGCACGTGTGTGCGTGAGTGAGATATCGGGCGAAGTTAGGACCGCGTATCGCCGGTATACTTTTCGGTAAGCGGCAGAAGAGGAGGGCGTCGCGCGATTGGTCAACGCGAGCGCGTAATAGGGGTTTCCCGGCCAATGGGGGCCCTTGTACTCTTATATAGTGCTCATTGCTCGCTGAAAGTTACGCGCGACGGTCCTTATAAGAGGCTGTGTACCGCGCGGGCTTCGAACGCTGGGAATAGCGCTGCAGGGTTATTGGATTCTCTTCTGGTTTATAGAAGTACCTGGGGGGTGCACACATTTATCCGCGTGATTAAGAGGCACGTTGCGTATGGGTCGGTCGTTACTATATGAATGGGCCGAGAGGATTTTACGCGCGTGTACCATATGTTTCTTGCTGCACTGTGAGAAAAAAGTTGGTTGAATCGATTCAGTTGGTCTGCATTATTTCGGGCAATTAAATGTTTTCTTAATTTATGTTATTGCGTTCGATACAATACCCATTAATTTGCAATTGATATATGTTTAGTTATTTACAGTATGCGCGAGAGCAACGTGTACAAAGGAATCCGTAGTTTTATGTTGTATTTTTTCGAGATTGAAACTGCGTATGTGCAATTTTTTGCGCAAACAGTATACGGGGTGGGGCATTTTAATTGAGATACATGAATATCTGAAAAATAATTAATGCATTTTAGAAAAAAATGTTTATTATAAAAGTTACTTGCTTTAGAGGGAGAAGGAGAACTGTATGTCTCATTTTTCATTTAGTAGACGCTTTCAAGGCCACATTAAGATTGTTTTTTTCTCTAAATTGAAAAAAAATAAAAATATAAAAAACCTTTCAAACAAAATTAAACCGATGATAAATGTAGGCAATATAAGCGCGGAGATGATAATTCTTTTGCGTAACTCTGTCCCCCCCCCCTCGTTCTCCCTCTATCCCCCTCGCAGAGAACCGTAATGTCAACATTTCAGACAGACTCTTTTAACAGACCACGCGGCGCTGCATTTTCTCATGTATACGCAAAATCGACCGTACTTCATGAGGAATTCCATTGCAACGAGTCAATATATCGAGAGAGGATAAAACCCGTGAAAAAGTGAGCGCAACCGTGCGTCGTGATGCAAGGAGATCTTCGCGAAAAAGAAACCCTTACGCACTGAAAAAAATCTTTAGTTTTAACAGCAATACATTTCTGGCTGAGACTTTCTAGCCATTCCCCCCTAAAAATATTTTTATTACAGTAATTCTATTAGTTGTATTTGAGATACAGCATTGCTATGTTAGCAGTCCAAGTATTGCTAACAGATATGTTTGATGCAGCAATATGGCATCTGATTACTTAATATACTAGAAAGGTTATCCTAAGCAGATGACGTATTCTTACCCCAACTGTATGATTATACGTAATATAGGTATATAGGTATAGTTAGCTGGACTATAAAACGTATGTTTACACCAACTGTAAACTTATGTGTAGTGTGACTGAACGGTATGGCTGGGTGGACTATACTGGATGCCTCGCGCAGTTCCACACAGTTGCAGGGACCCCTTCGGCCGGGCTTGGTCGGTATTCGAGCAATTTTTACCGGTAGAAGTGGCTCCAATACCGACCAAGCCCGGCCGAAGAGGTCCCTGCAACTGTGCGGTTCTGTGCCCGAGGCATACGAAATACCGGTAGAAGTCGAGTCGGTACCCCGATAGCAAATTAAATATTTATTTAAATATTTTTGCCGAGATATCTCAGTGTTGCATTATATAAAGGCCTGTTTTAGCTAAGACCACTTGAAGAGTCGGTGGCGCAATTGGTAGAATGCGAGCATTCCCAGTCTCGAAGCATCTCATCTAAGGAACGCAGGTTCAAATCCCGGTGTGGGCCCCGCGACATTGCACTTTCTCGTCGCGGGATCACCCGAGCTCCACACACCTCCGGATTTCTAGCCAAACCTGGGGATGGTGCGTAAATGCATTTCCCCTTCTATAAAAAAAAAAAAAAAAAAATCGAATCCCGGAAGGGTTGGAAAAAAAACCGACACCCCAGTAGGCGGGTTGGCAGGCGGCAGGATAGGTGTGCGCGCCCCCTTTTTGCAAAATCCTACTTTCAATTTAGCAATACGGTATAGCTGACACAGCTATACTGCTTGTCTAAACGAACCAAAATTCCCGCGCAATTTAGCAATACGGTATAGCTGACACAGCTATACCGCTTGTCTAGATGAACCAGAATTTCCGTGCAATTTAGCGATACGGTACAGCTTACGTAGGCATACTGCACGTCTAAATCAATCAGAATAAATAACTGGCTCAACAGTACAGCGCAGCTTGACACAAACATCACGATATTGTTACTTTAAACATATTAGCTTAGCCATACTCGGCTGGCTGTCTTAAGAAAACTTCTGGCTGTGACCACGGTGGCTAGAAATTCTGGTTGGTTCAGCCAGAATTATTGCTCAATTCCCTGAAAATTTTTTTCAGTGCGTACGCGCTATCGCAGGATTAGAGATCGACGATCGAGTGAAAGAAGATGCGTCGGAATGAGAGGAGAGTAGATCTCCGCGGGAAAGAAACTCGTCCGTGCGTACAGCGGAACCACGTCGATCGGTGATCGAGAAAGCGCACATTGTATCTTACCCCTCCGTTTTTTTTTTTTTTTTTTTTTCGTGCTCTTTTTCTCGTCGAGGAGGAGCGAACTCGTGGACAGCCGGGCATGCCGCAAGGACACGTGTAAACGCGCGGACTTTTTCGCGCGGAACGCGGCCACAGATGGCGCGGATCGTTATAGAATCGTCGAGATGAGACGCTCGAATGCAACATCCCGACGTAATCGCCCGTCCGCAGTGCCCCGTTTCGGCGATTCGGTATAAATCCTCGAATATCGTCCCCCGAGAGAAATTCCATCTTTTTCTCCTCGGAATGATTCATTCGATCGCGAAATGCGAACGAAACGAATCGGTCGGCAGTCTCTTTCAGATCGAATAATCGAAGTAACGGAAATCGAAGGATGCGCATAGAAAGACCGAAACCTGTAAATTTTACTGCATTTATAACAAAAAAAAAGTGGTAGATACACGTAGGAGTTCTCGGATGTTCCTACTGCGCTGAAGAACAATTTTTCCTTAGAAAGTGGTAAATCGTAATGTAAACTATCACGATTTCATGTTTACAAGAGAAAAATTACTGTACCACACTGCAAAAATATCCGAAAACCCTCATGTGTAACTCTTTTATTTTAAACACAATAAATTTCTCTGGTATCAGGATTTTCATACGGGGATTGAAAAAATGCTTTATTTAAATTTGTGAAAAAACAACTTGTTGATCAATCTCACCCCCGATTATTAATTTCACCCCAAACGACGATACCTAAACGGACCGTCGTTATTATTATCAAACATAATAATTATTATAGTATACAGTAAACAATTTTGTGTTGAAATGATCGCTCTACCCATTTTCGTAAGTTGAAATCAACCGATTTTTCGTGTTATTCCGACATTTTTTGCGTCAAAAAGAATAAAAACAAGCGAGACCCGCGGAGAAGGCGAAGAGGAAGAGACGAGCGCAGCTGCGGTGTTGTTATTTAAAAGTTAATGCAAAGAAATGTTAAACTGACATGAAAAATCACACGATTTTAACACACACAAAAATGAGTGGACCGATCCCAACGCAAAATTTTAACCTGTGTGTAGTTTTTCACTAGGAATCGCATCCATTCTCCGAAAAAAGCGCCGTCAATTAAAATTCCCACGTTTCAATTACGACCCATTCGACGAGAAATTCTAACAATATATAACGCGAAGGAAAGTCTCCACCAATCGCTTCTCGGCGTAACTCTTCTCGCGACTCGAAAAAAACGTAGGTAACTTCGGAATAATTGGAACGGCGCAATTAGCGTGGCTGGTGCGGTGCACGCGTGTACGATAACGTGCCACTCTTCTTCTCCCGCGTCCTCACCCCTTTCGGCGTTTCAGTCGCGGAGAGCAATACACGCGCGCGCGCGCGGTTGGCGAGGCCCTAATGGAATCGGTTCTCGTCCAAATGTGCTGCCGGCGCGGCAATAAAATTTAACAAGCTTCTCATTTACCATTTGCGGAATACCGCGTGCGCACCACGCGCTCTCGTCTCTCTCCTTCGCTACGGGGAAAATAATAACGCCGCGGCCGCACTTGTCTCTTCTTCCTCGCCCCGTTTCTCTTCTTTTTTCCAGACGTAGCGTAAACTCGTGTAACAAGGGCGCGCGTTATCTGGTAGCGGGATTAATTAACCCGCAAATTCATCTCGACGCACCAGGCGGTCGTCCCGGGGGGCTCGAAATTGTATCGCGACGCCGAGGAACCAGTCGGGCGATTGATTTTAATAATCTCTTGTATTGTGGAGCAGATCAATGGAATCTTACGTTCTCTTTCGTCGCACAACGAGAAAATAGTTTATTTTCAGTTAATAAATGTTTGTTTGAATGTGATGCAATGAACATATTGTTGGGCCAAGTAAATAAACATCGCAATACACTCGTTAAGTAGGTATTACGATGTTATTTGCCATAATTAAATCATCATTCGAGGCAACCGTTCGAATGAAATGAACATTTTTATAATTAACAGAGCTATATTTTCTTGTTCTAATGAAATATTTATTTTGTTAATACATAAACTGTTTTTTCAGTGCAACGTTATACTTATATCGCGAAAAAAAAAATGTACCTATACTAATTCTATGAATGTCTCAATTCCTAACCATGTCCCAATTCCTAACCAAATTCTCAAATATCTCTTTATTAGCTTATCGTAGACTGAGTATCTTTATTATTCCTTATAATTTAGATAAATATTTCTGTTAATTGTGAAGGCACATCGATGCTATACTTTTATTAATAGAACTAAATATAGATATAAGTGGTTAGGAATTGGGCTTAACTGATTAGAAATTAAGACACTCACCTTTTTCTGCAAATCTGAATCAGATAAAACGACTGACAATCAACGAATAGTTAGTAGCTGTCGATCAGCTAAAATCAGACCATTGAAAAATTAAAGGATTTAACTGACTGCCAGCTACTGTTCGTCGATTATCAGTCATTGTTACACAAAGAAAAAAACAATTAGTTTGATCTACTGAAAATTACTTGCGGAGTCGCAAACAATTATTTATTTATATCAATGAAACTTTTTAATGCATCTCAATTAGATATCTCTTCTTTACAATCATGTGAAATAGTACGGGATTGCAATGAAGAAATATCTAATTAATATGAAAAAAGATCAAATTGATCTAAATAAATAATTACCTACTTGCGACCCCGCAAGTAATTTTCAGTAGATTCAACTAATTCTTTTTCTCTGTGTACCGATTCTGGTTCAGGGAGTAATTAAGTGTTACACTCTGAACGAATTTACGATGCTATTCATCTTTCATAAATTATATCCCTTCGCATGCCGTCGGCTTCCTTCGATCCCGCTCGTCCTTCTCCCCCCTCTTCCTCTTCCCCAATCCTTCGCTCGTCCTCCCCGCGATGGTCCGTAGAATCTACTCGGACACTCGCGCGGCGAACGAACGATAAATCCATTTTATCCCCGCGAGCTTTTTGCGCGAGGCCGCGGCGGCGTAATGAGATCGCGTGTAAGGTGGCTTCGCGGGAAAGGTGCGACTACGTCGCGATCCGGAGAAACGCGCGCCGCGACTTCCTGGTGAGTCGCGAGTGGTCGAAGGTGCGTTTGAGTTTTTGCCGCTGATTCAAATACAGAAAAATACTCGGAGGAGGGTCCGATTTAACGATTTCGACGGCCTACTCCTCGAGATCGCTCGGTGTGATTACGATTTTATAGATCCTCCCGTGCTAATTGGAAGGATGCGGTTGGTTTTGATATCTCGAAGATAACGAGGAATGGTTTACCAGCGAGAAGATAGAGGAAAATTAATTTCAATTCGTGAAATCGTGCAATTCCCGCGTTACCTTTCGTAATCAGCATAAAAAGTTGCTCCACATCAAGTGCATTACGAAAAAAACACCATAATATCCGCAGTCTTTTGAACGAAAAAGCACCACGCTCTCTTCCTTTCTCTTCGTAGTGAAAATATTATGAAATCAACACGTCGAATAAAAACTTACGAACATCATCAACGTTATATTATACTCCCATTAAATGCGTACTAATTAAGAGATGAGAAAGGATTGTTGATGCCAAAAAAATGTTTTCTTCAATCCGACGGATTCCAGAAAAAAGCACGTATCTTTTCACCATCATTATAGAGAATCGTAGCTCGTTGCCATGCAAGGAAAAGTCACATGTCACATTGATGCCAACAAGGACTTGCGATATTTTATAGCACAGCAACGAGTTACGACGTTTCTCAATGACGGTAAAAAGATACGCGCTTTTCTCTGGTACCTACCGGTGGAATAAAAAATATGACATATATATAATTCTACGATCAAACCATGATTTCCTTCGTGGAAGAAAATATTTGATAGGCTCGAGTAATTATTTCTTTCGCGCAGAAAAAATTCTCGTTCCAACGAAGGTAGGTACTCTTGAATCAAAAATACGCATTCTCTCTTCGCCTAAAGATCTGTATTTTTTTTAAATGTGTAAGATCATATTCCTGATTCAGCACATATTTTTTTGATGCTAGCAATTGAGCCGTTGAAAACCAGAATGGCGTAAGTCACATTTTATGTAGGTAAGCTGAGATTATTTGACCGCAAAGTTAAGTACAATTTGAAACATTTGTCTAGATGATACAAAGCAGATATGTACGATTTAAAATATCTGTTTTGCATCATCTAGACAGACTTTTCAAATTGTACTTAACTTTGCCGTCAAATAATCTCAGCTTACATGAAATGTGACTTACACCATTCTGGTTTTCAGCGGCTCAATTATTTCTCTCGGGGTACGAGCCGAGGTGTAGATACACTTTATCCTTGAAGAGCGCCCACGATACACCGACCCCCGAAAAACGAAGCGAACGAAAGCGCACGAGGTTCGCAGCCGCGCGGCGATGCGCCAAACAACGAGATCGTCGCCGAATAAAAACCGGACGGCGGGGCCGTTAAATCGCAATTAAGAGGCTTCTCGGCTTATTGTGCCGAGCGAGTGACGGCGTAGGTATACGGTGACGCGCGCGCGCGCGCGCGCGCGATGCATCGACCTACCGCTGCAGTGATTCACCGACTCCCGGCGCAAACAGGAAGTAATGTGTCGCGCGGCGCGGTGGTCGGCGCCGAGTCGAGATATCATCTGGATGTTGCAGACCCCGCGCGGAGCGCGCGCGCGCAGCTAGGATAGAGACTCGCCTCGCGCGGATAGCCCGAAGAGCGAGTCGTAAGACGCGGCGTTCCGCGACGCGCCGTAAACGCGGCGAACACTGCGGTCGATTGTTCCGGATGTCGGCTCGACGATTACGTATATAGCTGCAGCGCGCGGGGTCACTCTCTCGCGAGGAGTGCGAGCCGCGGGAGAGCGAAGGAGCGCGCGACATTGAGGAGCCTCGACGGCGACGCCGGCGACAATGTCGCGCGAGAAGACGTGGGTGTGCCTCCGGTACACGCCTCGCGCATTGTGAACCTAATTATACAGTGCCCCACCGCGAGCGTGTAATTACCGAGGGAGATCTCTCGTATAATTGCCGACAAAGTCGGTGAGGATCACCGCGCCGCTGAGGGGACGGGACGGAGAAAGTGGAAGAGGGTGCGCGAGGCTCGAAAAGGAAGAGGAAAAGAATCGCGGCGAGAAGTCGATCCACGCCTCCTCGATGTTTCGGCGCGTTCGTCGCGCTAATTCGGGCGTGAATTTCCCTCGGTACGTCGCAAAAGACAGGGTATGAAGGAGAAATAGATACACTGAGGAGACAGTAATTAGGTCAAAATGGCAAAACGCATCGCGTTAAACACGTCTAGTTATTCTAACCGAAATGTGCTGGTCAGTTGAATCAAGTATCTAATCATTCTAACCATATGATTATAGTCATTCCAATCAAACATTTAGTTATTCCGACCAAAATGTGGTCAGCTTAACGAAACAGGTGGAGAATCCATATTTCACCAAACGGTTTGGTATCATTTCCAGGATTTTGGTTTGATTGACCAAGTTATTTTTCTCAGTGTACGTATCTACAGGTTCCTCCGCAGCTCGTAGCGATACAATAATTATGTATGATACCATCTTGAGGAAGCGGCATCCGACGCTCGGAAGGATATTCCCGGGCAAGTTATGTGTTATGATAAAAAAAAAACGATCCGGTGTTTACCATAAAACGAAAGTGCAGCGGGAACGTCAGATCACGCTAATTCGGTACCTCACACATTTGTTTTATTGGAGAATCGAAAAATTTAGACAATATTATTTATCCCATATTTTTCCATTTTTCATTTTTGGCCTTATTTGAGCTGGAAAATGCCACTTAAAAATGCAATTACTCGTAAAATTGCAGAGGGAAATGCGCTTATAATTTTGCGAATAATTATTTGTTCGGGCACTTTTTTTTTCGTATGATACTAAATATGTATGCAGATTACAAATTGAATTTAAAAATATGAATATTTCTTTATGAGAAGACCAAACGCGCATTATATATTATATCTAGACAGAGTTATTTACTGGACCTGTAACACAGCAAATATAACGTTTGCGGTTTGTGGAGCTCCAGACAATGAGCATCGTCGTAGATTGATCGTGACGGGTAGGAGAGGTTAATCAGGATTGACAACTGCCTGTAATGAAACCCTTCAATCGGGTAGGTACGCCTGATTCTTACCAGATTTCCACAAATCGGATACGTTATATGTATTTGCTATATTGCAGGTTCAGTGAACACGTGTTTTCGAGAGTGGGACACATAGGCAGGATGCGAGTGCGAATTAAAACATGTGATGAGTTCATAAGAGCCTCTCTGTCGCGCATTTCCCTTAGATTTGTCCAGTTCGAGTTGTGCGACAGAGAAACTCTTATACGTTCACACGGGTTAATAAACTTTCTCACCCGCGCACTCCCACATCCCCATCCTCGAAAACACACGATATACGTATTCTTAATGACGTAGCCGCGGGTTACCTCACCGCGGGAATATTTTAGAGCGAATACAGGGGACGCGGGTAAAATTATCCCCGCGGGTCGAGCAATTACGTTAACGAGAAAACGGCTCGGCGCGCTGTGAAAAAAAAATGCGCGGCATAATTGTCTTACTTAGTGGCACACGATCGCGCGCCACTCTCGCCGCGATATCGTATAAGGAAAATACGAGGCTCGCGAAATCCGCTTCTCTCTCGCGCGGCGCTCGCATTTACGAAAGATCGTAATTCGCGCGCGCGTCGGAAGATCAAAGACGGTCGCGGCGACCGTCCCGCGCGCGCGATACGGGGTAAGCGTTTCCCGCGGCCCGCAGCACGCTAATTGCGGACCGTTACGCGTCGGCAATTTTTTTCGACGTACCTTTGTCGCCGATTACAGCGCGGCCTAACGACGCGACATCTCTACGCCGCGCTTTCTTTCTCATCACCCCCCCCCCCCCCCCGGCGGTTTTCGCTACCGATGCTTTTTTGCGAGTGCTCGCCGAAATCAAAGTCCGGCACCGCGCGCCGCGCGCGGCTTCCGTGAGCGAAATTAAAGGACTCGCGCGAGCGAGCCGTCTCCTTGCGAGAAGAGCGGCGCTCGCGAGGCTCCGAGCATGAAGCCCGTTACGCCGCGTGATTTAACGAAACGACGACGCCCCTCGCGCTCTCTCGCCATTCGCCGCGCGGTGCCAATCGGAACGGTGTTTTATTTCGCGCGTAATGAGCGTCGAGCCGAGAGCTGCACAATGATTTGAGACGAATATTTTGTCCTTGGAATTTTAAGACGTTCGCGATAAATATTGGTAACTTTTTTCCGGATTACAAAAACTCGAATCCGTGTCTACATTGAGAGAACGATTTATTTAGAGTTAATAAATGCATTATACCGAGAAAACAATTTATAGTTAATAAGTGTTTGTTTGAATATGATGAAATAAACATTTTATTGGACCAAGGAAATATTCGTTAACTATTGCGATATCTGTTTGGCACAATTAGATCCATCGACGAGGCAACCATTTGAATGTCATAAACATTTGAATAATAACCGCATATTCTTTGTCTCGACGAGAGATATTTATTTCGCCGTATTTGAAATTCTATTTATTGACTATTAATAAACTGTTCCCTCGGTGTTGAAATATTTCATTGGGCCGAACAGATATTCGTTGACTACCGAATGTTCATGTTCTTTTCATGTTCAAATGCAAATAAGCCTTCTGATATAATGATTAACTTGCCGAATCGCAGTGGTGCGTAAAATTTACTTATTACTTCCAAAACATAATTTCATCATTCAATTACATAAATAACAGTGCCAAGAAAGAACTCGTAAAACCCACAAAGTTGACGCACGCCGTGATCTTGATTTTCGTAAAGAGTTGCCGCAAAATGTATATCACATGTCTGGCTGGGAATCAAAACGTACCTATACATTAGTCTATCCAGGGAGTCGCGATACAGCGAAACCCGCACCCCCGCAACGGAATTCCACGATCGGCGAAAAAGAAACCACGCGACGAACGACGCGGTTGCACGTTCGAGGCCATTAGCGTTATTCACGCCATCGTTTACGCGAATCGCGAAAGAAGCTCGTCCCTTTTGAAGGCGCGCGAGAGGAAGGACGGCACGTCGTCGCGGCGAGCGGTTTCATATTCGAAATGAAAAACTGCCGTAGCGCGAGAGAGCGTGTAACGGCGCGGGAGTCTCTCTTCGCTAGAGTCTCGAACGGCGAGCGGGGGAAAGCGGGAGAAAACGAGGGCGAGGCTTCCAGGAAAGAGCTTTGAACGCGTGGAAGCGCCTAAAAGCGTCGCCATTCTCTTGACAAATGCCTTCGCGCGATACCAGTCGTCGCCCTTAGCGAGGCTCTTTGAAGCCCGTTTGCTCGCGGCGAGCGCCGCCGCCGGTACGGAAGATCCTCTCCGCGCGCGCGTCCCACGGCAACGTACGAACGATACAGGCGCAGGTTTTTCGTTTGCTTTTCGTTTGACTCGAACGGGGACCGCGTCCCGACGCACGCTATGTCTGAGCAACGCGCGATATAGACGCGGCGTTCGTTTGTCTCTCGTTTGCCTTGCGCGAGACCGCGTCCGATTTAGATTTCACGACGCACAGTGGTCGAAACGCTAGATTTAGCACCAACTCTTTAGAATTCTGCATAGAATAATAGTACTACAGCCGTAGAATATATTATAGGGGGGTTTTTAGGTCGCTGATCACGAATCTGAAGTCAGATTTCAAAAATTCAAGATGGCGGATCCAATACGGCGGACGAGATTTTCGAAAATCGACGAATTCATGCCAAATTTGGTATAGACTTCAGATTCAAAAAACTCCCCTATACCAAATTTGGCATGAATCCGTTGATTTTCGAAAATATCGTCCGCCGTATTGGATCCGCCATCTTGAATTTTTGAAATCTGACTTCAGGTTCGTGATCAGCGACCTAAAGAAAACCCCCTATACTAAATTCTACGGTTGTAGTACTATTATTCTATACAGAATTCTAAAGCTGGTGCTAAGTCTAGGGTTTCGACCACTGTGCGACGGGTCCGCGATATCACGTTGTTGAAACTCTGAATCTGCTCTGATTTTAGTCCAATTCCGAGGATGCCACTTTTTCCTGGCGTCAGTCTAATTAAAATTCCTATCCTCTCTCTCTCGATGAGCTGGACGTTTGTTACGCTTCGTTAAAGGCGATGATCGTCGAAAAAAAGGAAGTAACGGAGGAAAGAAGATCAGGAAAAAGGCGAAATTATAATTAACCATTAGCGTTGAATGTCATTTTCAGTTACCAGCCAATTATTGTTTGCACACGGAAAACGATAAATTGTAACATTTAGAAAGTTCGTTGGTAAAATGCGGGACAAGACCAATTTTCTGTTATGATAACTATTATACAATTTCAGTAAAAATTACAGTAAATATAACATTTTATCATAACAAGATATTGGTATTGTTCCGAAATTTACCACAAACTTTTTGCTTCCGTGCAGATATTCAATCAACCGTTTCCGCTGTGTTTAGGAATTGGTTTCAGAAATTGTACCCTTTTTCAATAAATTAAGCTTTCCTGGGACATTTTTTTAACGACGCGAAAATGCTTAATTTAGTGTTTTAAATAAGAAGTTGTGCGGCAATTAAAGCGAACACTAATGAGTCAAGGGTTCTCGCAGCAGTATGAAGAACGAGGTAAAGGGTAGTGTAGAAAGGCGAGGAAATTTTACACGTTTCTTTCTCCTAAATAAAAGGCCGAATAAATAAAATAGACTTACCAGATTCAACTTGTACTCGATGACTATAGCGGGTGACACGAGCTCAGCTGGATGGAAGCTTTTAACAGCGGGAAATAGATGATTTAAAATGAGAATTGGTTGACAGCTTTGGCCGAGACAAGACATGAGAATATAAAGTAAATGAACACCTTTGTGTTTCGGCGTCTCGTCTCGGACGAAACTGTCAACCGAGATTCCCATTTTAAATCATTTATTTCCCGCTGTTACAAGCTTCCATCCAGCTGAACTCGTGTCATCCGCAAGCTATCGAGGAAGAGTTTATTACTAAATTAATTTTAACATATTTCATAAATATAATAACAAATGTTCACAATTGAAATTGAAGAAAAGAATAGATCAATAATGATTAAGAAAATGTAATGATTTTCAAAGATCCTAAAACTGACAGAGACCCCAAGTGAAAGAAATGTGTAACATTTGATTCGCACAAAGCACACAAGCACGTTCAAATCGTCCCTTGGGAGGCGAAAATCGACCTAACTAATAACACTCTACCCCTGCTCGTAGAAGGTGTCAAAACGTCAGTCCTCTTCGGAGATGTTCACACCGGAACGGAAAGACATTAGCAATTTGCTCGGTTGGAAAGCGGCAAAACGCCGCAGGGTCGTGTCCGCGATATTTCAGTTCCGACACTTTATAGTCAGCGTATATCGCGCTTAATGATTATTGCATGTAGATTATATAAAATTAGAGCCAGTCGTTAAACGCGCGATTTACGGCGACAGCTACGCACGTAGAACGACGAGGGAAGGGAGCACATCGTTTCTCTTCGGCGCAGCGATATAGAAAGAGGTGGAAGTATAGCGATACAGGGTTACCGGCGTGAGAAAGGTTTGAAAAAAAATGGAAATTCGGGGCTGCAAGCGTGAAAGAGTCAAAATTTAAGCGTCAATGCAGTTTTGCAGCCTGTGTGAAACGTGGATAAATGCACGATAAAATTCGAAAAAATACAGCAAACGATCGTTAATAATGATTATTTGATTATACTTGATCATATTGAATTATAATTTACTCTCGATAACGATACGAAGAAAAACACTGCTCTGAGAAACATAACTTGGTTAAAATAACAAAACACATCTGGTTAAACGAATTTAATTATTCCAACCAAAATTGTAGTAAATTGAACCAAATATTAAGTTATTGAACCAAATACTAACTTATTCTGACTACGTGTTTAGTAATTCTAACTACATGTCTATTTATTCTAACCAGAAAATGGTCAGTTTAATCAAACAGATGGAAAATTTACATTTCACCAAACGATTTGATTACGATATCCAGGATTTTCGTTTGGCTGACCACGTTATTTTTCTCAGCGTGCAGTCGATGTTAGAAATTGCAATATCCTACGTTAATCCATCGACTGATCTGCAAACGATCATTTTTCTCGTCAGTGCCTCTCACCTAAAGAACGGTCATAGATCTCGAAATTCCGAATTTTTTGTTACGCGGCCCTTAACGCGGTTAAATCAGCCAATCATTCTCGCAGCAGCCGACTGCATCGATCAGTCTCCCGCATTCCCCGTGAGAGACGCCCAGCGCGTCGCTGCTCTCGATCGCGGTCGGCCGAACCACCGGTGCCCAATAGGGGCCTAACTCGATAATGAGCCATTATGTTGCAGACCCGCCCTGCTTAAAGTGCTCGCAAAAAACCCGCGCGTATTCTCGACGATGCGAATTAAACGAATTCTCCCGGTACAGACTGGCGAGGAAACAAATGACGAGGGAATCAAAGATTGCTCGAGACCCTCAAGGACCTCCGAGTATTTTAATGCAGCATAATCACATGGGAAAAAAAAATGAATTGTAACATTTATAAAGTTTATGGTAAAATGCGGGACAAGGCGAATTTCTTGTTACGATAACTACAATTTTAGTAAAAATGATGGCAAAACTTGTAGAAGTTGCAAGCGTTTGCTGTAATTTCAACTAAAATTGTAGTTATCATAACAAGAAATTGACCTTGATCCGAAATTTACCGCAAATTATTTTCCGTGTATGGTGCGCATTGAAATCTATTAGATTTACTTGTGATTTTCACCAAATTTAGCAGATCTAACAGAGGGAAGAAGAAATCAGCCATTTTTACTGTTTCATCCAGTGGCGCGTTGAGTCTCGAACTCATTTTCAAGAATTTGCACAGAGAACGCGTTTCTATTTATTATTTACCACAGCACGCGGAGGAAAAAGAACTGCACGAAATTACACTTTAACTGTCATAAACTACGATTCCGCGCCCAGGAAGCTTTACAGAATTACACAGTAATTAGATATTTTCCTGGGGAACCGATAGAAATTCCTGTGCAAATAGATATTATGTCTGGCTAAACTAACATCTATACAGTTTTAAACAGTAAACAGAAATATTTCCTCTGTATAAATTAATTGAAAATGAGCTCGAGTTTCGGCTCGTCTCCTGGATGAAATAGTACAAATTGCTGGTTTCTTTTTTCCGTGAAAACTTTTTCATTTTTACGACACGTGCATTTTTACTTACAAGGAACTCAATTTTAGACCAAGAGATCGAACACAGTTGTCAAAATTTGAATTGCGATTGGAGGAATTTTTATATAAATTGAATATATCCTTCCAAAATTAAATTAAACGTCTCGCTTAAACGCTGCAATGAGCTTCCTTTATATATGTGTAATGCATTGTGCTTCCAACGGTTGCCAAGACTGAATGGAATCGAAGGTTAATCGGCAGACGGTATATTTCGCACGAGCCTCTCCAAAGCACGAAGCATAGCGACTGCAGCAGCAGCAGCAGCAGCAGCAGCAGGTACGTTGCTTTCCTCCTCGTACGCACGGCTCTTTTATTCGATTTCGCATTCGCGCGCTCTCTGTTACGGGAGGTTAGTTATACCGGTTGCCGCGATGTCAGACCACAAACAAACGGCGACCGGTTGCCTCCCATTGAACCGAACTTTTCCTCCGCTCGCGCTTCGCTCCCTCGGAGCCTCGCGAGGAATGTCGAATTACGTATGTCGAAACGCATAAGTCGAGGAAGAGGTACGAGCCGAAGCTGAGGAAAGAAGAAATTTTCTGTGGTAAAAATCTGACAAAAATTTGCACAGAAAAAATCAGTTCGCAGTTTTAACAAAACTATGTTTCGCTGAGAACTTCTCGCTATCATGGCGAGAATATTATCTGTGGTGGCAAAAGATATGTCCGATAATAGAGTAAAAATAATTAGGTACCAAAGTAGCGGATATTTTTACCGAAAAAAATTTCGCTGTGATTGCATTTATATTTGCCATTATTGAACACATCTTTTGCTGCTACAGATAATATTTCTGTGACGATAGCAAAAAGTTCCCAGCAAAACCTAGTTTTGCTAAGACTGCAAAATTATTATTTTCCGTCTTGAGTCCGACATTTGGAGAAACGCATTATCATCGAATAAGTAAATCTGCCGTCTCTGGGTACATTATAGCATTATATGAAAAGTCACTGAAATCCAGTGAATAGAAGGTTACTGAAATTACAGTAACTTTACATTCACCGGATTTTAGTGCTCATACGTTGATTCTCAGTTATTTTTCCTGATTCGGGCTAAGAAAATGATCCGAAAACGCAGATCAACGCAGTATTTCACTGTACAAAAACAGAAACCTCGCTAAGAAAAATACCGAATCACGCATTACTTCAAATCACGTAGTTCCAATAAAGTATCCGTATCGACATACTCGGCATTCCATCTCGCAAAGAGCGCAATTCTAAGCGCGCGGAGAAAAGCTCGCAACAAATGCGCTCGCGCACCGGACAGTGGAACCGACGACTTATGCCGCCGAGAATGCGCTTCGCGCGGTGCGGTAAGTACGCGTTCTTTGCCGACCGTTGTACGAGAAGAATTATCATATTTATAGCGTCGACTCGCATTCTCGGTAATAAGTCGGTTTCACCGTATTTTTACCGCCGCGATCTTTTCTCTCGAACGAAGGCGAACGCGCGTATATAGGACAAATCGCGAAAGCACGATTCAAGTGGATTACCGTCGAGCCGGTACGCGGAGCGCGCGTGCGGGTAATACGTCGTGTGGCCGGAGCCGCAGCGCGGCGCGGAGATTGGAACCACGCGGCGCAAAGAGCCCGGAGCTCGTATCTAACCTTTATTACCATAAAGCAAACCTTTGCCCGGCGCTTTGCACCATCGGCGATCGTTTCGCCACCGCGATATCACCCGGCTAACGAAGCGTTGCGCAACGTGGAAAGCCTTCGGTCGCTTTCCCATGAAAATATCCAATTAAACGAATAAGAATCGAGTATACGGGTAATTGCGGTTTTGAGCCGTTTTGTCCATAAAAAATAAATAACTTCGTCACAAAATGACAATACTCATCTGACAGGTAAACGAGATTAGTTATTCTAACCAAAATACCGTAATAGAGTAAGTCGAATCAAATACTTAGTTATTCTAAATAAATGTTTAGTTATACTAACCAAAAAAACAGTCAGTTTAAGAATTCCGTCCTAGTTGAATTCACTAGAGAAGCCACCATGTTTTTTTCCAAGATTTTAGGTCCCTTTGCATTTCCAGATAAAAAATGTCTCGCTAATGAACCATGGATTCTCCGATAACGGAGACCTTTAAATTATCATACGTGGTCGTAATATAGTTTTATTGATAAATGTTCCTTTAATTAAATGAAATCATTAATTATTGGACTACTATGGTTTATCGCAAAGAACGAAGACCACGTGCAACAATTTAATGGTCTCCTTTACCGGAAACGCCATAGTGCATCAGTGAAAATATTTTTATTTGGAAATAAAGAATGTAAATTCTCACTAACACCGCCTGAAGTTCATTATCCAAATAGACTTTGCTTGCAAGAGTGCACGTAAAACAACAAGGCCAATTCGTCGTTACGATAACTAAAATTTTAGTAAAAATTACAGCAACGCTTGCGAGTTCTACATGTCTTATTATAATTTTTACCAAAATTGTACTTAATTATCGTAACAATAAATTGGCCTCATCCCGAAATTTTCCAGAAATTTTATAAATACCATGGCTTACTTTTCCGAGATGTTTTCCTTCGCCTTCAGCATGTAGCAAAATCGCGTACACCGACAAAGGTCTCGGGTCCTTCGTTGTTTTACCGGGAGAAACGGCGGGGTACGCCGCCGGACTTACGATCATTGCTCGCGAAATATGGGAGACTCGAGTAATAATGGCGGTCTCGTGACACTGAATCTGGTCTAAAGCCCGCGGAGCCTCGCGACCCACGTCGGGCATCAGCGACGCTCGTAAATTCAATTAGTCGGTGAATATCTCCGCGCGAGAGTCACGGCAACGTTAAACCGATCCGCCGCTTCTTCTTTATTCCGAGGGGGGGGGGGGGGGGGAATTCCTCCAGCCACACTTTCTTTCGCCGGGCGTATGCTTTATTTATTTATCCTTTCCTCTCGGTGAGGCTCTTCTTATCCGGATGGTGCCGCGCGAGAGTACAGGAGTCGGCGGACGCGCGGGAAGCCGGAGGAATTTTGTAAAGAAAGGCGGAGAAGTAAAGAGGGAATGCCGCGCGGTTCGTGCGCAAGTGTGTAGCGGTCGATTTGCACAGGGAAACGAATTCTTACTGCAAGAGAGTCAAAGTCGCCTTTTGACTTGGCGCACTCGGAAGCCGCGCTGCGGTGCAAGAGGGATGCTGTGAAAAAATCTGAATCTCTCGGAAGAAAATGCGTTGAAAACTGAGATGAGGATAAAAAATCGAGATGCACATAAGAGAAGCTAGATCCCTTTCTCTGGGATGTTGGCGACGAAATAGAAGAATAACGAGAATGAAATAAAAAGTGGTTAAGTTTTAACACCATTTCACCGATGTGGACTTATATGTACCACAATTGGTGTCATTCGGTCTTATAGCATTGTTATCCAACACCAAATGTGGTCTATATAGGTCCACGCTGTAAA
This sequence comes from Xiphydria camelus, assembly GCA_963678675.1. NCBI lineage: Eukaryota > Metazoa > Arthropoda > Insecta > Hymenoptera > Xiphydriidae > Xiphydria > Xiphydria camelus. Next base: position 32,751,476 of record OY783192.1, on the reverse strand, counting down.
TTTTTTTACAGTGTACCTAATTATCCCAAGCGGAAAAGTTCTATATGAATTATGTATAGTTAATATATGGATTTAGTCCTATATCAATTATATATGATTTCTATATAAATCATATACGGACTATATATGGATTATACAAAAATGTTTTAAATTCTGATAATCCATATACAATCATATAAAATGTATACATCTAGTAATATTATATATAATTCATATACCTAGGACCAAATCCACATATGACCTATACACAAACTGTAGAGAACTTTTCCGCCTGGGATAATATACCGAGACAAATATTAATTAGAAGATTCAGGAATACTTTTATGTAAATATGGTCTCATGGCTGGAAATTCGGTTGCAACTGCATAAGCAGCATGGTTGATTTGTTACAGCAATATTGCCGGCTCTACATCAGCCACAGAAATATTACAAAATCGTGTAAATATCGTACTCGGTGATCAGAGAATTAAAACGAATGTATAGGACGCTTGGTACATTGCATTTAATAACACACGAAATTACGACGCACCCTCAGATTGCCGGCTACTACCGCATTTACCTTCCCCAAAGAAAGTTCACTCTGGGGTTTGTGCATACACGTGAGAGAAATGCCCTCGAATTCGTTCCGATGTCTATAATTCTTTGCAACGGTGCTACTTTGAATTATATACATATACAGGAACATCTCTATACATATATCTATACCTACGCCTCGAGCCACCCACCGTTCAGCGGAGCAATTTAAGTAATTTAAACCCAACCGGAACACCGTGATTTCTGGGGTAGCAGCGCGAATACCCGAAGCAGCCGCGGATGCAAGGCGAAGGGGTTAACTTAAGCGGTGTAGAAACACGGACCGTGACAAATAGCTAATTCGCAGTCGCCAGGACTTCTCCACGCGCCGCGCGGCGCCACACAAGACGAACGTTTCCTAGCTTTCTCATACAGCAGGAGGAGGAGGAAAGGAACTCAATTTTTAGTCTAATTAATGTTACCAAGAATGATCCATTGTGCAACGATACAAATGAATAACGTAATAGTTTTACCCGATAGTCTGATTAAACTATCGACAATTACATTGCATAATAAGAAAAATGTATCTTTAATATAACTTCATGCAAAGATTTGTTCCAATGCATGTCATTGTGATAATTAATATAATCCATTGTAAACTTTGTACTAAGTTTTTGTAGAACTTTATATACAATTATTTTTTACTAGCTGTTACCCACGACTTTATCCACACGTAGAATTTGAATTATATATTTTTTTAAATGTGATGTACATTTATGATGACGTTATATATTTATATACTTCTCTGGGTTTCCAGTTCCTCCTCTGCCAAATTTCATCGAAATTGGTTCTGCAGTTTAGTCGTGAAAACTTAATAAACACACAGACAAACTCACTTTCGTATTCATAATATAAGTATGGATTACAAAGTATATTCATTTTCATAATCACGCATTGGATAAAAGCTTTATACACAGTTATATTAAGTTTAATATAAATTTGTTGTACAGTGCAGAGAAAGCAGGTAAATTATTATCCAAAAACTGCATCTCACTTCAATCTTGATATCTGCTAAAAATCTTCCCGTAAAACTACTTTCAAGCGCGACCCTATATTTATTTTTTCCCGCTGTCCTTCAAGTAGCAAATGCATCGAATACATTATACGAGTATAAAGGTACATCAGCCGATAACGATGCGTCGAGTAGCATTCCCGAACGGGTCATCGACTTCGTTCTCTCGATCATCTATCAACTCATCTCCGCACATAAGCCCAACGATTTACCCGTCCATCTATGCATTCATTCATCCCTTCCTATATATTTCCGTTCGCATAGCTGTAAACAGGTAAAATTACCAGGTACTTCGCGGCGTGAGCATTCATCGCATCACGCTTAAGTATACCCGTGCTTGGTCGCATGTTACATATCTCATGAGGTACGCGGGAGTCCGGAAAGGGCTGACGCGATGCATTAAAAGTGCATCAGCCTGGCCTGCATCGCTTACGCCGAGGCTAAGTATGTACATGTGAAGTTTGGTATGATCGCAATATCAATGTAAATATTTAAAAATACTCGAGCAACGCTTATATCAATATTGATTGTGCACTTGTAATTTCTACAGATCAAAATCTTTTCTCTGTATAGGCATTATAATGTACCAAAATTAGCTTCGACATTCAAAAATGTAAACACCGAGAAAACAATTTATCAATAGTTAATAATTGCAATTTAAAATACGGCAAAGTAAATATTTCGTTGAGACGAAAAAATATATGTCAATTATTAAAATCTTTATTTCATTCGAGTTGTTGACTCAAAGAATCTAATTGTGCCAAATAAATATCATAATGGTGAACGAGTGTTCCTTTAATCCGATAAAATATTTATTACGCCATATTCGGACAAACATTTATTAATTACAAATAAACTGTTTTCTCGATGCAGCTTCCCGTGCAAAATTCTCTCGATTGATATAATAACAATTAATCTCTCGATTGGAATTGCAACTATCTAACGAGGAATGCCTATAGCTCGACCCCGAGTAGCGTTACCACTTGGAGTCCGACTGTACGCGTCGATCGAGTTGTTTATCCAATATCACGAGACGTCGGATCGCCGACGGAAATATTTCTTTCCCCGAACGATTTATGGATTGCGCACACAGCGGGATGATTATACCTTTGCGTAACCGGCGAAGAGCCTCGCGGATACGCGACAGCGAAATTGATTCAACCACCCTGAATACCGGTTTTCCAGGTGAAAAGAGGCGAGTTGCGGAGGGCGAATGACTGGGAGTCATTCGCGGCCCGCGTGTTTTACACGGTGCTCCGATTTTTTGCTACTCCGCCAACTTTTTATCTGCAGTGTGGCAGCAACTCGAGTATCTCAAGTCTTTTAATAATGCCCGCCACAACCTGCACGTTGTATAAGAAAACGTGTATCCTTCGACGCGAAGACAAATGTTCCAGTGCATCGGTGCATTTAAAAATCTGCACACGGCGAAAAGTGCATCAGAATATGAACCTGCACCGTGTATTAAAAAATTTATTAGCTATAAATACAACTTTCTTTTCATATCGAACCAAGATTTATTCGAATTAAATAAATGTTTGCGTACATCGTAGAATATTTATTTACTTCAAATTTTTCTGTTTGCTCCTTGTAAATAAATTCCTTGCTCTCGTCGCGAATAAATGTCTTTATATCAGGTTCGTATTCGAATAAACTTTTCTCCGGGTGTTGTGACCTCGGCAAAACTAATTTCTCTGAAAAACTAAGCGCGCGTCTCGTTACACCGAGAAAACGGTTTATTAATCGTTAATGAATGTAATTTCAAATACGGTAAAATAAATATTTTGTTGAGACGAGAAAATATGTGGCTATTATCAAAATGTTTGTTGCATTCAAATGGTTGCCACGAAAGATCTAATTGTGCGAAATAAATATCGTTAGAGTTAATAAATACATACGTGTGATCCAACAAAATGTTTAACTAAGTATTATTATTCATATTAATAATGATGTAAATTATTTATGGATGAATTATTCGTTCTATTCATTCTAATGGAGCTTCTTTTTTTTTATGTAGGTAGATATTGTCATTATGGATCATATAATTTAAAAAATACTCGATTAATTGGTACAATAATTTATACAATTTCAACTATATTAAAATAAGCATTTCGTTGGACCGAGTAAAACTATATTTTTGCCACACCGAAAAAAAGATTTATCTATATAAATAGACAAATTGTTTTCTCGGTATAGAAAAAATTAATCTGACGACTTGGAAACAATATCCACAAAGTCATTTCCCGCAAGAGGGGCTCTTCGAGGCCCGTTTTCCTAAATATTTTGCAATCTCCGTCATCCGTCATTCGTAGGTACTACACGCAGTCCCGCGAAAGTATACGACACACGTGTAAACGTCCACGCGTATCCCGTCTCGCGAATATTAAATATCCGCAGGGGCGCGCGTGTTTGTCCATTATCCGTCCATTTCCACGCGCATTCCCGTTCGCCTGAAATCGCGCGGGTACCTCACAGTCGTTCCTCTCGCCGCGAGAGGTGTCGAAGGTAGGTATACCTCTCGTTTCGCCGCGCGCGTTTATACGCGTATCCCCCCGCGATCGTAAAGACTTTACGAGCCGGTCTCGCGCGCGACATTCAGCAATAGTCGCGGCGATACGCGGGTAAGTCGATACGCGGGACGACGTCGCGAGGAACGTTAAAATGCAGCGAGTAGTCGTCGTCGCCGCCGAGGCGGGAGGACGGCGCCGACGATTCCCGAGCGTTCGACGGAGCGCGAGCCGCGCTAATCGTCGTCTCCGCCTATTTTATCTGCGGAGCGAAGTCGTCGAAACGTATAAAAGTCCGCAGGCGGTTCGCCGATCCCGTTTGGCCGCGGCGAGGTTCGATTTTTCGCCATTAGCTGAATTCCGCGGGGTGCGCGATTACGCTCTCTCCTCGATTGCGCCCCCCCCCCCCCCGCCGCGCTTTTCGTTGCGAGAGTATAGTAGGTAATTAAGATCTCTTCCCACCGACAAATAACCCGCGACGATTAACCCCGGCGCTATCGTAAATCTACGCTACCTACGCCCCCGTCGGCAACGCGCCGCCGCCGGTGCGCGTTTCGCGTGGTGGCCTCGCGCGATTTTTATTCGTATTTTTATCTTTCGTACCGAGAGAGCCTAGAAAATGTTCTCGCGATAAAAGAGAGAGAGAGAAAGAGAGAGAGAGAGAGAGAAGGGTCGTTGGGGTCGAGAGAGACCACTCCCTCCTACCGACCATCGCTCCCACTGTCATTATACGCGTTCTCGTTCACGAGAACGACGCGCCTCGTTGTGTGCGCCGCGTTATGTGCATCCTCCGAGCGTGCGAGCGCCTCCTTGTTTAAGAGAGGAACGATGCTGTACGACTCGTATGTGTAATGGTTATTATCTGCATGAGAAACGATCGCCGCGGCGTTGTTATGCAGGTACTATCGTCGGCGTTTAGCATTCGCGACGCGGAGAAGATTACGTCGAGGGGTTGAAAGTTCCTCGGAGAGAGGCGGATGACAAATCTACCGATTCGCTGCACCTTTGACCCGCGATCTGTCGCGCGGATTATTGAGCGTGGCTATATGGAGAAATGTTCATCCGCTGTATCGATATATGACGCCCTATAATTTGATTGAATTTGTCAGGAGCTCGTTTCGTTCCGTTTTCATTATTTTGTACACTCGTTATTCGTCTTACGTCAGACCAAAGGAAGAATTAAGGACGGATAATAACATATTCTGTAAACTGCATTGCATGAAGTGCCTCGGTGACGCGTCTCTGTTGAGAGAATCGTATGAAACCATTTGAAAATTAATGTCCGTGTTGTATAACTCATAGAAATATTTGAATTGTGAGTTGAAATACATATATTCATTTTCAAATTCATGTATGAAATTTCTAGCGCGAAACTGAATTTTCAAATAAACGTATTTTTAAGAATTTGCTGTTGAAGTTTCAAGCACCGTATTAAAGATTTACCATGTACAGTTGTGAAATTTAACAACAGTTCTTGAAAATTCATATGCGAGTCGCTAAATTCGTTGCGCAAAAGCATCTATATATTATATATCGTAAGAGCATGACAAATTGTTTACGAAAATTCACAAAACGTAGGTATTTCAATCTTCATGACATATGGTTACGAAATCTCACATCATATTTGAAATGTAAGAACACCTGGTTTTGAAATTTAATAACCTATTTGAATTTTAAAAACGATTTGTTTGAAATTTCATACACTTCTGCGTCTTAATATTAATACACTCTCGTGCATATATCAATCGCTGCTTCATACGCATTTCTATTAAAAACTTTGTAACGGTATACGGTACAAAAAATCCCAACCGCAATGAGCTTTTTCACCCCATAGAGACCAACGGATCTCGCGATATGAGAGCCGCGCGTGGAAACGAAACCGAAGAAAACTTCCACCTACATATGTATCCACGCGGATACATAACGCCTGCGTACCCCCGACTGCGTACATCACGGAACGCCAAGCTCGCCGCGAACGAGCCCGCGTCCATCGCCCACGTGGAGCTTTAAAATTACGGTCAGAGCTCGTCGCGCGTACGGGACACCACGCGCGCGACCGTTAGATACCTCCGCGCGATCGACGCGCCGCGCTCCTTCGGTTCGGAAATAAGTCACGTGGGCGAAAGTTTAGATCGATCGCGCGCGCGCGCGCGGAGCCTTACGGACGTACGAGTACACAGGTACGTACGCCCTACGTAACTCCAGCGTACGCTGTGTGGAAAAGTTACGTTACGAGGTAACGCGCGTCGTAAGTAACGGGTAAATGGGTACGGCCACTGCTCCTTGCCGCGCGCGACGCGATACGTATCTACGCGCTTATTCAAATGTTCCGTCGCGCGGTGCGCGCGCGGCTTATGATGTATGAACCATTCAGAGACTCGCGCGCTAAAATCGACCGAACCGCGCGAGCCCAAAATGACCGCTGCGACGTCGTGGCGCGGATTTATGCGGCGTCGCGCGCGGAAAACGCCGCAGGGGAAAGATTCCCGGGCGCGCGCGCGCGCGCGCTCCGCGTAAATCTCACGGGGCGGCGCAACGCGTACACGGGCGCAACTCGACGAACTACGCGCGTCCCGCTATGATTTATCTGCCGTTTAGCGCCGTTTATCCTTTCGATGATATGGGGGAAATCGCTGGACGCGACGCGTGGTGTTGTGGCGCGCGATATTATAGCCGCGTCGACGTTCTTCGTGGCTTCGTGTAAAGCCTTCGTTGATTTATTCGCGCGCGGTCTAATCTGAGGAGGAATTAATTCTAGTTCATCAGCACCGCTCTCGCGCGATCTTCTCTCGGTCCATGACCTTGAATATACCGTCGATAACACGTTTTATGTGACATTCTTGCGCGAGTAAATCTTTTTTTCATACTGAGAAAACAATTTGGTCGATTTAAACAAAACCTTGGGAATGATAACCAAACCGTTTGGCGAAATATGGATTCTCTCCACCTGTTCGATTAGACTGACCACTCTTTTTGCTTAGAATAACTGAACATCAGATTAGAATAACAAGATATTTGTCTCAATTGATCGGTATTTCGGTTACAATAACTAAACGCGTTTAACTGAATGCGTTTTGTCATTTTAACTCAATTATTTTTCTCGGTGTATTTGTAATCTGTATATACATTCAATGTGTGTCACGGAAAAAAGAAAACGTCAGAAAAATAATTATTCGCCGAGTTATAAGTTATAAGAAAATGAAAAATGAACAAATACAGGGTAAATAATTGTGTCCATATTTTCAAATTTATAATAAAAAAATTACTGAGAGGACCGAATTCAACATAGAAAATATTACGGTCTCTTCCGGTTACTCGATCGGTGAGGAAATACCCGACACCGAAAACAACAAACCCGATCATCAGTGGTAAGAGAAGCAATGTCGCCCACTATAAATACCTACAACCGATCGCATCCACGGCCAAATCGAAAAACAAAACGATCGATAAGCCGGCTACAGCGACACCTTAAATGGCAAAGCTATTAAAGACACCACTCGGTTCTCCGAATAACCTATATGATCGATAGGCGCACCGACGACCGCCCACGCGGCTCGCTACACGCGTCGCGAAGGAGCCGGGGGTAAAGAGATTACATCTCGGCGCGCGCGGTGCACGATCGGCATTACCCGCGTGCGGCTCCGCTCGGTGTGGAAATAACGAAGTAGGCCGCGGAAATTACATCCAGCTCTCTTTCTCTCCCCCCCCCTCTCTCTCTCTCTCACAGGGGCCCGCGAGAGTGACGCGCATCAGTCACGGCGCTCGGGACGCTTTGAAATCGAGATGGATCGACGACGCTCTCGCGGCCGGCGTCGGCGCACTTTGTTCTTTAGGACGACGTGGAATAGCCAACCGACTACCGGAGTTCAGTGGCGGCCTGAGCGTTACGAACCCGTAACTACTGTCGCTGCGACGATAGCGATCTCGGCTCCCTCTCTTTCGCCCTTGTCGGACTCGTCTATCTGTTAACTTCCTGCCAGCCTAGTTCGACGCCTTGCCTACTTGCCGGCACGGCGTAAAACCGTTCGGGCTGACCGCTGGAACGCCTCGGCTACTGCGGCGGCTCGTCGAGATGCGCGGGAGATTGCAGCGCGAAGAGGTAGTCGAGATGGGGATCGAGTGTTCCTTTCAGCGATCGGAATCGATCGTGCGGTCGCTGCTCGTTATAGAAATTTGGATATACAGACTCGATCGAAGCGGGACGTCGATTGTTTGGATAGTTGGTGTCAATATTGGCAAAGGCACAGAGCAAAATGCTGATGTTGGATTTATACAAAGTCAAAGTTGTAAATGTATTCTTGTAAATGCAACAAAAGTCTGTGTACAATTACTCGATATGTAAACTGTATCCGACTCTGTTGTTAATTTTACATTTTCACGGTAAATAATTTTACATTTTTCTGCTGTTAATTTGACATTGCTCTACGCCCGTCACATAGTAAGCACAGACTATGTTACAATTTGCAGCAATTAGTGCACCGCTCATGGTACATCAAATTTTCTGTGGGCCTTTCGCTATTTTTCGTCTTCACTTCCCAGGCGGAAAAGTCATGTATGGTCCATATTATGTAGTTTTAATCATATACGAATTATCTATATATGATTTCTATATATTAACCATATACAGACTATATATGGATTATACAGTCTTTTATGATTAATATTGCAATCATATATAATCCATATATGACCAAAACTACATATCGATCATATCATATAAAATATATAGAATTTTTCCGCCTGGGTTTGTTTTCCAAAATTCTGCCTCCCCAAAATGCCTTTCTAACCGGAGAACATCCCTGTCCTCAAGAAAAGTCACCTATAAGGCGAGGAGCAAAGCCGCGCGAGAGGGAAAGGAAGGACCGAGAGAAGAGAAGCGAGAAGAGAAGGAGGAGGAGGCGGTGAGGAGGAGGTAACAAAGAGAAAGAGACCGCCGAGCGAAGAGTGCTCGCGGGAGCGGTAATTTATCGAAAAGAGTGGTGGCCCTAATATCCCTTAATAGATATCCTATCGTCCGACTGGGGTACTTCACGGTTGCGCGCGTACCCCTAAGTATAGTAAGTGCGCGAAGGGCCTCGTCGGCGAGCGCGCACTATTAGAGGCCCGAGCACTGTTTTACTGCGCAATAAATGCGGTATAGCGCGACTTTTAAATTCACTTAGGACTGCCGCCGAATTAAAACGCGAACTTTATTGCGCTACGGCCGGTTGCCTTGTTCCTCTTCGCGGGACTTCAGGGCCGGTGCGCACCGTACTCGTAGGTATACGCGTGTACACGTAGATGCCGCTCTCTCGGTAATGCTCCGCGAAAATAGCCGCCGGAGTTTCCTTGGAGGATACGCCGCCTGCATGCGAGATCCGCGGGATCTGCATCGTTGCGCACATACGCGGTTATTCTCTCTTTCGTTTTCGGAGACGCGTAACAACTTCTACACCAAGAAAACAGTTTACTAATAGTTGATGAATGTAATTTCAAACAAAGCGAAATAAATATTTCGTTAGAACAAGAAAATATACGTTAATTATTCAAAATTTTCATTCAAACTATTGCCTCAAAGGATCTAATTGTGTCATATAAATATTGCAATTGTTAACGAATATTTACCTGGTCCAATACAATGTTTAATTCGCCATATTCGGAGAAACATTTATTAACTACAGATGAACTGTTTTCCCGGTGTAAGATAGAACTCGGTTTTCTAACTTTTTTTTTATCACAGATTCGAAAAATTTGGACAAAATTATTTACTTCGTATTTTTTTTCATTTTTCACGTTCAGCCTTATTTGAAATAAAAAACGACATTTAAGAAATGCAACTGCGTCATCGTATTATAGGCCTATCTCTTTCGCACTCATTGCTTGGCATAAGTGCATCTCTCTTGCGTTTCGATGACACCAAAACGTTCTAGAGAGAAACACACTTATAACTCGGCGCGAATAATTATTTTATCGGACATTTTCTTTTACGTGTGATATTAAATACGTATGCCCCGATTACAAATTCAATTTAAAAATATGAATATTTTTTTTATGAGAAGACCGAATTATTCCTTACGCGCGATGGAACGTATATCCAACCCTATTCCCACAATTTTCCAGGTTTTTCAGACCAGAAATAATTAATTTTCTCCTCATCTCTCTCTTACGCGTGTAAAACAGATGCAATATTGGGTGCAATTGCAGTGAAAAATTGTCCAATACATCCACGAGATCGCTTTTCCATTTTCTTCGAGACAGTCGACATAGCCATATGATTTTTCGAATCAGCGAATCCTATTATCGTACGAAGCAAAGAATGCAGCCTGCGCGCACATTTCCCCCTTTTAAACGGAATCGAGGATTTGTTCTAAAATTAAATTATCTCCCGCGGTGATCAGATTCGTAATCATAAATACAATATACCGAGGCTTAACGAGACGATTAGCGAGCGTCGAGCGCATCACCGTGACAGTAGCAGTGTCGGCGGAGCCGTCAGAATTTTATGCTCCGCATATAAAGGTGCCACCTGACGACGCGCGCGGAGAGACTCGGCGAAACGATAATCCCGGTTTCTCGCAACGCGAGGGCCCCGCGCGCGTTCCGCCGCGATAAACATATTAACGGGGCAATTAAAAGTGTCCAACTGGACGCGTTTGGAGGCACCAGGTGGGCATGACCGCGCCACGCCCACGGAAGTCGGGGTGAGAGACGCGTATACGATTTCATTCGGAGAACAAAACTATACGCGTTCAAATAGGACGCACATTTGCATATACGCCTGCGTATTACTTTCATGATTACCCCGTTCGTTCGACGCGTTGGCGAACTTTTCCCGCGGGATACTTTTTTCCCCGCTGGAGAAGTATATACGGGATGTTTATAAAGTGCATACCTATTCGCCTGATTACAAGGCTCGTGGCATCAATCAGCTGTCCGTGGCACCGAGGAAAATAAATTCCAGCCCCCCTCTCTCTCTCTCTCTCTCTCTCTGCATTTGCCCTGCAGCGTCCCTACAGCCGTTATTACGTAACGCATTGAGTTGTGCACTGAAGAAAAATTCATTCTAATCCCTGCATTCGAGAGCACCAATATTTTTAACGTCTTTCTAATGGGTAATTTTCGATGACTCGCTTCCGCTTTTATCATATATTGAGAAAAAATTCGGTAGAATTAACTAAACATTTAGTTTAATAGTCGCGATAAAATATTTTCTTAGCACAAATAATATTCGTTTGCCACGATAAAATATTATCTTTCCTCAGCAAAATACATTTATCGAGAAAATATATTACTTAAGCCGGGGAAGTATTTTGTTGAGACAAGTGCATATTATTTGAGATAACTAATAAAATATTTAACTGCGACTATTCAACTAAATATTTAGTTGATTTTACTGAACACATTTAACTAGATGCATTTTGTGATTTGAACCTAATTGTTCTCCTTAGTGCAGAATTTTCGTCTATGGTTATCAGCACGTGGGCGTTTCAACTGAATATTTAGTTGATTTTACCGAATTTTGTTCTGGGTGCATACACCGAGAAAAATAATTGGATCAATTTAATTAAAATCTCGAAGACGATGACCAAACTATTTAGTGAAATATGGATTCTCTCCATCTGTGTTTGGTTAAATAGACCACTTTTTGGTTAAAATAACTAAATATTTGTTTCAACTGACCAGTATTTTGATTAGAATACCTAACTAAACGTACATAACTAGACGCGTTTGATCATTTCAACCTAATTACTTTTCTCGGTGTACACCGCAACGGGATCGACAGGATCGTTTCCATGATTCATTCGACGCTCCTTAATTTTGCGACGCGCCTGTCGGGCGACACCTGCGCGCTGCAGCCGATGGATCGACTGGACGACAAGAGACTCTCGTCGAGGCATAATTCGCTCATAACGTCACGGCGACGCGATCGCGTACGACATATGTATAATATATACGAGTAGGTACACGTACAGACGCCGTTCCGGCCATACCGCCGTATCGCGCGTTCTCGCAAACCCACATCACGCGCGGTGCCACTTATAAACGTAGAGCGAAGACCGGAGGGCGACGCCGGAGCTATAAAAGTATCTGTGCAATTTATCTCGTATTTTATACGACGTATAATGAATCAGATCCATATCGCCGCGCCTCTCGCAGATTCAGTTAGAACGTCCGTCCAGAGGCCGCCGCGCCATAGGAAGTCATAATTCCACGAGTCAATACGGCGAGAACGGCCGTTTTGCCGCCTCGTTGTTATACGCCGCACACGCGGAGGCCACCTCCGAGAGATACGTGCGCTATAGTACCCTACGCGCGTAACGCGCCGCAACGAGATATCGCCGCCGCGCGGCGGGGAAAAAAAATGCAAATATCGCGACGCATCCGCGCGTATACGTATACCTACCCGACGCGTCGGCCCGAGGGGAGGATGCGGCGAATTTATCTACGCCCCGCTCCCCTGCCTTCGATTCGAGATGGTCGCGCTAGGCGTTTCGCTTCCGGTTTCCGGATGGAGGATATTTACGACTCGACGAGACGTACGCGCGTTCGCCACACGCGAATGTCTCGTATTCGAGGCGTTTTCTGCCGGGAGGATACGGCGAATTGAATTCGCGCCGCGGTTTTCTTTCTCAGGTTTGGGACTCGTTTCCGGTTTCTGCCCAGGCGGAAAAGTTCTATATATTTTGTATACATAATCCATATGTGGATTTGCTCATATATGGATTTTGCATAATTTCTGTATTAATTAGACACAGACTACAATATGGATTATACTTAACATTCAAAAATCTATATATAATTCTTATATGGTTAATATAACATATTATAGAAGAATATAACATATTATATATGTTAAACGTCCGACTGGCGCGAGAGCTCCGGTAAGACTAATTCATAAAGTTCTTATATTGTTGAAATTTCTGGTAGAAAGCTTATGTCTCTCCCCTTAAGCTTTTCAACCTTAGCGCAGTAAGCTATAAATGTCATTTTTGCCAAAAATTGAACTTAGGAGGTTTTCAAAGTAAGGCATCGATATGCATTTCATCACCAAGTATCAGAAGACAGGAACGACTTGTCATAGTTTAACCTGCCAACTTTATATTTTGAATTGTGATTTCAGTGCCCTCAAAAGCTCAATAACTCTTTCAAAATTCTTACCAAGTCAAATGCCGCCCTCATGGCGACCATACATGCACAGCATGGAAGAATGTGATGCGCGGAGAAGCTCCGCCAGTATTTCTCGAAAGAGAGTTCGCCATCTCATGGCGGAGCGTTTCCTCCCGGAGTCGGCCTGTGGACTCGTCAGTAAGACTAGGCCGGCTCCTGCCTTAGACGCTCTGCGATCCTCTTATGTAGTAACTGCACCGTCGTTGGACTACCGAGAGCCGAGAGAGAGCAGCGCCACCTGGTATCGGGCCGCCACAGTTCAAACAAGTCTTCGAGGATATTTACAAGTTTTGTTACTTTAATTCCATGTTAGCCCTCTGTCGGTCTCACCCTGATGAAGTGGTCCAACTAACCCGGCTATTAAGTGTTAGTTGAGCCACAGTATCGTATTTATTATTTCTTGCAACTGCATTATGCTTATGTTCTCATGCAACTTTCTAATAAACACTCGTATAGAATTGTTCTCTTAACGGGATTTTAATATTTATGAAAGCATACATTTATGGAAAAAGATACTACACTAAAAAAGTGGTCCAACTATCCCGGACTTACCCTATTGATTCGGTCCACCGAATTATTTCTTTCGCCATAACCAAGTATCTAAACGTTTATTAACATTCTCGCTGCCACGGGAATTTTTGAAAACCATCCCTTGTGCGTCGTCAGCAATACACGTGACGGCGAGAGTGTTAATTATGTACTCGTAAATAAACTGTTCTCTTGGTGTAGGATATTTCCGAAGTCCGTGTTGGTAACGCCCTTCCCTCCCTCCTCCGCAAGGAGGCTTCGCGTGTGTCACACCGGATCGCTATAATCCGCGGCAATTACCACTAAATGCCATTCTCGGCGGTGAAAAGTGAATCGTGCAAAACGCTTGAACCCTTTCCGCGAACGTTCGCTCCCCGCGCGATAGTCTGGGCCGCGTTTATGTTTACTCGACTGGCGAAACGCTTTCGCGGTCCGTACAAGGTTACGAGAAAAATCCAGGAGCGTTTTACAGGCGTGCACAGCCTCATCGCGTGGAAAGCTTCTCGCGCGCGAGAATCCGAGAAAATAACCCCCGCGGCCTCGGTCATCTTCACGGACAAAACTCGCGCGGCATCGCTATCCCGCGCGGATACAATTCCGAGAACCGCGCCTCGCACTCGAGAAAACACGCGAAATTACCCATTTATTGCGTGCATAAGTAGGATACGTACCACGCGGCACGGCTGCAGGTGAGAATACTTAAACGTGTACGTATACGCGAGACGCGCCGCGCCCATACCCGCGGAAGGGACCTGCAGGTAGCGTAAGCATAATAGCCGTCATTAAAATAATTATCGAACCTCGCTGCGTAAGCAATCGATAACATAATTGATACCGCGTGCCGTGATTTTTACTTCCCCGCCGAATACCTGGCGTACCACCCCCCCGTAAAAACGGCAGCAACGATGGAAAGCACGCCTAGGGGTATCGAGTAATTATTTCTGGAGCGAGAAAGTTCTTGCCATCGAAGCCTAATTGTTATTAATCATTAGTAATCATTCTTCTCGGTGTACGTTAATTATAATGTAACTATAAATAAACCACGCAAGGAATGAAAGAAAAAATTATTTTACAGTTTCAACAAAACTAGATTTTGCCGAGAATTTTTTCCTACTATGACAGAGCAAATGTAATTGCAATCGTAGTGAAATTTTTGTGGCAAATATATTTGTCAACCCAGTAAATATTTTCACGATATTATTGGACACATCTTCGCAGCCACAGATAATATTTTTGTCATGACAACAAGAAGTACTCGGGAAAACCTAATTACGCTAAAACTGCAAAATCATTTTATTCCGTGTACGTACGAGATGCAGTGCATCGCGCAGGGCAAAGCTATGCGATATCCGGCATTACAGAGGGAACCAGCCCCCCCCCCCCCCCCCGTCCGAGAGGGTTGCCGTCGATCGACCCCCGCCGTTGCCCGCGCAACGCACGACGCTCGCGGATTTGTACGTAAAGCTCGAATCGAGCGCGAGACAGGCCTGATAAATTATGCATCGCTCGCCCTTCCGCGGGCATTAAGCCGACTCCGCGAGCATTGTCTTCGACGGCCGCTGGGAGGCACACTTGGCACTCGCCATTGTTGCCCGCGAACGTAACCTTTGTCTCCGATAATAAATGGCCGCCTTGTGCTGGGAACCCGGCGGGTCTGCCCGTTCGATAAAAACGAATGGAAGCTGACCGCGGCCATTTTAAATAATGCAAAGTAGCGAAAGCGCGCCGCGGAAATCACGCCACGAGCTTTTTCTATCACGCGAGCGCGAGTCGAGGTTCGAAACTGCGCTCTAACTGCATCGATTCGTACCTGCATCCGATGTTGCATACCCGCCTTCTAGAAAAAGCACAGTATCCAAACGCACGTGACCCACGGAAAAATCGAATGCACAGATCGACCCATAAATACAGGGTGGCTACAGAAACTTGACTACATATCTGTAGCTCAGAGCCGAACTATGTTAAGTCCAAAATTGTAGTTTTGAGATAATTGAGTTTAAAATACTTAATGGAATGTTTGGTATAACTTGACATATAAAACCCATTTTCGGCAAAAATAGACTTAACATAATTTGACGCTCTGAGGTACAGATATATAGAATTCTCTGACAACTCGCTGACTTTTCCCGGTTTTTTCCCGATTTTCCCCTGGCTACTTTAGATATACTTGTAAATATTAGTACTTATATATTTTTTGTTCGTATTAGGAGTTTTTTATACTCATAACAAGAACATCCGGTTCCAAAGAAGTTTATACGCTAAGAAAGTAACGCGGATCATAGAGACCCTAATTCTAGTTGATGTGACACACGTGCGTTAATACAATGACAAAAATAACTTGGTCAATCTAACCAAAATCTCGGAGATGCCATTCTGAAGCAGCAGCGCAAATTGCATCGTGAAATGCATCAAAGGTGAAATTTCGAGATATGAACTCCATTTTATTTATAATTTCCAGTAAAAATCCAAAATTCCCTGACGTTTCCCTGACATTTCCCGGTTTTCCAGGTCTGTCGCCACCCTTTTTTTTTCCTATAAATATTTCCTCCGCAAATTGAAGAGGGAAGCTCTCTCGATCGCGATCGACGATGCACTTTCCAAGCGCACTCCGCTTGCGCGCTCGCCTCATAAGCGTCTTCCGCGGATATAATACCCGTAACATTCTTTATCAGATCCGCCTATTTCTATAGCCGCTCCTTGCAAACTAGACCTATTCCTGCACCTCGGCTAACCCCATAACTCTTGATAGACGCATCTCGGATGCGCGCAGCATAACCGCGAGGCTAGATATCGCTCGATGGACTCGAGTATAAATAAATAACGCCCCGCGCGCGCCTACAGATATTCTATCTCAGAAATTGACTGCAGGCAAAATGCGACTCTCTCTCTCTCTCTCTCTCTCTGCATCTATCGAACGTGTTAGCGGATCGCGCAACCTGCAACCGATGCATGCATACATGTACCGCTCCAGCCTCTAGGTGCCAGCAGATAATCCCGTAAGATTCACAGGCCTATCGGATGCACGTCACGTTCTACTATTGTACTATATAGGGATGCATATACCATCAGGTATCCCAGAATGTGCACCGCGATAAGATGGATTACCTGGCTGTAACAAGCGGATATTTGCGCACCAATCGCAGAAGCGGAGGATGCATTCGACTGCATTGGCATGCAGCCCGTCTAATGCCCGCGTTATTAAGAAAAATGAGATTATCCCTTTCCCCCCCCCTACAGTGAGAACAATTCGTTTGTAGTTAATAAACGTACACTTGGATATGGCGGAATAAATATTTCGTTGTGACGAGAAAATCTTTATTAATTGGAATATTTATTTTATATAGATATTAGGTAAAAAATATCCCATCTCGATATTCTTCCATTTCATCCTTCCTACACTGAGAAAACAATTTGTTCGTAGTTGATAAACGCATACTTGGATATAGCGGAATAAATATTTCGTTGTGTGACGAGAAAATATTTATTAATAATTAGAATATTTACTTGATTCCAAATAATAACCAATAACATCTGTTTGTCTGAACGAAATATTTATTTCGTCAGTTTTGAGTAGATAGTCGCATTTAAAACTGTCAATGAACTGTTCTCTCTGTGTATGCGTTCGATTTACGGAAACGATCCATCATTTTCTTCACTGAGAAAAAAATTTACTTGATCGAAATAAACGTGCTTTTGGATAGTCCTAAGAGCATATTTATTCGATTCGAATAAACATCGATTTGATCCACATAATATTCAATTAAATCAAGAATACCTACTTATATTCGTCCAATCGATATTCATTCTAATCGAATAAATATAGTCTAAGGACTATTAAAATTTTTTTTTCTCAGTGTTCCAGCATCCATTTCTGTACCGTTTCACCCCGTCCTTCAGACCAGAGCGCCTCGACATCGAGTTCCGCCCGCGGCGGGAGAACGAGAAGAGCGTCAGAATTTATATCGCGATTCGCGCGGATTCCGGAGGGACGAGACTATGCGTATAAATACTTTAGAAGCGCGTACAGCGTGCCACGCGAATACCCATACGGAGGAGACGCAAGAAGAGCGTCGGAATTCATCGTGCGATCCACGGCCGATTCTCGCCGGATCACTTCGACGAACGAGTATGCGCACCGATATTTGTTTCACAAATTGACTGGAAGCGCGACTCGGCGCGGGCGCATCGTCCGGGGCTGATGCCCGCGACACGCTGGCACGCCGCATCGCGGGACACCTATATACACGCATCGCGCGCGGTATAGCCCGGGAATACGAGCGCGAGCCCAGCGCCGGTGCAATAAATGCCAGCGGCCTTTCGCGACGTGATTTTATGGCACGATTAAATGATTTTTCGTTCCGTCGGGTCGCGGCGGGAAGGTGCGGGCCCTGAGTCGACTTGTGTCCCCTCCGAGAGGAAAGGGAGGAGAGGCGACACGTCTCTGCAGCGCGCGACTGTCAGTCACACGCTGCACCTACTCGCCTCGTCGTCGTCGTCGTCGTCGGACTGCAGGCGTCTCGAAGCCGCGACAAGGGCGGATATTGACGGCCCCTTTTCCTTCTCGCGTGTCTCTCGCGCTGCGGGGAACGATTCTCTCCGATATTCCATGGTGGCGCGATCGTGGATCGGCCGGGGCTGGCAATAAATTGCGCCCGCGAAGGAGGAGATCGCGGCGGACTTGAATTTAACGACTCGTATGGGCGAAAGGTCGTGTTTCGCGGATTATGTAATATCTTCTCCTGCGCGGTGAGTGAAGAAATTACGAAACGGGGTAATTTCTTTCGTCGCGTTAACGTCAGAATTGAAAATAGCGGAAAATGCGTCGTTTCAACTGTTTTCGCTTATCGTTTGCAAATAAATAATTAGACGTTGCGAGCAGTGAATTGCATACACCGAGAAAACAGTTTATTAATAGTTATAATAAATATAATTTAAAATACGGCGATATAAATATTTCGTTAGAACAAGAAAATATATGTTAATTATTATAATATTAAAATCTTCGTTTCATTCAAATGGTTGCCTCAAAGAATTTAATTGGTTTAAATATATATCGTAATAATTAACGAATAATTACTTGATCCGATCAAATGTTTATTTCGCCATATTCAAACAAACGTTTATTAACTATAAATAAACTGTTTTCTCGGTGTAATTTTACACAGAGAGAAATAATTGTTGCTACCGAAAAAATGTTCTCTTCAATCAAAAAATATGGTATGATTCCGAGATCTAGCCATGATTTTCTTCGTGCGAGAAAATATATGTCAAGCTCAAGTAATCGGTTTTTTCGTGCATATAAAAAAAGATTGGGAACATCTATAGACTATACTGCAGGCTGATCTGGTTGCAGCAATCGTTATCTCTTTTTATCATAATCAAAACTTCACTGTTCAGAAGAATTATGGAATCACGATTGGTGCCAAAACCAATTATGATTTCTAGTTAAATTAAGGTTCTTTTAACCAGATTTTTCTCTAAGTGAAATTGCTTCTCTCAGTATGTGGACAAATTTATAATCGATTCGTTTCTCTCTTCAATTTGATTCGCGTTAAACTAAAAAATCCGATCTCTATATCGCCTAAAAAGAAACTACATTGATAGATTCGTTGAAAAAATGTTCAATTTCGCTCAAAAAGCGAACTCTCCCGGAAATCCGAACCGCGCTCGGTGCTCCGTCGATTCTTGCGCCGCGCTCATCCCCCGCGGGCGTCTAGTTACGCCTAATTAGGATCACCAGTGCACCGCATAATCGTGTATGTCGCGGAGCCACCACGGCTAATCGTATATATACATATATACGAGTATATAGGTGCTCGCGGATACAGAATCGGAGAGACGTTGAATTTACAACGCCGTAAGCACTGAATTACGCACTGAGCGCCGCCTCGACGGGACGCTGCGGAGCGACGACGCGCGCTCGGTGTGCACGCCGCCGCGCCGCGCCGGTACCGCGCGCGAGGTACATATAACCGGTGCCCCCCCCCCCCCCCCATAACGCTATATATGTATGCATCCGCGACTCGACCAACTGCAACCGCGCCGACTCACGGGGCGCGCGGGATAAGGGTGGCTGCACTTTTATCTCTCCTCTAATGATTCCTCAAAACAAGCTTTACATCCCGCCCTGTCAGCCATATTCGGTGCGGCGCTTTATCGCCGATATTCTCGCGGCCGACGGCGGCGGACCAGCTACAGGTGGAGAACATCGTATCGGGTCGATGTGCGCCGACGGGGAACGCGGGTCTTGTGAATCTTGAGCAATTGAGGGCCTTGGAATAAAAGGGGTACAAGTGACTTTTCTTATATATGGACTTAAGTGCAGATTTAGGTACCTCATGTGCCAATTTATTTAGTATAAAAAGGTTTCCTGCTTTGAGCTCCATCTATCACATAAGATCACATGCATAAATCCTGAATTTTTAAAATCCAAATCACCTAAATTATAAGAAAAGTCACTTGTACCCCTTTTATTCCAAGGCCCTCAATTGTTCACGCTCGCGAGTATAACTACACTGAGAAAGGTAACCTGGTCGATCTAACCGAAATCCTGGAAACCATAACGAAACAGTTTGGTGAAATATGGATCCTCTCTCCGTCAGTTTGGTTAACTTGAATATTTTCCCATTAGAATTACTACACTCTGAGAAAAATAACCTGGTTAAAATAACAAAACGCATCTGGTTAAACGAGTCTAGTTATTCTAACCAAAATACTGGTCAGTTGAATCAAATACTTAGTTATTCCAACGATACTTCTAGTTATTTTAACAAACAAAAATATAGTCAGTCTAACCAAACAAACAAATGGGGAATTCATATTTCACCAAACGGTTTGGTCATCGTCTCCAGGATTTCGGTTAGATTGACCAAGTTATTTTTCTCAGGGTAGACATGTAATAAGAATAACTAAATATTTGGTTTAGTTCACTAGTATTTAAATTGAAATAACTAAACTCGTTTAACCAGATACTTTTTGTCATTTTAACCAAGTTATTTCTCTCGGTGCATCCGTAAGCGCAATAACGATCCCGCAAGCGCGCGTGATGAGCTTTGGCGTGAAATCTCGAAGTCGCTACGCAATCTGCGGCGAAGATTTCTTCCGCGTCATTCGGAATTGCATCACGCGAGGGAGCAATTTTCCAACTGCACTCGATAAAAGATAATCTATCGAATCTATGAAGATACCTACGCCACTATTAAAAGTTTCCTTCGTTACTAGACATGATAACGTATACTTTAAATTTATGAAATTCTACTCTCAATTTTGAAGAACACGTATTTATCTTAATTCTAAATAACAATTTTGCAATAATTTGGATTGTTTCTTAGTTATAAAGCGTATCGTTTATAAAAATGCATCGCTCGCACTCGACGCTTTTCCGAATTTCAGAAAAAATACATATGATGTTTAGGACAGGTTGTATATTTCATAAAACATCAGTATTTTTTCCTAAAGTTTAAGATCAATATTTTTAATACAGAGAATCTTCTCTCCGCTTTCCATCTATTCACCAAGAATCTTTGCGGTGATAGGATGTGCGATTTCCTATGGGGTTTCTTTATGTGCTCGTCCTGTACTATTTTTTTGGACATAGATTTTTCCTACTCTATAGACTTTCGACCCGGACGCAATAGAAGAGTTAAGTATCTAAACTTTGCGTTCGTTGATAATTTACAGAATCCATGAAAACCCATCAGAAATCATCGTAACAATTAATATCTTTGTTACGATGATTCCTGATGGTTTTTCATGGATTCTGTAAATGAACAACGAACGCAAAGTTGAGACACTCTTGACTCTTCCGTTGCATCCGGTTCGAAAGTCTATCGAGTACGAAAAATCTACGTCCAAAAAAAAAATAACACACAGGACCGGTATAAAGAGAAACCCCGTAGAAAATCGCACATCCCATATAGCCGCGAGGATAAGAACGGAAAAGGATCCGCGCGAGGTGAAGCGGCCGCGCGCAATATAACGCCGCCGGTCGAGCGAGGCGAGATAAATCACCGCGACAATCAATTAACGTAATTTTTCATTAGTTAATTACTCGCCGGCGTGCGGATCGACCACGAGCGATAAATCTGCGATACCTAAAGAGGCGACCTCCGCGGGAGGGCCTTAATATGTTCCTCGCGCGTTCTCTCTCCGCGATTCGCCACGGAGAATCCGCGACGGAGTGCCGGCGGGTTTATCGCGCGCGAAGAGGGCGACGCGCGGATAGCCACCGCCGTCGTTGTTGCTGCGGTGAAAAACCTAGACGCGCGCGCGAAAGGCTAATGTTGCAAAAAATGCCGGAACGCACTCGCTTTCGCGTCCAGTAAGGCGTCGAGACGCGTCACTCGAGTCGCGATCTCTTCAAATATGGAGAGACCGCACGCGGGATCTTTCGCGCGAGAAAAAAGAGGGGGGAGAAAGCGTGCGTGTCGCGCAAGGGGAAATCGTCGAGTTTGTGCGTCGAGGCGAGATCTTCCTCGCACTTCATTTGTCTCTCGCGATGCGCGCGGAATAAAAAATTGTGCGGAAGAAGAAGGTGGATTTTTGTCAGTCGAGGTCGGATGAGTGAGGAGGGAAAAATCGGCATTGGTCGGTGCAACGTTTACCGGAAGCTGCTCCATATCCGCAATCATACGGATTGCAAAACTGGAGCAGTTGAGTCCAAAATAGTTGTCACGACTACTTTTTTTTTCTCAGTGTATGATTCCAGGACGGCTATTCTATAACTGAGTGAAAGCCTGTTCCCGTGAGAAGTGGGCGGAGTTCACTGGAAAAGTAAGGAGACTCCTAGTCGCTATTCTCTAACTGCGGGAGTACGAAAATCGGGTGAACGTAGTTCCCGGGAGAATCGGTCTGCTCGGTCGGTCTGGTCGGGACGGCGATTCTAACCTATGTATCTACTTCTGTGACAGTGTGCCGCAGTTTACAGTTGATTAATTTGCGTGTTCCAACAAACGATACACAGTAGTCCGGCAATCTAAGCAAACGCGGTCATGAGTATATTAATGACTTACATAACTGATTTGTGCGATGTAAATTTGTGTCTTAGTTATAAAAAGATATACTCTTGTATATAAGAACTTTTTCCAGAGGTGGTAATAGGAAAAGTGGTTGGAAAAAATAATTTAACAAAAAGCACATTTCCCTAATGCTTACAATAAAAGTCAAAAGCAGCTTAATAATTAAAAAAGATATAGGTATTATACTGGTACCTAGTATTATTCCAAAATATGCATCCTTGAAAACGTACACTTATAAAACGTACCTGAAACCAAGCAAATTGTTTTAAATAGAGAAAACTGATTTCGTAACAATAAGACTGCGAAACCGTAAAAATTAAATACATTAAAATATGGGACAAGAATGGCATGTAAAATGTTATATAATAATCAAGAGCATGCTTCAAACTATAACTTAAACCAAAAAATGTACGTATCTGAACTTAGCATCATAGTAAACAGTTATGAATTAATATGGACTTTTGACCTATTTCAGAACCACTGTGCGATGGTCGGAATTCTGATTAACGATCCTTAGTAATTAGTATCACCGCGATATACAGGGTGTAACAGAGTAAGTGTTACAACGTGAAACTGTAGATTCCTTATGAAAGAAGAAAAAGATTTTTCCTCTTACAAAAATGTTCTGCAGGCTGTCGTTTTCGATATAAGGTAAAACAGGGTGAGTTGGCGAATGGAGTTGGCCCCTCGTTTCTATGGAAAGAAATGGAAACGAGGGGCCGACTTCATTCGCCAACTCACCCCGTTTTACCTTATTTAAACCACGAACTACTTGTTATTAGGGGTCAACACTCAAATCTGATAAAAATAGTTCGAGGTTTAAAGAAAAACGATTTTTTTTTCAAAACTTTGACATCCTGTATATCAAAAACGAAAGCACGCAGAACATTTTTGTAAGAGGAAAAATCTTTTTCTTTTTTCACAAGGAATCTACAGTTTCACGTTGTAACACTTACTCTGTTACACCCTGTATATAACTCGTTCACCAAAGCCCGTATAACCTTCAAGGGTTACTTTATTTTATAGCGGTAAATTCGAATATTCTATACTAATTTAGGACTGCTATTCTAACGAGAAATAATGAGCGGAGAAACTGTTAATTTATAACCTACCGTCAAGTATTAACCATCCTGTCTAATTCAAAGCGCATTTAGTTTATTCTCTCTTAACTCTGCTATCGGTCGCTGTTCCGTCTTGCGATAAACGGAATTCGACACAATGCTTGGAACCGTTTAATAGTATCACAGTCAGAAATACCTCGCAAATCTATAGCTACTCTCGGATCGGAATCTACGAAACGGAACGGGGTATTTTTCGGCGAATCTAGGCTGCACGTGCGCTCGCAGTCCCGCACCATGCTCGGGAAGGGGTAATTACCGACCGCATCAGAAGAAGCCATTTCCCACAATACCTATTGTAATAGATACCGCTATACTTAGAATAATAAATCAGCTTTGTAAAGGGAAGACAAGACGAATCTAATAGATGGCCGGTCGAATTAACTTAATACCTGGCTTATCCAGGTACAAAGAATCGAACCGTCATTCGATGCAACATAACTCCTTTTATGGCCAGGGACGAGCAACGACGTCCTTGCCCACTCGAAAAATACAGTGGGGTAAAAAGTATTCATACACCACGGTGAGGTACCGTTGAACTATGATTCACTTGCAAATAATTGAAATAAATTAATATCTATATTGGCATCAAAATATAGCTTGTACTGTCACCTTTCAAATTATATATATTTTATTGAAGAAAAAATATCGGGCTTCTGTCGGTAGCTGAGCTGCGTCAAAGGAGTTTCCAGCACGAGCAATCGTGTGCTTCTCCAGAATATGGATCAAAGTACCTCAAGTACTGCTATGGACATGCCACAGCTGGTTATTTCAACTATTCCTAGGTGTTGCATATATATCGATGGCGAGAAAGATTTTTCTTCTTTCATAAGGAATCTACAGTTTCACGTTGTAACACTTACTCTGTTACACCCTGTATATCGCAGTGATACTAATTACTAAGGATCGTTAATCAGAATTCCGACCATCGCACAGTGGTTCTGAAATAGGTCAAAAGTCCATAATATTCATAACTGCTTACTATGATGCTAAGTTCAGATACGTACATTTTTTGGTTTAAGTTATAGTTTGAAGCATGCCCTTGATTATTATATAACATTTTACATGCCATTCTTGTCCTATTTTAATGTATTGAATTTTTACGGTTTCGCAGTCTTATTGTTACGAAATCAATTTTCTCTATTTAAAACAATTTGCTTGGTTTCAGGTACGTTTTATAAGTGTACGTTTTCAAGGATGCATATTTTGGAATAATACTAGGTACCAGTATAATACCTATATCTTTTTTAATTATTAAGCTGCTTTTGACTTTTATTGTAAGCATTAGGGAAATGTGCTTTTTGTTAAATTATTTTTTCCAACTACTTTTCCTATTACCACCTCTGGAAAAAGTTCTTATATATAAGTATGTTTTTGAATTATTTTATATCATTTAATAATGAATGTTTCAGTTTAATATATTTTTTTATTATGTTCCATTTACGTTATCATAGTAGAATAAATATATGGTTAATTTTTGGTCTTTTATTTTAACAGTATATCTTTATAACTAAGACATAAATTTACATCGCACAAATCAGTTATGTAACTCATTAATATACTCATGATCGCGTTTGCTTAGATCGCCGGACCACTGTGTATCGTTTGTTGGAACACGCAAATTAACAAACTGTAAACTGCGGCACGCTGGCGCAGAAGTAGGTAGGCTAGAGTCGCCGTTCTCCCGGGGAGCAGGCTGCTTCTCACGGTCTTGACCAGTAGAAGTAAGTTCACCCGTTTTCGTGCGATGGGAGCGCTTCCGCAGTTACAGAATAGTGATTCCTTCACTCTCCTTGCTTTTTCAGTGAACATCGCCCGCTCCTCACTTAGAGAATAGCTGTTTAGGTACACGTTTCAACGGTCGGGCATGAGCTGGGCGAGGGAAGGTCTCACCCGTGGAACGGTCACTTCCCAGGTACGCTCACTCTCCCCGGAATTACAGAATAGCCGTCCAGTTGACTGTCGGCTACCATTCCCTGATTGTCAGTTATTTTGACAGTCGACTAGAATCATACACTGAGAAAAAAAATAGTCGTGACAACTATTTTGGACTCAACTGCTCCAGTTTTGCAATCGGCGCCAATTTTGTATATTGTATATCGCAACAATTATTTTGTTCCGGTAGCTAAAAATAGTCACAACTGTAAGAACTGGTGCTAATTACCAAACTTGAGCAATTGAGTCCAAAATAGTTGTGACAACCACATTTATTTCTTTCAGTGTATGCCTGAAAAATTGCAGCAGTGTGATTTTAGCTGATCATCGGCTGCTATTCGCTGATTATCAGTAATTTTGGCTGATTCAGATTTAGCTGATCATCAACTAATATTCGCTGATTGTCAGTCATTTTGGATCAGATTCATATTTAGAAAATAAGCATAATCAACTTGAGTAAACATTATTTGCATATATGAATACGACAGGTGGATCGACCTGTTCGTCGCGGTGCGGATCTCCGAATGGTGGACCTCTGGTACTTAGATCTTGGAGCTAAGTCTTTTTTAGAGTCAAACTTATCGTCCGATCGTTCAGAATTTCGGATGATTGCATTATTTTTACACGGAAAGAGACTAATACCGTTAAATTTTACTGTACTTACAATAAAAGAGGAACGCGTGAGAGTTTTCGGATGTTCCTACTCTGCTGAAGAACAATTTTTTCTTAGAAGAAGTGTGTTTCAAAAGAGTATGAACACCCCTAATTTTTGACGGATCGACCCTGTAAAGGGGTCAATGAAGCGTAGTTTTGTACCACACCGGTCCCCCTCCATTTAAAAACATTATTTCAATTGCAATTTGCCTTATGTTTTTCTACCCCCCTCGAATACACCCTCTTTTTTGCAACTTCTCCCTCAGCGGCCGTTTCAAAAGAGTATGAACACTGCCTTTTTTTACTAACAAGAACGAACATTTATTTATTTGATTTAGCAAAAATTTAGTGGCACATCAAAGGACCCCCCTGGTTCCTTATGACCTTCACCAAACGCCTTTGCATGCCCTCTACGAGCGTCCACATGAGCTCCGGAGTGATATTGTCCCATGCGTCTCGAATCGCCTGTTTGAGCTGCGGCACTGTTTCATATTGGCAGCAGTTATCATACACACTCCTCGCCATGATGCCCCAGAGGTTTTCGATGGGGTTCAGGTCGGGAGAACACGCGGGCCAGGGCAGAAGGTCGATTTGATGGCGCCGCATCCAGTTCATGGTGTTGTTCTCACAGCGGAAACTGACATGAATCGGGGCGTTATCCTGCTGAAAAACCCACGCCACGTCGTCCTGCTCTTCCATAAATGGAAGGAGATGATTCTCCAACACCACCTGGTATCCAACGCTGTTGAGTTTGGCGGTAATGACCGGCAAACGACACTTCCCGTGTGAGCTGAATGCGGCCCATGTCATCACCGACTTCCCGCCGCCTTGCCTTTTTCGAAAAGATCCTCTCTTCCTGCCTCAAATCGTGCCAATAATAAGCAAAACCGTCCGGGCCATCGAGATTCCACTTTTTCTCGTCACTGAAAATCACCTGAACGCCAAAAATTGATCACAAATTTGTAACGATTTGTTAACGACTCACAACATTCCATTCTTCCGCCCATGGGATTCGTGCCTCGGCCCAATTCAGTCTGGCGACTTTGTGTTCATCGGTGAGTCTTGGTCGTCGCTTCATCCGCTTTCTTTGAAGGTTAGGGGACTCTTTAATGGCTCGCCAAACGGTTACATGGTCAAAACGTCCAAGTTCAACTGGCTGCGTATCCGGCGGCTTCCAATGGTCGATTGTGCCGCTGTTGTCCATATCCTTCGCTTAGAACGTTGGCTGATCTTTTTCGGGCGTTCTGTAGTGTTGTTTGTCCCATAACCTTCAGGGTCGTTCAAAAAATTGATCACGACACCGGGGCTTCGGCCAATTTTTCGTGCGATCCACCGATTGCTCTTTCCTTCGCCTTGGTACGCCAAAATTTGGCCGTTCTCGTTGTCGCTCAAACGCGTAGCGTGACCTCGCATCTTTGTTATTATTAAAAATTAACTATGGAACGATAACCCCACCGAAATCAGTGCTTAATGGCAGTGTTCATACTCTTTTGAAACAGCCGCTGAGGGAGAAGTTGCAAACAAGAGAGTGTATTCGAGGGGGGTAGAAAGACATAAGGCAAATTGCAATTTAAATAATGTTTTCAGATGCAGGGGGACTAGTGTGGGGCAAAACCACGCTTCATTGACCCCTCTACAGAGTCGATCCGTCAAAAATTAGGGGTGTTCATACTCTTTTGAAACGCACTTGGTAAATTGTAATACAAACTATAAACTGTAATATAAACTATCACAAGTTAATGTTTTCTAAGGAAAAATTACTACACGGTACTCTAAAAACATCCGAAATCCCTCATGTGTATCTTTTATTGTAAATACAGTAAAATATACTGGTATACAGTAAAATTACCGAAAAGAAGATTTTCCTTAAAAATTGTTTCCACCAAACTCGAGTAATTGCTCGCTTATATTATTTGTTTTTTGAACGCAGGAAATCGACTCGAAAAAACCCACTCGTCACGATCGGTGTACATCCTCGCCGCGGCCAAATTCGAGTCCGTCGAATGGAAGGTGTGTACTCATAAAAAGTCGCAGACAGAAAAAAAGTCGTGTTTAACGTGAAAACGCGCCGACGCGGTAAGTAATTCCTAATTTCGTCCCGATTGTCGGGTGTGCGCCCGTCAAAGGCTCCGCATGACGAAGAGAAACCGGGATGCTGGATGGAGACGAGGGCAAACAGTGCCGGAGACAAAGCGTCGTTCATACGGCGCAACGGGAAGTTCGTAGGTTAATCGAAAACCCGTGTCGACGCTCTCTTAGCACCGCGGTGCTAACGATTGGTAAACCCCTTTCGCAACCACTACCTTCTTTCGTACGAGTACGCCTTACATTGTGTGAACGCGTTGCCCGCCAGAATCTCGACGCTCGAGGATATTTATTACCCAGTCTCGCTTGTTTGCAAAATTCACGCGCGTAATGCCGAGAAGCGTTGATAAATAAATCAATTTTATAAAACTGACGGCTTTTGTTCAATTAGCAGAATGTATCTGTTTGTTAAATGAAAGGGGATGATTCGATCCTATCAAAGATTCGATCGAGGTTCGTCCGACACAGCGTTCGTTCGATTAATAAAATATCTGCTATTATTAAATAAAGGGGGATGATTCGATTCTCTCAAAGATTCGACCAATGAGATTCGTTAAAATTATTTTCAAAGCCTGGACGTCTTAGTTGTTATTTAAAGGTCAAATTACAAATAAATGTATGTCAATTTGAGTCTAAATATGTAATTAAAAAGTATGTGAGAAAAATTAAAAGACTTCTAAAGAGACTGCAAGATTTCGAAAATTGATCGATTCCTCGCGCTATAAATCGACAGTGCTTCATTCGGCACCGCTATCCTTATCGCAGCGCCAACTTTTTCCCCATCAAAAAATCCCCTCGATATAAATCACGATAATTAATCACTCCAAGAATCAGACTCTCCCCAGACTCCTCCTCGATTCCTCCCCTCTCAGCGCCAGAAGAATCCCCACAGTTTCTTCCGTATACCTTCGCCGCTGACTCGCCTTGGATAGGTCGTAACGTCGGTAGTTAATTGTGCAAACTGTCAATTAGAGTCCGTAGAATTCCGTCTCGCACGCGCGCGCCCCTCCGCGTCTTCTTCCTCATTCGTAAAAAAAAAATCCCCGCGCGCGTTACGACTGGCGCGTCAGCGGTTGGATAATTTGCCGCGCGCGGTGAACGCGAAATCATACCCGCTGCAGCTGCTGTGCGGCGGCGCGTCGAATCCGCGATCGACGAATCGATGAATCGAACGCCGCAATTAATTAAACGCGCTGTGGAAGGCGGTAGTCGCGAGGAGAGATCTCGCGGGAAGAACCGCGCGCCGCGGATCACCCCGACCGTATACCCTCCTCGCGGAGGATACCGAGGTGTGCGGCGCCGATGCCGATAAACGCGCGCGCCAGTAATTAATCGCCCGTTATACGCGCGTACGATCTACGCAGAATGCCGGAATACGTCGCGCCGACGATAGGATCTATCGATGAGGCGCGCTCGGGGTTCGCCGCGCGCGACCGGCTGCGATGTACGCGCGCGATGCACCTTACAACCTCCTTTCTCGCGATCCGAGTCGATTCCGGAGAGATTCCTCGATAGGCCCGCGGCTCTAACCGTCAACTTTTATGTTTTTAGCGCGCCGCGAGAGCGGGGTGCAGCCGTGCGACTTCTTCGAGTTCCCATTATGCGCCGGAGAAAACGTCGAGGAACGGGCGTCCGAGATACTCGTGTATTTCACGGGGCGAAGAGACGTCGGGACATCGATGATTTCATATTGGCTTATTTGGCGCCAAAAATATAGATATACGAAATATATATTATATGTACCTATATGTTTAGCCCTAAAATCCATAAGACTCTTTCCCGCTAGCAAAGTAGTTCTATAAATTTAGAGTATTAGGAATTTTATATTCTGTTAATGTTTTAAAGTTGTATCTAGAACACTAAATTGTTGCATTTTAATGTGGCATGTGAGACTATTATGCCTTCAGAAACTGAATTGCTTTTTAAATTTATTGCAAGAACGTTCTTAGAGCATAATTTATAGAGCATTTATAAGATAATTGCTAATGTAGCCCTATAAGTGTTGTAAGAACGTTTTGAAAATGTTCTTAGAACAAACATGCTCTACAAACGTGCCTAAAATTTGCTCTGGAAACGTTCTTACGATTTTTATAGGACATCAAATTATCAGCTGTGGGTTTTATTTGCTCCGGAGTAAAAATAAAGATGTATTGGACAGATCAGAATTGAGTCTTAATCGTTATATATGTATGTATATGGCTCTCATGTGGCTTGTAAGACTGACAATGAGCCATACGTATAAATCTCTGCACTTATCTGTGGGCTTGATTATTTCGAGATCAGTTATTGATTAGACATTTGTATCTCAAGATCTGTGCCAATTTTCATATTAATTTATAATCACTACCGATAGGATTCATCAGTTATACGTCATTTAAATACGGCAATTTTAATTTCTTAGATCTAAACCGAATGTATATCAAACGGCTTTCTTAGATGTGAAAACCAAAACGAAACTAGAGGTCGGAATGAAAATAACGGAATTTGACGAAAAGAAACATGAGCATCTCTCGACTTTTTACATAGCAACGTAATATATAGATACGTATATAAGCACGTTTCTTTGTTACGTATCTATTATTAAAAAGAAACTTATACGCATGGCTCAGACTTATAAGCCACACGTAATGATTGAGGGGATGGTAAGCCAAATTTTTGCCGTGGGATATTTCCAAGATCAACGATAGTGATTGAAAATGAATATGAAAATTAGCACAGATCTTAAGATATAAATGGCTGATCAATAACTGATCTCAAAATAATCTCAGGCCCACAGATAAATCCGAAAATGCATACGTATATGGCTCACTCTTATGAGCCACACATAATAATTAAGATTCAATCCTGATCTGTCCCATACATCTTTATTTTTACTCGGGGTAGTGCGAGGAGGCGTTGAAGTGCGTTGCCATGAGTGAACGCGAGGCTCGCGCTCCTTGTCCCCTTTGCCGCAGCGGGAGGCTAACTGGATGAGACCACGATAGAGGGCATGAGCTGGCGGCACTCCGCGCGAGGTTTATCGCGCGGATCGTCGATACGTGTTCAAGAATCGCGAACTCGAAGTAAACCTCTCGACGTATCCTCGACACCTCTCGTTATCGCATATGCGATGCGATATTTCTACGAACGACTCGACGTTTACTACCCGCAGTCGCATCGTTCCTGTTTGTCTCCGCTTCCCATATATAACGGGATCGCGTGCCAAAAGCTTACGGTATACCCGCACGGGCCAGGTACTCCGCTCGACATCGATACATCATCGGAGGATCGATCTTGCCCTCGCACACCCAGCGCGCGCGAGCGACAAGAAGCACACCAAGCGATAAGTGTAGGTACGCGGTTACGCGGAAGATATGACGACGCGCGCATAGCAGGAATGGCGAATTCCGCGCGAGAGAGAAGAGCTAAGACGGAAACCATAAACCTGTAGCTACGTCGTACGCACAGATACGTACAGCGTGTCCCGCAATGCGGCTGACAGCGGGAAACGGGAGATTTCTTGTTAGGAACTAGGTGTATAAAGTGCAAGTTATAACGTCGAGGGAGCAATAGTTAACAGGCTTCACGGTGTGAGCCTATTTACCCTAAAAATGCCCTTTTTTGGCACCCCAGGTGGAAAGATTCTATATGTTCCACCTGCAGTTTTGGTCATATATGGATTACATATTGCTGCTTCTCGAGAATAATGACACTATTCAAAAATCGACATTTTTTCCGGAAACGCATTTGTAATAATTATAAATGTATAACCCTTAATATCTCAAAGATACTGTAAGAAATTTAAATAATAGTTTCACGGTACCTTTGAGATATTAAGGGGGTTATACATTTATAATTATTACAAATGCGTTTCCTGAAAAATGTAGATTTTTTAATAGTGTCATTATTCTCGAGAAGCAGCGATGTGATTTCTATAAACATGTACTGTATATTGATTATACGATCAATGAAAAATCTATATATTGTACTTATATGGTTAATATAGAAATCATATGTGACCAAAAGCACATATGAATTATATACAAAATATATCGAATTTTTCCGCCTGGGACCGTACTCCAAAAGTACCCTGATATTGTAAAATATCCCCTAAAAGCACCCTACTTTAAATAATTTGAACAAGCATGTAAGAATACCCGAACGGCGTAGGGCAACTTTTACAGGTTTACTATAATTTTTGCTAAAATTGTAATTATCGTAACAATAAATTGGCCTTGTCCCGAAATTAACCACGATTTTTTTTTTCCACGGACGGTCATTGTAGAACATACCGTACAACGCGGAGAAGAGCTTATACGAATCGACGACAAGCTGTCCCACTCTGCACACACCGTGCAATTCAGCATATATTCGAACGGCATAACGCGCCGCGGCGCGCGCGGTGACATACCTGTACGTCCGTGCGCGGGTAATAAAGTTGGAAATAAAAGTCGCGAGCTCTCTCTCGCGCGGCGCGACCAGCCGACAAATAACCCGGAGACTTTCGACCGGGTACGACGTCGCGCGCGGCTCGCCTGCGGTAGTACAGGAGAAACACCGTGGCGTGTGTGTGTGTGCGCGCGATGGATGGAAACGTGACACCGCGCGCCGTCCACGCATGGGGCTGTATACCCTACGTACGCACCGCGCGACCGTCGTCCTCGTCATTCGAGGCGCTCGACCCGTGCGATACCCCGCGGGCTAAGTCGCGCGCACAGCTGTTCGGGCCACCGGTCGTTAATAACGCGCGCGCGGATATCGCGTACGTACATTGTGTACGGGTGTATGTACGTCGAGGGAGCCCGACCCGCGGTGCCGTAATTAGCATTAAGATTCATAGACGCCGCGTCCCCGAAGAAGGTGGTATGGGGTATGAGGGAGAGAGGAGAGAAAGACGTCATCCGCACGAAAAAAAAAATTTTGTAGAGAGTACTCAATAAATGGAGTACACTGAGAAAGAGAAAAGATTAAAAATTATTCTGTTAGAAGGATAATCTGAGTACGAAAGGTAAAATAGATCAACAATTATCCTTCCAGAGATTAAAATTTAAAATACCTTAGAATAATTTCTGATCTAAGTATTTTACCTTTCGTACTCAGATTATCCTTCTAACAGAATAATTTTTAATCTTTTCTTCTCTCAGTGTAGCGAGTGATAGGTATTTCACATATCAAAGGTTGTCTTCACAGAGAGGAAAAATTAGTTGTATCTATTGAAAATTACTTGCGGGGTCGCAAGTATAATAATTATTTATTTACATCATTTAAATCTTTTTTCATTTTAATTTGATATTTCCTCATTGCAATGACATACTGTTCCAAATGATTGTAAGGAAGAAATATCAAATTGATATATTGAACAATTTTACTGATGTAAATAAATAATTACTTGCGACCCCGCAAATAATTTTCAGTAGATCCAACTGATTCTTTTTCTTTGTGTTTGGAAACGACATATAATAGCACGGAGAATCGTTGTACATCGTAAATACCTATATTTTACCACGGTAGAAATTTCGAAAGAACTCCAATTCCATGACAAAAATGCCGACCGCCGCGGCGTGTACGAACTTTCCGCAAAGACGAAATAGAGAAGAGAACGAAAACTCGACGTGACGAAAAAGCCCAGGATTTACGACGACTCCATATCCGCGAGATTCTCTCGCGCTGCGCCTGCGAAGAGTCTGTGATAAATCATACAGAAGTCCGCGATATTTATTAACCGCGCTAGTCGACACGTCCGCGTTTTGCATTTTCTATTTTGAATATTCTGGGATTTTGGAGTGGAGAGTTGAGTTAGGACATGTGATGACGATCGTATAATAAAAGTTATGCGGAAGTAAGAATAGCCGATGATCTAACGGATTTCTAACTCGAGAATAGTATTAGTTGTATCAACCTTTCGACCCCCCAACAAAATACTTATACGCGTACCTATCTCTGTTTACCCGAGTCGATAAAGAATTTCATTCCTCGCTGCACATAAAT
Source organism: Xiphydria camelus (assembly GCA_963678675.1). NCBI lineage: Eukaryota > Metazoa > Arthropoda > Insecta > Hymenoptera > Xiphydriidae > Xiphydria > Xiphydria camelus. Next base: position 32,716,933 of record OY783192.1, on the reverse strand, counting down.
CTTTGGTTCCCATTACCGAGCATGACGAGCGTTAAAATATTTACTCCAAGAGGTACAGCCGTGGTTAATTACGGAAATAATCCTCGTAGAGCAAATAAAGATACATTATAGCCACTTATACCGGGAGAAAATGAATTTTTATTACCGCGATCCTCTTCCCTCTTCGCGATACGTACGAAATATTTCTTTGGTACAAGCAAATATTCATTAGCGCTATTCCTCTACACTGGGAAAAAAGTTAGTTGAAAGATTTAATTGGTTTAAACTAGTCGAAACAACAATATATACATTTACAACTGCATATAAATAGTCATACATGACAGACTAAATATGTATAGTTGTAGAAACTAAATGTCTATAGTAACTCTTGTCATGATTAAACGTATATTAGTTATAAATGAGTGGGTATTGGATTGACACAATTATCAAAATTAATAAAATATTTAATTGCTCGAAATAATTGAAACCAAATAAATCGATTCAATCAATTTTTTTTTCTCAGTGTATTTCTGTTTGAATGAAGGAAACATTTTAATAATTAACACATAAATTTACTTCGCCCGACGTAATATTTCTTTCGCCGTAATCTCACAGAGAAAACGAATTAGATGGATCTACTAAAAACTACTTGCGAGGTCGCAAATAATTATTCATTTAGATTGACTAAATCTTGTTTTGTTCATATTAATTGAATACTTCTTTCTTGCAGTCACATATTATTTCACATGATCATAAGGAAGGGATATATATTTCGTCGTTGATAGATACTGCAATACGTTGTATGTCAAAATTCGATAACTTTTCAGAAGGCATCATAAACCAAAAATGGCCATTTTCGTTTATGATTGCCTTCTAAAAAGTTATCGAATTTTGACATACGACGTATTGCAGTATCAACGACGATTTAATTGATGCATTTGAAAAATTTAATTAATATAAATAAATAATTACTTCCGACCCCGCCAGTTATTTTCAGTAAATCCAATTAATTCTTTTTCTCTGTCCGAGTATACATTTATCGACTACAAATAAACTCTTCTCTCAGTGCACCCAACCGAGTTTCGCAGCGTGCCGTCACGCTCATCGCGTCTCCCGCATAAAATCCGCGAGCCGGATCGCCGCGGCATTTTTCGCGCGGATCTTATCCCCGACGGACGCGGTGACGGACGTCTGAATGCACCCACCGGCGCGTTTACGCGCAATTCCCGCAATTCTGCGCGCGGCGGCCGCGGCAATTATGCGCATGGAGAATCGCCGAGGGGTTGGGAGGGGGAGAAAAATTCCGCGGGAACCCGAGGCAACGGAGCGGAGGATATAGAAAAGCCGCGGGGACTATTTGTCAGCGGGTGAGAAACGGCCGTGGATCTTCCGAGTCTTCGCGATGCGGTCTTGCCGTGGTCTCGTCGCGACGAGACGCGAGACGCGCCTTGGTTTCGCGCAGGGAGAGGGGGGAGCAAGAGAGCGCCTCGTTCCGGGATAGCGTCGCGATCGTTCTCCGGGGAATCCTGCTCCCGCTCTCGCGAGGGGAGGACGGTACAAATCGTCCTCTTCGGTTCGCGTCGGTGAGATCAAAAACGGACTCGCTGCGAGTGCGCGCGCGCGCGGTGCATCTGTACGCGTATATGCGAGTAGGTACGCCGATCGGCGTGCCACCCCGATGAAACGCGCGTAATGGTACGGCAATGGGACATAAACGCGAGAGCCGGGGAGAATATTTAGCCGATGCTGCGGGCTCTCGCTTAATATCGCGTTTCCTTTCCGTTCTTTTCTGGTCGGATCATTCCATCGTCGAATGTAATTTATTACGCGTCGTACGTCCTACCCTAAGCGCGACAGAGAGAGATGATTTATTTTGACAGATAGGAGTTGAATGAGAACCAATGAAAATTTCTATTCCTGTACTCTTGGTTTGTGACGGGATGTGTGGTAGCTTCTAAATAATTTAACGTAAACCAATCCTGAATAGTGCCGATACACTGAGGAAAATTGTGCTTCAAAATGAAGTAACCAATATTAGAAAGTATGGGGAAAAACTCTAAATAAGAAATCTAGTGACTGCGCAGTTATGAATTCGATTAAATACTATATGCTGTATACAATTTACCTCCGCGTCACTCGTAAATATAAGTCTCACGTGGTATAGTATTCAACCGAATTCGAAACTGTACTATCGCTGGATTTCTTACTCGCAGTTTTTTCTCTATACTTTCTAGGACTGATTACTACATTTTGACACATTATGTTTCTCAGTGCAATCATCGACACTCGAAAAAAAATCAGAACAAGAGACTCTGAATCTGCAATAAAATAAATCAGTAGGTATCAAAAAAATAAGCACCCGATCGAATTCAGAATTTACTTCGACAAAGTGAAAGTAAATGCATAAAATACCTACGTCTACTTTTCCCCAGAGAATTGAATTATTCCAGATAAAATGTATAAAGGGGAATGAACTCGACAGTACGCAATTTCCATCCGAAATAACTCAATTTTCACCGCAACTAAATTCCCCGATCGATTAGGTATAACCGTTCCTCCAACCGCGGCAACGATGCTTCCGCGTGCAAGTAGGTACGCATACCTAAAACTCGATCATGCTCCGGTGGGCCCGACGATAACTCCCGTCACACACGATTCGCCCCGTTCCCCCGCGTCGCACGATGCAATCCGCTTGACTTATGCACGGACACAGGTAACGCGTGCATACATCAAGCGCAAGACGAACATTCCTCAACCGTTAACCGGATCCCCGGTTGTTACGTACGTCGAAACAAGAATGATATATCCGGTTTCAAATTAGCCGGGCTACAGCGGCGCTCCGCTCTCCGACGTCGACCACGCGCGCCGTGCGGTGCAGCATTGCATAGTGCGCCGGCCCCGACGCAGGAGACAGGTACTTAATGGCGAGCGCGCGCGGTTAAAGGAGAAAACACGCGCCCAACGACCGTCCGATACGACGTACACGAGTAGGCGCGTACGCATGCGCCACGGCGACGGCCGGATTTCGCTTCGGCTGCGTCGAAACCCGGTATCCACGAACGGCGCTCGATCATAATCGGTCGCGATAATATTGTCGCGCGCGACAGCGCGCGACAACGCGGACCCGTGGGCGGCGCGCGCGCCTTTGCAGCCGATACGTTTCGCGATCGTCGATGGAAAAAAGGTGCTTTGCCCCGCGAATACCTCGCATTCTCTGTTCTGCTTGGCGGTGCCCGCGTGGTGCGCTGGGAAGACATTTCTCCCCCACCCCCCGAGAGAGTAGACGCCGCGGTCCGACCGCAACGCGTCGACGTATAATTAGACCGGTGGGAATGCGAATGGCGTAACTCCCCGGGCTTTTATCGGTTTTCAATTATGCCGCCTCTATCGGGCCAAAATCCCCTTATTAAAATTATCGCGACGTCGCACAGTGGGGGCAGAAAGAGTGGCTACGGCGGTGATTATATCCTCGTGTGGTGACTTTTTCGAGATTTTTGTAAAGAGCTTTGTCGTAGATCGAGGGGCGATCTTGAAAAAGTGTCCTACGAATTTTTATCTCGGGTTCACGGGTCGGGAGATAATTGAGGTAGAAGAGCGAGAGGAGGAGATGAATTATCGGCAGCGATGTTCCAGGATTCTTCGTTGGGATCCTTATTTATCGGGGCGTTGTTGAAGTTATTATACATCGCGTTTATAAAGCCAAAAGGACGTAATTTTGTTAGTCGCTTAAATGTGTCGAAAAATACGAATAAAATGAAGAAAAAAATTAATGGAAACTTAAAAACAGAAGGACGCATAGGGCATGGTCAATACCTACGCCCTTTTGATATTAAGTTTCTTAAAAATTGCGAAAACTATTGCCCAAAAGGCGTATCGACCATATCCTACATGCCTTTCAACCTTTAATTTCTCAAATTGTTATTTCACTATCTCTGAATCTTCTTTATATTTTTCAGTTGCGAGAAGAAATTTTTGTTACGAGCACTTTTGGCTTTTACAATGCCAAAAGGACGTAAAGTAACGTATACGACCTTTTGGCATTAGTGACGCGATATCAGTTCGGAATTAAACCTGTTTATTTCTAAGGTAACACTGTTCCAATAACCGGATCGCTAAGCCCAGTATTCGGACAGCCATAAAAATTAATATAGCAAATTTTTCTGAAGATTCTTACTAGTGATATTTCCTGTATATATAATTAATTTATTGAAGATTTATTCCATTAGTCGAGTTTCTTTTTATCCCATTCAATAATTAAAATTACCATATACTGAAATATGTTCGACTACTACACTAAATAGTATATTGTGCAACAAGGGCTGAAAGTTGGCGATTGCCGACGAGTGTGAAGTTTGCTGCCCGAGCGAAGCGAGGGCTTCAATCACACTCGTCGGCGCCAACTTTGGTCCGTGTTGCACACGATATTTTTTATAACAAGTGAATGCAAGTGGTGCTTTTCATGCTAGTTTTCAGGGACGAAAGTGAAGCAAGTATAAACTGCGCATGCGCGAGCTCAACTTTTCTAACCTAGCGTGCACAATTTGCTATTTTCGTCCCGTAAAACTAGTATGAAAAGCACCGCTTTCGATGCACGCGTTATAAAAAGAAATTTGCTTTATCCAACCATCGATTAGATTGAATAATTGTTTCAAGTAGATATTCACTTGTTTCAATTTCAAATTGATCGCTTCAACTCTATTTATTTTTCCTTGCAGTCTCATGGCACCGAAATAGTTACCTACACCGTGAGATTTGCCGTATTAAACCTCACCGATGATTGAATGAAGCAAATTTTTCTTTCAGTGTGTATGACGTATCCTTTTATTAGGGCAGATATACCTTATAACTCGTATTGTAAGTATCAAGTATCCATATGATAATTAATAAGATATAAAATATAGAAATTCTTATGACGAAGAAAATTGTATTGTTCTCAGATGAAAAAACGTTAATACCAAGCTCCTACACTGTCCTCAGATTTTTCAGTCGACCTCAGTAGTTTATCGGGGTTTAGAAATATGATCGCACACGCCTGTTGCATTTTCGCTGCCGTGCATTATACGCGTAGCGCAACAAAGCACTCATAATTCTCGCTCTTTCTCGCAACCGAACCTCCCCCCTTGTCTCCGCCACGCTTCATTGCCGCCATGTTGCCCGGATTACCTTGCAAGGCTGACTCTAGGGGCGGCATGAAATTACACCGATGCGAGAGGAACTGCAACCGCCTTTCGGAATGACCAATAAACTGCCCTACACGCACTTGTCGTTATAAAAAAAAAAGAAACTGCGAAAAAAAAAAGGAGAGCCAAGAAGAATTACTTCTACTACGAGAAACGAAGTTGAAACCATCGCAATTACCCGCAGTATCGACTGCAAATAAATGATGCTCATGCTTATCGTTAATTATACACGGAGAAAAAGAATTAGTAAAAAAATAATGCGAAAACCCATAAATTTTACTTTTTACAATTCGTAACAGTATAAGCATCAGTTTATACGGTAAAATTTACTAATCTTCCGTTAATATGTGTCAGGTGTTACGGGCTTATAGCTACTGTTACGAGCTGTAAAAAATACGCCGTGTCCGTCAAAAAATTCAATGTTTTACCTGGAGGAGCCCTGTTACTGGGATTCACTGTGTAAAAATTATTAATTCTTTTTTCTCCGTGCAGGAATAGATATGAGTCATAACACGAAAGGATTATGCAAAAGGAAGCAGCAATTTTTACAATTTCATCCAGTGGCACTGAGATATTAATTGATTTTCAAGAATTTGTAAAGCGGATTTGTCTATTTACAAGTTAAAACTGTACAGACACTAGCTTAACCAGATACAGTATCTACACTGAGAGAAATGATGTTTCAAATTATAACTTTCAATTCCAGAGAAAGTATATGGAAAAAACTTCAGGTAAGAAATATAATGATGAGACAGTTATAAATTCGATTAAAACTATACTATACTCTGTAGGAATGATTTACATCTAATAGATATAAATTATATACGTATAGTATTATTTTAACCGAATTCAGAACTGCACTGTCACTAGATTTCTTACCTAGAATTTTCTCCCCACACTTTCTGGAACTGATTGCTGAGTTTTGAAATACCATTTTTCTCAGTGTCTTTGCATAAGAAATTTCTATCAGTTCTCCCCAGGAAAAAAAACCTGATTACTCTGTAATTCTGTAAAACTTCCTGGGCGGAATCGTAGTTTATGCCAGTCAGGCTGTAATTCATGCAGTTCCTTTTTCTCCGTGTAGGTAACCAAATCTGCGATACGTAATTACATTTTCACTTACGTTATAAATATACGAATAGCCCCCTATAGTTACGATGACAGTCGCGGTAATCGTGTCCGTCGAGTCAATCATTTCCCCGAATTAAAATAAAAGCCTACCACAGCTCGTGTCGCAGCTCGGACCGTAATTATCGCAAGTGCAGTCGTTGCAGCGTACCCGCGCTCCGTACACTTATCTCCGCCGATACGATTATTAAGGAAGCCCACTATATTCGCGCGCGATCGACCGCGGGCATGAAATTCGAGAAATCGACAGCGACGGAGTTTTGATCGATCTGCGCGACGACTGCAATCGGCGCAACGACTCTCCGCAGTCGTTGGCTCGGGCGAAAATGTAACGTCGTGGTACGATAGTAATCATTACGGCGGCTACGGGCTGAGCCGCTCAACGGACCTTTTATTATATATATAATACATATATGTATGTATCTACACGTAATCGAAGGCGCGTGTCCCGCGCAGTTGCACCGCGTGCGGATTCGAAAGCGCGGCTGCGCATCCGATCACACGAAGTAACTCTCCCCGGGTGCAAAAACATCTGCATGCGATCGTCTTCGCGTGATTCCCTCTCCGATGCTCGTCCTCCGTTGGCCGCGCAATTTTGCATAATTATTTCATTTCGAAGTTTGCCCTGAGCGCTCCTTGTGCATATACCGGCGCGGTGTACGTTTCGAGAACGCCCCGACTGATTCGCCCGCGCGATAATCATAACCGCCCGTTCATTACGTAGATTCCCTTCGATATCGGTATCCCCCGGCGCCGCGTGCGCATCGCGAACCGTATAACGAGACTACCGCACGCGCTTCTCGCTGGGTCGACGCGATGCAACATTGTATGCGCTCGTGCGAGAGGGGCGTCGCGATTAGTTTTATTACAGAAATAAATATACCTGTACATATGTGTACAGGTATGCGTGCGTGGTTTTCGTTGCTCATACGATCGCGCGGAAAAAAAAAAGTATAGCTTAAATCTGGCTACGAATCCTATCCCAGATTTTCAGCCAGACAATTTTTTTCGTATCGGCTGAAACGTAAAATTTACTCGACTTACCTACATATATCATTTTTATTCAATTTTGGTATACCGTATGTCTGACGGCAAGCGCAACAGGAGCTGTAACCTAAAATTTGACTTCGACAGTGTTTGGAGGGTGCTCAAGTCACTCACAAATAAGAAATAATTGACAGCTATCGAGAAATCAGACATTTTGACACTTTTCGCCCTTACGCTGTGCGAGCAGCGTTTATGAGTGACTCGAGCATCCTCCAAACACTGCCGAAGTCAAATTTTCAGGTCACAGCTCCTGTTGCGCTTGCTGTCAGACATACGGTATGGATTCTTCATTATAAAACTATAATTACTGGTTTGGTACTAGAGCATAGTTAATTAGTAATAATTTAAGAGTATAAAATAATTGATTGAAATAATATCAACTGTCAAGAACAGACATCGACTACAGCATAATCTCGTAAAAACAACTGAACTCTAATTGAAGACTGCATCGTTTACCAACTGAAAATCTGGGGTACGACCCGTAGCCATACTTTTTTGGTTCAACATCTCCCACACTTTAGCTATACTTTTTTTTTTCTACACGGGGTGTTTAATGCAATCTATCGGCAAAATTCTTCGATATTTCTTTTAGATTTTTTTAGTGGAAAAATTACATTTTTCCTAAATCACATAAATGTGTGGATCCAGTAAAGCGTTGACCGCGACGATCATCCCCTTGGACGGAGACTCTCTTGTGCAGATAGAACTTCCAGATTGACAAGGAATAATCAACGATAAAAATGTAGTGGCACCTTAAAAGATTCATCTTTTAAAAAAGATTTCGGATGAGTTATGACACCGAACTCGATAAACCTACGACGGCCGGATTATTCTACAAAAAATGTAAATTCTATATTTTGTGTGGAACGAAACAGAATTTTGCTTCTGTCGCCAACGGCAGAGAGAGAGAGAGCGATGATTTTGCATCCCTTGGAAATAGAGCACCCCGCGGCACGCGTCCGTGTAGAAATTAAAGGCTGGAATACTCAAAATTACCAATATTGTATAACACATTCTTTTTCACAAGTATCGACCTGATAACCGTGTTTTCCGTAATCAAAAATACATAAAATAAGTAGATCGGATATTCGACTCCAGAGATTTCGATTTCCCGCCAATCCCGAATAAAACGCACTCGTCCGACGCTCGAAACGAGCTCACACGAGCAACCTTGACGCCGCGGCGCCAGGTTTTCGCTAATATCCCTGCACTTCGCGAGACGATTAGCCCAGATACGCCGAAGGGGCCTGATTATTATTGCCCGCCTTGGTAACGAGTGAAAGTTACGTAACCCATCGACATACGAGCTAGCGGACACTCCCCCATTATAAAATTCCAGGCTAATAGGCTTCCGGTAAACCGCGCGCGTGTTGGTGGGCTCGCGGGTCGAAACCGTCCGACGCCCTAAATTCCACCGAGTCAACCCCTTTTTTCGCGACATTATCACATGCGTACGAAAGTACCCAGTGCGTGACATATTCACAGGAAGCCGATATCAACATTCCTCGGGGTCCCTTTTCAAAGCGGACGGTGGTGGCATAAGCGAAGCGTTTATCAAGACTGATATAATAAATTGTACTGTCTTTACAATAAAAAAAAGGCATGCATAAGGGTTTTCGAATGTTCCTACTGTGGCGAAGAACGATTTTTCCTTGGAAGCTGGTAAATTAGCTTATAATGCAATAAAACTATCATATGATGAAATATTTTCGAAAGAAAAACTACTCTACCAGACTAAAAAAAACATCCAAAAAACCTTATGCGTACACTGAGATAAATAATTTCTAGTATCGAAAAAATATGCCCCGACTCAGGAACATATAATCTAAAAAATTGTTAAAATTACAGATACTTGGTCGAAGAATATACATATGTAGGTATATTCTTGATTCACAAGAATACCTTCATTGTGTGAAACAAGAAATTCTTCCTGCGTGAAAAATGCAATTACTCGGGTCTATCAAATATCTTCTTGCACGAAAAAAACTAAATTTTCATCCTGGAATTACATTATGTTTTTGATCGTAGAAACCATTTATTTGGCACCTGCAATTATTTCCCTCGGTGTACCTCTTCGGTTATAAATACAGTAAAATGTACTGTATCACTCTTTCAGTATCTCTTCATTTCTCATAAAAATGGAAAAAAATGTCGAACGGCCATTTATCCTATAGTACACATTAATTCGGCAAAACCTCGCAAGAAGAAAACGAAAACTCGCTCGTGCGCCGAAGGCATACAACGCGTGTACAAGGAAGACGTCCGTCGCCGTCGCCGTCGTCGTCCCAAAGTCGGCGGCGGCTGCGGCACGGTTAATGCGGAATTATTATTTCAATTGGCTCGCGCCCCGATATGTGTACCTGCACCGCATAATGCTCCGTACGAAAGCACACTCGGCGTATAATGAGACACGAACCGGTGCTCGCGCGCGTTTGACTGACTGACAGTCGATTATGCGATAAATTTTCGAGCACGCACAGCCGCTGCGGCGCGGCAATGCCACCGCTCACGCACTCGCTCGCGATGGCTGCCTACACGCGTGTGTTCGCCGACGTGTCGTACCTATCCTTCGGGCCCCCCCGACACGATCGTCGTCCCGCGGAAGCGCGCGCGCGTGTCCGTATATGTTTTCACATTCTTACGCTCCCGTCGAATATCGTATACATATGTAAGTGTAATTGCGTTATTGCACACACACAGGTACATATTTACGTCCAGCGTGGTCTTGCGAAACGCTCGAGTTTTTTTTTTCATTTCTTTTAGTAGTCGGCAATTAGCGACAACTGCGGCGAGAGAAAAACACGGGGATGAAGAAAGGGGGGCACTTCGTTGGACAGTGGCTGCTATAGCGAGTTAACGAAGAAGAGGTGCCGATAACCTGATTCGAGATTAGAGGAAAGAATGGAGAGAGTGCGAAACTTGCTCACTAGATTTTGAAGAAAGTGAAAGTTGATAAATTTTGGTTACGCTAAAAAAAATTTGATTAAAATTACAAAACGCGTTAAACGAATTTAGTTGCTCTAACCAAAATATTAGTAAGTTTAACCAAATATTTAGTTATTTTAATTATAATACATGTTTAGTTATTCTAACTACGCGTCTAGTTATTCTAACCAAAAAATGGACAGATTAAACAAACAGATGGAGGATCAATATAACTCTTAACGGTTTGGTTATGGTCTCCAGGATTTTGGTTAAATTGACCAGGTTATTATTATTTTTCTCAATATACATCCAAGACTGTCCCGCGTTGTCCGTATTCCATCTAACCTTGTCTCCTATCACAGTTCTGCTATATAAATAAAAATGTCTACACTGAAAAAAAAATTTTCCTCCATCGAAATAAATGTATTTTTGGATAGTCCTAAAAGCACATTTATTCAATTGGAATGAATACCGATTTCATTCAAATAATATTCAATTGAATCGATGATATTATGTCCAATCGATATTCATTCTAATCAAATAATAAACATACTCTTATACACTTATAGGATTCAAAAACATGTTTATTTCAATGAAGCAATTTTTTTGTCTCAGGTACCAGATTTCCCATTCCTCCCGGTGCGTACACAAACGAACAGTTTCACCGAGTGTGAGAATACCGCGCTTACGCAACGACCCTCCTCGCGTATAAACGCACCTAATTACCTACACCCCGGGATTCGGATCTCTGGGAAGTCTGTTACGGTAACCCTTATTATATTCGCTCCCCCCCCCCCCCCCCCCGCGGGTGTATACCCACACCCATGAGGCCACAGATATGTATATCCCGGCGAGGTCTTGCGAAAGGTTCCGGGAACCCATTTTTTTCTTTCACTCGCAACGACTATTTACGCGATAAGGATACGAGGAGAAGCCGCGGCGGTGGAGCGTTCGCGCAGCCGAGCGACGCATTAATTAATTCCACGTCTCACGAGAGGAGGGAGATCGAGGGATCGATTCCAGGGGTCGATGCAAATTCTGGGGTCGAATCGTGTAAAGCGACTGCCCGTGTCGGCGGCACGTCTTTCAAGCATATTATGTGGAGCAACATGGCGGCGGCATGTCGTGATATGTCAGGCAGCACCCACGCTCCTGACTTTAGACCGCGGTTGCACGTCCGCTGCTCACCTCCCGGCCCTGACCTGCCCCGCGCGAAGTTGCGCTCGTTCAGTATCAATCGCGCGCTTTCGCACGTCGAAGGCTTACGCGCGCTGCAGAAGTGTCCTCCCTCATCCCCCGGTAAAAAATTTCACCCCACCAGATAACACGCCTGTCCTGAAGGCGTCTAAAAGACGTTTGCTTTGGGATACCGCAAAAATGACTATTTATTGTCAACGAAAAGAAGTCTGCCTTTACAGACATACGAAAAGTCGCCTTAACCCGTCAGTGCTCGGAATCATTTTCAGTTGCCAAACAATTTTTGTTTGTAGATATTCAATTAGTCGTTTTTTTAATTTTCACGAATTTATTTAAGAAATTATACGTTTCTTTTTAATAAAATAAAGCCTCCGGAGAAATTCTTTAAACAACACGAAAATACTTAATCTAATGTCTCAAAGAAGAAATTTCTCGGCAATTAAAATTACCAGCAACTAATGGGTTTTAAAAGCGCCTTTCAGACCCTGTCAAAGGGGTCATCTAAAAGACAACTTACACACAGCGAAAAAAAATAGTAAATTTGTCTAAATTAGCGGTTATAGGCGGGGGAACGCCGATCTGGTTACTTGAATTAAACAATTTGATAGTAATGATTGAAAATTATTTGACGAAAACAAACTATAGCCGGGTTTAGCAAATTATTAATTCAAGTAACTCTTGATCTGCGCTCCCCCGCCCATGACTGGTAATTCAGTCAAATCTATCACATTTTTTTCTCACAATCAGTGCAGAAACGCCAGAGACGTCTAAAAGATATCTTTTTCGGCTGTTCACACAAAAAGGACAAATTTTGCCGTGGCTATAAGATGCCTTTTAGACGTCCCAAAGGAGTCGTTTAAAAAACAACTTACGGACACGCCGGGATCGTCTAAAAACCGAGCCCAGACAACAGACAAGCTAAAAAACGTCTTCAAGTCATCTTCGAGGCGCCTTAAAGACGTCTTCCAACAATAAAAGTAATTCGAAAGTAGGTCATAAGACGTCCTAAAGACGACTCAAAGACGTCTTTCGGCTTTGTGCCGTCTGGGGGATATCAGACACGATTTGCGGTACACTAAAAGATATCCGCGTGACTCTTTAGGGACATCTTTTCAGCAACTTCCGGGCGACTCGGTGTCATCTACGAAGAGAGGAGCCCTCATTCCGTCACGGAGGAATCCGACATTCACGAGCGAGCGGTCGTCATAAATCCGTGGGAAACAATCGACTGTGATTTAATTTAAACACCGTAAAATCTCATCTGCGCTAAGCGCACCGTTAACGTTTCTCCTCCCGGAGCGCTTCTTCCCATATAATAGGCGAGTCACTCTCGACGGCTCGTGTTTGCACTGTAAAAGTACTCGCGGATATAACGATCGTCGCAAGTTTCATTCTCGTGTAACGTTCGATAAAGATGGTCTCTTTATGGACTCGGTTTACCGTTGGGAGAAACGAATCGCTTTGGAGTTACGGACTCTCGTTTCCGTCCCGCGTACGTCCACTGTGCATTCACGGTTCGAAGCTATACATAGCGAGTTACACGCGATAGCGGAAAGCCACGATCGACGCGATTCGCGGAATAACGTCGCACCTGCCCGTGCGGTAGACTCGCTCCGACTTTGTCTCCCGATTCCGGGGTAAAACGGGTAGGCCGTGTGCCGATCTATCGCGCGGAATCTCGATAAGAGCTTTACGACGCTCGGTCCCGCGCAAAGCGAGTCCATATACGAACCATAAGAACTCGAACGAGATCGTGTAACGTCGCGGGCACGCTTTTCGTCGTACTTGCAGTTCGCCAGGTGCAGCGTACGCCGCGGAATTCGCGCGAGGTGTTCGAAGAAAGCGTTACGTCGCGTTGCGAAAGAGTGCAGTTATCCGATGACCGTAAAAGAAATGGAAAGGTGTGTCGAATTTTAACCGATCTCTGAGAAGAGTCACTCGCAGTAGAAATAGGAGATAATTCGAACATTGGCGAGGGTTGGTTTTGTTAGAAAATTCTCGGTCGAAGTGCAGAACGAGAAAATAGTCGTGCTGAAAATGCGGTGAAAGAATTTCACAGATTTTATCAAAACCGAGTAGGGTTAAGTTTTGGAAAATTTGTACAGAAATGATCATCTGCGATGAAAATCCGTCATGCTCTGATAACATCAATTCGATAATCTCTCAATATTTGATAGATATAATTTGCATTATTTCATAAAATGAATTTCTTACAATTTTATTGTTGACAAATTAGGATAAGTCCGGGATAGTTGGACCACTTTTTTTGAGGTACTGTAGCATCTTTTTTCATAAATGTATGCTTTCATAAATATTAAAATCCCATTAAGAGAACAATTCTATACAAGTATTTATTAGAAAGTTGCATGAAAACATAAGCATAATGCAGTTGCAATAAATAATAAATATGATACTGTGGCTCAATTAACCTTTAATGGCCGGGTTACTTGGACCACTTCATTAAGGTGAGACCGACAAAGGATTAACATGGAATTAAAGTAACAAAACTTGTAAATATTATCGAAGACTCGTTTGAACTGTGGCGGCCCGATACCAGGTGGCGCTGCTCCCTCTCGGCTCTCGCTAGTAGCCCGGCACGAGTTTCTATATAAGAGCGCAACTGCTCGACTCTTACGGCAGACCACAGAGCGTGTAAAGCTCTGTCGGTAAACTCACCCGTGCTTTTAGCTCGGTGATACCTGAATTATTTGAAACTAGGGGCTATTGCCCCTGCGCCGCTATCGCGGCGCTCCCCCATGCTTTTTTCAGCAGCATCACGTCGTTGGTGTCTTCTCCGTTCAATACGTCGTCATCGTCGTCCTCCTCGTTATCGTCATCGTCGCCCTCGTCGTCGTCTTCGTCCTCGTCCTCGTCGTAGTCGTCCTAGTCGTCGTAGAACTCGTCGTCGTTGTCCTCGTCGTCGCCGTCCTCGTTTTCCTCGTCGTCGTCGTTTTTATAGAATTTTTCATATTCTTTGAATTTTCATAAATTGTATAAGAATTCATATTTTACTATTCTTAACAAAATCTATCTACATTTTTACCAGGAAACTTAGATTTCGGGTGTATTTTTCCACAGTCCTTATTTGCAAACGGAAAAATAAAGAGAATCACTTTCGTCAGGGAAAAACGCCCCCATTTATTTCCCGCACGAAACTTCAACCGAGAAGTGTATATATAGCGTCGAATTCGGCGGGACCCTTCGTAGAAAAGTTCTCACGAGGTGCACGGACCTTATAATGGCCGGTACAAGAATCTACAAGAGAGATAACAGGCTGGACGGTAATTAGTATTCCCTTCTTCCTCGAAGCCCCGACCTGCACCGGGGCCATTAATATGATCGAATACCTATATAATATCGCTAGCGCGTTCGAGTCGCCGGAGGAACGGGTCGACGTCGACAACGACGTCGAAGTAGACGCGGGGCACGAGGAAAGAAACACCTGCCTACTCGGTTCTCCAGCAGCAGCGGTTATGTACGACGATGTAGAAGTCCGAAGTTACGATGGTATATACCGCATATGCTGCGATAATGTAACCGTAATATTCACGTGACAAGTAAATACAAAATAATAGAGAAATAATATTTCTTCCCCACGGTTCCCGTAATTATATGGAAACCTAATGCTAAATTAGAAGAGAGAAGAACGAAGAATTCGCTTCGATCGCGATTATCTCGTTAATTACGAACTTTTACGCCATAAAGGTATAGAACTTTTTTATAAATCGAAATGCGATCTTTAAAAAAGTATTCCACTAAATTCTGTGAAAAGTTAGTAGATAACGAGATAATCTCGATCGAAGTGCGCATCACTATTTGGAATCGGCTGTCGCTTCTTCCAAGATAAATAAGATATGCATTGCCGTCCATTGTGCTCCCCACTCGCGATACTCTATCCTCCTGCCTCGTACCGCCTCGGCCACCTCTTCCCGGAAAGAGTGCTATCGCACTATTGGATGCCGCGGAAATCGAGACTACCGATTGGCCAGGTGCAATCGTTATCCGCGGACGAGCTCCGCGGACTACGCGAAAAATACCATGAGGCACGCGAGACACGCTGTAGTAGATCTTAACCGTCTTCTTAGGCCTACTAAAAAAAATAGCAGGACTCTGGGTTTTCAAATTACTTGCAGTTCTGAGACAGCCCTCAAATTGACCACAATAGATTACTCCAATTTTAATCAAACCTACTGATCGAAAGGAGCTCTATAACGATGATCATTGTAAACACGCTGAGAAAAATAACCTGGTCAATTAAACCAAAATCCTGGAGACTACGACCAAACCGTTTGGTGAAATATGGATCCTCCAGATGTGTGTTTGGTTAAGCAGACCACTTTCTGGTTAGAATAACTAGACATGTAGTTAAAACTACTAAATATTTAGTTAGAATAACGAAATTTTTGGTTCAACATACTAGTATTTTGGTTAGAATAACTAAACTCGTTCCAAATGCGTTTTGTCACTTTAACCAAGTTATTTGTATCAGTGCAGTCAGAATGTTTGATTAGCTCCTAGCCATCACTGCCAATCGCAACAGGAAGGAAAAAATAGAGTCCCAAAGTATAAGAAACTGCCACTCCTTCGATAACGATTAGCAATAACGAAATAAGAGTCTCTTCTTCGGCGGATCATCGATAACTCGCGATTAAAAAGCACATGCATCGCGATCGGGATAATCCCACCAACGAATTGAACCGGCATTCCTGTTCCCTTCCTTTTTCCTTTCCCTCTCCCAACGCGCGTTCCCACCACGTCGCCGCGCCTCTCCCATCGACGTCGCGCGCGGCTCTCCTGCACCTTTCTCCTCATCAATCTTGCTCCTTCCATCGAGCCCCGTACCTCCGTTCGACTCCTATTTCCTCGTACTTCGAATAGCTGAGCGAGCGGATGAAAACCCGCGGCAACTCCGTTACCACCACCGCGCGCCGTTCGCCGGGACGATGTGTGCGTTAATTTTATGCGAAACCGACGCGAAAGAAGCGCGCAGTCCTCCTCTCCTCTCGCGTATGGGATAGAAGAAGCGAAAGCTATGCGCGGAAAGCCGAGGAGCGTATCTGTAATGGAATCTCACGCGCGGACGTCTTCGACCCCTCTGTCGTTTTCAAAATGCATCGATTCAATGGAAGCGAATTCCGAGGTTTATTGCCCCAGTCGGATTGGATATTAAATCGCTTATGTGTGTGCCGGATAATAGCGTGAAGTGATTTGCCACGATATAGCAATGACGTTTTTTAATACATCAGTTAGATATCTCTTCCTTGCAATCTCGTGAAATGGTATGTGACTGCAAGGAAAAAATATCAAATTAATACGAAAAGAAATGAAGTGCGTTTGAGCATATATCGCTCCTCCGGGAATAAAAAAAAAATCTGTAAGATTTGAATACCCCGCGAGAAAAATATCGAAAACCCATTTGAATAGGTATCTCTTCCTTACGGCAAGTGGAAGTTACGCGAATAGATACCGCGCATACCCACCCGGCAAGGGTAGATGTACTCGACGTAAACGTACGTTTCCGCATCGCGATTTCGAGGTAGGCGCGCATAAATTCAAAAGCAAATACATATACCGCGCGCGCCGGGAGAAGCCAAGAGTTTCTGTCGCCGGGATCTTGGGCGACGCACAGGCAGTCGTGTAAGCATAATTAAAGGCCGTTGATTATGTCCGCTGTCTTCCCGACGCATTCTCCTACCCACGGTACACGTTCAAAGCGGATGCCGAAGTTTCTATGGGGGTAGATAGCGTCGCCCGGGAGATCACGGGCCACGCAACTTGCCGAGATAGGCATAATCAACCGCGCGCACTGCCGGGACGGTCTTCCGTTTAAGGTATACAAGGCTCCTCCCGTAGAATCCACGTGGTTTCCGAGATGAAAAGAAACTACGCGCGCTCCCCTCCGATGCGAGAAAATCCACAGCAATTCCCGTACACGACCGCCTCGCGCGGCGGGTGTATCCGTACCCGCAGGTGGGAGCTGCAGCAGTCGCGAGTGTCTCAATGTGCACCACGTGTGAGCAAGCGATTTCGTTCCTTCTAAGACATATAAATTCAAAGCAAATTACCGCACGTTCCGAGATGTCCCTATGAATCCTGCGGGCCGTGCACGCGCGAGTTGAGCCCATATAACGAAGATTTGTACGTAAGGCCTTTCTACCACTTACACAAGCCTCCTCGTCCGCACAGATATATCCATTCCCCCTGCGATCCTCGCGTTTCGCCAACGCCTCGCGGAACCCAGGAAGCCGGTGGTCGCCGGTAAATAGAAACGCGGAGGGGTCTCCCCGTAGGTAGACCGAGTTTACGAGATGATTGTCCCAGGGGCCCCTCTATTCATTCGGTAAGGAATCTCCGGGCGGATCTCTATTGTAGATTATTGCGCCATTGTCCATTGTCACGCGCGCGCGCGCGCGCGAGAGAGAGGCGGCGCTGCCCTTTTTCAATTTTCCCGCGAAAAAAGGGCGCGACGGAAGCGGGGGAGCCGCGCGGAAGGTGGCTGTACTCCGTAGCTTGGTTTCGAGACGCCGCACAGCGGTCGATGACCGCGTCGAGTATCTCCTTTTGTGCTATCGACGATTTTTTGCCGTCACGCGTGTGACCCATCCGCGAGGCGCGCTCATTAATAAGAGGCGGAATCGAGTGAAAATGAGATTATTTTAATAAGACGGGGGAGGCGCCGAGCGTGGAATCCTTTCGGGACTTCGTTTTCGTGTAAAAAATGGAAGCTTGCTTTTCGTGCTATTTCCTCAATCTACCTAAAACTCGTCGTATGAGATAAACAAAGTTCGATGATAATTCTACATAATTATCTGCATACGAAGAAAAAGGATTAGTAGTTTTTACAGTTAATTCCAGTAAAAGGGTTCCTCAAGGTGAAACGTTGAATTTTTTTAATAGACACAACGTACTTTATACAGTTCGTTGCAGTATAAACCCGTAAACACCCGATATATATTAACGGGAGATTCGTAAACTTTACCGTATAAATCGATGTTTATACTATTACGAAGTTTAAAAGGTACGTTGTGGTTTATTAAAAATGTCAATGTTTCACCTCGAAGTACCCTGTTACTGCACGGAAAAAAAATTAATCGTAGCATTTACAAAGTTTGTGGTAAATTTAGGGACAAGGCCAGTTTATTATTACGATAACTACAATTTTAGTCAAAATTATAACAAATTTTGTAGAAGTTGCAAGCGTTGCTGTAATTTTAACTAAAATTGTGGCTATCGTCACAATAAACTGGCCTTGTCCCGAAATTTACCACAAACTTTGTAAATGCTACGATTTTTGTCCGTGTAAGATAACTATACAAATGTATGCACTCTGAAAAAAAATACGCTTCATTCAACCATCGATGAGGTTAAATAAAGCGAACCTCACGGTGTAATTGTTTCAAGTAGATATTCACTTATTTCAACTTCAAATTGCTTCAAACTTCACCGATGCTTGAATAAAGTGAATTTTTTTTCAGTGTGGGTTTTCCCATGATTTTTTATTAATCTTCCTTCCCCATGCACTTTTACGAAAACTATAACCGACAGTTTTCACACAGAGGACTCCATAACCCCATCCACTTCAACCCCAACACATACCTCTTTTCCTAACCATAACTGCATCGCGAAGTTCGTCGTACTAAACCTCGCCGATGCTTTAGTGAAGCACATTTTTTTTCAGTGTGGGGTTTCCCATGATTTTTTACCAATCTTCCTTCCCCATGCACTTTTGCGAAAACTATAACCGATAGTTTTCACACACAGGACTGTGTAATCCCAACCACTTCAACCCCAACGCATCCCTCCTTTCCCAACCACAACTGCATCGCGAAGTTCGTCGTATTAAACCTCGCCGATGCTTTAGTGAAGCCCATTTTTTTCAGTGTGGGTTTTCCCATGATTTTTTACTAATCTTCCTTCTCCATGCACTTTTGCGAAAACTATCACCGATAGCTTTCACACAGAGGACTGTATAACCCCAACGCATCCCTCCCTCCCTCCCTCCTCCTAGACGACGCGAGATGCAACCCATACGAAAGTACCGAAGCGGCGTCGAGAGGGCCACGGCATGGACTTCCCACGGGAAAGCGCGCATGCCGCCGACGGCATTACTCCGCGCACTTTTATCATCGGGCGTCATTCCTTGCCGGCCAGCCACAGCCGGCAACCAGGATAAAAATGACGGAACGCCCGCGGAATTCGCATATCGACCGAATAAGGAGGCACCGAGCACCCAGCCTGGACGTTCGTCGAGCGCACGGCTCGATAAAAACATATCCATCCCGCGGTCGCGGTATGCATCCTAATCACCCTCTCGCCTGCCTCCCTCGAGCACCCCGTGCTGCCCTCCCGCTCTCTCGCGCGGCCGCGGTGTTAAAAATACACGCGGTTCGCAGACGTGTCTCTATGCCGCCCCCGTGGCTGATATACGGCGGAAGACGAGCGGCGCGAATCGATCGACTCGATCGATTCGACGACTGCGTCGCTTACGAACTACTGCTGGCTGCTGCTGAAAACCTTTCATGTTCCGATCACCATGCGCTTCCATAAAACATTTTGCATCTCCTTTCTTCTTGTATCATGTGCTTCTATGAAATATCGATACCTCTTTGGAATTTAATTCACCGTTGACAATCTCATGAAGCAATTTGCATAATAAGTCATTTGCCTTGCAGTAAATGATGCATGAAGATTACGTTTACGTCAATGGGGCTGGAATATGCTAAGCAATGCGTTACTCGGAGAAGACATTTTACCTACGTTGTGTGTGTGACGTCTGTATCGATGATTATAGAGATAAATGTTGTAAAATCGACATGCTAATCCGCGATATGCTGCAAATCAACAGGAATTTTTCCCTTTACGGAGGTCTATTTATTCGTCATGGATTTCTATTACTATCCACACGGTACTTATTTAAAAACATATTGTGTTGAATACGACGAGAACAGAACGTTGCGCTCTCCGATTACCATTGCTTCGCATCTTTTTTCCTCTCGTTTACTATAATAATTTATGAGTCAACAATCGTGCTTCTATGAAACGTTAATACCTTTTTTAGAATTTCATTCACTCGTAATCTTATGAAGCAAATTTTCATAATAAGTAATTTGCGTTACAAAAAGCGATACATAAAGATTATGTCAATTGCTGGCATGTACCTAGCAGTACGTTACTTGGAGAATACATTTTACCCACGTTGACGTATGTTTGGATGATTATAAAGATAAATATTGTAACGCGGACATGCTAATCCGCAATACACTGCATAGCTAAGGCCCGCACGTTCAATCTACTTATCTTTATAACCATACGTACTACATACACTATGAAAACAGTTCATTTATAGTTAATATACGTATTCTTGATTATGGCGAAAGAAATATCTGTTTGAGCCAAGTAAATATTCATTAGAGCTGTTACTCTATTTTTGTCATAATGAAAGAGACATTCTAATGTGTGTGTGTGTGTGTGTGTGTGTGATTAATATATAATATATTTACTTGACCCAATAAAATGTTTCTTTCGGCATAATCAAATACACGTTTGTCAACTACAAAAAAAATCTTCTCTCAGTGTATCAATATGGGTCAAATTTATTCTCCAAAAAACGTACTCCTACCGTCAGTACCTTCAGTATCAGAAGATCATCAGCCCTGATGAAGCAAGCTGCAATGTTTGCAAATCATCGGCAAACTAGCATAACTTTGGACGCGGTTACCACCCGTAAACCAAAAATAGTAATATTCATGACTATAATAGTAATGAGCGCAAAAGCCTAACGTTTTTTATGAACGTACAAGCAATTAATAAAAAAAACGTGTGTTTCTCCTCGCAAAGTTCTAATAATCTCTTAAAGGCGACCACCCTCCGATAACACTTGTATGAATTCGAGGGAATACGATCCTTCGAGTCTTGACGGCGAGGAAGCAGCTCGTACCTGGATCTTTCTCCCCGGTAATTCGAGAAACGTAACTCAAGTCCCAACGGACCACTGCGCCACGATCACCGGTTTCTCGGTAGATATCCACCGGGCAGTCGGCTCCCTTTGCCGCTCCAGGTTTTTTCGACTTCTCTCGCTCCCTCTCTCCCGCCCGACCTTCTTCGCTCGTTCGTCCTGGTTTTCCCGGCTGCGGCAACATTTCGCACGCCAGCGGATTCCCCGACGCCGCGCCGCCACGCGCTTCGGAATGACTTTTCGCAATCGCGGTTTCTTTTCGTTGATCGAACAATTGCGGACACCCGGGGTACGGTTGGCACGGAATGGGGAGAGAATCGCGATACGAGTGGCTACCCATACAAATATGTTCCAAATCGATGCACCAAATTTGGAAAATAGAATAATCTAGTTTATTGCTGCTTCTCGTAGAAAGATAAGTGCAAAAATACGTCTTGGAAATTAAAAAGTTCAATGGATTATATTTCCTTCTGCCCTTTCATCAAAAGTTATAAATAATAGGTTATTATTATGTGAAAAGGAGGTATGCAATATCTTATTAGTACCAGAGGGGAGTCGTCTTTAAGAAATGATTACTAGTTTGCGACAGTGATATCGGTGAATCGTATTTATAATAATATAATGATTGATGGTATTTTTTACATGAGAAAATTGGCGCATCAAAGGATATTCATACACGGAAAAAAAATCACCTTTTGAAGACAATATTAATAAAGTTATAAGGAATTTTATATGATTTCGTATTATTTTAGTACAAAAAAAAATAAAATCGCTAATAAAGGCACTATTGTAACTTCAACGTTTTAGAATTCTGTACCAAATACTGATTACATGCAAATGTTTTATACGATTTTATTTATTCATATTTTAAGACTATTCAGACTAATGAATCAATTGCATTTGAGCGAAAGACTCGTTATATTCAAACCAGTATAGTTTGTCTTAAAATTCTCATGAGAATTAGATGTAAACTCAATATGCATATTTAAAAACAAACGAAATCAGTGCAACGAAACATTCTCATCATTTGAAGCAAACGTTGACTTTTGAGATCCATATAGAAATGATTACTTTCCATAAAAAGTTATAATACATAATTATTTTCCGTGTAAATTACTTGAGATCAATCCTTACTTGCCGAAATCCATAATTTCTACCACGAGCACTTGCTCTCGTAAAAAAATTCACAAACCTTATCAAACCGCTGTCTCGGTGCTTGCCGATGAGAAAAGTCGTAACTCCGTCCGCCATCTGGGTCGCCCACGGCGGCTTCACCCAGATCAAATGCTTGAAATGCCCAGCGTAGGCAGCGGGTAACATCCAATTTTCGATACTGATTTCACTGCGAACACAGAGAAGAGACATAAATCAATGTTTGCGGATACCCTCTTCGATGAGATCATTCGCGATATTTTACGCGATCGAGCGTGCGTGCATAAGTGGAGAGGATGAAGAAGAGAAACGAGCCTTCCGCGCGTTTTACGAGCGCGAACCAGGCAAACCCGGCGTCCGACTCTTCCGAGCGCCGTCGCGCGCGTGTCTCATGTAAAATATTTTCGAGAACTCACGCGTAAGGTGAGGGACCTCCGCGCAATGCGAATGATTTTGTCGAGGCGATGCACCCAGCAACGCACGGAAAAGAGATACCAGCAATTATTACCACTGAGAAAAAAGTATGATAGATTTGACTAAATTAGCGGTCACGCACTGAGAAAATTAACTCGGTCAATTTAACCAAAATTCTGGAGACGATGACCAAATCGTTCGGTGGAATATGAATCCTCTATCTGTCTTTGTTTGACTCACCACTTTTTGATTAGAATAACTAAACGTTTGGTTGGAATAACTAAACATGTCTGACTAAATGCATCTTCTTGTTTTAACCTAATGATTTTTCTCAGTGCGGGCGGGGAACGCAGATTTAGTTACTTGAACTAATAAATTGCTAGACTTGACTATACAGCTTAGTTTCATCAAACAATGTTCAATTATTACAACCAAATACTTTAATTCAATTAACTGAATCGGCGTTCCGCCACCCATAACCGCCAATTTGATCAATTTTATTTTTTTTTTCTCTGTGTAGTTTACGCCAGTCGAACTGCAATTCGTGCAGTTCATTTTTCTCCGTGCGTTTATTTTAATCGGCCGAGTTCTATGTAACCAAGCTGGGTATATCTGACCGCATAATTTTTTCATTTACAGGCAAATAATTTCATCCCACCCGTGCAACTCCATCATTTTATCTCGTCGAGAAGGTAGCCTCCTCCCTGCTCCGTGGTCGACACGAGCGGCCCCACGGAGGTAGCCCCTGTAAAACAACGGCCAACACGCACGACGAGACGCGAGACGCGCGGAATACGCGATGCGAGCCAGGTCTTACGTTGCGAATCGCTCGCGGATACTTCGCATTCCTGCCAACGCCGCGCGGACGCCTCTCAGCTGCTGACAACGTCCGCGCTGCGGTGTAATGTGACAGCGGGCGTACGCTGCTGACATCGGTTCTGACTTGGCAATCGTCGTGCGTTTCGAAATAAAATGGAACGTCATTCTCTCGCGATTCGATCGGGCCAAAGTGCGACGGTATGGGCACTCCCCTCCCTTCCTTCGAATAAAAAGAATGAACTTCTGAGCTCTCTCGCCGGAACGACTCGAATTTCGGATTCGTCGATAATTCCCATGCCCGTGTCGAATTTATCTTTTCGCTTGGAAGTTTCCTACACTTAGCGAGAAACTTACTCGATCGAAATATTATAAATGTGTGTTTATGGATAAGTAGTCCTATTATAAGCACATTTATTCGATTCAAATGAATACCGATTTCATCCAAATAATATTCAATTAAATCAGTAATATTCTCGAGTCGAAATTTTAATACTAGTTTGAGCCTAAACTTGGGGAAAGCGAACAAACAGGCCATTTGTACTTAGATCTAAACTAATGTTAAAGCCTTCAAATTTAACATTTCGAGCCTATACTTGGCGAAAGCGAACAAATCAACCATTTGTAGGTTTAAACTAATGTTGAAGCCTTCAAATTCAATATTAATTTAGATCCTCAAGTGGCCGATTCATCCATTTTCATCAAATTTAGGCTCAAGCTGCGTAGGATTAAAATTTCGACTCTCTCTCTCTCTCTCTCTCTCTCTCTCTCTGGTTTACACACGTCCAATGGATACTCATTCTAGTCGAATAAATGCAGTCAAAAAAGTGGTGTAAATTTTTAACACCATTTCACCGATGTGGACCTACACAGAAAAAAGAATTAGTTAGATCTACTGAAAATTACTTACGGGGTCGCAAGTAATTATTTATTTATATCAATGAAATTTTTTAATGCCTCAATCAGATATCCCTTCCTTATAATCGTGTGGAATAGTACGTAATTGCAAGGAATAAATATCTGATTAATACGAAGAAAGATCAAATCGACTTAAATAAATAATTACTTGCGACTCCACAAGTAATAATTTTTAGTAGATCTAACTAATCTTTTTCTCTGTGTATATAGATCCGCACCACAGAATTTTTTAATGTGTGCTCTTAAAACCCTTCAAAAACACGTAAATTTTTTTCTCAGCATACGCGACGAATGTGTTCGAAAATCGCGAATACATCTTCGTCCGCCGCGACGCGACTCAAACAGGCCTAGCTCGCCGCTGTGGCCTCTCCTCTTTTCGAGCACCGCCCGCGACTATACCTCTCTTCTCTCTCTCCCCGGCCTATTTACATAAGCGTACATATGTACACACCCATTGTGCACGCGCACCGGGGCGTTCGGCAGGAGCGCGTCTTCTCCGTGAATCAACATGCAGCGCGCGTGGGCGCGCAGTGGGCGCGGGCGAGACACACGCGGGCCACATCACAAAAAACGTACTGATTTTTCATGCCCGTATACCGATAGCACCTGCATCTTGCAGCCGCATCGCGCATCGCCAAGTATCCGCGCGAGTGCATATAATAATTACGGGATGAGTACTGACCTCGCTGCGGCACGCGCGTGTCGGCGGCACGGCCGAACAAACTTGCGGAGTTTCGAGGACTCGAGTCGCGATGCGCTTCTCAAAAAACCCATATAGACTTGTATGATTGTCACGATATTCATAGTTACTACGATACCTATAATTACTCTAAAATTTACATTTATTTTGCCGTATGAATTTGAAATAAAATAACTGTTTTTAATTAAGTTACTTTTCGTAAATTAAACGCTCAGCTTTTTGTATATCGCCATTTTTGTCTACCTGGGAAATAGAAAAAGTTGCTTCGATTGCCAAGATGGCCACGGCTCGAACAATGAAACAAATATAATGCGATGAGAACGCGATACGAACGATCTTTAGGTTATAACTTGCGACGTACCAAAAGACTGCGGAACCTTGCAGATATTTCTTGGAGAACTCCGATCGACGAACACGAAATTCATATTCGCGGACTGACTACTTCGCGAATAAGACACTGAAATTTACTTCCACGCCACAATAGACGTAATTACCGTGACAAACAATCGCGATAAAGAAACACGAATAGCACCGGTGAGAGTCAAAACACTAGCCGCGCGGTGCATCTCGGGAAATGGGCTATCGGTTGATGGGCTAAAGGACCGCGAGAAATTTTCGCTCCCGTATTTCCCGCGCGATGTTCTCCGCAGCTTCCCATTCGATTAAAAACACGTCGTTACGAAGTAGTTTTCCTGAAGATTCATTCGAAACGTTTAACTTCGAGCGATCGGATCGGAATTTCAGGAGAAATAAGTGGCGAAAGACTGATGTAACCCCCCTCTCCCGTCGTGCAGCCTCGCCCTTTTCGTAATGCGAAAGAAAGAACGAATATTCGTCTACGTCCGTTTCTACACCCATCTCAATTCGTCAGATTCGCGTTTATCGAGAGTAATTTCAGGGAATCTTACCTTTACCTATTCGTAATCGACTTTAATGGGATACTCTCGCGATTTTTTAGTTTTCTTTCCGGAGGTCAACCGACTCCCTTGCGAAAAGACGCGGATTTCAAGTGTCAAGATCGAACGCGCGTTCGATGTTTCGGAGACGACTAATAGCGCCACCTTACGAAGTACAGGTGTAAATCGAACGCGGGACTACTGTCGGTAAAGAAGAGTCGATGGCGTTTCTCGCAGTTGAATTATCCGTCGAGTTAGGCGCATGTGTGCTAATATCGCGCGAACTGTTGGGGAAAATGTTTGTCGACCATACGAGGCTGCGTTATCCATCCGAACGATCAATCCTTATCGCCGATCGTGGAAAAGGCGTCACGACGAGGGGCGGGAGTCGTAATCGAATGATTGTTAGGTTGTACCTTGTAGTATTCTAAAGAACTGCCATTCTTCGTGACCTTCGAGAACTCCCGCCGAAAAAGACGAAATTCGTACTTGAAGTCACGGATTTTGCGAATTAAACATTGATATTTACTCGCGCGGCATGACAGACTCGTAAATATCATAAAAATGACAATCGCGACGACGAGTCAGCAAAAGTGGCACCGTTGAACGCTCTACCCACTTTAGCGGCGCGATGCATCTCGGGAAATGGGCTATTGGTTGATGGGCTAAAGGACCGCAAAGAATTTTCGCGTCCGTATTACTACGCTATGCGTTTTCCGCAGCCTCTCGCTTTCGTAAACGTCGCCACACGAGTAATTTCCTCGAAAATTCATTGGGAATGCTTTTTTTTGAGCGATAGAAACGAAGTTTTGAGAGAAATAAGTGGCGAGAGAACGACCACATCCCCCCCTGCCCCTCTGCCTCGCGCAGTATCATCCTCTTTTCGACGCAAAATGAAAGAATTCGTCTATATTTGTTCGTACAAACATCGTAGGCCATTGAATTCATATTTGTCGCATGTAATTTCAAGGAATCTTACCTTTTCTAAATGAAATTCGCCTTAAATATGTATTTTCGGGATGTTAAAATATCCCTTTCGCGACGAAAGTGACGCGGTTTGTTCGCACGAAGCGCAACGAATTTCAAGATTCGAGACGCGTTCGATATGTGTATCGATAGCCTAGACAGCGCCATCTAATCGATAGACAACACAAGTGCAAACAAAAGCACAGTCAATAAAAACGATCGTTACTGCCCATCGCGACTAAGTTATCCGTTGAGTAAACGAATCGCAAAAAAATTTATCCGGCGACAATGCGAAGAAAACTCTGATTTTACCTACCCGAACAATCGATCCTTATCCCAGACCGTATCCGCTTGCATATCTTTCGGCAACAGCATGTCGGGATGAGAATCCAGATGAACGAAGGTATTGCCCTCGAAGGGAAGATGTTTCGAGCCCAGACAGCGGTAGATGAAGGGCAGAATCTATGAAAACAATGGAAAAAAAAATTCTCTCCGTGACTTCGAAAAATCTCCATCGAGATCTTCGTCGTGCACGGAGTGCTTAGGTATATCGGCCGAGGATCCCGCGAACGCGCGACTACGACGTTCGCTCCGGAATTCGCGGCGTCGCCAGGGGACGCGCAATTCACGAACGCCAGGACGAAAAAGCTCGTCCTCCGCGCAATGACACGCGTGGCAGCAAACGCCGAAACGATTCTTCGATAACGACCCACCTCGTCGTGGCTTTCCACCACGTACACCGGTGTCTTTTTGAAGTACTTTCGCGCGAAGGACATCGCTGCGGAGCGCAATTCCCGACGATTCGATGCACGACGAACGAGCGATTATTTCCCCGGACGCGTATCCCGTAGACACACTCGCGAACGCGGCACGCAACTCCCTCATGCAAAAGCACGTGGTCACCGACTGAGGAGCCACGCGGGACCCTCAAACGCCGATTATTTCGCGAATAAAGGACCGACGGCTAGTCCCGCTTCTCACGGGACGAGTTTCGTGGGTTTTTTTTAGTCCTGCCGAGGTACTATAGAAACTCGATCCCCCTCGCCCAGCCGTGATCGTTCTCCACGCGACATACGAATATAAAAATGATCTCTGCCACACATATACCTATGTTCGGAGCGGCTTTATTTTCAAAGCGTCTTCGGGGAACTCGCTCAGACCTCTTCGTCCTTCTTTTTTTGGGAGCATTGCGAAAGCCTTGAACTTGAGGAAACAATGAATTCTTTAATTTTGCATGGAATATCCCTTACAAAAGAAAACTACTAGTGTGCACTACTACATTAGTAGTGCGCAGTAGTGTTCACTGCTGGTACAAGCAGTGTTTACTAGTGACTGCAGAAGTGCTTACTCTAGAAGTACACGCTATTGTATTAGTAGTATGCACTATTACACTAGTAGTGCGTACTTTCAATGGACACTTGTATTCAAGTATGCACTACTATCACTGCTACACTAATTGTACTAATAGTCTGCACTTTTCATTTGAACTGCTAGTGCAGTAATATTAACTGCTGGTGGTTACTACTAGCACTGCTGAAATTTGTTGCGCTATTTATGTGAACTAATAATGGAAACTAATGCAGCTATTTCGGACTGCTGACAGTTTTGAAACTATTGGCATTATTTTAGCGCTGTTGACATTATTAAAACATGTGATGAAATACTAAAACTATACTTGTAATGTGTTTAAAAGCTTATATTATAGATTGTGCTACTATGTTTCAAACTTTTTTTAAACAGCTGATACATTTGTAGTTTAACGGTAACTCTTGACTGTTAAAGTACAAAATGTTAGTAGTGTCAACCAGTAGTGTCAATTAGTAGTGCCAACCAATAGTGTCAATTAGTAGTGCTAACTAGTAGTGACCACTACTATCGAAATTACGATTGGCTACTAGTGCAGTAGTGTGCACTAGTAGTTTTTTTCCGCGTAAGGGATAAAACTCGTTTTTCGCGGGGAACGACAATAGAATTTTGCGGAGACCCGGATTTCTCGACGCGGTGAAAAGGATCGGACTGATGTGCAGTTAGGATAGAATTTATAAAATTGCAAGAAATTTACTTGGAGTTTTATTTAAAAAAAAGACATACTTGAAATTTAACGATAAGGAGAGTCTGTCGCATCACGTGGAAAGCTTCACACGTGCCAGATTTCATTGAAGACTTGTAAAGCTAGTACAAATTATTAGAGAGGTATATCTGCCTCCACGTTAATTGAAGTATCAATCAACGCACATTTATTCTTACTATACGAAATGATTAATAAATACTTCGAGGTAATTGCTGGTACTTCTAGCAAAAAAGTAGACGCTATTATATTCGTTCAACCTCGACTATTTCTTCGACACCCTTTTCACGTAGAGACGCATCAAAATAAGTAGTAATTCATCATTTCTCGGCAACTCCCCTCATTAAAATCGAAGACGCGCGATCGGTCGAATTGCGTAATGAAATATCGATACGCTAAAGGTTACGCACGGCACACAGTGCGCCGCGATGCGTGCGTATGGCTCGTGACCTTTTGCTATCGATTGATCTTGGGGCTATAACTTATACGAGTTACAGCCGCGATTGGGGGTGTCGTGAGAAAACTATGAAAGCTCGAAACGATTACAATTTCCTACGTCAAATCAGAGAACAGAGTTGAAAGGAAACCTCACCGAATAATTCTTTCCTTCTTCGGTATTCTTCTCTTCGCTTTTATCGTCATTTCCAGAATTTCTTATACTCTTGAAGCATTTGAGCGGAATATTCTTGCATGTGCAACCTATCGGTCTGCGCTCTGAGCGAGCTCAGAAATTCTTCTACGTCCTCAAATTTTCCTGTCGCATCGACATTAGGTACATCCGAAGCGACCCTACTCTTCGAATATCCGCGATCGTAATCCTCGCAATAGAAAGGATGATGGGAAGGGGTCCAGTTGTACGAATATTGCGGATAATAGGAACTTTGATATTCGCTTCGTTCCGAGTCTCCCTGACGACCGGAAGTCTGATCGCGAGAATTCGACTGGCCGAAGAACGAAGGCTGCGACGTCAGATCCACCCCGGAATCGAAGAACTGACGATTGCCGAACGACGCCTCTTCGTGCGAATCAAACTCCTGCCGCGGTTCTGTGTGCCCACGGTTCGCGCGACCTTTGTTATCCTTGCGACCTAAAGCGGAAGAACGTTGATATCGACTCCAGTGTTTCGACGTATCGGATGTCTGCCACGAGTGTCCAGCTTTGTCAGCGGCATTGGAATTCCCCGCTGCGATCGTTGAG
This sequence comes from Xiphydria camelus, assembly GCA_963678675.1. Classification (NCBI taxonomy): domain Eukaryota; kingdom Metazoa; phylum Arthropoda; class Insecta; order Hymenoptera; family Xiphydriidae; genus Xiphydria; species Xiphydria camelus. The sequence goes on along the minus strand of OY783192.1, from coordinate 32,686,395 downwards.
GGACTCCGCTGTGACGAAGGTCTCGACGAGCCGGACAATCGCGACTCGTACTCCGAAGCGTTTTTCCGTTGGCTAAATATGCTCCCCGCTTTCTGAAACGTCGGAGACGACGACGTATCTCTGGCGAAGGAGGAGCCGTTTCCATCTGAATATTTTTGATCGCGCGATCCTTCGCGCGCAACAGGTTCCCACGTCATCTTATCGGCGACTCGGGAGCTGATCGCGAACGTTCCGCCGTTGTTGTAGGAAAGATTGTTCGTCTGAACGGGTATAAACTTGGTTCTACGAAGGGGAGCAGCGTGAATCTTCCGCGAAGCGCTTCGTTTCGCGTTTCGAGAGTCTCTGTGCTTCGAAAACGATTTTTTCTCAATAGGACGACCGTCGCTCTCGCTATAGGTCTCCGGCGAATCCGGCAAAGCTTCCAACGTAGTGCATTTGTCGTTATCGGCTTTGCAAAAATTCCTCTTCATTCCATCGCCTTCTGGTGAGGTGGGAACGGATGCTTCATCTCTCCTAGAGTCTTTAGTCGACTGATCAGAGCTGCCAGTCGTTTCCTCAAGAATTTCGGACGAGACTTCATCCGCTTTGGAAATCTGAGAACTAATGCCTCCATTTCCCTCTTTTCCGAGTACTGTTGAGTTCGTCGCGGATCTCTCGGCGTCTCTCTCGGCCTTTCGAGCTTCCAAAAACGAAATTATTTCATCGCAGGACGTCTTACCGAGCTCGACAATCTTGGACATAAGGAAGGACTTCTCCGCCTGATCAACGAAGGCTATCAATTCCTTTATCTTTAAATATATCCCCGGGAGATCATGGTCCGAATGCAAGTAACGCAACGCTTTCCGGTACTCGTCCTTTTCTCTTCGCGAAAACCTCAAATTTGGTAACGTTTCGCAGTCCGTCGCGGGATATGGAAAGTATGGCGTAAACTTTAGATCGGATGATCTATGCAGACATTTAAAATCGTCCATCATAATAAACATATTTACTACATTCATTGTCTGCTTGAGCCCCTCGCAAGAGTACGTTTCGTTCACTTCGTCGTCGCTTTGAACTTCCGGATAGATGCAGAGAAGCGCCATTTTTTGACTATGGAGAAAGATCTGCAGTGAGATAAAGTGATCATGGTACACGACTCTTTTGATCTTATCCTTATCGCAATATTCGGGAAGCGCTAAGTATCCATCCAATAGATAGAGCTCCAAATTGATCGCTTCTTTCCAGCGTAAAACTTTTAAAAACAAGGCAACTTCGTCGTCATTAAAGTTCTTCTGCCATTTACAAATGTATTCGCGTTCTTCTGGTGTTAAGTTATCATCAATTATGATGGTACATTTAGTATTCACCGTGGAATTGTCACACGGGCAACTGTCATCCGCGATAAGCCTTATCGAATCGTCCTTCTTAAGATTGCTATCCTTCGCCTGAAATCTAAAATACTCCTCGACGATTTCATTCTCTGCATTCGATGAATCATTCTTCAGGACATTGGAAAGATCCACTTCGAAGGACGCTCCTTCGTTCATCTTCTGTAAGATCGAAGGATCCTCTGGAAGCGCTTTCAATGTTACTATATGCAAGTCCTTAGAATTCTCCGAGATGCTTGACGGCACATTCTTACAATTCATCTTCATCTTTTGGGCAGGAGAGGCCTCAGATGTCGCGACATTCTGCCTCGTGAACACGGAACTCAGTGAAATTTTATTACTTCTGCTAAGCGGTCTTCCAACACGAAACTCTCCTCTAGTGCAATTCCCGTTAGAGCTTCTCGAATTCCGCGTCGCATCGGACTCCAAGCCGTTAACCTGTCCCCGCGACGCGATTTCGCTTTTGCCGTCGTTCTCCTTGCGTTGCGCGTCGTTGCCTACGACCTTAGTACCGGATGACTTCTTCGGCGCGGAAGAAAGTACGATCGGTGCTCCATTCTCTAGTTCAGCAGGAAAACTCAGGAGTTCCTCTTGAAGTTTAGATTCCTCCGAATCTTCCGCGAAAAACCTTTCGAATGCGGCATCATCGACGCTCCAAATATCGGCGGGACATTTAGCCGGCATCTTGAGAACGGAAAAGTTCGGACCTCCCACAGAGAAAATCAACTCCCTGAAAGTCTCGAGCTCGTTCTCGGAGACGAGAGTGATCGAAATCCCATGGGAGCCGTATCTCCCGGCCCTTCCTATACGGTGCAAGTACGTCGCACCGTCCACGGGTATGTCCAAGTTAACGATTAAATTAACGTTCTCGGCGTCTATACCTCTCGCGGTTAAATCGGTGGTCAGCATTATTCTGCATTTGAAATTCTTGAGCTTCGCGATGGCATCCAGTCGCTTCTTCATGTCTTGACTTCCCACGATGTAAATTGCGGACAGTCCCATGGAATTGATCTTGTTGCAAACAGACTGTGCCCTGAACAGACGAAGAACACGTCGTGAGATGTAATTATTTTGCTGCTTCGCGGTTCATCATTCAAACAAATCATTGCAAACAGATACATACCGAGATTGATAATTGGAGAATACCAAACTCTGCTTGAATGGAATCTTGGTGAAAAGTTTGACCAGCTCGTCGACTTTAATTTGCACCTGAAAAGAATCAAATGTTGCTATCGACTATCGTACATTCAACTACAAACAAGATACGATTGAGCTATGAACATCATTTTCACCTGCTTCATGACATTGGGATGGTGAGGAACAACCGCCACAAACTGCCGAAGTCCGAGAAGAATCGGCCCGTTATCGTCGGGCGTCGTTAAGACCGGAGATCGCATGTACATTTCCAAAAGCGCCTCGAGATCTCCGGGATAAGTGGCGCTACAGGATATGACTTGCTTATTGGTCGGTAGCTTCGAGAATATATAACTGAAAAATAAATAATCATTTATTGAAAGACTATCGCCGCGAGAAGACCTCGTTCTCCTTTTTGTTAATACTGACTTGATATCTTTCTGAAAACTCGCTTCCATCAGCTTGTCCGCTTCGTCGAGCACGAAGAGCCTGATGGTGTCCGTTTTGAGAAGTCCTTTGTCTATCAAGTGTTTAACCCTGCCAGGAGCTCCAACTGCTATGTGACAACCAACTAGTTTCTTCCCATCAGCCTCTACGACCGTACCACCTATGAACGACTCGATCTTCAAGCCTGTAATGCGTGTAGTCGTGAAATAACGCTAGATATGCATAGAAGCAACGAAGCAGTACAACATGTAGTACTCGATTATCGAGCATTTCGGCAAAATTCTTATCGCACAATCATCAAACTTGATTTACCTTTCAATTCCGCACCGATAGATGAGATGACTTGAGAAACCTGCACTGCTATTTCTCGAGTAGGTGCCAGAATGAGTACTTGAATGGAAGATATATCGACCTCCAACATTTCCAGAGCAATTACTCCAAAAACCACAGTCTTGCCGGTGCCAGACTTTGCACGAACTATCAGATCTGAAATAAAAAAATACTTGATAGTAACGCTTCTTAATCTTTATAGGGAAATACGAATATATAACGTACCAAATCCGCATCTGCCTAGCGGTATGGCTTTCAGTTGAATGGGAGACGGCTTCTGGAAGCCACAGTTCGCCAATCCGTCCAAAACGGTATTCGACAGACCCATTTGAAAGAAAGTGACATCTTCTTGGATTTTGACATCTTTGGTGCGTGCTTTTTTACTCAAGTCGTGTGCCACGCGGTTCGACATGCTTATAAACACGAGTAAAGTCCTATTCTACTTCAGAGCCTGGAAAACATTGCGAAAAAAGCGTAATGTAAAACTCGTACCGCAAATTATACCTATTATAGTTATGACAGAAAACTACGGATAAAACTGTCTTACATAGTCGAAAGAAAAACGTGGTAATCGGGTATAACTTTGGCCAGCTTCGAACGAAACTCCGAGTATTAGGTATTACATTTAAAGACGACCTTTCAAGTCATTCAAAAAGGAAGGTAAACGACTGAATGCTCTGCGAATTTATTTGCACCGGTTTACACGGTATTTTTTAACGTGGACAAGAAATAGTCGCACATGCTTAATACGTCTCGTGAGGACGCGGCTTAATGACCTGTCCCTCCACGTGTTCACGATCTACGTTATGTGATTGCTTCATGCTTCACTAGGTCAAAGGGGAACGTCGTCTGTCGTTCGCCGTTCGCTCCGAAATCTTGCGAGCGGAGTCGATTTAACACCTTCAACATGGCTATCGGAGATTATCCGATCGAATATGACCCAAAAATTCATGGGCCGTACGATCCAGCGCGATACTACGGCAAACGTAAGTCCACGGAATGATCCCTTATCGGTAACTGTAAAATGAGCTGTAGAAATTGCTAACCACACACACATGCATTGATTTCTTTCTCCGAGAACAGCGGACACTCCGTTTGGTCAAGTGAAGCTCGGCGAACTTGGCGCTTGGTTTGGTCGCCGTAATAAAGGACCCAGAGCAATAGTGGGATCTATGTCACGAGGTAGGGTTTTGCATTTGATATTCCGGGATAGCAGGCATCCATTTTTCCCAGTCAGTTGCATAACCCCATTTTCCCATAGATGTTTCTTGAATGAGTATTATGTAATTCCGTGCATTCTGGTGTTATTAACAAATGCACCGACGTTACGCATGTGGCGACAAGCCCTGATATCTTTGGTAGGAAGCTGTTTTTCTACCAGTTTTTTCTACAGATAGAATGATACGGTTTTACGTTTGTACTCTCTCTTCCAGATATTTTGATACTGCTCAATCCCCTACGAGAAAGATTTATCTCCTAAAATCGTATGTGGAATTAAATAATCTCTGTTAATCCTTATTTCAGCATTTTGGCGTTGGCAGCACAATTACATATTGCCTAAGCGCTCCGGTATCGCTCCTATGATCCAAGCAACATTCATTGCAATGGCGTTCTTTTATGTCATAAACTTTGGAAGGATCAGTGAGTATTTATGTACACTTTTTTTTAATAACGCTTTGTAGCTCTTAAATTTGTACTAATTATAATATTATATTCCAGAGCAACACAGGAACTACAAGTACCACTAAGAGCTGCAGAACGCCGTTTCCATGCATACAAAGTAGTGATTTCTGTGAATCTGGCATTGCAAACTTTTCTCCAATGAATATCCCTTTAAATGGCACATGTCAGGATTTACTGATTACATGAAATAAACAAAAGCGCATTGTATACATTAAATTACCTGCCTACGAATAGTTACATGGATGGATAGAGTTTGAAAGTGTACGAAAATGTATGACGTCTCCTACGTGCTTATTAAAATTTGGAAAGTGTATTCTTTGTTGTATTACCTTTACCTGCTTTTCTTTTGTCTTCATATTCACTTCTTTTCTCGCAAAATTGCGTTACAAATTTGGGTCAGCAAAATTACTAAATTTTAAAATTTACGTCAGAAACACACGATAATGGATGCTCACAAAAATGAGCAGAACATTAAAAGTGACGCTGAGTCATTTGATCTTTCAAGAATTAGCAGTTTATACTTTGGAGAGGAACCTGACGCGGAAGTAAGGATGGAAAATGGATACGCAAATTATACTTCGAACTAAAATCGAGTATTATTTGATAGGCAAAGGAACTTTTGGAAGAAGCGTACACGCTTTTGAGAGAAGATTCTCAAGCTCAACGCGATTGGACAAATTTGATGAATGAGAATTATAAACTGAGAAGCAAAGCTATTTATTTTGATGGTAACGTTCTTGCCGAACAATTTAATCCGATGATACAGGTACACAACGTCTTGATGCATTATTTAGTACATTTAAATAGAAATAATAGGTCACTTGGAAAATATACCAACATACCATAGCGTGCAAACTTATCTTCGTTTACTGAACCGAATTGTTCAGACGCTTCATCTCCGAACTCATCTTAGTTTGGTTTTTTAACTACTTCATTATCTAAGTAAAACGAATCATGAGTTCGTGATATTTCTAACTTTTCTATAAAAGAATTTCATCCGCTGAAAATTAAATTGAGTAGCGTTGGCGCCATCTCTTGATTGCCTACTACTGCCACTACTACTTAATAATTTCGTTTTACTTGAATAATAACAGGACAGTGTAAAAATCATACTAGATGAGTATGGCGGAACAAAAATGCAGTAAAACGTGATTTAATAATAAAAGAAAAATCTTGTAGTTATATTTATTTTGAAAAGAAAGTGCTATTACAGATCAAAAAATTATTTTCCCGCATTTCCGCTCTATCGGAGGAAGGAGGCAAATTGGATTATGAAAAGGCTAAGCTCGAATTAACCAAGGCAGAATTAAAACGAAGAAAGCAAGTACTGCAAAGGAAGATATGCACCTATGAGTCAAATCGACTAAACAATTTTCCCTCTCTAACATCGAACAGTAAAAATAACAACGATTTGAAATAAACGTTCGTTGAAAATTCATCCTCATTTCTTGCAATCAACGTACCCAGGCGTCTCTTTGCGCTCAGTGTGTGTACGGGACATAAATTATTTCCATCGACGCTCTCGGAAATCATTTGCATTAGTAATACTCCGATTGGCCAGGTATATTATGACATGCACGAAATCCACCAATCGGACGAAAATGCCGGGACAAAACTCAGGTTCTCCTGCAATATGGCTGTCAGTATAAATTTGATGCTTGTAAGATGCGTTCCTCTCCGAAAAATTCGGTGCATTACTCGTGTCTATCTCAATTTTTACAAAACGCTAAGCGTAATGTGATTTTTCAAGACCTTACACGGTGGGAAAGGGCTATGCGGGTTAGTTGAAATACGAACAACGTCAAAATTCTACTTATTTAGTAACAGGTAAGGTGGAACATATTTTTTTCCCCCCGCTTGTTATTATCTCCATATTGTGTTCTGCCTGATTTACCATATTACGCTATTTGGCCGATGCCCTTTCTACTCGGACTTCGTCATTTTGCAAGAATTGAGTCGCGTTAATAACGAGACAATGCCTGGCTCGCGCTTTACGGTCTCCAATATCACCCCTGAGTATATTTTACATTCACCTCCCTCTCCCCTCAATTAACGCACATTCTCTGGAACATATGCGTTCGATATGCCCTGCTTTATCACCGCGGCTTCCTCCTTTCTAACGCCGCGCGATGGTGTCACATTTATACTGCCAAGATGTTAGCATAGATATTATTATCAACACGAGGCTTTTGTTTTTTGCTCCAGATATTTGAAGAGACCCGTTTGTAAATTTTCAAACAATCATGACATCAAGGTAATATACTCTTTTTTACTACCTGTACACACACAAGTAAATAGCAAGCAGGAAAAAACATTTGTGCATTTCGAGCTATAAATAACGTCAATAATTGGGTTTAGACACCCGACCTTTGTACACAAGAATACAAGTCTATTAATAATCGTGAAACAATAAACAGGTTGGACAGGTTGTTCATACTACTGGAGACAGGAACGAATGCCGTGACCAAACGAGCAGCTGCGCAACAACTGGGAGAGGCCCAACGATTGCATCCCCATGAATTACACCATTTACTCGCCAGAGTGTCAACTTTATTGAAATCACAGCAATGGGACACGAGGGTATCGGCTGCACAAGCTGTGCAGGCTATTCTCGCGCAAGTTCCACCTTGGGACCCAAAGCCTGTTGAGATTAAGCCTGATACTGGTATTTCTCTTGATTCCGTTTTAATTTTACACGTTATTTACCTTCTAACTCATCAAATTTCTCTTTTCTCCCGATCAACGACAGAAAACATACCCGGAGGACGTGCCAACAATGCAAACAACAGGTTGTGCCTGCAGGACTTCGATATGGAGCGAGTCCTGGCCCGCAGCTCGCATCTCACAGGATCAGAGGGTAGCGAATACGATCTGGTTGTAGCCGAGGGAGGGGAGCATCCGTTTCCCAATCAGGAAGAGAAGATCATCGCCGCCAAATTAGGTCTTCATCCGCAATTGATGGGCATCGATACCGCAGACCTGTTCACCGCTGACGATTTAACTCCCGTGCCGTCGTCGCCTACGCCCAATACACTGCTGACTAAAGTCCCCGTGAATGAGACGTTGCGACAGCCCGGTGGTCTCAGCAGGCGAGAGATGAATAGAGCGCGGCGCAAGGTCTGCAATCCTTCACCCGCTCATCTCGTTTCGTACGTTTAACGTGGGAAATCGAATGTTCTCTGATGAAATAAATGTACACAGGCACGACAATCGGTCTCGAAACAGCGATCGCGGGATCCGGACGACCCGCAGGACCCCAATTCCATTCGATCGAAAGCTCAAACGCAGATTGGCAATTCCACAGAGCCGCTGATCAAAAAAGTTAAACTGGAGGAGGTCATCGCTTCGGATGTAACGTGCAACAGCAACAGTGGAACGAACGAAGTAGTCAACGCGGTACCGGACGGAACGGGTTGCTGGCCCGACACTACGATCGATTGGCCACTGGAATCCTTCGCAGAGAACCTGTGCCAGGATCTTTTCAGTCAGAAGTGGGAAGTACGACACGGGGCGGCTACTGCTTTGCGGGAACTTGTGCGACTTCACGGAAAAGGTAGAAAGATACCTCTAGAGAGCGTTTCTTTTTTTTTTAATTAAAAAAGGCATAAATTTATATTTAACGAATTGTTAAAGGTGCGGGAAAATCGAGAGATCAAACCACAGAGGAAATGGAGGAGAGCCATCATCGATGGGTCATCGACGCAGCTTTGCGTTTATTATGCGTCCTGGGACTGGACCGATTCGGCGATTTCGTTTCAGACCAAGTTGTCGCTCCTGTCAGAGAGACCTGCGCCCAGGCGTTAGGCTCGTTGCTGCTACTAATACCCAGTGGCAATGATAAGCAAGACAAAGACAAGGGAGTCATGGGAGTGCTGTCCGTAATGCTGAAGCTACTAGAACACGACGAATGGGAGGCCAGACACGGTGCCCTTCTGGCACTGAAATACTTGCTCGCCGTAAGAGACGATCTCTTGGACGAGTTGCTGCCGAGAGCATTTCCCGCGACCATGCGAGGCCTCGCGGATCCCGTGGATGACGTTGGAGCTGCTGCAGCGAGCGCTCTCATTCCCGTGGCATCGGCACTGCCGCGTCTGCTAGAGCCGTCTCAACTCGAAGCCGTTGTCCTTCGATTATGGGAATTACTACGCGAACAGGACGACTTGGCCGCCGCTTGTAACAGTTTCATGGGGTTGCTCGCCGCGATACTCTCGCTACCGGCCGCGCGTGCTTGTCTCTCTCCGCAACCACTTTCTCAGGTAAATAAGCACCTTTTTTTTTTTCCGTTTGAGAAAACCCGTCCAAGAGTTACCGAACGATAACGGCATCGATCTTCGTTCTACTTCGTTGCAGGTTTTGCCAAGACTGTGGCCCTTTCTCAGCCACTCCAGTTCCAGCGTGAGGAAAGCTACTCTACAAACACTGCAAACGCTCACCGGTGACGACGGAAATCACGAGGACAACAGGAAAGAGAGATGGGGCGAAGGCGGTGGTCTCGTCTTGCAGGAGACTTTGCGCAACGTCTTTCAACGCGTACTGATCGAACACGTAACAACGATACAAGCAGTGGCCGAGCGCGTCTGGGAAAATTTGGTGACGCGTAGCGATCTCGAATTACTGCTGCACGCGGCGTGTCCTCTCGTCAGTACGTGGCTCTGCCTTGCGATGCAACCGGAGCACGTACCTTTCAATGCGGCTTTATTGACGAGCGTCATTGCGCAACACGGTCCCAGGTACTTATGTACTTAGTTTGGTCCGATGATGTGGCCAATTTTCAAATACGATCCAAAAACATCCGCAAACTTGTGTTAACGATTTCAATTCCCGCGAGACCTAACGAAATTGGGATAAAGCATTGAAATCCCCTGATTCTCTGTAATCTTTTTGCTTGATATATAACAAAATTTCAAGTAGTTACTTCCACGATTCGATCCTTTCCGTATCCTTCGTATACTTCCTCGAATGTCCCCCCTTATCGATCTTATTTGATTCCCCGCAGAACTGCAAAAAGTGGACAATTGATAGGCAACTCCGATGCGCAATCCGACTCTAGCAATAATGTAAGCAACAAGCCACCGTCGGAGCTCAAAGTTTACATCGGCGGTATAGAAACAGTGGCCCAAAGCACGCGTCGTTTAAACGTAATACGCGCGCGGTGCATGGCTGCGAGAATGCTCGGTTTGTTGTCCCGCTATGTGGTACAACACGCGCCTGGTGTAGTCTATCCTTCCGACAACCTGCCCGCTGTTTGCTACGCGAACGTTTTGCTGGCGCATCTTACCTCTCGTTCGGCATTGCAACGTACAGTGGTGGGACTCACCATGGCTCATTGGGCTGGTCTCGAGCATCCTAATCCACCGACGATACCGGATATTCTCAGGTACCCTAATGAAGCATCATTGTTCCGAGGTGTTCGCATCCGTTCTTGATAAAATACGGTAGATTCGAAGCCTATCGAGGGACGGATCACTTCGGAATATTTCTTCGTGATATAGATTGTAATCCTTTCTCTCACACAACGATGATTTTCTCTTTTCTCAGGGAAAAATTACTCAGTTGTTTAAAGGAGTGCGTGTATTACGACGAGATTGCGGCGTCCTTTACTCGTCTGTTACACGAAAGTCGAGACTACATTGCCACTCTGAAACACTACAAACTACCTCTACCAGTACAATTCGACGTGACGAGTGTCGGGGTGATGACTCTCGAGCAGATAGCTACTCTTTCCAGTAAATCCGTGTCGGGATTGTCGATAATCGGTAGCAATCCCGGCGGTGGAGTAGCGACAGCTGTCAGCGGAAGTGGAGGTAATTCACTCATCAAACTGAAACCGAAGCTAATCGACAGCTTGGAAGAACGAAGGCGAGCGTTGGAGGTCGGGGCCGCTGCGACGGCTTCGCAGCAGCTGTCATTGAACGTGATGTCGATGGCGGCGTTAGCGGGAGCGGCTACGATGTTGCACTGCCTTCCCGAGCCTCCTCAACCTCTCAATCCTCTCGTCAAACCTTTAATGGAGGCTGTCAAGCGCGAGGAAGACGAGGAATTGCAACGATTGGCGGCGAAGCATCTCTCTCATCTTGTCGATCTTTGCGTCGATAGGCGACCGTCACCAAATTCCAAGGTTGCCATCTCAATCGTCGTAACTGTTAAGCTCTTCTCACTTCAAATGTATTGTTGTAAAGGCCTGATATACAATCTTTCTCATTTACAGATAGCGACCAACTTATGTACATTCTTATGTTCGGACATGGAATTCACACCGCGAGTCACCGACGGAACGGACAGCCCGTTCTATGGTATTCTCACCCTTAATAATAGACAGCGTCACGCCGAGAGAGTCGCGTATAATCGTGGAACGGGAAGTGGAGTCGGAGGTGGTAGAGGACCCGGTAGACCACCTGCCACGGAAATACCTTTGGAAGAATTATTTGCCTGCGAGGAACCAGAAGCTAAAGCTGCCAGAACTCGACGTCGCGGTGCCACGTTTGCACTCACCTCGATCGGTTTGTCCGTTATTCGTTTTCTCTCGCTAAATTCAAATACATCGTTAAGTAAACATTGCTATTAATCCTAATTGCAGCTACACTGCTGGGTGCTCGACTACCCGCTCGGCTACCCCATCTCTGGGAATTGATGCTGCCAACCGTGCTGCGAAAGACTAACGAAGCGGAGGAGTATGCCCGACGAGAGGATTGCCAAGACGAGGCGAATCAATTGGTTTTCGGTCTGCAAGTTTTAGAGATCATGGCTTCAAGCTTGGACAGATCGCTTCTTCCGCCCGCTTTGGAGTGCCTTCCGCGGCTTTGTGCTCTCTTAGCTCATCCGTACAAGACTGTGAGACACATGTCAGCTCGTTGTATAGCCGTTCTCGCAACACTGGATACCGAAGAGGTTGGTGATCGTTATTGGCTCTGAATTTCAACGTGATGTTAACCGCGAAGGAACGATGTGCCACGGCGATCTAACGTTTCAATTACAGACGATGAGACACGTAGTGAGCAGCGTAATACCATTGCTGGAATCCAGCAGCAAAGGAATCGAAGACGGAAGGAGCTCCATTTCCACTGCCGTCCAAGTTCCTTACGCGGTGGATTCGAGACGCCAAGGGGCTGCAGAAGCACTGACTTGTCTGGTAGAAAGTCTTGGTGTTAATGTGGTTCCTTACGCAGTGCTTTTTATGGTGCCTTTACTTGGAAGAATGAGCGATCAAAATCAAGCCGTACGACTGGCTTGTAGCGGGACATTTGCCACTCTTGTGCAATTGATGCCATTGGATCCTGGAGCAATATCAGACCCTCCCCACCTCGTGTTAGTCCGCATTTCTTTTCTAAATTATGCGAAAGAATCAGTTGTGATTATAAGTCGATTTAAGGTTTACATAACATTTAAATATCATTGCATGTGCGATTTATCAATCATTCCATTAAAGGGAGGAGAAAGCACAGGAGCGACGGTTTCTTGAACAACTACTGAACCCCCGCAACATTCCCGACACTGAATTGCCCATTCCGGTGGCAGCGGAACTGCGCACGTATCAGCGGCAAGGACTGAACTGGCTAGCATTCCTGAATCGCTACCACCTGCACGGCGTTCTATGCGATGACATGGGCCTTGGGAAAACCCTACAGACTCTGTGCATACTTGCTCTAGACCATCATCGCAATCCGCAAGCTCCGCCGAGTCTGGTCGTGTGTCCGCCAACCCTCACCGGTCATTGGTTATACGAAGCGGAGAAGTTCCTGCGAGCATGCGATCTCTCCGCTCTGCAATACGCCGGGACACCCCCCGAACGAGAGAAGATACGACCGCGCGTCTCGCTCTATCGCCTCGTTATCGCCAGCTACGATATCGTTCGCAAGGATATCGAATTCTTTGAAGCCATTCAATGGAATTACTGCGTGCTCGACGAGGGCCACATCATCAAAAATGGAAAAACCAAGAGCGCCAAAGCAGCCAAGCGTCTACACGCCCATCACAGGCTCATCCTCTCGGGCACACCCGTGCAGAACGACGTGCTCGAGCTGTGGTCCCTCTTCGACTTCCTCATGCCGGGATTTCTTGGCAGCGAGAAGCAGTTCGCGGCGAAATACTCGCGTCCTATCTTGGCGTGCAGAGAACCCAAAGCGGGACCGAAGGAACAGGAAGCCGGAGCACTGGCTATGGAAGCTCTTCATCGTCAGGTAAATAAAAATGAATCCACAACGGGTGTGTTATAGTGAATTTAACTCCAGATTTACTTGAATGGTTCTAATCTTAGTCGGTCTTTCATAGCGAAGCTTTCCAGTTAATCAATTTTGACGCAGTTGTACTTAAAAAACTAGGTACTACCGTTTCTACTGAGACGCAACAAAGAAGACGTACTTCAAGATCTGCCGCCTAAGATTACTCAAGATTACTATTGCGATCTCTCGCCGCTACAACGCACGCTCTACGAAGACTTCCGCATGCGACACTCGACAACACTTCTTCCTATGGTGTCGTCGTCTCCCTCGTCAACGAGCAATCCGCACGGTGGCCACGTCTTCGAGGCTTTGCGATACCTACGCAATGTGTGCAATCATCCTAAACTCGTACTCAGCCCCCGTCATCCACAGTACCAGACGGTCAGTATTTTACTTTTCTCTTTATAATATGAATAATCCATTTAATACATATATCACGACGTGGATTCAATTTGCAACTTTACTTAATCCTCTGTTTCAGGTGTGCGCTTTGCTGAAGCAACAGCAAAGCACGCTGGCCGACATAGAGCACGGAGCAAAACTCCCGGCTCTAAAACAGCTATTGCTCGACTGTGGCATCGGTCAGCAACAGCAACAGCAGCTTGGCAAGCATTCTACCTCCGTACCCACCGCGGTAGACGGTCAAGCGACGCAGCAGCAATTGGTGAGCCAGCATCGCGCTCTCATTTTCTGTCAACTGAAAGCAATGTTGGACATTGTGGAAAAAGATCTGCTCCGCGCGCATCTACCGTCGGTGACGTACCTACGATTGGACGGCAGCGTGCCCGCGACGCAAAGGCACTCCGTCGTTGCTCGATTCAACGCCGATCCGTCCATCGACGTTCTACTTTTAACCACTCAAGTCGGAGGTTTGGGACTGAATTTGACGGGTGCGGATACCGTCATATTTGTGGAACATGACTGGAATCCGATGAAAGATCTGCAAGCGATGGATCGCGCCCATCGTATCGGTCAGAAAAAGGTCGTGAACGTGTACCGCCTCATCACGAGATCCACCGTCGAAGAGAAGATCATGGGACTGCAAAAGTTCAAATTGCTCACGGCAAACACCGTCATCTCGACGGAGAATGCTTCGCTAGAGACTATGGGAACCGATCAGGTAAGTCTATCGACGAATGTGCAATTCGCGAAGTAATTTTCTACAAAATGGTTGATCATGTCTAACGATAAAATCATGTCTTTCAGCTACTGGATCTGTTCTCTCTGGATAGTGGCCGGGAAAAGAAGGCGGACGGTCAGGACGAAAGCGGCGTTTCGAAAGTTGCCGGCGTGCCAGGTGTCAGTCGCTCGGTTCTCGAGATCCTCCCGGAACTGTGGGAGCAGCAACAATACGATGACGAGTATGATCTTGACACATTTCTATCGACTTTAAAGGAGGAGAGTCACTCGTAAATATGTATCTCTGTAGACTGTAGGAGAACGATTGATTCGGCATTCTTTTCATACGAGACGAGCTATCGAGCGTAGCTCTGCTTTGCCATTATCGCAGAAACGTTTCAAATAGTTGCATACTAAATCCCCTCGGAAATAAATAATAGGTACTTTTTTCGTTAAATTCTTGTCCGAGAGTTTAGTACGAGGTAACGAACTTGGAACTTCCCTGCATCATCGCATAGGATGCTCAATGATCGGGAAAAGCTTTAAAAAATTAAGAAATCACTTGATATTTCTTATATAGTTTAATTTGTTTCACCTTTGTTCATTTTCATCTAAATCTAAATTCTAATTCATTTCTAGTAGTTGATCGCTTCGTGTATTTTATTGCGCGACCAATCTCGCCTAATTTATTTTAATCAACTCTATTTCCTCACATACAATACGCTGTGACATAGCACGTACCTGCATACGTATGGATTGGGAATGGAGTATACCTTGTATAAAATACGTGAAACGTCGAAACTTAGGCCCGCAAAGAAAAGCAAAAAAATCGATTCGTTTTCATTTTCAAAGACAACTATGTGCGATTCCCAATCACTCGTAGCTCTTATGAAAGATTAGCTGAGTTCACTGGAAAATGGATTATTTTACTATGGGGAAACGAAATGTAAATCGTTCTCTTGCTGCGAGGAACGTTCTCGACAGGTTTTACTTACCCGACAACTTACGCGCTCCCCGCGTATTCGATAATCCAATCGAGGAACTTTGTTTAAACTGAATGAAACAAAAGACAAAAATACCGTATCTGCAAGACTTGAATAAGTAAATTATGGAAGTACTGCATGTATCGTACTAGTAAGTAGCGCGTAAGCAAGTCTTTTCTTTATTTATAATAACTTATAAAAACATCGATACAATTACAATTCCGTATTTGTACCAAGAGACTAAGGTGTGTATGTGTGTATGGTTATTCACTATCTACCGATCGTTCCTTCATTTACCCGTCAGGCAATAAGAGGAATAAGGCAATGATCAGATTTAGAATACCAATCAGCCGGTCAAATTTTGACTTGGTGGCTATTCGTTCTTTCGTATCCGGCGATGGATCATTACTTCTCAAACAATCTCTCCGTCACACGTCAAACTATTCTTTACATTTACTATTTACAATTTGGATTTATAAGTGAGATCTAGATTTCCTACGGCGAAGATATTGTGCGGATCCAAGTGAGCTTTAGTGGCGCGATAGAGATGCACTCCCGCCTCTCCCACGGCATCCGGGTACAAAGAAGCGCGTATCTTCCCAACTCCGTGGTGATGCGAGAGCGAACCACCGTTGGCAAGGATTTCATCGCGCGCGGATTTTTCGATTCTCTCATAGGCATCGACGGGGTCGGGAAGATCTTCATAATTGAACGCCATGTAGAAATATACGCAACAGCCGATGTCGTAAGTCTGCGTTACGCGACACGTGATGAGGAAGTGTCGGATCCCCAGAGAGCCGCAATCTTGGGAGACGCGGGCCTTCACGTTCTGACAGAGCGACAACGCGCGGTCCCACGAGATTGACGTTTCGAAGGACTCCGAGACTACGTTGTACTCGAGACCCAAGTCGCGGATATACGCGATGACGAACGTTAGTGTGTAGCCGCGCTGACCGTTCGTCTCTCCGGCGGGAACACCGCCGAACCTCTTGGCCAACTCGTAGATCTTGTGCTCCTGCGCGGCCACGTCCGATGCCGTTGCACCCTCGAAGAGAAGCGTTGCCACGCACATGCTGTCGTACCGGAAACCCTTTATCCTCGCAATGTAAGCTTGTTTCAGGCCCTGCAGCAACAAACCAGCCCAGCTGGGCTCCTGACGTAGGGCCTGGCCAAATTTGAACTGCTCGTTGTCCATCAGGCGTATACTGGCAGGCTGGCAACGATATTTGGCCACCTATGTCCGATACAAACAACAAATTAACACTGCTGAAAATAGATGATCGATCGATCTTTTGCAGTAAAGGAGTGCAAAATGCGATATCAAGAGAAAGGGAATCGCCAGAAATACTGCTGAAAGAGGATCACCTGGATAGCGGACATTTTTAAAGGTATCCGACATTATTATAGGAGCTGAAGGCTTTGCAAAAGCGAACAAAGTCGCAATGAGAGACCGATTAGTATGAATGTGATAAATGGCACGTCGCGTACCTCCCGCATTGCGCGCACGCCACTCTGGAAGTCGGGAAAAACGACGCTGCCGTACTTGACGATACTGGGAAGAGGTCTGATCTTCAGGACCACTTCCGTGATCACCCCGAGAGTACCCTCGCTGCCGAGAATCACGTGGTCGAAGTCGGGACCGCAAGAAGAGCGCGGTACCTGGGCACCCCTTTCCAAAGTCGTCACGGGATCTTCGGTTCTACCGGTGACCATTTTCACACGAATGACGAGGTCTTCGATGTTGCCGTAAGTGTTTTTCTTCATCCCGCTTGCCCTCGTCGCCACCCAACCGCCCAAACTGTACTTTCGACAACGACATCGCGATTAACTCGAATTTATTACGTTCGCAAATGAAGATTTACAAAGTATTAATCTGGAACTAATCCAGATTAATCTGGATTAATAGTCTACTACATTCGTTAATAATATCGAGTAACGTAGCATCGATGGCAATAATTTTTTTCTCGTGAAATCGCATCGTCGTTGCTCGTCGCGAAGCAGAGGGAAAGTATATTGACTACTCAATGTTAATTACGCTGCACACGATCTGTTTGCTTCTTTCTCTTTACTTATGGTTTAATGCTCGGTTATCGCGTCGATGGATAATGCATTCTGGCAGCGAAAAATATGTAACGATGATGAGCTGATTTCGTATTCAATACTTCCATTAACTTAAGTGGCTCGTACATTCGAGTTGTCGTAAATATGAGATGTCGTATGAACGCCTGAAAGACGCTACATTACAAACGCGACCGTTTCATTGTTACGCCTGTCGCGATAAATGACAACGTTACCTGGAAAATTCATAAGAGTCGGGTTCATGGCCGGAAGTGTAACCCTGCAAACGCAACTCGCGTTCAAGGTCCTGTCCGATGATACCGGCCTCGCAACAAGCGACTAGATTTTCCTTGTCGATCCACATTATTCGATTCATTTGCGAAGTGTCTAACGCGACTATCGTGCGCTGTTCGTTCACCGGACAACTGACCGCACCGGTGACGCTGGTCCCACCTCCGAAGGGGATACAGACGACAGAGTATTCCGTGCAGGCTCGTACGATTCTCTCCACGTCCTCGTGGCATTCTATAAATTAATTACTTCAATTACTTCTCATGAAGATTTAATTGAAGTCGACTCGTGTGCTGTGCTTTGCACTGCCTCGCGATGTGGAAGCGTTTGTGAATATTGACAGGACTCGTACACGAGCCTCTCTATTCAACTGAGCGTATTTAATCCGTTGAATTATTCTCAAGGTTTTCTCCGATAGGAAAAGTTATACAACATTTAGTCAAAATGCAGCTGTGTGCAGAATATTGACAAAGCTTCTAATGAAGTGTTATATTAGTACAGTAGATCTCGCGGTATCTCTCGGTAAACACTGAACCCCGATATTCTTAACGGAAAGGTGACGAAAATGTCTATACTCATTGGTGCTAATTATTAGTTACGATATCAAAGATTTCTTTATGTCACTTAGCAAAACGACTGAACGATTCACACATTTTGGGAGAGGGTTTGAATTTGCATATGACGTAACCATTTTAAATGAAACTTACTGGGCCACAAAACTATGTCCGGTATCCTCTCGACAATGCCACGTTTGAGCTTATAAATTTCCCTCAAGGTGTGCCCGTGCGACCTGACAAGCCGGTCCACGCCCTCCGTTGAGTACTCGATTTTTAGCCGTTTTATCGCCTCCAGAAATTTCGTGCACAAAATCGACTCGGGGTACGTCTCGGGCAGCGATCGCGCGATCTCCCTCTTGTTGAGATTCGCATTGAAAACGTCGGTGACCCATTGCGTGAGGTAAGGTAGCTGCGTGTTTCCGATGGAATACCTGACGGTAAAGGTACACACGCGCGTTAAACACTGTAACAATTAACACGTGACCAATATACGCTTTTGCTTTTATCTTATCTCTTTCTTATCTGGCTACAAATCGAGCTGTAATCGATCCCGTGCGACCATATATATCTTACGCACAATACACAACGCTATCTCCTAGCGTAAATTACTTTATAATTCATAAACGAAAAGTGGAGTTATCGATGTACCACCCGACACACGAACATAATCTATAATCTAGCGGCCACTTTTGCATACGGAATTGTTTAAATTTAACCGTGACCTGAATTGGACATGCGGTATTGGATAAAACCTTCTGTAGTAACAATACGAGCTAAGCCATTGCCGTTAAACTACATCAAATTATTTCAGCTTGGTTGTACCTACACGTTTTTGCGTCGAATCGTTGCCAACGAGGTCTTTCTTGCTCGTTTCCTGATCGAGGCGTAAATATTTTCTACATTTGCAAACTAAATAGACGGGAATTTCTTAGCCTAGGTGCTTTACTGATTTTCTCAGCCGGCAAAGGAACGATCAATATTGCGATATGTGCCATGTAGACAGTAGAGCGAGTTATTTACAGTCGGAAAACACGTAAGAGAGATGAAACGTAAGAGTTATTTACGCGAGAATTCCTAAATGGGAACCTCATTAAGGCGTTTGCAACGCATTTTTACGCGTATTTTTTTAAATTGTGTGTGAAGCTGTTATCATGGTAAACCATGATTACTCAGAAAAACCGCTAAATCTAGAGTTTACTCGTGGAGCGTATTTAAAAACCGAATCCGTAAAAACTTGCTACAACCGTCTAAAAGAAATTCACATTTCTTCATTTGTACGTCTAGCCGCGTGCGTAAATCCACGGACAATTCCAACGCGTATATACCCCGATGTGCATATAACAATTGTAAATATGAAAAGATTTCGCGAACCGCGCTGAATAGGAAGATATTATGCTACGTCTCAGTATATTCCTTCGCGTGTAAATAATCTCAGTGAGAAAAGCCATCGGTCAACATCCTCCTCGACAAAATACCTTCATTGATAACGTAACGAATAGTGAGGAAAAGGGAGAATACATTCCATTCGGCGTAAACGAGAGGTAATAATCTGCTGTCGCGTTTCAAAAGCGAATATTTATTCGTTAACTAGATCCACAGCGTCTTCGCGCCACAAATATTTGTTCACGCGTTTCACATATCGCGTCGTCTGTTCAGTAACTGACCTTTCCTCTTTCTGTCTTCTAAATAAATATCGTTAAAAACCTGCATATAAGGAAATCGCTATAGGTGCTGCTGTTGAACTCTGAGCTCTTGTAATTCGTACGCAACGTATAAGGTACGATAATTGACGACATACTCCGTTTGATTGGCAATAATTCCAAATTTTGATGAAACGTAAATGAGTGCAAGTCAAAAGCGATCATAATTCAAAGTTGCGATCAAGAAATCTATTTCCAACGAGATTTTACCGCTTGACTTCGAATGCATACTCCTCGCATGTCCCAGTTTACCTATTGCCGGTGAATTCAAGAATTCCATTCTCGTTGAGGCGAAACTGAGAGTCCTTGTAACCCCATCCATTCCACTTGAGTAGATCTTGCCTTGGGAACGCATGAAAGGAAAAAGAAACATATGAAAAGTCTATAAGGCCCTCATGCGTCTTACGAAATTACTTTCGCGCGTTTTGAAATCAAAGTATCAATGATAACCACCCTATTGAAAAGATCCCATGGATTCCCATAGACAATTTCTATGGGAATCTGATGTGCTTCAGACACAGCAATTCCAGATATCCATTAGAAAAGTTTGAGAAGGACAAATAGGAATGCATTGGATTCTATGTGTACTTATTTGAGATGATGAATAGAAATTTACCGAATTTTACATGTATCCGTAAAAACAAGTAAAATCCCATAAAGGTAATAAAGACTTGTACACGACGTTCTGTTTGTAATTACCTAATTATTAATAGAACCTTACAAGATTATATTTGTTTCAACAAACACACACAGAATCCAATACATTCCCATTCATCTCTCTCAAATTGTTATGAGAGGGTATCTGGAATTGCTGTGTCAAAAGCATATCAAATTCCCTTGGGTATTCTATGGAGATTTTACAAGTTTACTATGAAAATCTATGAGAATCTATGATGGTTTTTCAATAGGGCAAACGCAATCGCGGAAAATTGCTCCCGTTGAAATTCTCCCGCCCGTTTTCCTTCAAGGTCACGTGACTGATCGATCAACCAATCATCCGAAACCGCCGTGCGATCCATTCGGATATAATTAATCAATCTCAGCGCCATTGTACCGGCTTTAAGCGGCAATTTTACACGTGCAAACGATGCAGCTTCTTTCGATCGGCGCGCGAATGTGGACTCATCCGATTTCGCATCCCTGCGCCACGCGTGGGTCCCGAGCAGGAGCGCGAATAGAAGACGCGCTCATCGATCGGCTCTCTCGTTCCCCGCTTGTGCCATTAATTCCAACCTCTACAGCTGTCAACTACGCGGAGCAACGGAGACGAGAGGATAAAGGAAACCGGCACTTTCATTCGTCGGTGAGTCACTTTGTAATAGCGGACGAGGCGTGGCAAAGACGTTTAACTCTCGCGGTGTCTTTTCTTTTTATACACGACACGCGAGTACGTACACACACGCGAACGCAAGTCACGAGCACGTCGGACTGACCTGGTTTTCGGTACGGCGCTCTTTACTGCTACGGACCCATTGTTGCCATTCGTCGTTCCTCCGGACGACGTCGACGTCGGCTGCTTCGACATGTCTCCTCGGCGAGGCTCCAAGCTTTCGCACGATGTCACAATTCTCGCGCGACTACGGTGCGACTCTGTTGACTATCGGCCACGCACCGGCAAACCAAATTTAAATCGATAAAGCCCCCGCCTGACGATGTTCCGCCTTTCGTCGAATGGCAGAGCCGAGTTCGCTCGTACCGAGACTAACCAATCACTGAGTAAGCCGCTCTTCCCCCTCCCCGCGAGCGGGTGAGAGTCGTTGCAAATGCGAGTGCAGTGCCGTATGCACTCGGATGGCGTCATGCAGTCGCGAGGCGTGCGTCGTAGGGCATGCGATTTGAGATTGATTTTTACCAAAGAGAATTTATTATGTCCTTGACATATATTTCATCTCCGTTTGTTGCATAGCCACTTAATGTTAACACGTTAGAAATAGGATCGAGGGAGGAGCGAAAGGGGAAATAAAATGGTCGGAAGTTAACATAAAGTTACCGCCAAGTTTTTAGTTATTTAAAATGCAATATAACAAAAGGAGTAGAATTTGGTTACGATGTTACTTCGATTACTGCGATTATTTTAATTATAAGCACGTACCTATGTCATTCTCGATGCGCTAATTGCACTAATATCAAGTCGTATTGCCACTTTACTCCGCGTGCGTCCTTGCAAACGGCACGCGGAACCGCCCCCGCTAATAGACGTGACTTTAACAAAAATATACTAAAAAAAAAATTATGCACGATATGTGAATTCGGTTCTCAACGATTCTCTTCAGCAAAAGTGATCGGGAATGGCAGATGAAGCCTACGGATTAGCAGAATAAAGCGAAACCGCAGCTACGCCTATGCAGGAAGATCGACAATCCTATTCTGTCGATAAATTTAGTAGGTAGGCCTAGGCCTAGACTTATTGTTAGTCGATAAATTTATCAATATTTCCATACTGGGGCACACCAAGTTATGTAAAATAAATAAGAAGTAGAAAAGTGAATTCTAAACACAATAAAAAACAAGAAAAGTACAATGACCGAGTCCTTTAAATCCAGTTGTTCGAGAGCTCTGTGGCGCCACTACCGCCAGATGGCTTCGCCACCTATCTCGCTAGCGGTCGGACACCACCCCTTCAAATCGTGGACTCGAATCAGACATGAATTCACAAGCCGCGTCAAACTTCCCGCAAGATCATGGATCACGAGACGAATCATCTGAAAAGCCAAATGCCTACACTCGAACCATTCAACGCGAACTATTCGAAGAGAGGAAACTATGGACGTTTTCGACGTGGACAGGCCTTCCTCCTCGATCTGTAAATTAATACTGTTGTTCCCGGAGGCTCGCAGGCTCGTGTAGGGCAGACGCGTACGATTCATCGCCGCAACGGCGAAGCTGGATCCCGAGTAGCTGCAGTTCAGGCTCGGTTGGGACATCCTGATGCGACGAATCCTGCGCGCTTCGCTCGACAAGATCAAGAGGGTCGGTAAATTCGGTTGGGAGTACGCCACCACCACGCGCCAGTTCCAGTTCTCTAAGTAAGTTTTAGTAATTCATCTATGGCCAGTTCTATGTCAATTACGCCACAACGCTCTGTGCTGTCGGTCCTCCGAGAGTGTCAGGCGGTTTATATAACCGTACCCGTCTTCGACTACTAACGAGATGGACGGAAGGACAACGCCATCTGGTGCTCGTGGAGCTAGGCCGAGTACAAGCTGGATAACCAATGCGGCATAACGGGCATAACACGTGTGATAAAACCGTGATGGCGAGTATAACAAAAGGTCTTCCGCAAAAGTTTAACGTGAATAAAGTACCAGGAAAGCCGAAGAAGCGTAAACATATCACCCTCACATTCGATGAAGGAAAGAGACGGTAAGGGATGCAAATTCGTAAAGAATCTGTCAAAACATCGAGCTAACGTAACCTGTAATTCCGGTTTCACCTCCTAACCATTTTACACTGTGTTTGCGTCGTTCTCTTCGTCGCAGAGAATTTTTAGGTGGATTTCATAAAAGAAAACTCCAACGACAGAAAAAGGCGCAGGAAGAATTGCAACGCCAATTGAAGGAGGATAAAAAGAAGATCAAACAAGACGTGAGTAATATTTCTCCATCCCACTCAGCGCTTCTTCGACAATACACTATGGAAATCAAATCTTATAGGCACGAGAACGCTATAAAACGCTTCTATCGCAACGTGACGTGCCCGAATTAGAGGAGCTCCTCTCTCGACAAGAGTACGAATCCGAGGGACGCACGGTTAGCATCCTAGAGTTGAACGTGGCGGATTTGGCGCAAAAAAACAACTGGATCGGCGAGAATAAAGTTACGTACGAAGATGACGACGAGGAAGAAATTGGGGAGGAAGAACCCAGAGCTATGGACGCTATTGCTGGCATGGAATTGAAGGAGAGGAAAAGTAAAACGAAAGCACCTGTGGAATTTGCAGAGTCGAGCGAAGCTTTTGGAAGCAAGAAGGAAGTCAAGCACGCGATAAAACGCGCGGCACTGAAGCAAGTGCAGAAGAGCAAGGCGTTTCAATTGAAGCAGAAGTTGGAGGGTCAGAAGAACAGGAAGGAGATGCTGCGAAAGAAGCGAAAAAATGACAAGATTCTGAGTAAGAAGCAAAAGGGAAAATCGAAAAAAAAGTCACGTTAATAATTGTATCAAAATGATATTTTATCACATCAAAACTTATAATTGTACAGAAGGAGATATTTAAATTACGTAAACAAAATCTTCATTTCTTAGTAGAGTGATTTTTCTTGGCGTAAGGACAAATCTGCTTGTTTAAACAGTCGTTGCACTTTGGAAATCGAGGAAGGCAAATCTCCTGACCGAATCCTACCAACAGATGATTGATAGTGGTCCACATTTCCTTGGGAAGCCAATCCTCCAGTTCCTTCCTAGTTTCCTCAGGTGTTTTAGTCTGTTTTCTCACCCACTGGAGACGATTACTGATGCGATGCACGTGCGTGTCCACTCCGATACCAGAGACTTTGCCCCAGGCAACTTGCATGCAGAGGTGACCCATTTTCGGACCAACTCCTGGTAATTTACATAAACCCTCTATTGTATCAGGAATGTCCCCTTTATATTGATCGATTAATATCTCTGACGTACGTTTTATGTACTGTACTTTGCGCTACAGGAGAATAATAGTGAACATTAGGTGTTGGATAGAGATTTTTAGATTTGAAATGGCAAAGATAGGCATGAAAACTCACCTTCCAGAAGCTAACAGGGTAGATGAGTTTTCCGAGATCCTCATCAGATATATTCAGCATTTTTGTCGGAGTACATCCGTGGGATTTAACACGTCCCATCGCTGCGGATGTGACCTCGTCCTTAGTCTGACTGCTGAGCATTAGAGCGAGTAACGTTTGGTACCTAGAGACAGAAGGATCTGCGTCGGAATCCGCGCACGTATGGCATCCCATCGTGTCCACGGGCGCGGTACCTTCCTTCCTCATCTCCTGTATATTCCTCAAAATAGCTTGCCATCCGGGCGGTGTCCACTTCTTCCCATCCACAGAGAGTTTCTCGACATCCTCATTCTTCGGCTCGTCGTACTCGACCACGACGGGTGCGCGCTTCTTTGTTTTGACATTTGTGTCGACTTTCTCGAAATACTTCGAAGTCTCCGAAGCCGATGCTTGATCGACAACCTTCCTCCCGGATCTCAAACGTTTAGGTGATCCGAGCACACCCAAATGTAGTCGTTTGCTCATGCCGATTTATCGAAATCATTCGTAATGCGCGATCTAACCTCTGTCGTCCCGCGCTGACATTTATTTCGTCGATACGCCGGTTCGGTCTGACACCTGACGATGCAAATGGGAATCAAGTTTTCGCGCAATCACATATTCGTGTTCGACACTTCGCTAGAGTTGATTCATCTTTAATAAGCGAGGTAACTATGTAAAGAATATTTGAAGGGAAAGATAATTATTCCTAGAAATGTCTTTACGAATGGAAATATGTGTAAAACTATCGCGTGCGGTTTAATCTTCTACGACGTCGCCTCCTGTATAGTCACTTATGTTCAATTGTCGTAGTATAACTACTCTGACTTATGTGGTTTTTTAAATGAACGATTCAATTGTTATCGCTAGAGTTTTGTTAACACAAGTAACGTCAATAACACACAGAGAACGTTAACGAGTCGCGGTAAGCGTGAAAGTTGTTTTAAACTTGCCTTTTTTTTTCATGAAATTATTCAACAATTGAAGGGCTCTGGCGTAAAATCTGGTAAGTAACATTTCTATGTTGTCACTTACCAGGTTTTACGCCCGAGCCCTTCAATTACTGAGATTAGATACATACAATTATTAGTCTTCTACCATGAAATGCTATTTGCTAAGCAAAACCTCTACGATGTTTGCTACTATTACAAATGAAAAAGAAAGCATGAATCTGTCAAGAGCAAATCTACACACCGCTATTCTCTTTCAGTCATTTATTTCTCTGGCGTATATGATATATATTGCTTACACACAAACTGTACGTACGTAACTTAATAGAACGCATGGTATAATAATTTTATACAATATATACTCGATGTTTCTACAGCTAAGTATAGGACATTATCGTTGGTGCGTTCGATTTAATGAACTATCGATGACAATGGACGGAGTGAAAATTATACACAGATTTAATTGAACTAAGCTACGATAATGATTAGCTTATCGTTAAGAACGGATCCTATTCTAAGCTAAGAGTACACGATTAAAGTCCATAACAAAAATTGCAAGCTAAGGCGACGATCTAGTATCGATAAAGAAACGTTATCAAAATAGAGTCGCTATTAGCTGTAGCTCGTACGAGGATGGACTAAGCAGTTCTGCGTTCAGCGATCGAAAGGTAGACGAAGAAATAAAAAAAGACGCCGTCGTCGTCAGAAATAGTAAAGTAGGAAATTAAAGCGATTTGGCTTTAAACTTTAGCTTTACATGGAAGCTTAGAGCTCCCACACAAATTAGTTTGCGCATTTCCTTTATAGCGTATACAACGTAAATCGAAGGTCGTACTCAGCCTGGAATTTGATTAGCAGCAGCCGAGCCACCAGACGCCGTTACCGGTGCGGAAGTGTCCTGCATCAGAGTGCGCGTCTCCTCCTCTTGATCGGAGAGGGGAACCGCCGAGGCATCGTGCGCATTCCCTTGCTTCGCCTTCAGTTGACTAGGAAGCTCCGTAAGTACTGGCCCGTACTGCGAAGTGGAACCCACCAGCAAGTCAGTCGATGGATTCAAACCGCCCAACATCTTTCCTCATAGCAACGCGTACATAAGATAAAGAAACGAACGAACGAAACAGCGAGTGATTCGATAAATCTAAACGACGCGAGGAATGCAATGCGACGGGAACGAGACGTTCGGCCATTTACGTACCTGTCCGCTAACGCCCGATATTCCGCTCCTCGGGGATTTGCCTCGTCGAAAGAATCGGAGCCATACCCAGCAGCCGCCAAGTAACAAACCCAGTAGAATCAGTACCGCACCTACGGCAACCGATCCTCTGGCACCACTGTTCTCCTGCTTTTCCACCTCGGTTGACGTGGTTCCTACAGTCGTCGATTCTGTTTCATCCTTCTGCAACAAATGTGGTCAACGACGAAGTCCGCGAACACCTGGGGCATTTCTGGTCATTGCCAGAAACCAAAGAACGTCGACCTACGAACCTCGTCGGAAGTGTGAATTTGTGCGTTCTCCGTGGAGACGATGTTGATTAACATTGTCGTAAGGCCGGATACGAATGCAGCCAACG
This sequence comes from Xiphydria camelus, assembly GCA_963678675.1. Lineage (NCBI taxonomy): Eukaryota > Metazoa > Arthropoda > Insecta > Hymenoptera > Xiphydriidae > Xiphydria > Xiphydria camelus. The sequence goes on along the minus strand of OY783192.1, from coordinate 32,659,251 downwards.
CGATGAACAGCAAGACCCATTCGAGCCATCTTTGTGTGGTGAGTTTACGTCTTGAAATCAACCCGAGAAAGCCACCCCTGACGCCGCCGCTGTTGTTAATCCCGTTACCGCCGGAACCGTCGCCTCCGGTGTCATAGGAGTATCCTACGGTAGTCGGCTGATAAACCGCTCCGCTGTCTGGCATATTTGCTCCGAATAGTTGACACGCGGTACTTATTAATCTTCACCACATGCACACACTTCGAACATACTGTCGAAACGTCAAAACACTGCAGAATTATTCACTAAGGTGCAGCATAAGATAATAATTTTCAATTTAAAAGAAGTTCTTCGCAGTACGATGGAATTGGGCAGGACGGGTAGATGCGGGGAAATGGAGTTTATTTACGGGATTACACTGTACCGAAGTTAGCGTTCTTTGTTAACAAGATTTTTAGAAAATATCCGCTGCGAACTGACCGTGTATTTATATACCTATACTCTTGGTGGGATGAAGCTATCTGATAGATATATCTATGGTATGTGCACGACACGTCATGAGGGTCATGAGTAGCCCCGCGTGTATTTAACCAGCTTTTGGATAGCGTGGTAGATGGCGATCGTCGTGATGTCTTCAATTTCAAATAGTTGCTATACTAATATACCAATCATTTTGTGAATTTTAGAAGCATTCATCGTATTTGCTATGCTTTCAATATTGTATAACAGCATCGTATATGTATTTGTTACAGCTTAAAAGCAGCCAGGCTTATGCTTTGAAAATTTTGAAATCATTATCCTAATACAAATACAAAAGGATGCCCTTATTATTGCAGTTTGAAAATCGTACAGTATCACAACAAGACATTCGAGATTCGAGTAACCACATACGCCACATGACCATGCCGATTTTAGAGAACTTCAATTGCATCGTCGACCTGATCCCCGTACAGGTAATGAATAATATTTATTACGTCGCCTGGAATCCCGACGGAACGCTACTTGGTGAGAGATTTTTCGTCTTAGCCGACGATCTCGAAGGCTCTCTCTCTCTTTCGCGAATCGGATGATGCGAATTTACATCGTACCAAATCTTTGCTTTTTATTTTCCTACCGTCAATAAATACTTCATGAAATAAAATTGTATTATTTAGTTCATTTGAAAAATACCGCCGAGTTAAGCTTTGACCTACCGCATGGGAGGGCGCTACTATATAACTTGTTTCCAGTTCGTAACACGGTATGACCAGTCTGTTTGTTTGTACTCCGCGCAGTTGTAACCTAGCGTGCGGGGAGGTGTGTTTGTCAGTGTTTGTATAAAGTTTTACCGCGTTGTCCACTACAGGTGCTACATTCTATTAATTGATCGCAACAGTTGGCAAATTGATGCCACAGCGTCGTTGAATACGAGGTGAAAAACGGGAAGAGGAAGAATCAAAATATCTCCTGCGCTATAACGATTCTCACTACAAACGCAATGGAAAACAGCGGTGAGAGTGGCGACGACGGAGGACCCCTGGGTACCTCGGGATTCCTCAGCGGCAGTGGTGTAAATGCTTCCTACATCGGAGTCCAATCCGATGACTTAGAAGGTATGTTGATGAATAATTGACGTTATAAATGCGAATTCGGTTCGCGCGTAAACAGATCGCGCCCGCGCAAATTTCGAATGTCTGTTTGAAGCGTACGCAAGAAATGCCATTTTCCCCCTTATTTTTACCATGATAAGAGTTGGAAGATCTATGGTAATTACAAGCCTTTCGTCGGTAAAACACAAACTTTTTGGGAGAGTAAATGTCATACAATAACTTGTACAACAATTTGAGTGTCGTTAGTGTTTCACAATGAATTTTTAATCCTTCCACAATATTCATTTCGATTATCTTCTTTAAAACAGTGTACCTTTGATTGTTCTTTACATTATTACAATAAGCGGAACTAGCTTTTTGACTCGTTCATTCTAATGACAATAGTTCATCTCTCTGCGATGTATGAGAAAACATTGGGAAGAAAATCAAGGAGGAAAGTCATTGCATTGCACAGTAATTTATTTCCACAAACAGATGATCCAGAGAATACGGATGATTCAAATCACGGCACCGGAGACCCACTCCAAGGTGGCAGCGGCGGAGCGGGTCCTCTTCGAGAGCAGGATCGCTTTCTTCCCATTGCAAACGTCGCCAAAATCATGAAGAGAGCCATTCCCGAGGCCGGTAAAATAGCCAAAGATGCGCGGGAATGCGTTCAAGAGTGCGTTTCCGAGTTCATCTCCTTCATTACGTCAGAAGCGAGCGACAGGTGTCACATGGAGAAAAGGAAAACCATCAATGGTGAGGATATACTATTCGCAATGACGACCCTCGGTTTTGACAATTATGTGGAGCCGTTGAAAGTCTACCTCCAAAAATATCGGGAAGCTACGAAAGGAGACAATCCCGGAGGACCTGCCGGAACATCAGGTAATGGCAAATCTGAGAATCAAGGAGCTGTATACGAGGAGCAACTTTTTACTATTACGGCCCAAGCACCCAGTGCCACGACTTCGGACACTCCCGTTATCTACAGTTACTCTTCTTCGGATCAAATGCAATTTCAACTTTCGTGATCGATAATTTGCAAGACTTTTTCAGTGTCGTATCCTTCTCTTGATTGTAAAAACGAGCAAACGCATCAGTCTCCGAAAGAAAAAATACCTTTTGAATTCAGCAATTTTACTTACAGCTGTATATCAATATCTCTGAAAAGAGAGAATACTCGTGCGCGCGCGCGCGCGTGTGTGTGTGTGTGGTGTTTATCTCTTAACAGTGTTTATTTTATAATACTCTCCATCAGCGTAAGGTCGCGATCTGTTGCAGAATTAGGTACGAGGTCGTAGAAAACCGTATGTAGAAGTTCAATTGTAGGAATCTCATCTACATGTTTACAATCTGTCTCTACGTATCTTGTTTCTATCTTGACGCACGTAGAAACCGATTGTAACTGCCTCTTTGGCCAATGGACTTTTTACTCTCGAGTTTCTACGCTCAGCCACATACGAAAATCTGTGTCTCATTGTAGCCTAAACCTTGATGCATCGGAGTGAGGCTTTTGTAAAATGAAAGAGGATAGCTAATTTTATCTTATACAGTTTAAATGGGGAAAAAAGAAAAAATAAAGAGATCCGTTGCAACGAGACCACACGAGAATTATGAAAAGTAACCGATCCTTTTATTATAATATATTCGATATGTACTATTTCAAATCGTACTAAGCTATACTAGGCTATAGTAGGTTTGATCGATCTATAGTCCTAATCAGATTCCGCTCAAACTATTCAGAGAAAGAAGGATAGAGAGGATCGGCAGTATAGATCGGGCTGATCGTAGAAAAAGTTTGTTGGAGAACAAACGATCGTTATTCCGGCAGTTGAGCAGGAGAGAGGAGAAGCTCGTGTCCTTTTGTGTCCGTTGAAACGGGGCAAGACGATGTCGTTGCCTGCTGATGCTGCTGCTGCCGCTGCGGCGGCGGCGGCTGCGGCGGTGCAGTAGGAAGAAGCGAGGCCGTGACGAGCGGCCCCGCGGCTAGTGTCTCTGTTCTTCGTCCTTTCTCCTTATCAGCGGAGACCATACACGGTCGTCGCCAACGGCACTTTCCACAGTGGCACAAGCAAAGACAAAGCAATACGCGAAGCAGGCAACAGAGGAGACCCGCGCAAAGTAGAGACGGTCCGACGAGCCTCAGCTCGGGACTCTGAAATCCCTTTTCCCCGGTGCCGACGAACGAGATTATCAGGCCAAGAGCGGTGGTCCCCAGTCCCGCGTAGAGCACGGTGTTCACCGCCGCGCTGACTTCGCCTCTCCTTCGATCCAGAGTGCTTCCGTCGTCTTCTTCTTCTTCGCCACTGCTGCCGTAGCAATAGCTCGCGTCGCGTATCTGAAAGATCCACATCTTGGGTGTATCGGAGCATGTGTGAAACTTCGTCGCACGGGGGTCCATAATCGTAGCGATTTACCCTGTTTCTCTTCATCCATCGTCGATGAGCCTCGCACTGTTTCGTTTTGTAGCTCTGTCCTTCGCAGCGAGAGCCGTGTGGAGAGGTCGGTGATAACGGAAGGGGCGAAGGTCTGTTGCATCCTTGCCATGCCGCCTTACCGGGTCCTTGGCCACCGCACTGCAACAATATAACGTCTTCGCTGTGGCGCAACGATTCGGACGGAAAGGAAAGATTCGATTTTGTTTTCAACGGTCACGATCGAGGACCCCTACCGCTACCCACTATATCGACCACCACTTTATTACAAGCGCGCTTCGAAACGTTTCTCGGGAACTTTGCCTTCGCGAGAGAACGGAATACTCACCCCGTAGATGTAGGATCGCGGGGGATAGCGTGGAAGCGGCGGTATGAGCCTGGTGGCCAAGTTGGAGGGTAGCTCTCTAAAGTTTACCGCCTTACCCCCCCTTAACCGCTGCTTCTCCCTTCTAATCAATAGAGCAGCCTGCATTCCGCTCATTCATTTGCTTTTTTCATCGATCGCTTAGGCTCGATGGTCCTTCCGAATTCCCCGTCGCGAAATCGGACTTTTCGCGAGTCGATCTAACAGCGGGTACCGTCTCGCGCGCGCACACCACGAGTTCTCTTTCGCGCTCAAAGTTCTCCCTCTGGCTGCGGTACAATCGTCGTACCTAATCTCGACATTGCGTTCGCCGGGCTATACGCGTGTCGCAATTAGGGGAGAGTCTGTTCGAAGGTCTGTACCTACGAGCGAACCAAATGCCACGACGAATTTTAAGCGCGAATCGCACATCCCGATTGAGTAAAACGCCACCAGACAGCCGATCGTTACGTTTTGGGTGCCGGTAAGAGTGCGGTGCGGCAGGGCGAGAATAATTAGGGTGTGGAAGACGCGCGACTGGAAAGTTCCGAAGCAAATATTTACCCACCTGTAATTCCGAAGTAGAAGGCGATACTCTGAGGTCAAGGATGGACGGCGGCGGGAAGGGAAAGTTGTTCGATTTCGAGTATGTCAGAGAGTTTGAAGATTCGAGGGAAAGTGGCGGCGGCGAAATGGGAAAGGGCGAGGGTGATACCGGAACGAGAAGCTGATTGTGTCTCTCGACTCGGCGACGTTCGCGATGGATAACGGCGGTGGCGGTGGTGGTGGTGGTAAGGGTGGACGATATTCGAGGAGGGATTGGAGCTGTCGGAGGGACAATGTGCGGACGAGCAAACTTGCTGCTCGAGTGTGAAGCCAGAGCATTCCTAGTCCTGGCGGCCGCGGCGGCTGCTGCTACCCCTTCGCCGCGCTTATTCAGCAGCAGTCGCTTCTGCTTTCTCCTGTTGGCTATGCTAGCTCCACCCGCTGCCGCGTACATCGCTCTCCACCGCTCGCTCTCCTTCGGTCTTCCCGTTTAACGCCTTCGGGTCAGGCGGGTCTCCGTTACGTGTAACGATCGTGCATGGTTCTGCATTCTGTAAAGGCAAGAAACGTGACGGTGTTCCCGCGCATCGACACGCGTGGCCGTCGTACGTTCTAAGTTCTAACAGCCTACTCGCATTGACAGATATTTACAGTCGTGCAGCTTTGGGTGTACGAAGAGCAGGCCCGACATGTAAACTCGCATGTCGACTCCTCCGTGGCTGGCTTGGGAGGGACTGGATCGAAACTGATCACGACTCGTTCGAATCGTGCGTCCCCGTTTCAATTTGGATCAATTTGAATTGGTCGCTTACCAACGGAGAGTCAACGGCACGCACGACACACGTGGAAATTTACGCAGAGAACTGTTTCACCGACAATCTCGCGAGTTATCTCGATCCACCCTCATTTTTTCTTTTAAATTAACACACGTATCAGCATAAGCAAGCCGAATTTGGACGAAACGCCCTTCGAACCGAACTGCGGGGGTTGCGGAGCATTCTTCCGGTCGTCACGATTATCGAACGAAACGTGATCGGGGTCGGTCTTTTTCTAACGAGGCCAACCAATAACCGTGTTCCGTAGGTGAGGAGGTGAGCCAGTTGTGCTCGAACGTGTATAGAGGCTAAAGAGAGGGGTGTATGCGTGACAGGTACTAGAAACGGATTCGCGTATGCAAAGGGGTTCATCTTGCAAGATACGAGATAGAGATCGGTCTCACATTCTCGACGAAGATGCAAAATCGGATAGAGTTCGGCATTGTCATTACAGATTGATAGGCAAGCAGAGTAGAGGCAGAACGGTGGTTCGTATCGAGCGAGCAACCTGTGTGGGTGTTACGTGCGTGCATCTGGGATTGCGAAGCGAACATGGGGTGAGGATCACGGCTGTATAGAGCGTGTTATAACTCTGCGGTCGTTTTTTCTTTCTCCTCCACTTTCGAACGTACAACGCTTCTCTACTTCTTCTAATGGTAATTCTCGTGACTCGCGATAAAGGCTGGCTGGTGGCCATGGCTCAAAATCTTTCGCTCTTTCTCTCGCGGTATCGGATCTTTTCGGATCGCGGGGCATTCGCGTGACGCGCCGAAGAAAGGGGATGGGAATCCCCGACCTCTCCGATAGGCGCGGTAAAGGGCTCAAAGAGAGATTCGTTTCGCCAGCAGCACAGCAGGAGCACGACGATGACGACGCAGGGCGGTGACACAGCTGCGACGGCAGTGGCAGCAGCAGCGGCAACAGCAGCAATGCACGACGACACAGCAGGAACAACAACAGCAACACAACAAAGCAGGCGCGCGTCAAGCCATCGAACACACAAAACTGCGCGCGTACCACGCTCTCTCGAACCGACTACACCGTTTACGCTCACATTCACCCGCCGTCTGTCTGCCGCTCACGACGATGACATCGGAGAATTTTTTGTCGCGGATAATCTGCACGCAAATGATCCGAAGGCGGCGATGCACGCAAGCGTCACAAGACCGCGTCACCGCATTCGCACAACAGTCGTCGCAGCCGCCGTCGTGGCTGACCATTTAATCGTCACAGGCACCCGATGCACGTCGAACGGTCACTGACAATGCAGGGACACGGTTAGACGGAGGGATGCATGCTACTCCATCCCATCCCGCTGCCGCGTTTATTGTCGCGCCGATACTCGCGCACATCGAATCTCCTTGCGCTTGCATATAGCGAATATCATACGGCACCGTAACGGGGTTGATTCTAGGCCAGCTCCCGCTACTTACCCTCCCACACCTACCTATTCTACTTCCGACCGTCAGGCCAGGCCAAGTCGCATGCCCGGCCCTAGTCGATATTTCGTGGAGCCAACTTTGACCTTTTATGTTCCACGCACCCTCCGCGGCTTGCTTGCTTGCCATTACAGGACGAATCAGGCATCTGCCTTATCGATACGGAGGGATGTTTTTCGCGGTGTACCGTTCACCGAACGAACAGAACGAGCTTCTGATTCGATTTTCGAAACTCGAAGGGTCCCGTTGAACAATGTAATTCGTTATTTGCCTTCGCGAGAGGGACTCTTCTCTCCCCCCAAAAATAAGAATTACTACGCGTAAGCGTTTTAAACAATTCTTTATTATACAACGAGAAAATCGCCGCGCCTTCTTTTTCCCTATCTACGTTTTCTACCGCCTGCTCTCCCCTTCGTGTCCCTTTTTCCTTTGCCCGCTTTAGGCTTCTTTGCTCCTTTCATGTTTTTCGCGGTTTTCTTGCCTGTTCCCCTTGTCCTGGATCGTCCAACGCTAAAGATTTTGATTCATGAATGATGTTGCTCTTCGTGGATACTTATAGATTCTGTACGTTATATTTTACGGAAAAACTGTTGACTTACCTCGCGGAAGTCGGTGTAGGATCGACGTGGAGGATCTTGCTCTTCTTGGAAAGAATACTATCCACCAAATTTACATTGTGCGCCTTTTCATCCGCTCCCTTCATCGGAAGCAACTTTGCCTTCTTCTTCAGGCCGGGCATCGATATACCCTTCGCATCCTTTTCCTTTGGTAATCTATTTGATTAAATTACTATGTAGCTTCGCGTTCGTCCATAAACGTAGTCGAAATTCGATGCACCTTCCCCTATAGTTGAAAACTCACCTGCTTTGGAACTTTCCAACGGACGCCGTGGAAGCCCGCGCGACTGTGACGGCTTTACCAAGTTGTTTCGGATCCTGGAAATGCTCCGCGGTAGGAATTCCGACTCGTGGAAGCTTGACGTTTCTGGCTCTAGCCACATTGCGCAACCTCTGCAACTCATTCTTCGCCCTGCGTTCGGTTTTCTTAGCCGTGGACGCGGCAAACGGATCGTGAGTGTCGGCATCTCCGTCGCGAGCCTCCACCAACCACTGCTTCTCTCCTTCCACCTTTGCGCGTTGATAGCCGTAGGTCGGAATCCACTTCTGCAATTGAAATGCAACAAATGTTGATGTGATTGTTGAATGCCGTATTCGAAGGGAGTATGCAAAATATTGGTAGGGCAATTGATAGAATAGTCTCAAATTTCTGAGGAATGCATCATTTAAACAAAGGGGACCGAGGATTTAATAGAACAGCGGAATATTTAAGAAGACATGTACTGTGCCCCTTTAGTTACTGGACATACACTCAGGGAAAAGGTCTAGTTGAATACGAACTTATAATAGAAGAATTTATGTAAGATGAATAGGAATTTATTCACATCAAACAAAAGTCTATTTGAATTAAATAAATGTTTTGCATATCTCTTTAATCGAGTGTGCATCTAGTAAAACATTTATTTCATTCAAATAGACTTTTATTTTGTGAATAAATTGCTATTCATCTCAAATAAGTTTTTTCATTAGGTTTCTATTCAACTACACTGTTAGAAGTTGTTAAAAGCTTTCAACACATTTGTGAATTAAATTTACAAAAGTAATTGTGAAATTCAAAGACAACTGAGAATTTACGATACATATTGTGATTTTACGATATCTTATTGTGATTCTACAATATTCGTTTTGATTTTTCTATAATATTCCTTATGGAATTTGTATTTCCGCATCAAATTATTAGTCATTTTACCACACTTTTATATTTGTTAAAAACTTACAACACAACTTGTGAATTCAAAACAAAACTTTTTAACAGTGTAGCCCTTTTCCCAGGATGTACTTTCAAATAATTTGGGGAGGGGGAGAGAATGGCAGAACGGAGTAAAAATCTTACTTGTAGCTCGTCGTCCCACTTCAGTTTCGATCTTCCCTTCTTCTTCGAGCGAATGCCCTTCTCCTTGGCGAATTGCTGCCACTTCGTCAATGGTTTCAGTTTTGGAATGCACCGCGCACGCGGCAATTTATACATAGGCTTTGGTAGATTCACGACTATTACTTCTTCCACGCGTTCCGTCGGCAAACTCCAAATTTTATTAATTAACAATTGTGCATTGTCTCTCGTCAGATTCTTCAAGTAAGTCTCTGGCTTTTTTCTGCGAATGTAATTATAACGTCAGCGTTCAGTTTTCTTTAATCGGCTTTGGCAAAACTTGTAAGAGCAGAATTAGAGGTTACCTGAGGCTGTCTGTGTCAAACGCGTTATGGTCCGAGACCAATAAAGTCCCTTCGTCGAATTCAAGATCCAGTTCTTTGTGGACTGTGATTGATTTGATCGCATCACTGTGGTCACTACCAGCCCCCTGCAACTTACACGTATTCTCCTTAGACATCTTTGACCACGCTTTGACGGCTTTTTATGTTTCTGTTATCTGTGGTTTTGACGCCAGTCGCGTACTAATCCGCTACGTGGCGCCCTACACGCTGACCTGTCGCGTCTGTAGTCAGACTTAACTTAAAATCCCTATTTCCGGAAATTACTAGATCTGTGGCGGCGCATTTAAACGCTTTGTATTAACGTTTAATCATCATTGTTCATTAGGAAGTAAGGTATAGATGAAACGTAGTAGAGAGAAAGAACGAGAACGTCGGGGACTGCGTGATAAGCTAAATAAGTCGCGGGTCACAGTGGTTTCTATTTGCGAGATTATAAACACCTTCATTGAATGATAGACAGGGGATCTAAGCCGCAAGCCACTGCGATCTCCGTTTATAAATATAGTATTTCCTTTCGTGAACCGAAGACTGCGATCTCCGTTTATAAATATGGTATTTCCTTTCACGAACCGATAGGCCATAGTTTAGCTAGCGAGAATAGGTCCCCTTTCTTCGAGTCACGTAGGATGGGGGTCGACGCGTTCTTTCTTCGCACGTGGACGCGTGGTGCGTGGATTACATCATCGTGCGTAGAGGGAGAAAGTGGGAGTGGAGTCCTTGACTTCGCCTAGAGCCGAGTATTAGATTGGTTCCCCACCGTTGCCGAAAGGCGGGGACTTAGGATTTAAAAGGGTGCACTTTGCCGCTCGCGGGGCACTCAGATAAAGATTTATAACGCGACTTTATATTCGAAAATGTGCCAAAATATATTCGATTGGTGATCACCTCATTTCAAGAAAGAATAGTTTTCTTTCTACCTAAATAAAACTCTCCAGTTCCTGATCCGCCTCCTTTCAAGCAGAGTGGGTTAGCACTCCACGGGCACGGACCTGCCCCCTGGAATTGGACAAAGAAGACCAGCCCGGCACGCAACAAATTTGGTGACAGCGGTGGGATACTTCAAAAACGGACAATTTGACAATTTCGGAAAGTGACAGTGCCGGCTCGAAAGTGCGGAAGACTTTATTAAAAGCAAACTTTAATACGCACTCCTCTGTCCCGGGTTCTTTGTGCGTGGTTTCCCCGGGAACCGTAGGGCAAATGCCAGAGGAGGTGGCTTTAGTGACCACGCATGTTACAATTCCACTTAAGACCACCCGCGTAAAGAGACACTGAAAAAAACTATCCACCGCGAATCAAAGTACGGAACCGGAGATCCACGGCGAGACGACCCGGACATCTACAGCGAGGCAACCCGGACATCCACAGCGAGGCGACCCGGACATTCACAGCGAGGCGACAACCCTAAGATCCACAGCGAGGCGACAACCCGGAGATCCACAGCGAGGACGACAACCCGGAGATCCACAGCGAGGCGACAACCCGGAGATCCACAGCGAGGACGGCAACCCGGAGATCCCCAGCGAGGGCGTCATACCGATAAGTCTTTAGAAAAATATTTTTTATTAAGATGTTACATCCGACATATCTTGCGGGCGGTCCTTTCCAAATCGCGGAAACAGAAACTCCTCAATTCGCTTCGTTGCAAATCTCTCCGGTGGCTCAAAATAGCCCTCCAATACTATCACATCCATCGAGCGAACCTGAAACGCTACTAAAAGACGCGGCTTTCACTTGCTTCGCGCGCGGTCTAAGTAATACTATAATGAATACTTTACTATCAAAGGAGAAACCGACGTCCCTAAAAAATGCCATTGATCTTGCTGTGAGGGTTGAACTAGAGACTATAGAACGTTCGCGTTATCTTCAGGCAATGTCAAAACCAAACTCGATTCAAAGTACGGTTTATAATACAAATAATTTTCCTAATTCTAATGCAAATCGACGTCCGCGACGGGATAATCCATACCCATACAAACAAAATCGTGATTGAAAGCGTAAATTCGATTTCCGACGCGGATGGGGGGGGGCGTAATTACGATTTTAGGCGTGAGCGCGACCAAGATAAAAATTATTTAAACGCGAGGGACACTCCGTCGGGACAAATCTCGCGGAACACGATTAGGATTACACGAGTCGGATCCACCAGATATAGCGTCGGGATAATCTGGAAAATATAAATTTCACAAAGGATAATTTTGAAATCTAAACATATAGCTTCATTTCTACTATTTGCATTTTTTTTTTTACCCTTAATAAAATACCCTTCGAATTGAAGAACGCCCCGGCTTCGTTTCGACGGATGATGGATGTGGTATTATCGGGTCTTCAGGGTGTTGAGCTGTTCGTCTATATGTACGACATCGTCGTCTATCCCTTTTTCTCTCTCTTCCGGAGAACATTCTCAAAAATTGAAAACTCTCCTTGTACGGTTGCAAACGCCGATTTACCACTCCAAGCTGAAAAATGTCATTTTATACGCCGTGAATTGATTTATTTTGGTCATGAGATCACCAATGAGGGTGTGAAACCCGACTATAACGAAATTAAGGCTATTCGAAGTTTTCCGGTTCCCAGAACGAAGAAAAGTATTAAGCAGTTCCTTAGTCTCGTAGGGTATTATAGACGCTTCATCAAAGATATGGCAAAAATAGCCAAGCCACTTACTCGTTTATTAAAAAAGGATGACCCCTTTATCTGGACCTCATTCACTCAGGATGCTTTTGAAACTCTTCGTAAAATTTTGTGCTCCGAACCACTTCTTCAATTTCCTAAATTCTCCGAACCTATCGCTGGGACGACCAATTCTTCAAAGTATGCACTCGGTGGAGTCCTGAGTCAGGATACTATCGATACACTGAAGGATCCTGAAATAAATTACATTACAATCGAAAAGGAATTTTTGGCGATTCTTTTCGCTATTGAATATTTTTGACCATATTTGTATGGTTATCAATTTTCCGATTATCACCGATCATCGCCCCTTGGTCTGATTGCATAATGTAAAAGACCTCATCTCGACATTAATTTGTTAATGAATTCATCTCAACGAGTATGATTATAATATCATATACGAACCTGGAAAATCAATTTTACTGCTGACGCTCTATCCTGTAATCTGATCAACCTTGAGGCTTCCTATTTACCCGAACCTTTCACCTTCTTGACGAAAAATGTAAATGAAGATGCCGCTTATCCCAGGAACTTTGAAGAGGTGTTCGACTGTACAGACGAATTACCACTTCCTTGTTTCACCGAGGATCTGGCGTCGGATGCAGACAGAATTTTCTATCAAAATAAAGAATTAACAGATGCCTTGTTCCTGGCGCGCGGGAGCTTGGTATTCGACGAAAAAGAGGTCAATTGCTTTCAAACAAGTAAAGTAGAATCTGACGTTTCTGACATGACTAATTCGGATTGTGAAATCGAATATTTTATCACTGACGAAGACGGCTTACCAATTAAGTTAGGGCTCCACTCGGTTGCCGACCTGTTGGAGGTCTCTTCCGGGGGAGTGAAGAGTGGCGCTGAGCTTACTTTCCTGGTAACCCGGTCTGACAGATCCTGTAAGCGATCTCCGGCCCAGGGGCCCCTTTCTCGAACCGCTCGCAAAAGAAACGTATACGCATCTTAGCGAGTAGACCAATCAGGACTCCCACCACAACGGAATACTTGATCCTGATTGGTTTATTCGCTGAGTTGCGTGCACGCAAAGATACGAGTGACTCGAGAAAGGCCCCCCAGATGGGTTCGCTCCAGCTGCCGCCAACGAGGGACAACGCGGCACACCAGAGAAGACACCCTCCGGTTACCAACTCTTCTTACGCGAAGAGCCTAACCCTGTTGGGTGCCGCCGCCGACGAGGGAAATACCTTAGAATGTGGCACATGTACGGAGCACCCTCCGGTTATCAACTCTTCCTACGCGAAGAGCCTAACCCTGTTGGGTGCCTCGGTTGCTACCGACGAGGGAGACAATTTAAAGATGACCTCGATAAAACGTAGAAAAATTGAATTCAGTACCTATAATGTAAATCCAGACAAATCGACAGATAATCCAAAACCGTTTCCCACTATTTTCCACTCCAAGGATCACTTGTATCTGCGTAGGGATAATCTCATCAACTTTATCCCGTTTAGATTTGAATATTTCCTCTGAAATTGGCCTAGTGCTACTTGAGGACAGAGAATACCTAATATTTTACTTGACTCTTCGTAAAACCTCTCGACACCTTTCTAAATTATCTTTCAAAGTCCTTGTAATTTTTAAGATTACTAATGGACAACCAAGGTGAAAGTTTTGATATCACTGCAAACGACTGAGTTATACTCATTCAAATGGGTTGACGTAGGAAATCTTCCGAGGAAAAACTCCAACAATTCTGAATATTTCATAACAATCCTCTCCCATGATACCAGGTAACCTATGCGTATCACTGCTACTCGAAAAGGAAATCGTTATCTTCTAACTCTGCTACTCGAAAAGGAAATCGTTATCTTCTAACTCTGCTACTCGAAAAGGAAATCGTTATCTTCTAACTCTGCTACTCGAAAAAGGAAATCGTTATCTTCTAACTCTGCTACTCGAAAAGGAAATCGTTATCTTCTAACTCTGCCACTCGAAAAGGAAAATCATTATCTTCTAATTATCTAGGATAATCTCAAAATATTTTGACACTCTATTTCTCTTTTTACATGAACTGAGTTGCAGTTACTCACGTATTAGCCGAGCAATTTATCATCTGTTTTGGTTTGCCTCGTGCTATTATACCGATCACACACAGGGAAGCATCTTCTTCGCTAGTCAATTCTTAAAGTTTTGCAAAAATTTTTAAACTTCAAAGATTCACTTCCACTGCATTTCATCAACGTAAACGTCACAGTTTGATTATAATTGGATTGGATCGCATGAGATTGTCGAGATTACACTAAATAGCACCAAGAAAAAATTGTTCATGCAAATAAGTTAAGACTAGCTCTCATCAGACTAGATAACATCGGTGAAAATACTCGGACTAACTTAAAATAATAACCTTTATATTTTTGAAATTATATTAAACACACTTGAAAAATTATATTAAGATTTTCAAATTACATTAAGGTTTTGAAAGTACATTAAGGGTTTGAAAGTATATTACGGTTTTGAAATTATATTAAGGTTTTGAAAATATCTTAAGGTTTTAAAATTATCTTAAGGTTTTGAAATTATATTAACATTTGAAATTATTTTAAGATTTGACATTACATTAAGATTCGTCATCATATTAAAGTCTTAAAATTACTTATAAGAATAATTTTAAGAAAAAAATGTTTTTCAAACATTTTTTCACATAAGGTGGAAGGTGTCGCGTCTGTAGTCAGACTTAACTTAAAATCCCTATTTCCGGAAATTACTAGATCTGTGGCGGCGCATTTAAACGCTTTGTATTAACGTTTAATCATCATTGTTCATTAGGAAGTAAGGTATAGATGAAACGTAGTAGAGAGAAAGAACGAGAACGTCGGGGACTGCGTGATAAGCTAAATAAGTCGCGGGTCACAGTGGTTTCTATTTGCGAGATTATAAACACCTTCATTGAATGATAGACAGGGGATCTAAGCCGCAAGCCACTGCGATCTCCGTTTATAAATATAGTATTTCCTTTCGTGAACCGAAGACTGCGATCTCCGTTTATAAATATGGTATTTCCTTTCACGAACCGATAGGCCATAGTTTAGCTAGCGAGAATAGGTCCCCTTTCTTCGAGTCACGTAGGATGGGGGTCGACGCGTTCTTTCTTCGCACGTGGACGCGTGGTGCGTGGATTACATCATCGTGCGTAGAGGGAGAAAGTGGGAGTGGAGTCCTTGACTTCGCCTAGAGCCGAGTATTAGATTGGTTCCCCACCGTTGCCGAAAGGCGGGGACTTAGGATTTAAAAGGGTGCACTTTGCCGCTCGCGGGGCACTCAGATAAAGATTTATAACGCGACTTTATATTCGAAAATGTGCCAAAATATATTCGATTGGTGATCACCTCATTTCAAGAAAGAATAGTTTTCTTTCTACCTAAATAAAACTCTCCAGTTCCTGATCCGCCTCCTTTCAAGCAGAGTGGGTTAGCACTCCACGGGCACGGACCTGCCCCCTGGAATTGGACAAAGAAGACCAGCCCGGCACGCAACAGACCCTTTGGAATTCGCCTCACGAATCCTCCAATGCTAAAACTGGACAATATGGAACAGACTGCAAGTAGAGTTTATTGAAAGATAAACGATGTTACATTGTACTATGCTAAGGCTAAGGTGCTAAGCGCGCAGCACTGCGCAACGACACGTGTATTCGTCGCGAGGATGAACAGAGGAAGGAAGAGATGCTAAAGGCCATCACACGTGAAAAAACGTAAGCAGTAACAGTAAGGATTGACCAATCAGAAATACTATTCTTACGGAATTATGCTTGTGCGTAGCACTTCATAAAACTCCTTATCCCTACATATTTATTACAAAATGGAATAATACTTCATTGCACTCAAGTCCCTTCATTCACACCTCATTCGCCCGCTTTCAGCCGGGCTGTCGAATAACTACACGTGTTCACGTGCCCCTGAAAGTAGGCAACAGTGCTTGTTTGTTTGCAGTCACCCCCTAGATTCTGTCCCCACCAATACCGCTCCAGCATCTCCGGCTTTATTTCCCATCAACTATCATCAGCTGTGCGCGGCTAGGGTTCGGGTGTCAATGCCGTGTGTCATTAAAATTTTACTTCTCGGAGAATGGAAGTATATAATTTCCTCTGTTGATGTGCAACAGTGATGTTATAGATTTGCACTGATCCGCGATCAGAGAGAAAATCAAAATCTATTACTTTTAGAAGTACTACCTACCTGCTAGATTCGCAGGATAAGACTGCTGATATAATCTCGCAAGCAATTTAAACTCCGCTTTTGTGATAATGAGCAACAAATCTGATAAACTGCTAGAGAAGTCACTGAAGTAAGTTTCTTGGTATCGACTCTAAATTTACGTATGGCATAACTTTATTCGATCAATTCATGTTTTCATTTGCAATAGTGCTCAAGAGTTATTGAGGAATAAGGGAATAACAAGAGATGCTTGGGATGAATGGGAAAAAGCTGCGAGAGCTTTGCCAAAAACTGGCAAGAAGCAATTCGAGCCTAGTGGTTCCTCGCTGCAGAACAAACAAATCGAGAAAGGTCTTATTCATCGCAAGGAACTGTTGGAAATCGAAAGGGTCGAGCGCTACTCTCAACTGGCAGCTGCCGAGTGGTTGCCAATGGAGAAGAAAGCTCATGTTACTAAGAGGTCTGGCCAGGAATGGACAAACTTTGGTCAGGAAGTGAATTCTAAGCTGTATCTTCTTCCCGAGGAAGCGATGTTGATGCTAGAGTTGGTAGGCTGCTTTCAAAAACAACAGAGAAGATAAATGGGTATATGAGACCAGTTTCTATGTTAAAAACGATGTCTGATCTTAGTATATCAAGTAATATTTATATACACTGAGTTTCTTCTTGAAATGCATCCTAGTGAATAAATAAGTGTTTCATTGCAAGCTATGTTTAGCTTACAAGGTTATTTAAAAGATTGTTCAGATTTAAAGTATGTGAACAGTTATTGCAAGAAATGCTGATGCAATTCTAGCGGTACATGACATCGATTCTAATGAGAAATAGGTTTTTCATGCACACGCATTTATCTTATTGCTAGTACATTCGATTAAAATTTGAGAGATATGTGCTAGCACTATATAAATGGGGGAATTACTATCACAGAACTGCCTGGAACTGACATGGAATGGCGTGGCACTGTCGATTCAACAAGCTTACGATATTCTCATAAATGCGGATGATACTCAGTGTTCCATGGAGGAATACAGAGTGTATAGCCAGTTGATGCGACAGGGTTACCGCTTGCAGAGGTTCAGTTACGACCGTCTATCGGCGGATGCTAGCGGCGTCGAGAAAAGCGCACGATCGGATCTAACATCTGTTACGCGCAGAAAAATTTTGGTTGATCCGAAAAATGGTTTGCGAATGGAAGAGAATTCGCGAAATAGCGCGTCTGCTATTTGTAGTGAGGGAGCTGGTAAAAAACGTAAAAATTCAACAGACCATACGATTGATGTAAAGGATAGCGAGAAGAACGGCGTGATCGGAAATGCCGTGGAAGATGCGATCGAATACATCGTTTGTCGCGTAGCTGAGTGCGATGTTTCAGCACTCGCGAATAATGGTGATACGCTTAGCACTGGAGATAACGAGGAAAAGTTGCCACCCGAGAAAGTCCCGACATCACGGGTATCTCAAAACACATTGAACGACCAATCATCCGACGATAAAGAGTGCAAAACATTACTCCAAGGTTCTAATAGTTCCGATCTGTGTAAAGAACCGGTAGAAAGAGCAAGAAATTCGAAGGTTCAGATTATCTCGGAAGAGACTGTTTTGGATAATATCAAAGTGGTTAGCTATCCAGAGCACGGTTCCAAGAATATCCTCGAAATGGACAAAAAGTGGCCGGGATCGCGAATTTTGAGAAACGTCAAGTTATTGCCGAAGAACAACAACAAACCTTCGTTCTGCGCGAAACATACGAAGAGCTCCGATGTCTCCGCAATCGACACGGCGGGTTCCAGCGCTAGTGGAATAAAAGCCGTTCCTTCAACCTCTCAGGGCGAACAAGTGGAGCACAATTCCAATCATTCGGATAAGCGAAAAGCGAGCCCGCCGCATGCGGCACCATCGCAATTGAAGAAATCCAAACACGAGGTAAGGTGATATTGACGAAATTCATTGTTCGTTGCAATCCCTGTTAATGAAGCCTCTTTATCGCTGCAGGTAATAGAGTTATCCGACGATGAAGTAGAAGAAATACTACCACGAATGTCTCGCATGGAGATGTTAAATAGTATTCCCAATATGGCAGTACATCAGGAGATGATGAGAGAGAAGATTCAGAGAAGATATCTCCCTCGCAACGTGAGACCGCAGAAAACGGAGTATCACTATTTACGTTCGAAGTTGGAAACGATGCCAGAATCTGATAGATTATTGCGCCACGATGCCAGGCGTGCGGAGAACACGAATGGTCATCATGTCGGGTATCGAAACTCCGCTGCGAATAGTAGAATTGTTGAGGAAAATTCCGTACAACCTTTTCATAGTCGGAACCTGAACTCGAATTGGATGGGTAGTCCCTTTCTCGATAGACCTTTCGTATCGGGATATCGTCACTCCGGACATTCGCAAATGCCGGTGGCTCTTCGAAGCAGTCATTCGAATCTGCTACCATTTTCTTCGTCTTCTGCGAATTTTTTCAACCGCAACCCGTTCCTTCAACACAGCACAATGCGCGGCCATGAGACGTCGAATTACATGTACCAATCGTCGTACAGGGGGACGGGTCGCGGCGCTTCGTTCACACAAAATAGAGAGTTTTCCGTTGAGATGAACAATTACATAAATATCACGCAGAATATCACGTCTACGTCGTTTCAACAGAACTACTTGCCGTTCAACTTCTTCAATAATTTCGCGTTGCTTTTACAACAGACTCTGGGAAACCCTTGGCAACAGCAGATGATACAGCGCCGATATCCAAGCGCGCATAATTTTGGTGGAAATTCCGTAACCACGTACAATTCGCAAAGATTTTCCGCGCAGCAACAGAGACCATATTATAATTATTCGAGAAGGAACACTGATAGCAGTGATAACTATAAACCGACGTTCAGAGTACTTCCTGGGTCGTCGTCGTGGGCGGAATTAAAGAAGAAATGGATCGAAGAGAAGACTATTACCATTGACGACGATGACGGGATGATAGAGTACGACGATGTGGAAGTCGTTGAACAGCCTGTGAAGCCTCTGATCAATGTTAGAAACGCTAAGAACATAGCAGAAGTGTTCGAAAGGATGCGTATCATAAAGCCTGCCCAGGAGAAATCCGTCAGGAAGCGAAAGAGCGACTACAAGATTTCGTTCAACGTTTACTTGAGCACGCAGAACTTCAGAAAAGCTAATCCCGGTCCGCCCATTTGTCGGATAGTCGTGATAAGGTAATTTTGTTGACGACTGCTTTGCTTCCGCATAATTTCTACGTACACGTATATTTTTGAGACTCGCTTATGTTCGGCTTTCTGATTATTTGAGAAGCTGGTTTAACCGGTATGGCCCGCCACTCTTATTTCAGACAGGCAAATAAGACGTTCCTACAACCACTAGATTTGACTCGTTTACATCAGGACGGAAAGGGTGCGGCGATAATACTGGCTTACGTTACCACCACGTCAATTTCGTTCGTTCAACCAGGTGTCGTCCACATACCAAATCTGTGGTGACTTTGTGATACCGTCTGAGATGGTACAGCGAGATTCTTACGACGATGACCTACGGACGTAAGCGAGCCAAAGTAATTATGAAGGGATAGAGCGGAGGATTTGGGAGATGCGTTTGTACAAGTTCCTAGAAGGAATAAATCATGTTTATTACTTTATTTAATAATACATATTATCCAAGAGATGATTCGCACATTCAAGACTGTTACAATAGTGGATGTCCCCCTTTGTCAGATGTACTCTTTTTTTTATTGGCACTGAATAGCGTTCATTCATAAAACATCCTGCTTTACAAATGAACCGAACTAATTTCATTCAACCTTCAACAACCGCCATAGTTTGCTGATTGAAGAGTTCCGTTTGTACTGCGATCAAGAACATGGGTACACTGTGCTGCCCCTCTAAGGGTCGTATGATCAAGGGTCCAAGAGTCGCTGAAAATGGTGTTTCCAGCATCTGCACGCCGTCTTCGCTCACTTTAAAGAAGAGGTAATCGTCCGGTGATTCGGCGTACTGACTAAAGAGTTTGTATCTACCCTCCTTTGTTCTATCCACTCGCCATCCGAAGAGCTGGTAACACGCTTGCCGAAACTCTTGCGAGGACAATTTGAAGGCATCCTTCAACCGAGTGATTTTAATTTCGTAGGATTGCTTCAGTTCTGCTATTTCTGGAAAGTACGAAGAATAATTTAATTTATCATTCCTGTGCCACTTGATACGTGATACTTAATTTATATTGAAGTATAAGATCCTAATAAAATCTTTATAATAAATGTACCCTGTGATTGAAGGGATGATATTCCAGAACCGGTCCCTACATCGCCTATAGCTACCCTCGCTCTGAGTTCCTCCACTTCTCGCAGAAGAGCCTGTTGTTTTTCTTCCGCCTGCGCCTCGGCCGTTGCCGCTGGATTGAACTTAAAGTGTAATATTCTTGCGTTGCAGTTGAAGTCGCCTTTGAGCGCTCTGTGTTCCAGCTCACCCTGCAGCCTTTCAATTTCTTCCCTCAGCTTTTGACATTCAGCTTTCTGCACGCAATCGTCCGAAGCCGCCAAATCCGACTCCAATCTGTTCACTAAGTCTCTGAAAAGAAATGGGAAGGTGTCGTTGCAAAACATGTTTCAACTAATGCGAAGGAGGAGAGATAGCGCAGTCGAGAGTTCGAAATTCCGTCAGTCAAATGAGCGAGTATGCAATGACAACGTCGCGCGACAGCGGTGAACTATTAGGAAGAACTATTTTAATATGTACTAACTTATATCCTTCTATGGTACGTTCCAGTGCCGGAATCCGCTCGGCAATAACATTACTGTTGCCCTCGACCATGGTCATCTCCTTTTCGTACATGTCGAGCTGCTGTCTATAGCTATCCCTCTCTCTCGTCACAAGAATCATCTTCTTCTGCAGCCTACTGACGAGCCGATTCAACTTCTCCCTCGATTCCGTTAGTTCCGTGGCGATCTTCTTAGCTTCCTCATATTTTCTGTGCAGAATTTGACTCTCCCTTTGAGAGGCTTCCATCTTGGACCGCAACTGACCTTCTTCTTCCGTCAAAATTGCTTCCGCTTGCTGCAGGCGATTCAATTCGCGTTTCACTGCCTGCGGACCGCCGTCGATCCCGATGGACTCGTATTCCGATAATCGGGCTAGCAGTTCCGTTCGATCAGCTTCCAATGTTGCGACTTGTTGCTCCACTTTCTCAGTGTGCTCGAGCCTGGAAGAAACGGGCAACGTTGGAATCTTGCAGAAGAATATCAAAGTACCATTATCAAGTAGAGAAAAACAGGGCTGATACGCATGCATTCGTGGGATTTTCTAAGATTACAAATAGCCTGGCATTTTTCTCTAAAAGCCCCGCTTTATCCCAAGTAAATTGTTCGCCACCTCTGCATGACGTTCGAGATTTGTTCCTCGAGGAGAAGCTTTCCCTTAACAGACTCCCTCATCGCGGCGATCGTCTCTTTCGCAGCGTTGAGCTCTTTCTCCAACTCGCCTACTCTTGCCGCTCTACCCACCAACGCTTTCCCTTCCTCCCAAAGCGCCCGTTCCGACTCCAATTTCTCTATCTTGAACTGCAAAGTTTGAAGCTCTACAGCCTGTAGTTCAAACTTTTGCTGGGTATCTCGTAATTCTCGTAAATTCTCCTCGAGCTGGTCAATTCGCGCCTCCGCGGCTTCTAATTTGAGCGCGGTGTCCGAAGACTCGCTTGATATGTCCTTTGGAGCTGAAGATGTACTGTCCCCGTTAACTACATTACGGAGATCCTCCATGAGTTTAGCATTTTCATTCAGCACAGAAACCGTCTTTTGCTCCAGATTCGCTTTTATCTGAAAAATCATGATGTATATTTTATTACCCCCTCTCTTGATCTACCCCTGTATCTGCTTCCAAAAGAAACCTTGATATTGTAAAATTGTATACAATACTAATGTTTCCATCCAACCTGATGCAGTTCTCTTTCAGCTTGAGCTTGAGCTTCTTTCGCTTCTTGAACAGTTCTTCTGGCAACATCGATTCTCGCCTCTAATTGGTTGATGGTTTGCTTATCCTGCTCAGCCTTCATTTCTAATATATTCTTCTCTTTTTCAAACATTTCTTCCATCTGCCTTCGAAGTTGGCGATGCTGTTGAACAGCTGCTTCTTGGTGTGATAATCTCGTGCGCAGAGAAACGACCTATGGAAATGCAAGAAGTAATTAAGTGAATGACATCTTTTCAATGATAATAATCATTGCCTACCTCTCCCTTCAGTCTTCTCCATTCCCATGGGCTGCCAACAGTCTCCGCGGATTTATTCAATGTAGAATTCGGCGTAGAATTGACAGAGTCGTCTAATCTAGGACGCTTAGGAGATGCTACGCACTCGTCATTATCGCTCTCCAGGGTAGAATGCGGAGTGATGGCAGCCGATGATAGTCTTATGGACGGGGCACTGTCGCGTCGAAACGTGCTTGATCCAGACCGCAAGTCCTTGATCATTTTCATTATACACGTAGGATCCTCGTTGGTCATCTAGGAGTATACAGAGAACACTTGACTTTGCGCAACAATAAATGTACACGAAAATGACGTTTTCGTATACCTATTCTGTGTACCCGGTTTATCAAATTAACCTAAATTAGAAAGACTCCGGAATCGGAAACCTTTGTTTCCACAAGTGTACATTTATAAAAAGTAGTGTAATATACAATACTTACCATTAAGCGGCGATTAAACACGCGATATACCACGCAAAGGATTGTTCTCTGCTTTAAAAAGAGTAGTTTTAAATCACTGGAAATATTACACGAGACGCGCGCCACTACAGTCGCGCTGAATCGCGCAATTGGGACCGTGAGGGACGCGGAGGGACGTCAAACGTCAACGCGTATTCATCAGCTGTTCCTAACCCTAGTCCAGTTGAAAAATAGAGACACGCTTTCAAAAAAACTCTGCGCTTAGGAATAGTGATTGACGATTGATCATAAATAATGATTTTTACTAATTAATTATAATTCATATTTACAAAATACCTGAGAGCATAATGTATTTATCCTACGTCTGCACTTGTGTGCTCTTGTGCGCCTCGTTAATACTCGCGGTTAGTATAAACCATGCAATATATTAATTATGATATTCTTTCAAAACTACGTCCAAGATTCTATCAGAGGGATTGTTCCACACTTCTTTACAGAGCGAATTCGATTACGACGGCTGGCTCCAATTAAGATTGTGGCATGCATTGAACGACGATCCCGTTCCAATCTTCGTAGAGAGGGGAAACATTACCATTTCCAGTATACGCAGCGGAGCTTCCACCATTGCTCAGATAGGATTACACCCACCACAGATCTCCGAGCTGAAGCATTTGGCAGAGCAAAATGCGCAGTACCGTTTGAAGGCGACTGTTCGTAGTTCTTCCGGAAGCGAGACTACATTCATGAGCTCAGCTTCAGCGGTAATTTATTACAGTATATGCTTCCGATGAATTCGCTCCTCTAGTGAAAATAATGCTCTAAGTTCAGATTATATCTACAATTTCAGTGTAATATGATCGGTTCCGATTTGGAAGATATTCTATCTGTATGGCTGGATGGCACAGCCGAGCCTGTAGCAGTAAACTTACAGTCCAACGGACCTTGTAGCGTTGAAACTCCAATAACGAAAATGTGGACAACCAATGTTCTCGTAAAATATCCAGACGGTGGGCCAATTCCCGATACAGCTACTTACATTCAAAAGCTAGAGCGAGAGCGAGAGGCCAGGGAGAGAGGAGAGGTCAAAGATAATCGCTCATTCCTAGCAAAATATGTACGTTCCTTCGATCTTCACGTACCTTTTCATCTAGACTTTCTAGCAGTCGCGTGATTCTTTGAATAATTTCATCGAAGCACAGGAGGCAGCTGAGACTCGTGTGATAAAACTACTAGTACTCCTAATCGCCAGGATTAACTTCCCTTACATTTAGAAATATAAAATTGCGCTATTCTCGCAATTAGAACTATACGCGTTTCTTTTGATTTCAGTGGATGTACATCGTGCCCGCCCTGATCTTCGTAGCGTTGACGTCCGCGACGAATCCGGAGGGCGGCGGTGGTGGCACTGTCCAGAGACAGTAAAATTCAATATCAATATCTCGGGTTTCTCGTCGTACCGTTAAGCGAGACTCGCAAAATCCATATAAACGGCTGTAAAGCATTCGAAAACAGAGAGTGGACTTAGGTATAAACTCTCTGAATCTGCGACTAAAATAAAATCGAACGCGCCAACGCGCGTAAATATTTCTGAAACCCGATATCTTCGTGATATATATTTAATTAAACTTCGACATCGGAACTCGTTTACGGATTATTTAGTAGCTCGCGGTTATTCTTACCACAACGCGGACACTCTCATTACGACATTCGAGAGTTTCGTTCACGCGTATACGTATACAGGATTGTATGAAGCTATACAAAGACGGAAAATCAATAAGCGGTGGCTCGCTAAGGCACCTGTACATAAGCGAGCACCTGCTCAGGCTCGCGGAGAGCCGTGCGGTAAACATTGCGAGTGTTTCGTCATGGCCGCGTTTTCGTTGCAACTGCAAAGACGCATCGAACCAAGTCTCATCGCAATTGGAAAGTTCGATGGATCGCACGCCTGCCTCGTAGCCTCGACTTCCGAGGGTAACGTGCTGGTGCACAGCCCTCACAGGCAGCCGCAAGTTAATCTCGAATACGAGCAGTCGAATGGACGGCTGGCGTGGAGCGGCGAGGTAGCAGAACTGCAGATTGGCAAGCAGGTCTGAGTTGATTTGCGAACGTCACATGTTGCACCGAAATGCCTCCAACTCTGCACCATTTGTTCAATTTATTCTGCGCTGTTTCACCGCGAAGCAGTTCGACCGCAGAAACGATAAATCCTACGAATTGTAAACGAAAGCGTTTTACTCGAAGCATTTGTTCGCTTTATTAGCGGAGATTCGATTGTATTATTTGCGACGATCGGATCTGCAGCTAGAGGATTTCTCATGAGAGGAGTAGTTGTTTGTTGCAAGATAACGTAACAGTTTCTTACGCTGTTGAGGAAGTCTCTCATTAGTCTGCAGAAGGATGTTTTGACGTCGTATGGCTCAAGAGATGATTGTATATGTGGTGCTGTAATAATTAAGTAATACTGGGCAATCTTAGTGTTATAATAGGAGAGCACTTCGCAATAAAAAGAACCTTTCCAGGTAACATCGTTATGTACCGGACGTATAGGCGAGGATGAGAGAGACATCCTTCTGATCGGTACTCCGACGCACGTGCTCGGTTATCACGTGGAAGATAATTCCGATGTCTTTTATAAAGAGGTACGTCGATACCTGTCGCGTTGATGCAACGTTGTTATCGCGCAGGAATTATTCAACGTCTTTAATTATCCTTGTCGTTAAATTCCTTTATCGATGTCATACGGAATACACCAGATGCCGGACGGCGCGTACAGCTTGATAATCGGCAAATTGGGTTGGATCGCGAATCAAGTGGCAATCGTCGGTGGTAATTGTTCCGTTACGGTTCTCGATGCTCAGGGCAACGAAGTCTTTTGGACGGTTATGGGAGACGTCGTAACGTCTTTGATGGTATTCGATTTTGATGAAGACGGCGCTAATGAGGTGAGACGCGATTAACGCCTGGCGCCAGATCTCATTCGGTATTCACGATGTCTCGCACGTCACGGAATTCTGGAAATTCTTGGATTATCTGAGAATTTGATGTGCCGTAGACAGCCTGGAAAATAAATTAACTCTGTGGAATAATTCCACTCTTCCACCTACTTATTTGATTGATGTTTCCAGACCTGTTGAAATTTAGAATTGTATCAAAGTGGATGTATGTATTCTTGACGTAGCTTGTAACCGGTTCCGAGGGCTTCGAGGTGAAAGTTCAGAGGGAAGATTCGATCTTATGGGAAACGAAAGAAACCGCAGCGGTGACGGCGTTGACCATGCTTCCACGGAGGCAATTCGCTTACGCGGTCGGAAACGGCACCGTCGGTGTCTACGAAGGGGAACAAAGGCTTTGGCGAGTTAAAGTAAGAATCTGTTCTTCGAAAAGTACATCGATGAACATCGCTATCCATGTAATTTGGAATACTTCCACATAGGTAGCAACGTAGAGCCTCTTTCTTTCAGTCGAAACACAGGGTGGTCTCGATAAAAGGTTTTGACGTGAACGGGGATGGTACGGTGGAACTCGTGACAGGCTGGAGCAGCGGCAAGGTCGACGCGAGGTCTTGCGCTACCGGAGAAGTGATCTTCAGGGTCCAATTAAATGTTGGTGTGGCTGGTATCGTGGAAGCTGATTACAGAAGAATAGGAAAAGCTGATCTCGTCGTTGTTTCAGTTATAGGAGAAGGTGCATTCCGTGCTTGAAAATATGTACCATAGTAAATGCGTTGCCTGCTCTTCGGAGCTTTTATAGTATACATATAGTTTGGTCCCCATATCTTCAGATTATAAATATATAGCTTGGAAAAAGAAACACAATAACGAAGTAAAGAGGCAGGAGTAATACGAATGTTTTAAATTTTAGTGCGCGGTTACGGAGTAGGATCTATAACCGAAGTTGCTGAACCAGGGGAGGCGATGCGCGAGCTTCTGGCACGGAAACAAGCTCTTCAGTTAGAGCTACGGCAAAGAGCATCTGTCCCGAGTAGAGACGCCGGTACCAGATTAGCTATCGCTCTCTCCGCGACGAGAGGAGCTGCTCGACTTTCGTTGGCTTCCAGCCCTGGTCTTCTAGTAATGCAAACTATGCTCCATCCATTGATAGTTCTCATTCCACGCATTTCTTCGTGATTTTTTATACTGATTAAATTCTTTAACGCAGCAGTAGAAGGAGAAAAACGTCACATTTCTAGTCCAGAGATTAGCTGATTATTAATGTCAACTAGTTAGCGATTTAGAAATCGAATATTCGGTATCTCCTGTAGTGAAAAAGAAGTGTTCCGCAATGACAATCGACGGGGATGATCGTATGCGTAGGTGCATTGTGCCGTGGTGTTCGCTGAGGGTGTCTTCGAGGGTGAAACCTTGGCGGTGCATCCGAGCAGGCCCAGAGGTGAATTGGAAATCGAATTAAGACCCTCAAAGAATGGCCCGGTTGACATTCACGTGAAAGTCTGCGTTGGACCACCCGGTGCTGATTTGTTTAAGGTACTTTCATTCTCAATGAATCGCCGAAATCTTCTATTTACGTAAATGTAGACAGATACTGCGCCATTCAGTCACACGGTTATCGCACTCGCTGACGTAAACTCTGCAGGCATGCTTGCTCTGAAGTATTATTCGGGTTAAATCCGGCACGTATTGCATCTTTGATGAGTATTGATAATGAAATGTCAAAAATTATAGCACCGTTCGCGCTGCGTTTTTACGATTTTACTCTTGATTTTCTTCTGGTCTATCCTCGTTAAAAATATTCGATAAAAAATGATAGAAAATTATGGAAAACATTCAAAAATACCATAGAGTGAGAAACTCTCTATAGGTTTTTATAATTTTTACATTGAATATCATAAAAAACAATAAGGTCGACATAAGATCTGTATAAGTTTCTATAGTATTTGATATGAAAATTATAAGAAACGATTAATTTCACGCTTTATGCTGTTTTTGAATCATTTTTGCTATATTCTATCGTATTCTATCGAAAATTTTTGGCAGCGATGAACTCGGGGCTCAAATTAGTAAGATATTTTTTTGAAGATGACATTTCGGTTTACAAGAAAATAATACTTGTACCGATACTATACGATACGAAAAGAATGGTACGCTTTGATATTCTTGTACAATTAATATTCGTTCGATTACTCGATTACTTTCCCTTTATATCTAGGTTTTCGAACTGACTAGGCAGTTGCCCCGTTTCTCCATGTACGAAGTAATCTCACGATCAAATCAAGTTCCGGAAGATTTCATGGATCGAGGTATCACGATCGAGGTCGGCACCCTTTGTACTTGTTTATTGCAATATTTTTCTCGATCTTTCTTCTGCCCCAAATTCCCTGCAACGTAAATATTTTGTCACGCGTGATAACCCAAGGTTGCCGAAAGACCGCAGCGCATCGTTCTTTGGTTGAATCAGAACTTCATCCTAACGGAAGATTTGGAAGTCACCAACGAGGGATCGAACGCCGGGTTCATCGAAGTCTGGTTTAGGGGATTACGAAACGACTGCATTCATTGCTTTCGCATCAGCGCCTCGGGGCGCGTTAACGTTATCACCGACGACTCTACGTTCGCCGGTGACGTCATCCAATCTTTAGCTAGTTATCTGGGCCTACGCGAGCTCAGCTCGGAAGCTAAATTCTCCGCGGAGGAACGCAGGATGATCGATGCCTTGGAGCGTGTAAAAGGTGAATGACACCTTCGAGAATTCCGAAGAGATTTGGAGGAATGACTTCGTCCGCGCTTGTCGAAGGTTTGAAGGAGGTCCAGTCAAAGCTGCAAGCCGAAGCCGCGGGTGGCTCGACGCTGCTGAAGAATCTCCTGGTGCGCTTGGAAGATGCGAGGATTCTGGAGAACGTGGAGGACACGAGGAAGAGGCTTTCGCAGCTGAAGATCGTCAATGGTGATTTGATAAGAGATCACGAAATCAGGATGAACAGCTATAAAAATCTCACATCGACTCTGAAGGAGTTGAATATCGGAGTCCAACGCGCCGCGAGACTTCGAGGTGGGTGGACCTCTTCGACTCTATTTGCTTAGTTTTTTCGAAAAAGTACACGCGATACTCCCATTCGTATTTTATTGATTGGTTTCAGTTGGCAAAGCTGCCGCGAACACCGTGACGAAATGTAGAGCCGCAATACAAGAGGAAAACTCCAAGGCTCTCGCGCTAGCGATAAGGAACGGGTGAAAATTGTTGAGGTCAATCAATGAATTATATTATCGATGAGTTCTCTTTACATATTATATAATGCATTTTGCTGTATCGTATTAGAACGAGGAATGATAAATATTGGCAACATCCTGCCATATACTAGACAAGACAATTTCAAATTAATGAACAAAATGTTTATCATAGATGTCTACATTCGTTTCTAGATTGCTATCATGTCTATTTCTTGTTTCATAAGCAGTTTTTCATGTTCTCGTAAAATTATATCTACGTCGTTTCCATTTTATCAGAAAAACGCATCGACATATCCGCATTCTTTTCCTCTGTCGTTGTACTTTATCGCACATTTGTTTTTCTCTCTATCTACTCAAGTACCTGATATTCCGCATTGCTCTGAAGTTGCTTTAAATTCAGCCTGGCGAAGGAATTTCAAGGTGAGACTCTTTCGATGAACCAGATAACGCGTTGACTGCTGGAAAGCCTTTCTTCGTCGTGGTGCTTCAGACGGGGAGAACCTTTGCGGAGGCTTCCGACTCAGTTGCATAACAAGCTGGATTGACGGGAACAAAGTTGTATCATTTAACCCTTCTACGCGCTGCGCGCCACTTTGTTCCCTCTCCAGCAGCTTCTTCCGAACTCGGTCGGCGGTCGAGAGGGATCGACCGCGCTCGCGTTGCGAGACCTTTCGAAACTGGGTTACGGAAATAAGAGCGAGAGGACATCGCGCGCCTAGGGCAGCGGAGCACCCCTGACGGAAATGCTGAAGCGTCTTCCCGGTGGCGGCGGAGTCGGCCGGCGAAGAGAAGTCACCGTTCCGATCGTGGATGCGCGAAGTCTGAACGGATTCGCTTGGTTTCCGGCGGAACTCGAGACTGCTGCTACCAGTCTCGCGATATCGGCGAAGACGGCCATGACCTGATACAGCGATGATGTTTATTTGCTATAGTTTGCAGCTCGATTTTCTTCTCGAATGACTCGCGATTCTCTGGCGAACCCTTACGGGAAAAAACTACTATAGTACATACTGCTGCACTACTAGCCAATCGTAATTTCACCACTACCGCGTCGAAACTGTATCAGCACTAGTAGTTTCTTTTCGTAAGGGAAGTTTGAAACTGTATTCTTTGTCGAAAGGGTAGACGTCGATCGATATCGATTACAAGAAATTGGATATCGCAGAAAATATTTCAAGGAACCGGCCGTA
The DNA here is from genome assembly GCA_963678675.1 of Xiphydria camelus. NCBI lineage: Eukaryota > Metazoa > Arthropoda > Insecta > Hymenoptera > Xiphydriidae > Xiphydria > Xiphydria camelus. Next base: position 32,628,907 of record OY783192.1, on the reverse strand, counting down.
TTTGGGACTGTTATGGTGGCAGACAAATATGTATATTACTGAAATAGCTAATCGCATTGCTACAAAAATTCAGCGTATCGCTGCGGGGCGATTCACGCCGCTGGGGGATCGGGGCCACTTTACCGAGCGCTGCATATTATACGACCTGCCACGAAAGGGGTTAATGAATATAACTCGAATCTGCGAAAAAATGAGGTGTCGTGATCTCTATTAGTCACAGCTGTATATATAGAGTTCCCGCAATGATAATTCGCTGTGTCGATTTCATATACAGAAAGCATTCCTCGAGACGATTCGCACACATCGGCGTACCAATCTCTGTTGGTGGTAGGAGCTCTTGCTCTTCGTTTTTCTCCCTATCGCGGTTGCATATTATTACGCGGCCCGGGGGGAAAGAATCTCTGACATCGAATCTCGCATAGAGAGCGGAGAAGCGATATAGATTTTGTTTACGGGCGAACGATCACGCGTGACGCCATGGCGTTCGCTCCGTAAACAGGCTACGGTCTGGAAAAATGGGCGTCGCGTGCCACGGCTGCCGGTGTCGCCACCGCGACCGAGCGTTCGACCCGGAGGGGAACGACGGAGAAAATTTCGTGTCGCCGGGCGCCACGCGGGAATGCAGACTTCGACATACGCGCTGGAAGAAATGCAACGTAGGTGCCGCGCGCGCCCGAGTTCTATGCCGATTGCGCAATCGCGGAGGCACGATCGTCGGCTGAATCTCCTCGGCTCACCTGGTCAATGGATTCCTTCGTGGAAATTTCCTGAAATCCATGAGCCTCGATGTCGTCGGCTCTCCTCCGACCCTCCCAGGCGAAGACCATCCTCTCGCCGGGTGAACCACAAAGGTCGGTCTTGTTGCCCACCAGCAAGACCACTGGCGGTACTTTTCTACCCCTTCTCGCGTGACTCACCAGAAACCTGCGAATCCTCAAGCGCGTGTCATCCTTCCACGTCATATACTTCGTATTTATCAACCCCTATCGTATACCAAGTTTGCCCTTTGTACCCTCCTCCGATGTTATTTTCTTCCTGAAAATTGCTGAATGATGAATCAAGACTTCGGAGCACACAATTTGACTCAAGTAAAATCCATGACCCTCGCGGTCCCGTAAATAAAACCTTTCTTATCGCGTCCGAGTGTCAATATTACATGCAGCTGTAGTCCGATAAGAGAAACCTTTATTTACGTGAATGTACGCATTTCGTATCTGTTTTTCAAATCAGACATAAGGTCATCATAAGATCGTGGTCTTTTCCGTGTAATAGCAATCAAGGGTGTTTATTGTCCTGTACCGTCTAATCAGCAATTTTCAGGCGTTACTCTCTCTTTGTAAAGTTTCTATTAATTTCTTTGTTACTCTTATTTTATCATTATACATTACTACTATCGTTACTATTCATAATTTATAGGTATAGTCAACAATCAGATCCTTGGATACAAGAATATCTCAAGTAGATTTTGAATCGACCCCCGATTAGCACAGCACAAGTTCGCTTTTTCAGGGGTCAATTTAAGATTAACTCAAGGTATTCTTTTGCGCTTGGAATTTTAATTTTACTCCATAAAAAACAAACCTCAAGCGAGACGTCTCATCGAAGCTGACCCTGTCAGTGACGGAGTACACCAGGACGATAGCATCAGCCCAGCGTAGCTTCGTATCTACGGGACTCGACGGACATCCCGGCGGGTCTGCTATCTCCCAGGACTCTGTCGGACTCTCTATCTTATAGATCCTTTCAGTGCTGCAGTCGTACTCGCCAATGAAACGTCTCGTTGTAAACCTCACTGCCAATGCTGCAATAAGATGACTCAATTATTCAAATAACGAAGACGCGCCGTTAGGTATTGTGCGCGCGCTTTCTCTTGTTTTCACCCAACTCACCAGTCTTCCCCACGCCAGGTTGCCCCAACAAGATCACCCTGATAGTCTTCGGCGAGTCCCTATTACTCAGCCCCAAATTCCAACCGATCGGCGGAGTCATCCCCGGCTCGAAGCCCACAGCGGAACTGAGGCACGATCGGGACCGAATAACCTCCCGAAAGATCAGCTATTTTCGGAGGCGCGGCGAAACTAAATCTTTTACATCTTCACAAACGTGAGTACTAGGTCATGGAATCTTCTAATGGTGAACTTGGCCTTGAAGACTGCGAGCAGAATTTTGAACCAGGTAGGCTCTTTAGAATTTGCAGCCCCTACACTGCAGTTATTTCACTATAAGTTAATGTTCAACGGTAGAGTTAGTAGCTTCAATTCGAAGATTAGAGAATACAAGATAAAATAACAATCGTATACGTATATGGGGCATTTCATATTACATAAAAAATCCACGTTTTCAAAATATAGAAAGGTATGGAAAATATCACCACTACGCTGAAAGTTCGAAAAACATTCTGGCTAAAGGGAAGGAAACTTCTTCATGTCACATACATGTGTAGTTTTATGTGGGAGCTGGTGCGTGTTTACTACTGCACGCATTTGGTAATGAATGACTGACGTCATGAGACCACTGATTTATTTTATACAGGAGCGCTATTAAAAGTCAATGTGGAATATAAATCTGAAAAAGAATCATGACTATACTGTGACGTTTAGTACTACAAGAGCTTTGGGACGTATCCGATTTTTTAGAGTAATTCCGAGTAGCAGATGCACATAATATAGGCACTGCTACACAACTGAAGCGGACATTTCGAAATGCTGGCTACGTAAATGATCACCGTTCAACATGACTCCGTATACCGCGAATTTGAGAATAGTATGTGCTCATGTGAACATGTAAATACAGATGCTAATTCACAGGGAAAATTGACCCCCAACGCCTACAGTTCTGAGATATCTTCACTCTTCATTGCGATTATCGTTATTTGTAAATGTAGTTGCTCCTATGACCAGGAAACTCTATCATTAACATAGTAATTATTTATTTATACCAATGAAATTTTGTATTACGTCAATTTGATATCTCTTTCTTACAATCGTGTGGAATAGTATGTGGTTGCAAGGAAGAAATATGAAATTAATATAAAGAAAGATCAAATTGATGTAAATAAATAATTACTTGTGACCCCGCAAGTAATTTTTAGTTGATCCAACTAATTTATTTTCTCCGTGTAACAGTAATATAACTATATTAGTATATCTCGTTGTTATGCAATTGAGTGCGAAATTTTAGCATATCCGTTACGTAACTCCTATTGAAAAAATATCATAGATTCTCATAGAAAATTTTGTAAAAATCCCATAGAATCCCTATAATAGGAATTTGATGTGCTTTTAGCACAATCCAGATACCCACTAGTAAAAATCCGAGAGGGATCAATAGGAATGTATCGGATTCTACGTGTATCGCTAAAACAAATAAAATTTTCTAAAGTTCTATTAGTAATTACAAATAGAACGGTGTCTACGGGTCTTTATTATCTTTATGGGATTTTACTCGTTTTTACGCGGATACATATTATAAAATTCAGTAAATCTCTATCAATCGTCCCAGATATACATAGAATCCAATGAATTCCTATTCTTCCTTCTCAAACTTTACTAGTGGATATCTGGAACTGCTGTGTCTGAAGCAAATCAGATTTCCATAGAAATTGTCTATGGGAATCTATAGGAGTTTTTCAATAGAGAACTGTTACTCAGTGTTTACCGAGATGGTACTTTTTACCGCAATGAATATTCCAGCACACCTGCTACTTTCCCGGAGTCACGATATATCGACGGCTTTTGTAACTCATCGACCAGCTCACCGGCCTCTCTCGCTTCAGATTTCCCCGAGAGAATCACCGCGGCAGTCTCTCTCCGGCAGGAACCCCAGTTCTCCAGTCCCGGATCGCAGACGGTGCACCGCGCATTCCGCACCTTGGAAGCACTATCGAAGCAAGACTTCGCGAGGCGTCTGGAGTCGCGCCGCGCGACTTATCACCTATTATATTACTCAGAGGAGAATTACAAACCCTCTCTGCGATGGGAGATAATGTTTAATAATCGCGCCCACCCATACACCGGGGTGGACACGTGTGACGGGTCGTCGCCACACGAAACGCTCGGAACGGGGTAAACACACGATTATCCGTGCGAAACCGGAGTACGGCGCTTCGACTCCTCCGCTTATCCCTGCACAGTTCGATGCTTTCTTCGACCCTGCCGCGAGTAATTATTATCGTCGCCGTTCGACGTTCTACCATATGAGGCTAAGCTTACTCTCCAGGAAAGAGATTTCAATCACTATTATCTCATTATCCATGAACTTTTGGACTATATCGATATAAGACTTTATTGTAGATTGAAAAACGTAATCTACAAAAAAGTATTATGCAAATATGAGCCAAAAGCTCTTAGGTAGTGAGATAATAGCGATTGAAGTTTCTTTCCCGGCGAATAAGTTTAGCCTCACGTGTTATACGCGTGCTGCGTGTATATGTATAATATATTAGGTTGTGTAATAAATGCCCGCGTTTTTTGATATTTTATTTTTTCTTCCGCAATTTTACGTTCTTTTCGGCAAAGTGTTTGTATGCATTCGAGAGCCCTTTTCTCGCTCTACAAACCTATCTGCTTGAATTTTTCGAATTCATTAATTTTAATCAATTTTCAGGCATTTTTCAGGAATTTGAAATGGAAATTCCAGGCGGGAAAAAAATCTATTTTCCCAAAATCTAGTACTCCATATACGTCATAAATGTCACGAGCTGCTTCCGTAGCTTTTTGACCACAACGAAAGGCGAAATAGAGCAGATGTCGAAAATGGATTTTCCATTTCAAATGCTTGAAAATTGATTAAAATTAATGAATTCGAAAAATTCAAGCAGATAGGTTTATAGAGCAAGAAAAGGGCTCTCGAATGCATATACACTTTGCCGAAAAGAGCGTAAAATCGCGGAAAAAAATAAAATATAAAAAAACGCGGGAATTTATTACACAGCCCATTTTTTAGATACGCGTAGAAAATATGCCGAGGAGCGTGTACAATGTCTTAGATATATAGGTAATACGCGTCGGAGCGTAGAAGGGAAAACTTTCCACTTAGATTCGTCGCTCGGCGACGGTAATGCGATATTCCTTTCCTTCGCCACCTGCGGCTGTATTGTTTTACACCTCATGCAACAGATCTATTAATCATTCTTTGATGCGGTTAAATGTAACGTCGCGGTGCTCGTATCGTGTTGCAGTCAATCAAAAGTCGACTCACAAGTTGTTGAGGGCAGGGGTAGGTTGAACTCTTCTTCCCCTCCTCCTTCCGCACGTGGAGACGGCTTCGAACGAAATCGTCGCGCGGCGAAAGAAGTCGAATCTCACGTGCAGAAATCATAACGAATCGCTTATCTAATATTTTGGGTTCTTACGCATGTAGTTTTTATCTCTGGAATTTTGTGTCAGGACTCCAAGCGCCGTTAAACACGGCGCCTGCGACTGCATATCGGTAACGGGAGTCCTGCGCAGCAAACCCTATAAATTCTCGGTCGGAGCGAGAGAAAAACAAGCTAATGGTTAAGCGCCGCACGTTCTTCCGCTTTTCTCCCGAGCTCCGATATATTTAAGGGACTTGGGTTATCGCGTCGCGGTCCTACCGATGACCGGCGCCGCATCCCACATCGCGGGCGCCAAACGCGCCGGGAAAAACAGCTGGGGATTGTCCGTACGACGATCGCGTCTGCTCGTGGCGATAAGATAGCGAAGTCTCTACGGGATCAACTGCGTGGACGCCTGAAAAAAACGCACTTGTTTGGTAATTAATTCTGTTTTCGTTCGAACGCGTCGGCCGCAGTGTTTGTACACGCGACGGGATGCTGATACAGGCGTTCCGTCATCGCGGGACACCATTGCGTTACAAAGGGTGGATCGCGCGGAATTCGTTTCGCATTACCGCGGCATTATTTTAGGGTCAATTGGCGGAGCTCGGAGCGTTTAATTCACCTTTAATGGATCGTCGGTACCTATAACGTCATTGCGCTAAAGCATATATGTCTCTTAAGCGCGTTGATTCCTCACAGTCTGGCGGATTGTTATTTTGGGTCATTGAAACAATCTGTTTTGAACTCCGTTGTATCAATTTGTTTTCAACTCTCCGATATACAATCGGCACTGACAATTATTCGCTCGAGCGACGCGGCTTTTGGAAGAGACGTCGTTATGAAGTCCTTTGACTTATCGCGATTCGCGTATCCTAGCCGTGATCGACAATAAGCAGCGCTCTGGCAAATTAGCCGTAATCGGCCGCCCGTCGAATAGCCTCGAGGCGCTCGGCACACCCTGTATGTGAGCTGGCACGTGGTGGCTAATTCCCGGTAACAGCGGGGGTCAGTGGCTGTGCTCGCTAAATTTGGCAGGCGCCGTCGTTAGATACGCAATAAGACGTTTCGTTTATCTGGCCCGTCTTGCACGCATGTGGCTCTACGGTGCACGTACGAGCACTACTTTGGCTTTCTGACTTGATGACCCGGTTAAAAATGTTTAATAGAAAACAATAGACCATGGCAAAAATTATTGAAAAATACCATAGAGCGTGAGAGCAATCATTTCTTATAATTTTCACATTGAATAATATAAAAAACAATAAGATCGATGTAAGATCCGTATAAGCTTCTGTAGTATTTAATACGAAATTTATAAGAAACGATTGATTTCACGATCTATGGCATATTTGAATTGTTTTTGCTATATATTTTATCGTTTTTATCGGAAATTTTTAGCAGAATGAGTTAGTTGAATGTCTCTTTTGCATCAATTTACAAATGACTGATGCTCCGTTGCAGATTATAGAATATGAAAAATAATCGAGGGTCTCTTCAACAAAACGAATCTGGGAGAGGAATGTTCACCAACTATGATGATATGATTACAGCGAGGACTGTCCCTTTTTCGGCCCTTAGTTCCAACAAATTCTTTTCTCGGTATTCTGCATCGTAAGTATCTTCATTTTCTAGCAGCAATACAATCTACGACAATAGATGATCCACTTTACTATTTATAATCTAATGACCCATTTCGAAAAGCAAACATTTTCATCCATTCAAAGACCGACTTTCGTAGAAATTTATAAATATCTATCGATTTGATGTAGGTGTGAAGAATTTCAAATTCACATTTGAAATGTTGTCTTTAACAATGGTTTAAATGGCAAAGAAATATCTACATATAATCTGACACAAAATTGATTCAACATACACTAGCAGGTTCACGTTCACCGAAACTTTGGGTGACTTTTCCAACACAATTACAATAAAATTACAGTTTTTTCACCGAAAATTCACTGCAATTTACGGTTGTTTCGTGCAAATTTTCGGTGAATATTTGCTAACGAATGTCTGTAAAATTTCAATCATGTTTTCGTAGCATTTGAGTGTCAGTTACCAAAGCCGTGCACTAGAGAACTAAATCTCAGTAACTTTGCAGTGAACGTGAACCCGTCGGTGATACGTATTACGTATAATAAAGCAGACAGTAAAAAGACTTACGACCTAACAGATGTATGTATATAGCGAGCATACAGTCGTATGGTATGCTGGAGGTCTTAAATTGTAAATTGTCGATTGCTATTCCAGCGTATCACCGAGGGGGAGAACCGCATAGCTAGATGGATCAGTTGCAGCGTGACCTGATTTGGAATGAAAATAAATAGTGTAAGTCAATTCGGAATGTATGGATGATTGAGCGAAATTACCACGGTGGGATGAGTTACGGTAGTTGAGGTGATGCTTGAAAATGTAGAGTCAGATGTTGAACGTGAGGTGAGAAGAAAGGTGTAAGTTGTTATCGACAAAGGAAGTTGAGGTGTTTTACGTATCGCTGGTTCGGAAAGACAGTTTCCTATACACGCGCGGCGCGCCTGGGAGAAAAATATATTGAGGAATGTCGACACGTGATCGATATCGCCGAAAACAGGACACGCGTACACTACTGTTGCAATCAGCACTAAAAGAAATCCACGAAGCACTCTACCGCACCGAGCGATTACCGCGAGGTCGTCGAAATCACTGAAATTAATTCGTCTCATACATTTTTCGACGCAAAACGATGGCGAATACTGACTGCGCACATTTCAGGCAGATAGCTTTACAAATATGGAAATTATGCGCAGCATGAATTGGTCCGGAATATATCCTAGTTTTATCAAACACAGTTAAGCTTACTAATAAGTTCCTGTAAGAGATAACGAGCGTATAACAACAACAATAACAATCCTTCTCTTTCTTTTCTTCTTCTCTTCAATTCTCGTCCACGTGACTTCTTCCTCATGACTATCCAACACGCCTCTTCGCGATCAGCCTGTCTCTCGTTTACCCTAACAGGGTGGCAAATCTATCGAGACAGCAAATTGCAAACAAGTACACGTGTTCCGACGTCCCGTCTTCCCCTACCGTAATCGCAGGGTCTATACGCGTGCGCTTCATATGAGTGTTGATGGCTAAATTAATTAATATCGCGTGAGAGATATCTGGCCGTCGCCTGCGGATAAGGAAAATGACGAAGGCTACAAATGAGCATCGATGGGTTTGTTTGTCTAGTGCAACATGTGACCTTTGCTTCTACAAATAGAAACAGTTTGCCGTGCGTTGTTTGTTGCTCATTTTAATGGGATTTTGCATTTTATGAATTATTTTTTCTCCATAAACTCGAACGAAAATTTCTATGCCAATTCTAAGTGAGAAATACAAATCTGACAGCGACTTTTGTTTTCAAATCGAAATTGAGATATTTGTTAGATGCATGCGCTCCATTATCAATGTAAATAAGGAAATTCATTTACGATTTCTTCCCCTTACTTTCTTCATTGTTTATGTATTTAGCAGTGCGTGCTATCTTTAGACGTTATAACATCAATTCACAGTCCGAGGCTGAAGTCGAAAGCAGTCTCATTATCGAGAAGAAATGCGTTTTCCTTGGAAACTTCCTCCTATTTTAATTACAATTGTACTAATTCTTATCCAGTTCAGACATATCCATCAGGATCTCCAATCATTTTCATACCATATGAAGCTAAACTTATTCGCATGGAAAGAAACTCAAATCACTATTATCTCATTATCTATGAGCTTTTGGCTCATATTTGTATAATACTTTTTTGAAGATTACGTTTCAATGTACAATAAGGTCTTGTATCGATATAGGCAAAAAATTCATTAATAATGAGATAAAAAATAGCGATTGAAATTTCTTTCCTGGCAAGTTTAGCCTCACGTGGTATAAAAGTCTTCCAGCACTCTCGCACCTGAATACGAAACGACGCAAATCTCAGCGTGCTCAAAGATGTAATCAGGTACACGTATTACCGTTACTTCAACTATTTCCGCGACAATTAATCATATCAATGGGCTTAACATGCCCCTTCCAAAGACTAGTATTCAGCACGCGTTCTTAGCGTTGAAAGTGTCCTTCAATTTAGTTAGCCACTCTGTAGCAGACGTTAATAACGTCTCAATAGCGCGTGCGACAACCAATGTCAGAATAGTCACAGTCACTTCAGTCGCGATTATCTCGTTAATCGTGAGCTTTCGGCTCAAATTGGCGGAGCACTTTTTTCAAGATTACGTTTCGATCTTCAAAAAGTCCTATACCGTTCTGGCTCAAATGTTTCTCGACAGCGAGATAATCGCCGTCGAAGCAGACCCACCAATTCTGACATCAGTCGTTATTTTTGTTTCAAGCCACGCAATTACATTCCAGATAAAATTGGACATAATTCAACCCCTTTACTCAGACCCACACGCACCTCGTGGAATCCACGCCTATCTCTCGGAATTCTGACTAGTTCGAATGCACCGGATGAACACCCACAGATAATAACGGGGGGGGGGGGGGGGGCTTCGTCTATATTCTCTCTACCGGCTGCTAAAAATACCATCGGAGTCTTTCGAACTTAACCCCGTTCCGGTCCACGGGGGTCGTACACAAGATCTCCCCGCATGCGTGGTCACACGCACACGCGCGCGCCTTCGGAGACGGCCCGATCGAAGTCTAGCACCCGTCCACGCTCCATTTGTCTCTCGATGCCCGATAAAGGGGACGATTTACTTTCATTGATAGTTACCAGCAGGGCTAAAAATAGGTGACGGGCGTCGGCGGGGAATGGACAAAAAATCGTCGGATCGTCGGCGGAGACGATTATCGCCGGTGACGAACGGGAGGGATAAACAAACTTGCACGCGAGGAGCGCGTATGGTCCAAAGTACCTGCGCGCGTGGAGACGCTCGCAGGGTCGAAATACCGCGCCGAAATGTTTCTTCAATTTTCTCTCTTCCTCTCTCTTTCTCCTTGAGGTGGTCGCCAACGTCTGGCACGTGGCAGGCGCGCGAGACCTTGAGAAACGTGAAGCCGATCGCACTTCGAGATTTATCCACAATCGACCGTGCCGATCAGGGCGAGCCGGACAGGAGTTGGCTCCCAATCGAGGATGCGCGCGTGCCGCGTCGCACTGCCGATGGACCTCGCTCGCGTGCCCAAATCTCCCATCGGATCACGCTCGGAAGGCATTTCCATTGTCGCACCTTTCCTCGTGACCCGTCGGCCGACAACTCCGCTGTGTTTATCCGTAAACATTTGCGCTCAGTCGACATCGCTCTTCCGTGTATCAATGTATCGTTCCGCGCGGCCACATCTGTCACCTTTAAACCGCTCGTCAGGCCTCGTGGAACGGACGCAATCGCAGTCTTGTTAATCATTATGTATATCTACGTCCGCATGTACGTGCATATATAGCCCGTCCAGTCACCGAGCGACGATAATAATTTCTTTACAGCGGCCTCAGCGCTAGACCAACTTGAGACCTTCCACCACCGACGAACGGCCGTCGCACTCGTGCCGAGCGTTATCAGCGCGTCTCCATTGCGGCAGCAGCGGGATACGGAGGCCGTGTAGATCTTGGCCGGTACCAGTGGCACCGAGGAACGCGCGGTACCAACGAGGAGTAGCGCTCCTTCGAAAAATGTTACAGTGGTGGTGCACGCGCGCGCCAAAAGTGATTTCCTTCAGCCTACCCGACGAACGAGTGTCCGAGGAGGAGGAGGAGGAGTAGCGGAACAAAGGCGTCTCCGTCCCCGTCATCGCCTTTCTCATTATACGAAGAGGAGCGTAACTGGAGAAGCAATCGAATATCATCGACTCGAAGTGGCGAGGCATCGATTCCGCGCGCGAGAGCTTCGTCATCGCGTGGCATCGACGAGTCGACGGCCTCCCCCCCCCCCCCCCCCCGGAGTGAGAACGATTTGACGGGAATTGAAAGGCCGATTCGGAGCGAAGAATCGTCCCCGTCAACTCTTGCCGGAGGACAATCGCTCGTGGCTCGAAAGCGAGCTCTCGTCGAAGCAAGGCTCGAGGAGGCACTGAGAAGCCTTCGAGATCCTCGATACCATCCGCGTGGGTACGACTATGAAGAGGGAACGGGTCGAGTACTCCCAGCGAATCGGTTGACCGAATGCTCGAATCACCCCGTGGGGGAGATTCGAAGGAAGACCATCGTCGCTCCAGAGTAAAATCCTACTCGACCAATCGCGAGGACAGTGGTAGGGGACAAGAGGGTCATTCCTTGAGTTACACATTCCAGAGACTAACCCCGCGGGTAGAATTCACGCACCTCCGGAAGCCGAGCTGAACCCCACCACCCCTGTTAATTCAACGGGCGTAACCAAAAGGGGAGGAGGAAAACGCGTGGAGGGCCTCCGGTGAGGCAGTGGTATCAAAGGTCGGAGAACACTTTCCGCGCGCGGCTTTCCCTCTATTCACGACGGTATAATACCCGGTTTAGTTGTGTGCAGTATACCCCAAGAGTTCGTTCTTGCTTTACGAGCCCCTCCCCCGCCTTTCCTGCTGCCTCCTTCATTCGCTTCGCAGAGTTCCTCTCGCCGTGCCCCTCCACATAGTGAAAAGTGCTATAAAAGGCATCGCTATGACGCAAGGTCGACGGTCTACGATGGACGCTCGCGTCAGGTCGAGAGGCCACAGGAGAATGTTGGTTCTCGTGGTCCTGGCGATCCTCGGCGAGGCCCTGCAGACGGCCGAGTCTGTGCCGATCCAGACCAGGCCGTTCGTCGGTCAGAGTAAGGCCCGGCGGTGTTCGAAGAGTCTGAGCGACGCTTTGAATTTGGTGTGCGCCGGTCAAGGCTTCAATGAACCTCCCACGTACTCCTCGGGGAATTGGCCGATACAGCGGCCGAAAGGTCCTGGACTGGTGGACGCGTGCTGTTACCAGCCCTGCACGCTGGACTACATGAAACAGTATTGCAAGCAAGGCGAGAATGAGTCGCTGGATCCCATCACCACTCTGTGAGTCAGTAAGAAGCTCAATTATCGAATAGATTTTTCGCATGCGATTTGCAACGGGAAGAAAATTAATCTATGTTTTCATCGTAACTGTTCCGCGCGTACGATTTACTAATGTTGTTGTCAGGCGACTCCTTTTGGTTTGGGACAATCGTACCGTTGATCGTACATTGATCGGCCGTGCAATCGATTATGTCGACTGTAAACTTCACCGGTGTCTGTGAAAACTCGCGTTTCGCGATAACCCGCCACTGTTTCCAGTAAAACTGAGCGCATGCGATCGGTACCTCAAATAGTCTGGCCGTCAAATATCACAGAACTTTAACGACTGTAATTAGACGCATGATCAATAATAGTTGCAATTACTTCATTTAAAGCGCGTCGCAGGACCTTCTCTTTCATTTGAAATACGTATTTCTCCCATTCGAATCTTTTAAAACGTACCATTATCGTTGTCCTGAAACAATAGCATCATCGCGATCAAATAAATCGAGGGCCGAGCCTTGGGACGCGCTTCCAACGTTGCCGAGAGGCCATCATTTTGGGAAGATTTTGAATTCGTGGGGGCGAGAGGTTTACCCGTCTTATCTCGAGCTAATATTTTGCGGTCCATCGGATGAACGATGACGAGATTCCTTCTGACCTCACGGACGGATCGATTATGTCAAGCGCTCCGGGACAATCGGCATCGAGGATCGGGAAAAATATTTACCGAATCGATCACTGACGTGGCCCCGGGGTTATAGAGACGCGATAGACATTTGACCGGAGCAACAGCGCTGCGTGTGTGCGCGTTTACGCGCTTGGGGAAAGATGAAAGTTCGTCGAGGGATTTGCGCGATCCTCTTGAATACGCGCGCTCGCGCACGCTCACCTCGCCGCCGAGGAACTCTGGGAGTGGCGGCGCGCGTAGATTTCAATTTCACGAAACCCACGGACGCGCGGCTGCGTACGATACATTTTCATCTCCGCGCTGATCGCACGACTGGCGCGTTTGATCTCTGAACTTTATTCATTTTTTCAAAGACTCCGAAGCAACGCCGCGGAATAAATTGCTCGCGACATCACTCGCGAGGCTGCAATCTCCACGCGAACCGTTTCTAATCAATCGCTATCACAGCAGCTCTTTTTAACGCACTTTCACCTTGTAGAATTCCATTGACTACACGTTTGCACGCTACATGTGCTGGACGTGATTCATAATCGCAGTGGAATCCCGCCGAAGGAAAAGTGCATCGAAAATAAGTTGTTTTTTCTTAAAGTAGTACGCGTTTACGTCACGACACGTGCTTTCGTTGTCAATGGAATCCTACTGGATCTAAATATATTAAGAACCGATCGCTTCTAATTAAAGTATCTAATGATGCGCGTAACATTCGATACAGTAAAGTTACTCGATTCGAGTGGGAGCCTTATTTAAAGTAGGATAATCTATTCTAACTGACCGTACGCTTTGTATTATCATTATTACAGTCGTTAGCCCGTATCTCCGTAAACTGTGACAAACACTTTTTTCATTCAGACAAGTCTACTTTTTGATATAACAGTATCGGATAAAAACTTACTTCGCTCGTGCTTCCCCGAAAATATCGTACGGTCGTTAAGTGAAAAAAATGATTTTACACGAATCACATATATGTACTCTTCGCGCGAATGAAACGTGTATTAATCAATTGATGCTATTTAGAAAGATCTCTCTTCCAATTAAAGACATTTTTATCATCGTTATACATATACCGTATCAAGCGAAAGGAAGCTGACCGAGAAGAAATTAGTACTGTTACAATTAAAAGCAAGCCTCGCTATCTGTCCATATGTTATCTGACTTGTTTCTCTGAAATTAATCTCTCCTCCTTGCATAAGCGTTTACACGCGTGGCCGTCGAGGATGACAGCTCGACCTCGATCGCTGTTTACTTCGCGCTGCTTTTCAAGGGTTTAACCAAGTTTCGAAGTTTCAGGGACGAGGCGGCTTATCAGATTGTCAGCTTGCCGTACTCCTCCGTGAGGAGGAAAAGCGGCAAGCGCAAGGGTGATGGGAAAAGGAAGCATGCGAATGCTCGCGCCGGGTGGATAATCGGTGGTGATGCGACAGAGAGCGATGACAAGAAGCGGTGTAAATGCCGACGCTGGCGTCGCAAGCGTCGTCGTCTCGGCAAGGTGCTTCTTGGCTGCTGTTCGGCTGAAGTCCGTCGGAAGACTTGACGAGACTTTTTCCTTCGGTCTCGAAAAGCTTTCGATTGACGCTTTTTTTACTGATAACCCTGGTAACCAGACTGCAAATAAGTACCCTGCGAAGGAGAGGAAGCAGAAAGCCAGTTGGCTTTCGGAAGCTCAACATCTTGCAAGATGTTGCTGCAAGTCGGCTGCGAGTCTTGCACCAGATGTATCGCAGCAGCATTCATCAGCACATCTTGTAAGATCTTTCCACAAGATTGCTGAAACTCTGTCGCATGGAAGCTTGTGCCGAGAAAAAATGCAAGTTGCTCGCTACATTGTTTCGCAAGATTGCTGAAATTCTGTCGCACGACAGCTTGTGCAAGAAAAATTGCAAGTTTTTTGAAAGAGGCTTCCATGAGACTGCTGGATGAGTACTTCATGCGCGGATGACTTGCAGCAGACTCCGGTTACCAGGGTGTACCGCACAGCGAGCGTCTTTATTAACATTGCTCGTTGATACCGCTTTCTTCTTTGCTATTAACGGCTGATCTCTAGACGTATTTGCATGGAGTAGGATAGGAAGGTTTACGGATTGACAGCAATTTTTTAATGCACACACGAATCCCTCGCGTAGAATGAAAATTAACGGACGCCGTGCGTTTTGCTTCTTCCAGATTTTGACGGAGACGACTGTACCTAGTGTGCCAGCGTTTCGAGTCGGGACGACTTCACCGGAACCGATAGATTCCATAGTGTTGTTCCCTTCAAACGCGTTCAGTTTCAAGTGAATCCCGCCGACACGAGCCAGGAGTACGATCGCACGCGGATGGAGCTTTCGCGAAGGGTGTGCTTCTGGAGCGCAATTTCGCCTGTGCAACACGGAGTATTCGAAGATTCGGTGCGAGGAAATTGAGACGCGCGCTTCGAGGGAAGAAGAAGTGGGGGGGGGGACGAAGTCGATAGTTAATATCGACTGATGATCTCATTAGCATTAATTAACCATAAATCATTTAGCCGATAAGTTTCACGACTGCCCGTGTCCCAGGACTGTCTCGCAGGATGCGACGCAATGTTTCGCGTTCGACTTCGAGCAACGCCTGTCGAGGAAGAGCTTCGTCCGTTGTCGGATATCGCGAAGAATACCTTTACCGTCACTTCTAATCGGCGAAGCCTTCTCGTCAGTGTCGGAAAGCGCTTCCACGGCGACACAATACCACCGGTACAAATACAGTTTTTATATCCAAGAAATTTCTGGCTGCTTTTCTTCCGCGCGGCTCCCTCGTCGGGAATCGCCAGCGAGTGTCGGGAAATCGTAGATATACCTACGAGTCTCTCGGTCGAACTGGAGCGTGGCGTCTGCTGTCATGCTATTATTGTACATCCACGATTATTCGCTATGTGATAGACAACGCGCGCGCGCGTACGCATATCACCGGAGGCGACGCGCGCGAGTCGTAATATTTTTATCGTAGCTCCTTTGTGCATTAGGTTTACAACTTTGCTTCCGCCGTTTTCGATTCGTGGATCGCTTCGAGAGATGACCAGTTCTTTCAACGCGGGATACGTACACTGCCCGAAAGATGGGAGAAAGTAGTGGCCAGCGATGAACAATACTTTGAATCGTAAATGTATAACCAGTTTTTTACAATAAAGCCTCGAATTTCGGAAAAACGGCGGAAGCAAAGTTGTACACCTATTACTACGCTGCCGCGATACGTTCGTGTACAAGTATTTGTATCACTGCACGAAAGTATTTCGCTGTTTGGAAGAAAAGAAAAAGAAGGAGGAAAAGAAGAGGGAATAAGAGATCGCAAAGAAAATTCTGATGGATCCATGATACTGTTTATAAATTAGATTTATTATGTTACTTCGTAGTGTCTATATAATATGTATTTATACATGTATGCAAAGTACGAGAAGACAACGAGATGTGCATTTCACGGGAGATGTATAGAAGCGAAAATGTGGAGATCAATTTTCGAAGGGAGACCCGTCCCGGGCCTCGGGGTCACGCGCAGGGAAGGATGGTCGTGTCTATGTAGCAACGCTCCACCAATTTTCGCCCGGCGCAGCACTTATTGGCACTGGCGCTGATCATGTTCGCCAGTTCGTCGCGGGAGCGCTCCGTCTGCCTCAGCATCCTGGGCACCATCCAGTTGTACAACTCCTGCAGCTCCTCGTCGGTCAAATGAGGCGACTGGTCTTCATTTCGTGCCTGCCACACATCCCATCCGTGTTTGAACTCCGCACATCTATCGCCGCTTCCCGGCTCGCCACTAACTTCTAAACTTCTCGGCTGCCTCATCGTCATCGGCGAATAATGTCGGCTCCCTGCAGGAGTGTGCAAGGGCGGGCAAGCGGCGTGCAAGCAACAGACAGTATGCGTTAGTCACTTCGCTGAGAATGTTTTCAAATATCGGCCGTTGCGGAGTAGGGTGCGGTGGAAACGAGAAAAATGCGGGAAAGGACTCGGTAGCGAATTTCGGTTCAGTACTGTAAATGGACTTTTGGAGAATTAAATGCCTCGTCCGATGGTATATAGAGAAAGAGAGTGAGCTGGAGAAGAAGGGGGCAGATTTGGAATACAGTCAGATCTCTCACGGTGACGTCGTTCGAAAAGAAGTTACCTTCCGCGAGATTTATTCGTATGGTTCACTGCGATGTTTCCAGAGATATTCGACATCGAGTCAAGGCACTGCCGCGAAGTCAAGACAAAGTGAAAAGTGTCATCGTGAGAGTCCGACTAACTGCACAGCGAACTAGTTCAAAAAGAAACTCACCGCCACATATGAATCGAAAACGCCTGGATATCCCGGTCCTAGAGCTCCCGGAAATGGTCTTCCGGGAAGGCCATACGGATAGCGACTGGGATATCCATATTGGTTGTGATATCCATATTGATAAGGATATCCGTACGGCTGTGCATAGTAGTCTCCAGAATCCAGAACACGATCTAAGATAGTTGATAGCGGTCCTATCTGTCTCTTTTCAACGGGTACCTGCTCCGCTTCTCCTTGCGCATCTAAAATAAATGTATATTAGAGTACACCGTTTAAATCACACTATTAACCGTGAAACCGCGCTACTGATGTTCCACGACGTATACAATCATCATCAGTTCCCACATTCACCACGCGTAAGAAGAAAACGTACTTTCAGCCTCCAACGTACCAAGCTGCTCTTCAGCTTGCTTTTCCGGCGCATCCCTCCTGGCTCGCAAGGAGTCCTGCGTATTGATACCGCTGCACACTTCCAGATAATCCCTCTTCATCTTGTTCAGGCAGTGCTCGTCGCCGCGTACGACGTCGACGTGCGAGCCGATGACGTTCAGCAGGACGGCCGCGAGCGGCAGAGCGAACGAAATTTGATTCATTTCGCCTTCGAGGTGTGCAAACGACGAAGCTGGTCGTAAAACTCGTGGAGCAATGGGGTGCCCACCCGGTTTTATCCCATCCTTATCGGGAAACGTGTTGATACCGCCGGTGCACGTGCGCGTGCATACACGCTATTTGTTTACCTGAGTTGTCGCAAACTCATGTCACGTCCGTGGGAATATGGCTTGCGACTGTACCGCTTATTATGCCAACCTCAGCAGCTCACCGCGAAGAAACACACGCGAAGCGAGGCCGACGGCCGACCGTGTTTCGCTTTCGGTTAGGTATGAGGCCGCGAGATGAGTAATGGTGCGATAATGCGATTATGGAGACTGTGAGATTATTGAATATTATGTAGTCGAGATAACGCGCATCTGCGTAAATGATGCTACGATGTGGAATTAACGGGGAGGACAAGCGTTTTCATCGAAGGACTGGGTACCTTTATTAGGTAATCGCCTAACATAGATTTTTATACTCTGATATACCTAGTATTGAACTGCGTTCTACTTTAATTTATAAGAAATTACTGTATTTCTTTGTAGCCTGAATTGAGCGGCACGATATGGTGTACCAGGTATCCTGGAATATACAATGTGTATGCAGTTAGCACGAGGGTTGCTTGTTCACAGGAGACAATCCCGGCAAATCCTAGAGTACCTTCGAATGTCGAATTGATGTATATTCAAAGACACGTAAAATATACATGAATTATAGTAACAATTTTTTCCAAAATAACGATCATTTTTAATTCTACTTGCAATTCTTCCAGACGCGTAATTCAGCTTTTATTAGTCATTCCTACGCGCGAATTGAAATTGAAACAGTTTGATGCGATACGTACGATTTATGCATGTACATACTCTTAAATTTATTTTCCGCGGACGTGATATTTTATATGATTATTATAATTATGCCCCTTGGTACAGTCGCAGTTTCACCTTTGGAACGTGCACACAAATCGCAATTTTTATCCGTCCTAATTACGTACGCAATTATTCCGTAAAATTAACTTAATCTCGATTTTAGTTCGTATCGACACCAAATTCCAGCGAGTGCCCCTTACTCCAGTTATCATTTTACTTTTGGAATAAACAAGTCGCAATCTTTATTCATCCTAATGACATACGCAATTATTCCATAAAATTGACTTAATTTAATCTCGATTTTAATTCGTATCGACACCAAATGTCAGCAATCGAATACCAACTATATAGCCCTCTAATATAGATCATGCTGATACCGCCTTCTTTTACAGAAAATACGCGTATCGCCAATAAGTCCCCGCACCTACATAACTATCTCGATTTGGTATCAGCTCGCGAGAACCAGTTTCAATAGTTTCCCAAGTGTCGTCGCAGCGACCCTCATTCGCTGGCCTTCTGCAGCCCATCGCAGCTGTGGATACACGTAAACAGGAGCAAGACTTTGTCCATTGCCACATATGTGTTTTTCAATCACTCCTCGGCCGTCTGCGACGAAATTTCTATTTAAACGAATCGATCTTCGATCTTCCAGTCGCGTATGCCACCAACGCGCGTCATATCTGTACCGTTGACTCCGGAGATGTTTTTCAACGTTAAACGTTTACATCGGGGACTTTGTTTGCCGTTTGTATTCGCGGGATGCGCGGAGCGCATATCATTCAGCACACGCCAATGACCGAAGCAGCAGCCGTTCGCATTGCCATGCAAGTGTTGGGAGACATGAGATCGCGTCTAGATTATCAGGAGAAAGAATTTTGCGCGCGTGCCGCGCACGATCGGGCGCTTAGAGCAGATTGTGGAGTATGCATTTTTCGATCGTTGCGAAAGCGCCTCTCATCGACGTGTGTACGTGAAACGATGCGAGGCGCGCTTTAAATATTTCGCGTGGTTGTCGCAATTATTTTACCCCCTCTCGACGTTCCCGAGAAAACCGTATATATTGGTGAT
Organism: Xiphydria camelus; assembly: GCA_963678675.1. Lineage (NCBI taxonomy): Eukaryota > Metazoa > Arthropoda > Insecta > Hymenoptera > Xiphydriidae > Xiphydria > Xiphydria camelus. The sequence goes on along the minus strand of OY783192.1, from coordinate 32,609,174 downwards.
CTTACGAGAATGCCGAGTTCTCGGAAAGACCGTCGGGCGGTCTCGCGATTGCGCGACGGTATCTTTTTAAAATATGAGCTCTCTCTCTCTCTCTCTCTCTCTCTCCGTGTTTCGCCAACTATATTAAGCAGGACGTGGAAGTCCGAGCTGGATGTTCCACCCGCTGTGATCGGATTCGATATCTTCACGACCGGGTTAAAATTAAATCAATCCTATATATAGATCCGAACGTTGCCATCATCGCGTTGGCTCCTGCTTTTATCGCGTATAAATGTCGTCGCTCGAGTATTTATAGCGCGTATTGTGAATGCCAAAATGAGTGCGTTTTTAGGGGAAGAATTTATCCCGCGGATATATATAATATATATATATCAAAATATAACCGCGCGTGTGTGCGAGAGTTCTCTCTCGCAGGGTTTCTATAGCCTCGAATTTTATATATCTAATTTATAGGTACATGTATATCATTCTATTTATATACATATCATTCTTAGAACAACTGCAAATATCAAAAGCGATCGTGCGATGTTTAAACGCCCTGATCACATTTAAATGCGAGATGTCCTGCATTTAAATCCCTTTAAATCTCACGTCCATGCTCTTTAAATCTTCGCAGAGAGAACTGATTGGTCGCACGCACAGCGCATCAGCTGTTTACCCGACATCTGGAGCATTCGCAGCGAAGTCAGATGTTCGTTTTTGTTGTAACCTGCGTGAGACGAGAGTACCGCGATTCTAAATCAATTTTACAAGCTTCTCCGAGGAACTCGTGACTCCGGGGTGACGCGATGTGTGATTCATGAAAAGCTAACGAAGGCAACGAAGTTTCTCTAGTCATTTGCGATCTACCGTCGATGAAAATCTATTCGAGGCAAAAAAAGCGTACTGTAGGTTAGGTGTCACCTAACGTCGCGCACGAAAGTCTGCTGTCAATAGTTAGCAACGGTGGAACCCTTCAAAGGTAAGGATAAACTCATTCGAAACGCTGCGTCTCAATGCAAAAACGCAGCCGCATGCGTTCGTACTTTCTTTGCCAACGTTCCACACCTAAGGCTGATTTATCGACGTACGGAAATTTCAACCTGATAACCGCTTTTTTGTAACGTTCGACTCGCAGAGAAAAACAGAAGTCAAAAGAGGTTCAAATTGATAACGTCATGCCCTTCGGCGACCGGTACGGAGAGTACACAGCGTGTACATCCGGTCGATTCAAACGACCGATCTGTCGATCCCCGAGTTATACCTACTATCCCAGGTTACCCTGCGTTCTGACTGCGAGAATTTATTCCGCGGCTTTAAACAGATACGTGAACAAATTTGTATTGTCGAATCGCTCGGGAAAAAAATGCTGGCGAATATCTACGTCGTTTCCTTATTCCCATTTATCGCTTCGACTCCACGTGCCCAATTTTGAATTTTGTTATATCATCGACTGCACGACTATTTAAAGATAATAATGCATTTCAAGCGCGATGGGACAAACTCTCAGCGAACCTGTAACTGTAAAAGAGTCGGCGTGTTGCCGAGACTCTAATTACCGAGTGGGTAGCTCATGCATGCAAGGATGGCGCATCAACATGGAAGATTGCCATGTGCATATTCTCTCTCTGCCCGATGATCCAGGCAGCGCTTTCTTTGCTGTTTACGACGGTCACGGTGGTACGTCCAGCGCGCGCCTTCCTCTCAGGGCAGATAGTGACCTTTTCTCATTCTCGCAGGTGCCATGGTCGCACAGTACGCCGGCAAACATTTGCACGAGTATATAACGAAACAGGAGGAATATAGAACGGGTAACATCGCCCTGGCCATGCAGCAAGGCTTCCTAGAGTTGGATCGAGCGATGCAGTACGACTCGTTGCTGAGGGACGAGCAAGCTGGGACCACCGCCATCGCCTTGTTGATCAAAAATAACATTTTATATAGCGTAAGTCGTTTGGTGGCGAGATTGCTAGACCTTGTATCTTCATGTATCTCGAAAGTAGACTTTGCATTCAAATGAGATTCGTTAGATATTTCTATGAATGGTATTGCCCCTTCATTCAACCAATCATAATGTTTACCAAGCATATTCAATGTTATCAAATCAACTGTTCGTTCGCTATGACACATGAAAAATAGTGACGCAACGCATTCCCTATGCTACTGCATACTGTATCTCCGCGCACGTGTATGTTTAGGCTAACGCGGGAGATAGCAGAGCTGTGGCGAGTGTCGGCGGACGAGCCGTGGCGCTTAGTCGCGATCACAAACCCACGTTGAAGGGTGAACGCGAGCGTATCGAAGCCGCAGGTGGTTGGGTCGAATTCAACAGAGTCAACGGAAACTTGGCATTGTCGCGCGCTCTGGGTGACTTTGTGTTCAAGCGAAACGACCACAAGACACCCGAGGAACAGATCGTCACTGGTATTACTCACGATTCTTTCTCAGTTCTCCCTTCCTCCTCTTTATTCTATTCAGCCGCGCGTTTTCCACACGGAGTCACGATACATAGGACGTGCGATTTTATGTCGTAAACTACGCATTTGAGCTGAAGGAACGCGAAAGTATTTCGAGTCTGTTTAAACTTTAACAGTAACTCTTTAATATTTCTTTGCGCAATGTCATTTAAGTTCTGATGTAATGTCGCACCTTTGTACTAACATGATAACTTTGCGTTGACGCGCGCAGCATACCCCGACGTTCAAGAGCACCGCATCACCGAAGACTGGGAGTTCGTGGTGCTGGCGTGCGACGGGATCTGGGACGTGTTGAGCACCGAAGAAGTCGTCGGATTCGTACGGGAGCGCCTGGCCCAATCTGGGAGAAACGGAACCGAAGATGGCAACGTGACGGATCCCGAGGAAATATGCGAGGAACTGATGAATCGTTGCCTCGCACCGGATGCACAGATGGGCACTGGTTGCGACAACATGACGGTCGTCCTCGTATGCTTCCTCCACGGTAAGCCGTACTCGCATTTGATCTCGCGATGTCAAGAACCGGTTATCGATGAACCATCGCCATTTTAGTTGCAAGTCCTACTCTCTTCCGAGCTTTTTTTTCAAATTATTCGCACTACCCCTCCACCACTAAATAGTATACAACTCCGTTTCGATGCTAGATTATTAGTTGTTGTTGTTATTATTATTGTTAATATTATTATTATTTTTACATCACTTTTTAACGATTATTGTATATTCATGTGATTGTGAAATTTATAAATATTTTTATATTTAAAAAAAGAACTCCAGGTTTCTCCGTCTCTAAGAATTTCTGTAACATTGCGCATCGTCCAGCCACCCTCTACTTTTGATAACGTCTTCGCTAGTTATACGGAGGCAGTGGAAGGAGACAACAAAATTGTAAGTCTCGAGAGAATTTTGATAGTCTCCATTCGTACGAAGTAAAAAATAGCATCGCCCGTAGGAGCGAAGTTGATAATATGTAATGTGATTGTTCCGAAGAAGAAGCTCGATCGGAAGCTTTTCTTTTATTTACATTCTCGATCGACACGAGCGAAAAAAGTCTTGGAATATCCACGGTAACAATGATAAATCGGATGCAACAACAGTTCAATATAGGATACGGTCTTGTATGGAAGATACAGCCGCATTGGCCAGTGAGCTGAGTCTTCCGGCAACCTTGTGCACTCCTTGGCGCACACTTTCGCGGACTTCCTCCAAGTCTACACTACTGCTGCCTCTCATTCCACCCGCAGACATCGAGAACGAAGAGGGGGAAGACGGCTGGTTGGGATTTCCCGTGCCGAAGTAGTCCGCGGATGAGATGCTCGAGGAACCTTCGAAGCGACGCAAATTGCTCTTGCGTTCCCACTAGAAATTGTTCATTTCAAGTTATAAAATAGGATAGAGGAAATTGTCTGCGCCGCTGTGTGGCGCGGACTTACCGAGTCATCGTTGGCGGAATCGTGGAAATACTGGTCGGAGCTGATGGCTTTGGCACTGCCGAACTTCTTTTGAGCCTCACCCTCCGACGTAGCTGTTTTGCTGTTGCTGCTCTGACGCGGTTGAGCGCGCCTCGGTATTTCCGGCTCGGCTACAACGATCACCTCTTCGCTGCGGAATTTACTGTTGGAAGTATTGGAGAATCCGATGGGTATGGTGGACGTGGAGAAGTCCAGGTTGAAGAAGAGGTCTTGCTCTATTTGTTCGATATCTCTTGATCTGGGCTCAGCTGCGGTGATGGTCTTTGTAGATCCTTCCTGGGTTATTGATCGCATGTCGCCGAAGGCGGAATGGCTTGCTCCGCTATTGGTAAGAAGAGATTGATTGCATAACGCGAACGTTTCGAATTGATAGGACCAGGGAAGACCGAGTAACGAATAGATAACAGGTGGTGTTGACGGCATAGACGTTTCGCGGTATTAGGTACAATAGTACTAATAAGCGAGGGGATGTGTCAATTGCATAATGAAGTATTTTTCCATTGCGCCAATTAGTACCTGCGGGTATTGAGTCCAATGCCAAGACGCTCTGCCTGTTCAGCCTTCGCCGCGTTGAAGTGACGCGCCTTTTCTTCGTTCTTTTTGGCTTGTAACGAGAGGTCTTGCTCGTAACGATAGGCTAAACGCGTTTCGATTTCATCCTGTTCTTCCTTCGCCTTGCTCTCGGATGCCCTGTCGCGGATCTCTCGATTCGCCTCCGTTACACTCTTTTCCAGTTCGTCGAAATTCGTTGTGACCCTCTGCGCCCCCATGCCACCAGTTTTTTTACCGCCCATCTGTTGTAAAGTTTATCCCGTCAAATTTCCTTGTTCGACACACACACACACACACACATTGTAAATAAAAATGCGCGAATCAGGCCACAAAGACGGGAGCATTGATAAAACTTAAAACTCACCCCAGTTCGTTTAGGCTGAATTTTTCTAACGCCGATCGTAGACTTCCTTTCGGTTTGAACACTCTGGTTAGGATCTGAAAGCTTCACTGACGGTCCTATTGAATTAGCAGTCAATTCCGGAATGTTCATTGGAACATTTTTCGCCGCACTCTCAATGCTTGCTGCCGGAATTGGCGTGAAAAGTGATTTGTTATCTAGCGCAGGAGCGGGTTTTTCAGTTATTTGCGAGTCAAAGTTCTCGTGCTCCTGGAAGAAGTCTACTTCCTTCTGCTCCTCTGGCTCTTGCTCAATCTCTGGTTCCAAGTGTAACTGTAGACGTTTTAACATGCTTGATAATAACTTTGCAATGGTTGATCGAAATAAAAGATTTGATTAGAAACGAACAAAGATCAAGCTGTGTTATCAGTAGAAAGGCATAGATTACATGGGTATCAAACAAGTGGACACAACGAGAGCAAACGTTGAATACAACTGGTTCGAGTTCTCTTCTTTACGTTTCCATTACAATTTGCGTTCAAGACTGATTTTTTAAGTCTCAAAACACTCTTTTCAAATGGTTAAAAGTCAAGGCGTGTCAGCGAGAATTATACACGTTGTGAATTCATAAAAATAAGATTAACAATTCATAAAGCGACAGTGTCATGGCTCACCAAGACTTTGTTTTCTGGCAAGGGAAGAAGACCCTATAATTATTAGTCATTGTATCGATTATACAAGGTGTAGGAGATATGGAGAATTAACAATTATTGCAATTTAACTTGGTATATCATACCTTTGTGCCAAATCGTCGCATTGCGTGGGCAGAAGCTTGACCTAATTTCTCTCTGTACTGCATAGCTGCGCGTGATTTGTACTTTTGTTGGGCATCCGTTGTGGTGCAGTTGTGTTGTGCAAAAAATTTCCTCTGAAATAATTTTAATGTAATGATGTTAGGTAACCAGTACTGATGTCTATTGCCAGGTTTCTAATAATATCACATCAGTTTTTAAAACTAAACTCATAAAGAAAGTATAAAACATAGGGGAAATAGCAAGTTTTAGACTTATACATTAATGTGTTAAAACTCATATCGGCTTCGATTAAACAAGTGAAAGTGCATTTATCATATATTTTATGATGATCAAAGGATATATTACTTCTATAAATTAATCTACATCATTTACAGTAGTATCTATTTAGGTCTGTATTCATAGTCAAAACTTATAAATAAGCAACAGCTTAAGTCAGCATCAGAGATTATGCTTATTTATGTTGTGACTATGAATACGTCTTAAAGTCTTTACTCCAATAATGAAAGTAACTTACAGCATTGGCGTTCCCTCCGAGCTGCATGTTCCTCAGTTGCAACCATGTCCAATTAGTGTCCAGCTGGGTGGAGCGCACGAAGGTTAAGTGCACGCCTAGGCTTCGATGTACCGCAGAACAGTCGATGCACAAGAAAACCCCGTAAGTCACGCTGGACCACGCGGGATTTTTCGCATTGCAATCGAAACATGTCTGAAAGGAAAAACAGCTGCTATCGAAATGGTTCGCTCATCAAAATATGAATGATTGCAGCAGGATGATCACGCATGACAACTGCTTGGACGCATCTTTTATTAATATTTTGTATTCGAAGGGTAACTTGATAGCGTGAGCTTTTGAATCGTCTCTTTTGCAAAATCTAAACTTATGGAACGAACGAAAATTCGTCACGTAATCGGATGAAATTGTTGGATGACACTGTACAACAAGGATAGAGTTCTAGCTAACCGTGACTGGACGCGATAAATGCTGGAGTTGAAATTATTGAATTATTCCGTGGAAAGTTTCGACGGAGGATAATTTCACTTACTTTATTCGTTGGTACGGCCCGTAATTTTTTAAAGATATTCTCAATATCGGTTTTAGTAGGACCTGCATCTGCCATTTTTGACGTGTTGTCAACTCTCGCGCTAGGAATTCTGGGATACGTGGTGGTTCGCACACATGACGTGTGGCGATCGTCATTGGGCAGATCTTCAGGATACGAGATTGCCGCTAGAGTCGCTGGTTAAATGAAAACCGATCTGTAGGTACCTACTTGCTGACGACGCCGACACCCGCGGATGACTACGCATGCGTATTCACGCTTCTCCGGTGATTCTATTGGACGAGGAGACCCACGGGGGTGCTCATGCAAAAAACTCGCAATTTTCCTATGATAAATTTGATCGCGGACATACAGTACATATTCATCACTTCCGTCATAGGTTTGATGCCATTATCAATGTAACCCATCCTTTGCTAACTTACTTCAGTACTTATCAATATTGTATGATTCTAGATTCTGTAGGCCGATTCTTCTGTAACTCGTAAAAGCTCTAACGATAACTTTCGTTATCGTTGCGCATATTTTTCCATACTTCGAGAAGCATGCGCAACGATACCGAAATTTGTCGTTTAATGACATCGATTATATTGTCCGTGTGGCTGCCAAAAATGAACTGGTGATCAATGTGAACAATACAATATAATGTGTGTATAATACTTAATGAAACGGTTGTTGGGGAAGAAATACAGTAATCCAAGCACTCAGTCCTTCTGGACTAATATGCCCGAGCCACACTTGGGGCAACTGAGTCCTCTCTCCTCCGCTCTCAACCCCTGGTGAGCCGGGCCTCCATCCAGAAGCCTTGGCCCCCCCAGGTGTTTCAACCAGAGGGTGGTCCTTCTCTCTGTATCTAACCGGGGGGGGGGGTCCTCCATGCAGAAGCCCCTCCTTTCCTCCCCGAGTACAGCCGGTCTTAGCTCGAACCCCGAACCCTGGAAAAATAATTATGTTTTATGAATTAAATAGAAATTCTTTATAGCATAAAGGAGCTGGAATTGGCCTGGGTTCAAATGATTCAAGAGACGATTGAATGGTTTTGATAATATTTATTAGGGAAGGCAGTCTTTTAGCGATCCACGATCTTTGACGGGATCTACAACTTTTTTCTCTTATCGTATGAAACGTCGGCACGTTGCAGCTGCCCCGTACTCGGAGAATCACTCACATTCACCTCGTCTTCTTCCACTTCTAAACTATTCAATCTACAAGAATCGCGTAACGTGACTCCGCTCGTCAAAGCTCGAATGATCAGAAGCAAGTACTTACTCGTCTTGTTCGAGGCTGTGAAGCATTTGAAAACCAGCGTCGAGACTCGGAGGGAAACCCATTTCGGGATCGAGCAGTTGCAAGGTGGGGACTTCGCGATATATGTTCCCAAATTCGTCCAATTCCTCGAATTTCAGTTTACTCACGCTGTCGTCCAACTCCATACTGAAAAAATGAAGACATTCATTATAATACTCGATAGCAAATGCCGACTTACACTTACTTGCTGCTGCTCGCCGACAGTTCCATTTGCCTCCGTTTTTCCGCGACTTTTTCCACTTTTCTCTTCATATTCTCTTCATACTTTAAAACGTACTCTTGGTAGTAGTCGTGAAGCGCGTAAGCCCCGCCAATTCCAGCCTCCAAAAGCACTCTCTCAACGGCGTCCTGAAGAACGAGAGCTACGTTAAATAATTTTTACAGGCGCAACTTTCCGAGTCTGTAAACTTACTGGAAAGCCGTGATTCTCCTGCTCCGAAGCGACTTGCAAGAGGAGGGTTAACCTCCGCAAGAAATGATCTGCCGTGTCTGTCAAAGTTTCTATCGCCACGTCGGACGCAGTTTCATATCCAATGTGCGCTAACAGAACGACGACCGCATGCCTGAGTAGACTGTGAGCCGTTTGCGCTTGCAAACGCTTCACCTTGGTCGATTCCTTGAAGACGATTCTGGGGAAAATGAAGTACGAGAGATTCGACCTTTTCCTCCTTTAATGGACTGGATATATTACATGGAATGGAATGTTAACAGTGGCAGTACTTGTCTGTTCGAGGGGATAGGAAGTTGAAGGGATGCGCGCGAGCGGTGTCCTCCTTCGCATTACACGTTTCAAATCCTACAAAACTACTTAAGCTCGCTCCACTCTCCTGAAAAGAGAAAATCGTTGTTGCAATTGAGGAATTATACATCGGAGGTATTATTCGGACATTACCATTGCCCTTAAGCGCCGATGAAGATTTATCGTGTTCAACACATGCAAGTTTCCAACTGGCAGTCTGCAAAGAGATTGATTAATTGATCAGAGAATAGAAAATATACGAAAGAAATACAGCAATGCTTGAACAATCTATTTGGCTTACTGTATATATTCCGGCTGCTTGTCCAAATGATAATCGCAGTCCGTATTATTCGTCTCATCCATGACTTGCCGCCAAACATTATCAATGATATCCGGCGTAATCACCTCTTGCTTATGAGTTTCTCTCGCCGGCAATTCACCCCACAGTGCTCCAGTTGTGGAGCCTTTGCTGGACTTCATTATCCAGTTCCTTTGTTCGTTTGTATTCTCAGAATTCCCCCGAATTTAAATTATTCCATTTGTATTACTTGACTGAGTTGTGAAATCAAGTAGATGTAATTACAAATACTCCTGCAATCTTAACAACGAAGGAGTCATAATCCATGTCGGATGGAATTTTTAAAAATGGACATTCGCGCACACTCGCGCGTACCTTTCCCGCCAAGGATACGAAACGCTGAAGTCAACGAAAAGGACAGCGGGGTGCCTGTACCGATCGGAATTCGATGAGGATTCGGGCAATCGTTATACGGTAACGAATTTCGCGGCTTCCGATCGAGTGCCCTTACTGTACGACATCAATTATTTCGAATAGTTCCGAGTACCTATTGGTAGGGGCGAAGAATAATTATCCGCCGAAAAGAAAACGCTCTTTGACAGGTTAGGATTGCTCCCGTCACCCGAACCATGACCACAGACTACTATGAGAACGTCACTCCGTTTTGCACACGCGAGACTCGTGAACGAAAACGCGCATGCCTCGAGTTAATTCCGCGAAGTTCTGCCACGTTTGATTATCTTGTGGATGTTTGGATTGTTTGAAATTAACGAGGCGATAAATGTGTAGGAATTAAGTCGGTTTCGGTACGATGGAGAGTGCAGCAGCGTCAATCTTGCAACGAGCGGTTGATATGGATAAAAAGGAACAGTACACCATGGCACTGGTGTTGTACCAAGAGGGATTGCAAATTCTAGTAGACTCGATAAAAGGTATAAACGTCAACTATAATCTTGCTCCGATGATTAGACTGCTGTTCGGTGGAACAAATATTCGCTTTCTCAAGTTATTTAAAAAGAATGAGACGCGTATTTTTCAGATGCAAAAGACGCAGTGAAGAAGAAACATTTCCATGCCAAAGCTTCGCAGTATATGGAAAGAGCAGAGCGAATAAAAGTCCTGATAGAAGAAAGAAAAGCCACTGGCAAATATAGGGAACAGATCAAGATCCAGGCAGGTTCGGCAGGTAATGGTTACAACAGTCTCTTCGGTAGATTCTTGGATGCTTCCGTCACTCACATAGTCATCGAAGACCCTTACATCAGGACGTTCCATCAGGTAGAAGAACTTTGCCATTTACTCTGTACTCTCTCTCGAATAATTGATTCTTGATGACAAAGTTTTACGCAGTGTCAAAACTTGGTCCGGCTGTGTGAATTAGCCGTGCAGAAATGTCATTCTCTGTCAAAAGTGTCTCTGGTAACGACGTGTGATCGAGAAGAAGGAAAAAACCAACTAACAAGATTAGAGGAGCTGAAACAGAGTTTGGCTGCACGACTAGTAACATTCTCGATGACCTTCTCTAACACGCTCCACGATCGACAAATTTCGCAAGTTTCTTTTGCAATCTTGATTTCTTACATTTGAAATGAGAATACATCTATAACAAAGACCGGCAAATGGATTGATTTCTCTCCCTTATTGTCCCTATCGAAAAGATTTCATAGATTCCCATAGACAATTTCTATGGGAACCTGATGTGCTTCAGACACAGCAATTTCAGATATCCATTAAAAAAGTTTGAGAAAGATGAATAGAAATGCATTAGATTCTATGTGTATGTGAAATGATGAATAGGGATTTACCGAATTTTATATGTATCCGTAAAAACAAGTAAAACCCCATAAAAATAATAAAGACCTGTACACGCCGTTTTATTTGTAATTACTAATAGAACCTTACGAGATTTTATTTGTTTCTACAGATACACATAGAATCCAATACATTTCCATTCATCTCTCTTAGATTTTTATTAGAGGGTCTCTGGATTCGCTGTATCAAAAGCATACTAAATTCCTGTGTGGGGATTCTATGGGATTTTTACAAGTTTTCTGTGAGAATCTATGATATTGTTTTCAATAGGGATTAGTGATTCAAGTTTCGCCTCATACAGTATATCAAAATCTACTCGTAGTAAAGATTAGAGTCGGATTTATTAGGGATAACTGGAGTCATTCAATGTCTTCAGGTTGAGCAATGGATGGATGATAAAGATAGGCAGAGGCTTGGACTACTTCAAAGCACCTGACGGAAAATTCGCCTTAGGAGCGTACGATTTGGAATTAAGGCCCTGTCTTGAAACTACTATTGATATCTTTCATACATCTCACCTGCAGGAGCGGTTCAAGTAAAATGTGAATGAATTTCTGAAGCTAAACGCGAATAGTCCGCAACTGCCTTTAGAAGTAAAGACGAGAACGAAGAGGATACATACGAATAAAAGGTTACACGTTGTTTTAAATATCATGGATTTTAGTAAATTGTATAGTTGCAATTGTTTAAAACGCTATAGTTTAATAATCTGATAGCACCTTTTAACTGGGGAATACCTCGTCGCACTATTATGAGCAACAATATTGCATTATAGTCGACTGATATAATGATTAATTATTACCTAAAGTAATTACAGGAGTATAACTGTTTGTACACAATACATTGACGTATTGCGCGCCGAATATTAGGTATAGGAGAAGATAAACTCGCACCAGTTAATGTGGTGTGAAGTATATTTTATTTCTTTTTCATGGCACAATTAAGGAGGATGAATACGATCGCAGGATAATAGATTACTAAGGCCAGTACTCGTAATCTAATCCAAAGGATGAGAACATTATCGAGTCGGTTTAGGAATCTTATCATTGGCCAGTATGGCCTCTCGAGTCGTACTTATTTATAACTCTTGACTGTGACTACCGTCCCTAAATATTTTTAAGTACAAAGCTGGAATCAATATAGCGGTCTATCGGTATCTGCTGTATTGTCTCGCATTGCACGACATTAGACATTATGTCCTTCAGTATCATATAATGTACATTACACATATTTTTTCTACATCGTATTATACATAAATATATTATTTTTATTACGTATGTAAAACGTTCTGTTCCACAAGTAGAACTTACTCTCAAAGTGCGTTATCTCGGAACTACGTCATATGTCGATACAGTGAAATATTTACAACTCCAGGCGCTCTAATCGCAGCCCATAAAATTCTCACAGGAATCTAAAAGCATCGCGCGTTAACCGCGCGTTCTATAATCGTAAGCCCTAGCGGCATGAATTTGTTTGGCGGCTTTTCTACACGCGACTCTCAACGATCTCGTATATCGCGACAGTCTAGCGCTACGACGATCCTTGCCGTCCGCGGGAGCGTCGTCGATCTGATTGCAATCCGGAAGACAATTCGCACCCCCCACGGCGACCACCTGTTTCGCCACTTCAGGGTCAACGCAGAGCCTCGTCAACGCGTCGGCGGCGGTTATCTCGAGACGCTGATACGCGTTCTCCAGACCTGGCGGGCGCATCCGGAGGAAACAAACCAAGGCGACCGAGGCGCGTGCCTCCGCCAGGTGTGGACGAACCTCCGGTATCCTCGCTAGCTCTCCCACGAGTGCCGCCACCTGCTCCATGAGCCAGACGTTTCCGCCGATAGACTTTTTTACGCAACGCAACAACTTTCGCACGGCGTCGCACTGGAGAACGGGCGCGACGAATTTCCTCGATCTCACGAGATGATTCAGCGCCGCCGCGGCGAGCAACATCGTCTGGCCGCAGGTGGTACCCTCGGCGAGTCTGACCAGAGAGGGGACTAGAGTATCCTTGAATGGCTCGAGGTGAGGCAGACCTAGAGCGTCCGTCCAAGACGCGGTTATTTGTACGACTAGAGCAGCAGCCTCCATCTTTTCAGTCTCCGGCGACCTTTCGTTTGCGAGTAGATCGACCAGAATTTCCGGACCGCCATCGCGCACGAAGGACTCGATAGCCGCGGGACAGCAGCAGACACTCGCCAAGGCCCTCAAGGACGCGGCTCTCAGGTCGCTCGATAATCGTCCCGCGGAGATGAGGGATGTCAGGAGAGCTCGCACCCCCGAACAACGAGCTATGCTGGTGCCCGCGCGCGATCCGGCCAATCCTAGGGCTGTGAGAGCCGCCAACGCTCCTCGCGCCGCGCTACCACCTTCTGTAGGAGCCTCTTCCAGTCCTCTCACCACCCTCTGCCAATGCGAGACGAAGATGCATATATTTAAACGTCAGCGCAGGTACATCCGAGCTTGAAAACTTCAATGCGAAGAACTGAAAGTCTTCGAACAACGGTACTCACCTCTATGTAAAAATCCAATCTCGCGTTCAGCGTCATATCGACTTCGTCCTTCAAGCTGTTTAATTGAGCAAGAATCCCTCGCAAGTTACTCTGATGGATTCTACGTGGAGGAGGTGCTCCGAGCTCCGATAGAACCGAGAAGGCCTCTTCCTCCAGGGAACGCAGTAGCGTCTTTTCGAAATGGCCATTTTCTGAGCGGGTTACTCTACTGAAAAGATATACGGTAAATCAGAGAGACGTAAGATCTATACGAGAAGACTCACAAGATCTTGCGTTACCCTCTACAAGATTTCCTGTTGATTCTCATTCTTCCCTCGAATCAGAATTAATCGGGCAATACACTTACCCAAATACATGACGGTAGAGCTTATCGAAGTTCTCAGCACGTACGAGCAATTTCGTCGCGGCCGCCGTAGCCACGGAGGTCAGCATCTTCAAGTCGCGACTCTGCGTCTCCTCCGAGATCGAATCCGTCACCTTCCTTCGCGGAAGAGCTTTGCTCTGCAGGGTCGCGGTGCATTCGCATTCCGCTTCTATCGCGATGTCGTTCAGCCAAGCTCTGACCGCGCTTAGCTGCCTATCGCTTCCACTGATTTCTCCAGATCTGGTCGTGGACGTTTGTCTCGCGATGCTCCCTTCTTGTCTGTGATTGCCGACAGACGACTCACAATTGCGCGGTAAGTGCGCGGATGGAGTATCGACGGCATCCTCTGGGGGTTCGCTAGCGTAAAGAAAATCTCCGAGGCACTCGTCGCTCTGCAGCGACGAAAAAGAGGCTGCGAGAATGTCTTCCGTTCTGCCATCTTCAGCTCTAAAAATCAAAATTTACGTTCGAAGTGTGAGCTACAAGTAATGACGCTATTCTGTGCAAAACTGTAAGCCCTATAAAGTACTATATTCTATAAAGTAACATACAAATAATGTGTAATTTTATGGAATGTAGCATCTTATAGAGCTTACAATTTGATACAGAATAGCGCCATAAGTCCTCCTTTTACAGAGAAACACACTACATTAAAAAAACTAAATTTCTTATTACTTCAGCATCGATATACTCTCGATTTAATTTAAACCAAACATTTAACTCTCGATCTTTAGTCTTAATTCGAAACAAAGAACCATCTCGTAGCCACCGACAAATCTTATTTACCTTCACAGAAAGACTACAACAGAGCTCTATCGCTTTTCTTATCGAGGAAGCGGATCGTATGACTGGGAGAGATATCTATTCTAATAACGCCGTACCTGAAGCGAGCCATGGACACAGGAGCAACGACTCTACCACTGCCGCCGGTACATATCAACTCTCTTACTACTGTCCGCCTCTGTTAGTCCCACTACCGCGTTCTGAAGCCGTCGTCTGGCCAATGCCAGAGCGCGCACGCGAGTACCAAGAAAGAACGGGGACCATCGGGTTATCTGTGCGGGCTGACTAATCGAACTCCGGTCCGGATATGTACCATTACTATCCGTCATGACTAATACCGAATGTCTCACTTCTTACTCGTCCGCATTGCATCGGGCTCGCCTGAATCTCCTGCACGCTCGCTATGTCGCGCCGCAGGTTGACTCAAATCGCGGGCCGACGTCCTCGACTTCTTATACCTACGTATTCCCCGCGCAACGCGATGTCTCTCCTGCATTGACTCACGTGTATAGCCACGATACAGGTAGATGTGTGTGCATTTGAGGCTTATACAGGGTGATGAAATGTGAAGAAACGGTAGTTTATTCAGCTTTACGTAACTCCCTTTAAATGTATAATTACAAAGTCTAGCCCCGCTACAGATACATTAGACAAATAGCTACACATGTATTAATAATTTAAATGTGAATATGTATTTTTATTTATTTTCAAATTTTCTTTCTCAAGAAACTTCAGATCTGTAGAATTTTATCCAAACCAGAGGTAGGCAATTGACGTAGTTCTTTGATTAGAATTGCGATAATCTTGTTAGCACCAGATCGTAAATGAATGGGAAACGTGCACGTGTTTCCTTAGTGACTCAGTGCTCTACTCGAGTCGCATTGTAAACGATTGCAATATATGTACGTTAATCGAACAAGAAATTGTACACTAATTGCAAGAGAGACATCGCTTATCTATATTGAAAGGATCGGTCGAATACTCCGCATAACTTCGACCGCGAACGTCACTTTCATGGTCGAACGTGATACGCGTGACGAGGATATCGTAGAGTCAAGGATCGTTGGAACTCTATCGTCAGACAATGTCTTTCTTAGGCGAATTTTAATTTCGAACGTCTCATCCGTACTGCGATCCGATCGTTCGACGAACGTCCACCGTCGCCGCCAATGTAGTTGTTTATTGAGTAAACGACGAACGTGATGGAAACGTGGGAAACATTTCCTCAATGTGGAATCGAGATATACCGATACCACACAGAAGTTCGAGCATCGCGTTGCGGCGTCCTTCCAACGGCACACACTGTATGTTAAGAGCGACTATAGTACAGGCGGCGCTCGGAATAATAATGACGTTAGGTACGGTGCTCAGGTAACATAAACAATTCGCATTTGCATACAGCTTACACTCGCTATATTAGACGAGTCCCAGCTGCACTGATTTCCTTTGCGTATTATGGGCATCAACGTGACACACATTATACGAACAGGGACGTACGCGAAGAAGAAAAGAGGGAGGGAGAAAGAGGGGGTAGGAATGCGCGAGTGTGTCAGGAGTGCGTTACGCGCGATACGTTTAACATGGAGAGAAAGAACGACGGAAGTCTTACGCGACGCATTCCTGTCGGCTGGCTCAGCGTTACAGGTCGGCTTTATCGTGCGTTACACTCTCGGATAGTGCCTTCAATTGTAATCGCAGGTACACAAACGACGTGTTCTATCGGCGATTGGGGAGATTGGAGAGTTACGAAACTGGGAGTGGAATTCCTTCAAAGGGATATACGCGAGATATATGAAATGCGGCCAGAGACTGCTCGGTGTAGAAAGGATTTAATTTATAAATATTTACACCTGTTTCGGCTCTGCTTGCTTCGCTATCTCGTACTTAATCAGGGTGTCTAGCGATTATGGAAATCTTGGAGTAGGTCATGCGAAAATCATGGATTTTTGTTGCATGTGGAATATCATGGAAATGGCATGAAATTTTTTTAGAATATGAAAACATCATGAAACTATGGAACAAATTATTAATTTAATAAAATTTACATGATCTCGGGATACCGGATATGTTAGAAGTACGATTGGTGAATTTTGTTTTAATGTCCGCGAACGAGATCAATGGCAGGAAATAGGGAGAACTACTCCCAGTATTATTGAAACAAAACTTCATTTCTATTTGAGCAGAAAATTTTGCATAAACACTCTAAAAGTCATAGGTACGATCATAGAAAAATACAGAAATCTTGCCTGGAGATCATGGAAATACCATGGAAATTTATTGTCCCTAATCGCTAGACACCTTGTTAATTGAGTTCCCTAGTCGACATGGAAATGTAAAAATATATCTACGCGTAACCCCCCGTGGCCAATTCGACGATGGTTTTATCACTGTATTCGCTTTTCTTTCCAAATTTCGGAAAAAGGGGTAGTAACAATGCATACACTAACCGGTTGTGGTCGAACAGAATCCTCCCAGGTTTCGTCTGACGCTCCGACAACCCCTGATTCTCTCTTCTCTTGATAATTGCAGAATGCTGGTTGGGCGTCGACGTGTGCGCGGGAATGGGGGGCATATCTCCCTCTTTCCAGAGGGCACCGAGTCTCCTGTCGACATCGCGCTTGTGCCTTCGCTCGCGGGGTTTGATCCTCCTCCGCCTCCTGCTTCGCGGAGTGGTGTCACTCATCTCGCCGCAGTCCGATCTCTCGGAGTCGGAGAATCCCGAATCCTGACTACGGTGACTGCGACGCGTGGAACTGGATGTTCGTAATTTCTGGTAATCATCTTCCTCCTCTTCCCTCGGCGTTCGCTTCTTAATCGAGCGATCTTCCACTGTAGTCACGTTTCTAAGATACGAGAGAACATGCGTACTTGAAAATTAAGCTGATAATTGGGTGTACCAAGGTCTTAAAGTAAAGAAGTGGTCGTACAAGGAGGGATGATATGGTAAGAAGAAGACTTTAAATTAGTTCTAATGATTTTTCTTACTCGTTGTCCTCCGTCTCTTCCTCGAGGATCGGCCGGATAGGAATGGAATCGTGCCGATCGCTAATCGCGTTGGTCTCCACTCGAATGATCGTTATATTTTTATCTTCCCGAACATCATCGGACGCGTCACTCTCGTCGGGGCTATCGCGATTCTCGAAGCAGATCGACCGCGGATCCAACTGCAAGCCCACCCCTACCTCTTTGGGGTCGCTACGAAATCTGTAAGGAGTTTGCGCGAGATCCTGCGAGGCCATATAGTTCCAGAACACTTTGCTCTGGTTGCGCTTGAACCCACTCATCTTCACTGCACTTTTATTTTAGATCCCGTATATTTCGAATTAACTTCCGATCAGGACTCGATGTAAAGTTCACCCACAGCTCATCATCGGCGATCAAAAATCGCAACGCATTGCACGCGCGTTCGAACGTTCGTGCGCGCGCCGAAGAACCGTCACCGCGCGAGCAGCAAATTCAAATGTTGCGTGAGGTAAAACGTGGGGGGCGGCGGCGGCGGTGGTGGTAGTGGTGGGCAATCGTCGATGCAGCGAAGCGCAGGAATCTTCCTACCGGTCGCGTGGCTCACGCGCCTTATGGCATCCGCTGGCTCGTGATACGGGGGCCCCCGTGCGAGAACTAATTACATATCGCGGGGGTACAAACCGGAACGCGGAACCACACGACGCTCGGTTCTTCCGCTGCTGCTCGACTTCTTGCGATAGCGCGGGCTCGCGACTGACTCGTGGAGAATATCGCTTCCGACTTCCTCGCGCATAAGTCGCCGCCTCCCTCCCGACGAGTCATTCACCGCGTAAGCCAAGTCAGCCTCTATGAAAGCGAGTCCCTCCCCTCCGCTCAGCGAAGGCATACCTATGTGCCCCGTGCAGTTTGGCATGTGTTCCCCGTGTGTAACCGACAAACCGTATCGAGGGGGACGCATAGGTTACGCTCTATGGGACCCCCGCTCTAGGCTGTACGGCGAGTTATCCACTGGCGTACTTCGACGATCCCTCACGGGCGGCGAGGGGTCAATGCAGGGGACGCTTGCCGCGGAAATCACGCCAATGACGTTTAAAAGCCAGGTGTCAGGCTCTCCTTGCTCCCCGGAGGGGTCGGTTTTTCGGTGATGGCGCGTAGAATCGACGTCCCACCGCGGGGCCCCTGTGTGTGTCGAGGCACGCGCCACCCGGAGCATCTGCATCGGATGGCTGCTCGAGGGGGGCTGACGTGTTTCGATGTAAATGTTAATGTAGGTGACGCATCGATGCATGCACGTTAGGACGCATACAGGCGCAGTCACGTCGTTTCTCGTGCGCTATCAGGGATGCTTATCTAGGGGAGGGACAGACTGCAGCGGAGAAAAGGTGCGATACTTCTCCGGGGAAACTGAACTTTCGGGAATTTATCAAAGGTACGAGTTTTCATTTTACGGAAGGAAACAGCGGTAGATGTTGTGTCATGAACGTATAGTTGTGTGCTAATTGTTTTATATTAAAAATTTGTTTGGGTAAATTCAGTCGGATTGCGAGATGTGTGCGAATTCTTTAGTATGCATACGATTAAAATAATGAGGTCTTCGTTATATACCGATCATCGGCTGGTACGCTGTACACATACATGTACGAACATATTACATATCGATGCCGTTACATAGTATACGGATACGCACACTCTGAAGGAGCTGGAGACGTGCATACGACCCCTATTGTCGCCGGGCAAGCGGAATAGGGGACAGCTGTAGTAAACCGTTAGACTCTGAAGAGCCGGTCCTCATTGTCGGGATATCGATCGATTGATGCTTCTGCCAAACAATGAAATAGGATTGCATGGACAAAAGGGGCAATATTGATTTGGGACAAATGAACTTGATTAATCGATTAACAGAACTTATTATAATGACAACGGTATGCTTCCAAATAATTTATCATTCGAAGAAACAAGAAAGCGATAAAGTAAATAATATTTGATAAAGTGAGGTAAAGATCATAAATCAATTCTAGATCCGTATCAATAAATAATTTGTTCTAAAGTAAACTATCTTTAGCTTTAAAATCTCAGAAGCTCATTAGCTGATTCTACGATTAAACCGAATCTAACTCCTAAATTTTGATTGTAATAAACATGACATTCAAAGCTTAAGAAGAGGAACAAGAAAACAAGACGTAGGACTAGGCGCACATGTCCCGTATTCTGAGAAGTTGTAAAATCCGGGAACATGAAAATGACGGAGTCACTTCAAAAAATAAGAGATGTACACCCGTGCTCACGGATTCTGTCGCTGATGACTTTTTAAAATGCAATTTTTAAACGTACCAGCTAATGAACGATTAAATCTCATACTTTCATTAGCTACAGTGACGCTTGCCCTGGTTAATGAAAGCATAATAATTAATTATTCATCTTTTAGTGTGTTTAAATATGACATTTTGAAAAGTCACCAGCGACAGAATCCGTGAGCACGGGTGTAGCTGAACATAATTACAACTACGAACATAGTTAACGTTTCAGATTTGAAAATGAAAACTGTAATGAAACGTAGGTAGGAGAACATCCATAAAAGGAATCAAATTGGGAACCAAGCGATCACGTGGCCGCACAGTAGGATATCTACGGATGCGATTGGTCGCTAAGAAAGTCTCTCTGTGTGCTCTCACACAAACAAACACGAGCGTTTACGTATATCAAACAGGCTGGTCACGATGGTGATTTGTAGCGCCATCTACGAGTTTTGTCGTCTCGCATCTCTCGTTTCGTGAGAAGTTTCGAGTAGTAGTGCGGTTTCAATTTCGACTCGTTTTAAGGACTGTGACAATGGTAATTATCTCGTAGCATTATCGCCAAGAAATGCGCCGAAAGTTTCGTCTCGTGACGGCGCCGTGAAAAGTACGAAAAACGGAGCAAGGGCGGTTGTAAACGTTCATCGAAACCGGCAAGGGTTTCGCGTGCATCGATGACAAATGGCGCACGTGTATTTCGTTCAGGGGACCACTCCTTTCGCGAAATTCTGATGTATCGTACGCTTAATTTGCTATTTACGACGTTACTTAAATGTCACTGTCGATATGCATCGTAAATTAATTTCTAATAACCGCAGCACGTTTTGTATTTTACTCATCGCCTCATATCGAATGCAGACTCCTCTTGTACTTTTCAGGACGAATTTCATTCTCCCCATTATAAATTCTCTTATTTCTCGACGCTGTTAGATCTTTAGGTATATTCGTAACAGTAGTTTATTTTGTCTAACTGTAAGAATATTTTCGGAGTCACAGACGTACACATAACCGTTCAGTGATCCAGCGTTGGTTGTTTAGATGGTTTTGAAATCTTCCAGGTATCTTTAAATCCGTTAAGAATTTTGAAGAATGAGGCGGAGGAAGAGAAAGCCGAGATCGCTCGGTTGAGCTTATTCGTGGGCGCCATTGCGATCGGAGATCTAGTCAAATCTACCCTGGGTCCTAAGGGTATGGACAAGATTCTCGTATCGCACGGTCGTTCAGCGGGTCAGGTTCAAGTCACCAATGACGGAGCTACAATACTGAAGAGCGTAGGAGTCGACAATCCGGCCGCAAAGATTTTGGTAGACATGTCTCGCGTTCAGGATGACGAAGTAGGAGATGGCACGACTTCGGTTACTGTGCTTGGTTCGTATTTATTTACGTATACATGTGGGACTAATCCTAGTAATAAAGTGGGAAAACTACAGAAGAAGAAATTCTAATATAACGTGTTTTATTTTGAAACCAAATAATTGGCCTCGAGGTTTTTGGGATCTGAGGATGAAGTATATCATTCGCAAGCTTAACTTTTGAGAGGAATTAAGATGTAAAGAGTTTATAAAAATAGACGTGTTTCCGTCGACAGCCGCTGAATTACTGAAGGAGGCTGAGAAACTGATAGATCAGAAGATTCATCCGCAAACGATTATCAGCGGTTGGCGCATCGCTACGAATGTCGCACGCGAAGCTCTTCAGAACACCACGGCGGATAATTCCGCGGATCCCGGACGTTTCCGCGAAGACTTGTTGAACATCGCGCGTACAACGCTCAGTTCCAAAATCTTGTCGCAGCACAAGGAACACTTCAGCAAGCTCGCGGTGGACGCGGTGCTGCGTCTGAAGGGATCGGGAAACTTGTCGGCAATTCAAATAATCAAGAAACGCGGCGCGACCCTCGCCGACTCGTTTTTGGACGAGGGATTCCTGTTGGATAAAAAGCCCGGCGTACATCAGCCGCAGCGCGTCACCAACGCGCGTATCCTTATCGCGAATACGCCTATGGACACGGATAAAATAAAGGTTCGCTCGTCAAATATTTCCGTATTCTCGCTGTAATTAATCTGCGTGGAATTGTAATTAAGCTGGTCACTTCGCGGCTTCGCAGGTATTTGGATCGAGGGTGCGTGTGGATTCAATGGCGAAGATCGCAGAATTGGAAGTCGCAGAGAAAGAGAAGATGAAGGTAAAGAGATTCGAGTAAAGCGAAGTTTTATTCTTCTTTTTGGAAAGGCCCCTTGAGATTTTGCCAAACGTATAATGTTCAACATTCTGCAACGATGCGTTTTTACTTCAGGACAAAGTCGAAAAGATCCTGAAGCACGGCTGCACTGTATTCATCAACAGACAACTGATCTACAATTATCCCGAGCAACTTTTCGCTGATGCCGGCGTCATGGCCATAGAGCACGCCGACTTCGACGGTATCGAGCGACTCGCACTTGTCACGGGCGGAGAAATAGTCAGTACGTTCGATAGTCCCGAGACGGTCAAGCTCGGCAAGTGCGCGGTCATCGAACAGGTGATGATCGGTGAGGATGCGCTCTTACGATTCTCCGGCGTTCCGTTGGGCGAGGCGTGTACGGTCATCATTCGTGGCGCCACGCAGCAAATCCTCGACGAAGCCGAACGTTCGTTGCACGACGCGCTGTGCGTATTAGCCGCTACTGTGCGAGAATCGCGGATCGTCTACGGCGGAGGCTGTAGCGAAATGGCAATGGCTTGTGCCGTCATGAAAGCTGCAGCTGCTACTCCCGGGAAGGAGGCTGTCGCGATGGAGGCATTCGCCAGAGCTCTACAGCAGTTGCCCACTGTGATCGCCGATAACGCTGGCTACGATTCGGCTCAATTGGTCAGCGAGCTTCGAGCTGCCCATAATTCTGGAGGAAGTTCCATGGGTCTCGGTAAGTTATTCCACGGCGATTATAACTCGTTATTCGTATTATAGTCCTTTCGAAGGCAACTATTCAAACGAAAGATTAGACAGAGCGGAAGGATAACGTTAATTTCTTCTCGACAGATATGGAGCAAGGAAAGATAGGTTGTATGAAAAAGCTGGGCATCACCGAATCTTGGGCAGTGAAGAGACAGGTTCTCCTCAGTGCTGCGGAAGCAGCAGAAATGATTCTCCGCGTGGATGACATCCTGCGGGCTGCGCCGAGAAAGCGAGTTCCCGATCGTAGTCGCTGCTGAGTACACTTTATATCAGCCTTCGGCTTGTTACGGTTATTTTGCTTCTTTCATTCACTCTGCGCTAACGTCGTCGACGCGTAAGTTATGATCTTTACGGAAGTATTATCCGAGGTCCGTTCTTATTAATTGATATTCACGCGTTAACGAGCATTAATAAGTATCTCCGAAATATCAGCTTTGTTTGTAAGCACATTGAAATACATGTTTTGTATAACTTATACTCTTGACGAATTTAAATGTTTCTGTCGAGTATAGAGGGTTCTTATTATTTTTCTACATTGAACGCGCGCGCGCGCGCGCGAGAGGACTAGAGTTGACGAGGGCTTTTACATTCAAGACTAAAAAGGAAGTAAAGCAAATCGTTGCACACATTATAGTCATTTATTGAACAATTGTTCTTGGCTTCTCGCTCTATGAACAGGTGTTTATCTTACTGGTATGTATGCATTTTCATGTATTTATTTACAACTACATACTTTGTCTTTTAAATGGCTATTTTTGGTCCGGACGCGGTACAGTGGATGTGGTCTGAAGGAAACATTTCTTTATAAGGAACAATACAAACGAATCGTTCATGTCTGAGTCTATTTCCAACAAAAATTAGAACTATTGGCAATTACCGCACAACATACAACATACAGTATTGCCAGTGGGTTAGAAAATAAATGCTGCGCTCTGTGTTTAGAGATATTTTTATGCTCTAAATTTACACGGACGAAATACACATAAAAACGTATATCCAGGGTTATTGTCCGGGGTCAATTTCATAAATTGATAAATAGAAAAACAGATACTGACACATTTTTCAAACAAGATAGAATTGGTTCAGTACCGTGTCTGATTAACACGCGGCAGTTATTTCTATTCACAACATTAAAACTTTTTACTAACAATAAACGCCACGCATTTTGATACGCCCATCATCTACGTACTGCTAATAAGTATCGAGTCGATCAACCGACAGATCAATAGGCAAATCTAAGTTTGGCATCGTAATTCAATTTGTCGAGATTAGGATTGCAGGCAAAATTGATCATGGGGGGTGGGCCGCACATGAGAACGATCGTTTCGGGCGATGGGGGATACATCTGCGCGGCAATCATCTCCGCGTTTATGTGACCGGTGCTGTACGACCAACCCTCGCTGCTGGTGTCTAACGTATACCAAATCTTCAATTGGTCGGGATGCTTCTGGGCGATTTCTTCTAGTTTACTTCTCAGCAATATGTCCTTTTCCGTCTGATTCGCGAAGAGCAGCGAGACCTGAGTCGTGTCCTCGGGATCCTTGGTTATATGACGAATGAGTTGCAACATGGGAGTGATACCCGTACCTCCGGCTAACATAACCACCTGAAATGGTCACAGGAAAAGTGGTGCGTTAGCTATTGAATGGAACAGAACCGTTGGAACTCTCTCTTTCAGTAAACGCTGATTAGGACGAACCTTCTTCACGACATGCTGTAAAGGCGGCTCCTTCCTGAGGACCTTGATAGAGAATTTTCCTTGACCGTTGTACACGAGACGACCGGACGGGCCTCGAAAATCGACCGTTTCTCCTATCTTAAGACTTTCGAGGTGCTGAGACATTTTACCCCCCTCGGGGAATTTCGGATGAACGTTTTTGAAGTAGACCTGTAAGTTTAACGGGTTACACTTGTTTCTCAACATAGAATAGCTTCGTTTGGTAGAAAACATTCCGCGTATGCAAAGGATGCTAAAGTGGAATATTCTGAATTGTACATCCAGTGGGGTTCATATTTGTACCAGCCTTGTTAAGAATTGTGGACTTGATTAGATACACGGTTTACAACGTTTCGTATTTTTCGTATATCTATACTTTACCTTTACAACAAGATCCACAAAGCCGTGATCATCATCGCTAACGGGCGTGTAGGCGCGTATGACGACCTCGCCACCAATCTTCGCGGTTAGATGCACGTGTTGACCGGTCGGCAAGCCCAATATGTGTTCCGGGGATGGTAAAGCGAATCGAAATCGTCGCGTGTCATGACTCACGATTTCTTTCTCTAACAATGGTAAAGCGTATTTGGCAGTAGGGTCAACCAGCGTTATGGGAGACTTCTTTTTCTTTCCATCGCCTCTCGTCGATAAGTAACATTGGATTGCCAGTCCCACAGCTACCAGTGCTCCCACTGCAGCCAATACTGGCACCACCTACGAATTAAGATTTCCTCGTATTAAGTTACATTGTAGAAGGTACGACCTGTGCTTTATTTTCATCGAGAAGTGTTTTCGAACAGATCGAAAACAAAGAACAGAGCTGCAGCATTGCCGCCCTGCGAGTCAGTGGCACGGAAAGGAGTCATTCTATTTATATGTCGAATTTGCCACACGTTTTGAACATTAGGAATTCTAAAAGCAGTTCTATTGTATCTTTAGTCTTCTCTACTGCAAGTTATTTAAACCAGTCGCAATTAAGAATTAAATTTATTTTAGATGCAGAATTTATCCTTCATTTTTTAGTTGAATAGAGCTTCACAATTTCAATTCTTGCACATGGCGAGCAAAGACAAACTTATGTATACATATAGGAACTATCGAACGGGTGCTGAAAGTTAAGATACATATTTCTCAAGGTCATATTTTAAACTCAATGATAACTAAAAAACTATAAGCATTCTGATGCTCCTTTGACCTCTTTATATTATCATCATTCGAACGAATGATTAACGGTAATGCAAAAAGTTATCTTTACAGTCTTATTTCTATTTCACGAATTCACGTCATTCACATATTTCTTCCAAGGAATTATACTGGTTTACGATCATTTCAATAAAAAAGAACGCGCATTGCCCCACCGACTTGTTCCGAAAAAAATCCTCGCCAACCTAAATTAATTTTCTAGAGCGCAAAACTGAAGAAAATGAGAAAACTTCCGAGGTTATGTAAAATTAACGCGACGCGGTTATGATAATTATTTGAACAATCGTCATTAGCGTACTCCCGACAGCCGTATCGCCGCCTAATTCGCGCGCGAAATAATGAATCAAACGGCCACACGCTTACCAGAGATCGCGGATTCAGCATCGCGATCGTCGATCCGCCGCTGCACGTGGCTACGATACTCTTATCCGCGGAAGCGTCAGAGTGCGGTGAAAGTTATGGAGTGAAATTGACCGGACCCCGTCGCACGCAACCGTGACGCGACGTAAATCGTCGTACGCACCGCGAATAACCGTTAGATCGTATTCCCTCCGCGTTCCCGGTAACCAACGTGCTTGTCGCACGTGCGCGCACGAGAATGCACGCGCTGCGCGGATAGAGACGTGCGTACGACGGGCACGACGTAGCGTTTCTACCGGTACCTGGGAACTGCAATATCCGCGCGCTTCCTTTAAAATTAGACCATGTTCACTCTCGATCTAAGAACGGTGCGTGGTATATTTATAGGTGGATGTGTGTGTGCGTGCATACGCGCGCGGAGAAAGCATTCGAAATGCGCGAAGAATAGACTGGTAGTACGTACCTCGAGGTCTTCGTTCCACGAATCGAACATGTCGAACTATCTCGTCCTTGCGAACACCATGAACAGGTATAAACACTGTCGCTAATGCCACCGTGTGATACTTCGATAAGGGGGTTACGAGTATGCTAATTTCTCTGTCATAAATGGGGAATCGTACGCGCGCGTGAAAAAAAAACAGCTAGAACTGCCTTTCGTTGCCGCTGATGATACGTTTCCGCGGGAAATGACAGATAATGCCTACCGTAGGACTTTGCCATGCTCGGCGTAACCGGATTTATCGCTGCTACATAAGGTGATAAAAAGTAGTCAAATTTATACCGTATGTCTGACGGCAATCGCAACAAAACTTCGGCAGTTTTTACCGACGGTGGTCGAATCTTGCATCCATACCGTATGTCCCATGTGGGACATACGGTATGCAATTGGCTTTCCTTTGTTGGTAATCAATTTCTGGAAACATCACGTTGTGACATCTGTGAGGTAGCCTTCGAACCCACTAGCTCTGCGGCCTAAATTTATTGTCGAGTACTGTAACTAACGGCCGTGAGTAGCAGTTAGGTTAGTTATGTATCAAGCTAGGCTGAATGTGTGAGGCGAGTATATCTATTATATTTGCCAACGAAATAAGTCAAAAGCAAGAAAAATTCGCGGTTTTAGGCTGAAACTCCATCGTGTGAAGTGAAAGAAGAATCTATCGCGCGAATCGTGATACATTCGTGCAATTAAGTGACGAAAAATTGATAGAAAGTTGCATTGATGGCAGTCATACATCGCACGTTGTTTACGTGGTTCAATCTCTTAATTTTTCTCATTCTTCTCGTACTGAGACTCGATCAGAGGATACAATGGAATTGGTGCATCGTTTTTATTCCAATGTGGCTGTACGATAGTATTCTCGTGATTTACATTGTGTTCAACATGATTTCACATTGCAAAGACGGATACGACCGGGTCAGCATACGGAGAAAGGTAATAGCATCCTCTTTTCCCACAAGTATCCTACCAATTCGAGTCAAAAGTTCACGGGTTACGAGATCGTTCTGGTTGATATCGATACCTAATTTTGACATAGGCGTCCGCTGTTCGAAGCTATGAAACTTCATAGAAATTAATCGTTTACATTATTTTTTAAACAAAGTCTTTTGCATATCTATAGAATAAATTCGGGTTCTCTTTTCAGGCGTGGTACATGGTAGCCGTGCTCATGAAACTCAGTGCTCAGATATTGTTATGTTTGAAATTAGAAGCGCCGCACTGGACTCTGCCAGTGATGGTAGTTTTGGCACCCTTATTGCTCCTCTTTCCCACACTGGCATACGATGTATTCATCCACCTAATAGACCAGTCAACATACTGATTATGGTGAGTCTTGCATTTACGTATGCGATTATTTCCAACCGTGATGTACTTCTTCATTTTTTATGACTTCGTGAAAGGGTGCTCTAAAGCAAATGGGTTTTCTATTTGATAATGATCACATACAATTTTATTTTTCAACGAACATCTGTACTTTATATTTTTTTGGACTTCATAGTATAGTCCACATGTAAAATACCAATATATTTGGAACCATTTACATATATACCAAAAGAATATTTGTCCTTAACGTAGTGCTCCAAGAGAAGACCGCTTTACGTGTTGCTTGCATTAAATTTCGTAATATGACGAACATTAGCATTCTTATTATTCTTTAATGACATTTTGCGTACACTTCTTGCCGAGGGTCATGCAACGATTATCATTTAAAACGAACTGTGTACGGATCGCAGGAATTTCTTAATTGCCCCAGGGGACAAAGCGAATTGAAACAAAAGAATAATTATCTCCTTCATCCTCCGTCTTCTTTCTGCGAGAGGAAGGAATAACGTACAAACATTTAAAGTGTCATTTTTATGCAATGAAGACCTCGAGTCTCATAGCCTGGCCTAGTAAATTACTCTCATCCCTCTCTCCCATGTACGCGCGTCACGTTGTCTCTTCCAAGTTGAGCTTTTGATGTTTCTCCGACGGGACTAGTCTCTGAAGTTAGGCTGAAGAAAAGACAGTGGCTGCGAGGAGGGAGAGTGCAGTGTACTATAAATACTCGCAATAGCCCAAGGATGAATAGGGCATGGATATAAATAAGCAACACTTAACGATCCTACATTGCTGAAACAAATCTCATTAGTCGGGTTTAATCATCCTTCCAAGTGATACTACTGTTGTATCCCTGCGTAGGATTTTTCCTTTTATTTTCTCCTTGTCAAGGTTATCAAAATATATCTCTGCTCGCCGGAGACTCTGAAAAGTTAGAATGGATCTACGAGTGTTACACAATGCATACCGACGACGAGTGTTTCATTATTTCTGTACTCCGTGTGTGTTCGGTAATAAGCGCGTAAGTTGTTCAACTAGGGAAAACCGGTTTGATTGTCGATACTTGATCTAATGGAGTGTCGGGGATAAGCAATAAAATTGAAGAATCAATCGCAAAGTCGCAGTAACGTACCGGTGACTCGGGCGATATTTTCGTATTGTTCTAAAAAAGGTGCGACTTGAGATCGTGTTGTGCATTCCTCTACGCAATAAGCGAGCGCTATCGTCAAAAACATCCAACACTCGTCGATGGTGGCCAGATAATATAATAGTGTATAGTCGTCCGTGTGTGCATTTGGTTTCATGAGGTCTATGGCGTTGCAGATGGACACACAGTGGTATTACTTTCTTTTACTATCATTCATTGTCTCGTGGAAGGGTGTTACTAATGGTGTTACGGTGAAAGAAGTCACGGCCGGACATCTGGCGGAGTTACCCTGTCTGAGTAGCGATGATCACCATCGGTTCATGTTTTGGCAATTGACGGACGACAGAAAGATAATCGGTCCCGGGAATCCTCTGGATGAAACGAAGTACAATTACGAAGTCTTAACCGGCAGACTTTTTATCAGGGTAATTGAATCCATTGAAACGGCGGGATTTTTAGTACTGTAGCATTTTTAGTATTAGCATTGCGGACTGGTTGGATTGGAATAGAAGATGCATCGAATGCTAATTTTGTTATATTTAATGGGAAAGATTATAGAACATTCTTGTGTAACAGGAATGCAATTATATTCTTCTTAGGGTGTCTCGACAGCGGAAACTGGTTTTTACAAATGCATTTCGCGAGGCATAGCGGACAATTCCGCCATTAATATTCACGTGGTTGAATTGATAGTCAAGAAAGATTGGGAGGATGTTTGGGAAAATGATTTCGAGGTGATACTCATGATATATCCGGGAAACAATCACATAGAAGGAAAGTAGACCCTCTTATGCCAACGATTCCGTGTTCTTTCAGACGAATTTGTTGAGAGGTATGGTTGGAGCTATGGTCCTAGTGGTAGCCGTGGCTGTTTTTCTTCTATTCATCACGTTGAAGAGAAAAAGGAATCACAAATTTTTTGGTAATATCTTCGCGATCGAAGTTACACCGCGTTTAATGTATTTCTCGGAATGATTGCATTCGCGCTTCGTTTGCAGATATGGAGGAGTCGAGGGAGAGTTCGCCAGCGCGATACAAGCCGGAGGTTGAAGCGGTCCCTTGTAGACGCGATCCCGCGATTCCAGACGCTGTGGGGATCGACAACGACGGCATGGATGTTGATTTTCCGAAAATGTTTAGACAAATGCAAAAAGAACAAGCTCTTCAGTGATATAGAATTATGCGGATAATTCACTTTTGTTAATACCGCCGCCCGAGTAAATACGTGCCTACGGAAAAACTCATTAACTCTACGTGCCACGTAAAAGATAGGAACAAATAACTGCTCCTAGGGCTAATTAATATAATTTAACCGATATATATGTAACTGGAGGTAAAAAGATTATGACTTGAACCCCCTTCAACGATTGGTCATATCGAAGAAACTCTACGGTAAATATTTATGTATATTGCGGTAAAAAAGAAAAAGACGTATTACTAAGGTACTTCGATGATTGACAAGTTTAATAATTTTATCATTGAAAATACATTGTAGGTAACAACCATAACGTACAAAAATTCTTTCACTATCGGTATACACAATAACGATATGATTAATATTACAATGATTTGCGATTTAGAACGCACAACAATTCTTTCACTACCGGAATAGCAAATTGACAGAAATGCTCTAAAGTGAAAGAATTTTTGTGCGTTCTAAATCGCTAATCATTGTAATATTAATCATATCGTTATTATGTATGTATACCGATGGACTTTCGAAGTTTACTGTGACGTGCCAGCGACACTAGCAGTGGTATCCATTATGTTGTCATCTCCTTGTCCCTCGTTTTCATTTTCCTCCTCTTCTTCTTCGTCCTCAGGTTCCACCTCGGTCTCGAGCAGTCGGATCTTCCTGTTGCTCTCGCTCAGTATAGCGGCCACCTTTCGCGAACCACTAACAGCCAAACGCCTCGCGGAAATACCGTGGAAGGGTTTCGGCCAGGCAGTACCTCCTACTAATTCGCCTAGATCCATCACGCCTCCACTTTGGTCGCCGAAAATTCGAGGATGGCCGATTGGAAGTTGTATCAAGTACGACGCGTAATTCTGTTCATTCAGTAGGAGCAAACTCAGGTAGTCTTGAGAGTAGAATTGGATGTCCGCTATCGTGCTGTCGCCTCCGCCTTTTACGTAGGTGACTGTTCAAAAATAAGCATATATACATGAAGCCGCTCTATCCTTCCACGTTACAATGAAACTGAATTGATCTACATCCGCATTCACGAGACACAATAAGACATCAGCACTAACCTGGTTTACGGTCAATGCCGATCGTAGCTAATTTGACCTGTAGCTGTAACTCCTGTTCGTTCCATTCGACTTTGAACAGCCTCAGAAACTTGCGATCGATGTCCGAAGCCGCGATAATGAGATCTTTCTCCGATGTGACGATTTGCGAAGACGAGAAGAATGTGGAGGGCGTGAGTGGGATCGTCGAAACGGCGAAGTGGCTGACCAATCCTTGGTAAGCCTCGGCAAAGACCTTGTTCACCGCGGCGACCAATTTATCGTGGGACTGCAGGAGTGAAAAATCGAGGTCCTGCTTGATGATAAGAGGATGGTCCTGAAGACATTTATTCTCCTTCAAAAAAGCCGCCCATTCGCTCCCTTCCGGCGTCAAGCATGTCTGCAGTTTCTCTCGGCGTAAGTATTGACCCAATTTCTCTAGGTTCACCCCTTTTCTGTCGCCGACTCCCGGTTCGAATTTGTCGAAACCGCGCAGGAACTCTGCGATGTACGTCAATTCCTGTTGGCTGACTTGGCTTACTTCCGTCGGTATTCTCTCGTCCATTAATCTCAGTATAACGACGTACAACCACCTAGAAATTATGTACTTCAGAAGTTATCGTCTCAGACCAGATTTAAATTACGAGGACTTAGTTTAGCTTACCTAAAAAAGGCCTTGTAGTCGCGCATGCTGTGGTCGATGACTTGCTGTATCTCGGAAGCTTTCGCGAGGAAACTTTTCGCCGCGCAAAGTCCGTCAGTCAGCGTTGATTCGTCCTTCAGCCCCAGAGCCTCATAGGGTCCTCCGAATCTGTACATACCCTTCATCTCGGTCAGTTGATACACCAACGCCATTCCTACGCTGTTCAGATGCTTCAGCACCAATTTCTGCGGGATAGTATCTTCTTCGTAACGCCTGCGAAAAATCGGGGAAAATAAATTGCTAACGCATATACTAAACCTGTATATTGCTGTAACACATCTCGATGCTGTGCCCCATATTCTTGAGACCTTTCTCCGTTAAGTCTCGCAGTAAGAAGATCTTCAGGTTCGGCGTGGGAATGCCGATCATGAGAAGCTCCAGGAAATCCGCTGCGACGCTTCCCGGTGGATTGTTCTCCGCGTATCGCGCCAGTTTTTCGTCCATCTCCAAGACGATCGTCTCCCAGGCCTCGCAGATGGCCATGAGAGTACGCGAGAGATAGTCCATCAAGTACTCGATGTTCGCCTGGGCTTGCGCTACCTTTAAAGCGGACACTCGTTCGGATATATCACTTTTTTTTTCCAAGCCATTCGCTCGCTCACCTTGAAAAACGCGTTGCACTTTTTGAGCAACGGACAGGACAGCCTGGTCACAGAGATGCCGTTCTCGCCCCGCGAACCCACCCAGATCGGCCCACAAGAACCGCCGCTTATTTCCAAAATCGGACCGCAGCCTAGCTCGATGGTGCCGCAATAAAACATCCCGAATACGTACATCACGATGCTGCCGTCGTCGCGGCCGAGCTGAAAGTGAGTTACTCGTTTAATTTGAATATTCACGTTGTGCTATTGCGATGTTAGCTCCTTTAATTACCGATTTTAATTACTTAACATTAAGGGTGCATTAAAATAACAGAGAGAAACTGTATCAAGAGGAATCAATGATTTATTTACAACATAGTACAATCCAACAGTAGATGCATTGAATATTTGCCGTGACTGAAAGCCTCGGTTATTTCTGTCCTGCATACTTACAAACAACATATCCAGCTTCTGCGACAGGAACTCCTTGCGTTCTGGCTCCTGCCCGAAGCTTCTATTCAAGCTAGGCAAAGGAGGCAGATACTCTCCTGTGGGACCGTGAACAGCCCTATTGGCCGGTCCATTCTTATCGAGAGGCAACCAGGCCATGCAAGTGACGGTCCTCTCCGCTGCTAATTGCGTCTTGTGCACGATGTTCTTATTCTCGATGTCGACGAGATGCAAAACCCTTGGCTCTTGATAGGAAACCGCTAGAATCTTTCCATCTGGTCTCCAAGCCAAGTTTCCCACCGTACTCGACTCGTCCAAGGGATTTAACAGCCACACCCTCTGCCAGGACAATCTGTGGAGCGCTACTTCCCCTGAAAGATGCATTCATCGTGAAAATCAGATCCTGCCTATGAAACATTTGCAACCCTTATGAAAAAAAAAGCTACAGTGCGAAAATACCGCACGTGTAGTTTTGTATTTTTCTGTTGTTAAAGGGGGCCTGTCAGTACGGGGGCTTTGAAAATTCGTCACAGGCACTGTTTGGGCGGCATTTGTGAACGATCTCGTCGGTAAAATAGTGAAACTCATAGGCATGGTAACAACTGGAGAGCATGTTATCATTTCTGAATACCATGGCTATGCAGATTCGAGAATATATTGATCATTACGCCTATTAGTGACTTGTAGTACTTGCCTGAGGTCGAAAACAAAATATTTACTACTGTATGTCCAAGGGCAAACCGGCAAATTTGACTCAGCACCATCCAAATACTGCGGAAGACAAATTTCAATGTCTCGACACGCAATCGGTTTGCCCTTGGACATATGTTTCAAACATGTACCAGCCGCAACAACCTTGACAAAAGTAACCCACGTGTGCATTGCACCTGTAGTTTACTGTAATATTCAGCAGTAAACCACAAAAGATTACAGTAAACTACACGTGTGGTATTTTCACACTGTAATTCTTTTTTGTTAGGGAAGAGTAGCATGCAGAAGATCATACCTTTTAAATTCGCTATCCCCAGTAAATCCATCGTCGGTGACCACCGCATGATGGTCACCTCGGTCGGGAGCTGGCGCTCTTCCAACTGCCTCATGCTTGTGGCCATTCTCGCGCTGAATTAGAAACAACTGCTACCCCTGACGTTTACCACGCGATCGGTTTGCCATTGGATATACGGTATACCTATTTTATTGCGGAAAAGTTATCAAGAATTAAATGAAAGTGGTGTGCGGAATTTAAAACATGTACCAACCGCAACAACCTTGATAGACGTAACCCACGTATGCATTATACCTGTAGTTTACTGTAATATTCTGCAGTTAACTACAAAAGATTACAGTAAACTGCACGTGTGGTATTTTCACACTAATTCTTTTTCGTTAGGGAAGAGTCGCGCGCAGAAGATCGTACCTTTTAATTCATTATCGCCAGCAGATCCACCGGTGACTATCTCATGATTGTCACCTCGGTCGCCTCCATCGGGAATTGTCGTTGCTCTGAACGCCTCATGCTGGAAGACATTCTCGCACTGATTATCGAAACTGCTGCGGTTGGAAGTGTGGCGATCGAGCGATCGCCGCGCCTCTGGCGACGATAGCTAGCCGCGCCACATACAAACGGGAGCCCACTCTCCTGCCGACACGGGCCCATAACGGAACACAGCTCTTCTACTCGACGTGTCATCGTCGATAATTAATAAATAAACTCACGTTAGATTTATAACTATCGCGTCCTTTCTCGCGTCCACTCCACGCACGAACAGTGGGAGATCTTCAGATTCCCACAAAGTTAGCCGAGGAGCGCCATTTACAAACAAACCCGGCATTCTTTCTTCTCGTCTCGTTTTCTCGCATCTTTCATCTCTCTCCCTCTTCTCTTGCACTCTACTGCCTTCCACTTGCAGCTCTTCTCACCTATTTTTTCTTACACGCGCCTGATTCTATTGTTACGCCACTCGTCGACCGTACGCGCTATCGGAATCGATGCCCTCTCCAGCCGCCGCGACACTCCGGAGGATTGGGAGCTTATAGTCACGGTCGGAATCTAAATCTTTCGAGAGGAAAGTACCGGAGTGTATTTTATTTGTTACACGATGCGCTGGCACTCAGACGCCGCGCGCGTGCTCGTCTTTTGAAAGATGCTCGCACGTTTTGAACGATACGACTCGTTTTCCTTTTCTCAGTGGAGAACGATTCTTTCTATTCGACAGCTAACTCGGCGGTGGACGAATCGCAAGTTACAGGTAGAAGGAAGAAGTTTGTTCTCCAGAAGATAACATCGCATGCGGAAGTCGAAGATCTCGGCCGCGTATCATCGATAATAATTCACCGCAGCACGGGCGCTCGGCGTCGGGGCTACCGCATCGTTCATATTGAGGCCACGACGGCATCGCGCCGGGCGTCGGAAGAGGCGAGCGGAGGAGCGTACGAGGGGCGTCGCGACGCCGCTGACCACGTGACTCCCAGCAGAATCCGCGGCGTCCGCCGAAAATCTAAATCCGTCCGAGCCGAGAAGAAGAGGCTGCCCGCTGCCTCGCGAGGCTCGTTCCTACGCGGCCGATAGTCAATAATCGCCTTTACCGTGAACCGGATCGGATCGTTCTCGCGATTTCGGTACCTGCTGAGAGACCGTGTGTCTGCGCCTTAACTCTCACCGCGGTTAGTCCCGTTCGGGATCGTCGGCGGAGATGATACGGGTGGACGAGACGGATCCGGTGGGCGGTAAGGACATTGTTTTACCTCGGGACGGGGTTTGGTCCGTTTTTACGGACGCGACAAGAGTGCGATTCACCGCGGGAAGATTTCGAATGATTCGCGCTCGCTGATCCTCGCCGCGGACCTCGATCGGCGGAGGAAAGTGCACATCGCGTGCATCGGGTTGATTGAAAATTGTGCGGACGGAGGGAACGAGGGGAGGGGGAGGTGCACAGGTGCTTCAAGGATTCTGTCATCAACGCGTTTACGTTGCTCTTGTTGCCGTGTGGTTTTGTCAACAACGTCCGCGCGATTGTCGCGAGTATTTGCTCTAACTTTTTTTTAAAATCAGAACAACTACGGGATAAGTATACCGCTGTTATAATATATCGCGCTGGGTCGCAATTGAGCTGTTCGCTGCAACAACAACTAAGTCGAGTTAAGTTTTTGTATTGATGTATCGATTTTTACCGTCCAGCGTCATAGTAACTGTATGCAGTACAAGTTACAGGCTTTTCAGAATTAACCGGAAACCCAGTAACTTATACCGCATGTAGTTGATATGACGCTGGACGTGGAAATTAATAAATCTATAACAAATGCTTAACTCGACTCGAGTTGCTGTGGCAGCAAACGGCTCAATTGTTCTGTAGCTTCGTCAACGTTTATGTACCTGCGCAATTTGTTGATACATTCCGCACGACGGCTTCTCTGATTCTTACGCAAGAGATCTGTTCCATTCGCGATGAGAAAACATCGCAGCATTAAAAAGCGATACAGCGTACAATTTTACAGTTCCTCCTCGACTAGCGACATTTTTCTTTTTTACTCCTAGAAATCGAGCCGAGCTTCCCCTACAGGGACGTGACGGTGCGCCGAGGGATCGACTTCAAGGACCACTACGACATCGAATCCGAGATCGGCCGGTGAGTTACCGAAGACCGGATCGGATTCTCTCGTCGTCCTCTCCTTCTCCTTCCCCCTCTCACGGTTCTTGAACACCAGTAGCGCGGATATACCACGGCGCTGCCAATTTATTTCAATCAAGATCCGCGCGCTCATCATCCCGCCGACAACCTTCGCCCATTCCGTTTTCAACAATTTCCTGGAAGAACGAGTTTATCGCTTAACGAGCGGGGGCATAGTTAATGGGATGCTGCGCAAAATTAACGGCATACCTTTCATGCGCGCGTGCCAGCGCACACTCACGTAAACCCACGACACCGAGGCGTCAACTCTCCTCCTGTGGTGCCGCTACAGACGCTCTGGCGCACAATATAAACCGGCGTGGAATCTCGCGTTGCACACGCTCATCTGGATATACCGATACGCATATGTTCGCCGCTACCGGCGCGATATCATCGCACGTACGTCGAACGCGCCAGAAGCGGCCAGGGCGCTATTGCACGGCGCGCGTCGCCGACGCGCTACACGCTTCTCTCGCATCGTCGCGCGCACACACGTGAACCCGGCACGGATAATAACAGAAACGGCCGTGTGTGCACGCCATGTAAACACGCGTGTATTGGTAATCAAGGTCTTCGCATCTATAAATAATACGCGTTCGTTCCGTAGGGAGAGAGAGAGAAAGAGAGTGACGTTGCAACGTCGGGGAGGCCAGTATCGCGGTGGCCGATCGGAAGCAGAGCGTCGCGACGCCTCACCCCGCGGGTGCTCTTGACACGCGGGTTCAAACGAACGTCGCCCGCGCGCTGCGGCTACGACGATCGTCGCGCTTCTTCTTCACCCTGCTCCACTAACTTACTGACTCACTGCTTTGGCTTTCTTTCAAGTTACCGGGACGCGTAAGCGCTGCCAAGGTGCGGAAGAAGTCCGCCGACTTTGGCACTTCTTTATTATGCGTGAAAGGCGCGCGCGTCATAGACGTGGTTCGCGATGGTCGCGTCTCTTTTTCGCGAGCTTTTGCGGAGGATCGGCGACCGTCCGTTGCCGAGAACTTTTGGGGTCGTAGAGTGGAAGGAGGAGGAATGTTGTTCTTATTTTTAAAGGGAAACGCAAGGGCACGGTAGGAAAGAGGAAGACGGGAATACCGTTCGGCTGAGCTCGCGCTACCTATAGCCGAGCGCGTTGTTGATAAATTTCAGTGGCAAATTTGGCACGGTTCGCCGGCGCGAAGGAAGATCAGAGGGATTGCACTTTGACATTTCTTTATTACTCGAGGTGCGCGCGTGCATGCTTGTAGCTAACTGTCGACTCTTCTTTTGCGTCTGATCGCGATTGTTTTCTATCGAAGGCTTTTTGCGATTGCAAAATACAGAGAAAGAAAACAAGAGTGAGAGAGAGAGAGGGGGGTGGGGGAGGGGGAGGGGGAGGGGGAGAGGCAGAGAGGGAGAGAGGGAGAGGGAGAGAGGGAGAGGGAGAGAGAGAGAGAGAGGCGCGAATATTATTAGGAGAATCGTGGGGGTAAAAGGTGACAGAGGGGTGGAGAAAGGTGTCGAGCTCATGAATTTCGTCATTGATAAATTCCAGGGGAAAGTTTGGCACGGTTTACCGATGCAAGGAAAAATCCGGGGGACTGCAGCTGGCCGCGAAGGTGGTGAACACGGCGAGGAAGGAGGACAGGCGAGCTGTGGAGCGAGAGGTCGAGATCATGAGGAGACTTCAACATCCGCGTCTCATACAGCTGTACGACGCGATTGACACGGGAAAGCTGATCTACGTCATTTTGGAGTTGTAGGTTGACGCGTTCTCTTCTCGAGCGCTCGTACGTTATATGGCGCGATTCACGGCTCCGCAAATCTCAGCGCCGTTAATGTGTCCGGGCAACACGGCCGAGGTTATAAAAGAGCGGAATTTATACTCGTACGAAATGTCGGCGGACGGCAACAGATGTTCTGAAGCCGCGATGTTTATGCGATTATTTCAAGGATCGAGGGTGGCGAATTGTTCGAAAGGGTGATAGACGACGACTTCGTACTGACCGAGCGTAGCTGCGCGGTCTTCATGAGGCAGATATGCGAGGGGATGGAATTCGTTCACGCGCAGAATATCTTGCACCTCGATATGAAGGTGAGAACGATCGAGAGAACCCTACGTCTAAGTTCAATTCTCATTTTTCGCTTCGATCGCGATTATCTCGTTACCTGTGAACTTTTTATAAATCTTCGTATTGAACTTTTTTGTAGAGCGAAACCTTATCTTCAAAAAAGTATAGTACCTATTTTAGCCAAAAATTCGCAGGTAACGAGATAATCGAGATCAAACGCGTAAGAATGATCGCGAGAGCCCTACGTCTAAGTTCAATTTTCATTTTTTGCTTCGATTACAATTATCTCGTTACCTGTGAACTTTTTATAAATCTTTATATAGAACATTTTTATAGAGCGAAACCTTATCTTTAAAAAACTATGATACTAATTTCAGCCAAAACTTCGCAGATAACGAGATAATCGCGATCAAACGCGAGGCAATCTCGCCTTCTAAACCATTCAATTATCACGCGAATTTCCCACGCGTTTTTCGCCACCTCCGCAGCCCGAGAATATACTCTGCCTCACCAAGGAGGGGAATCGGATCAAGATCATAGACTTCGGATTGGCGAGGCAGTACGACCCTGCCAAAAAGCTCCAAGTTCTATTCGGTACGCCGGAGTTTGTTGCGCCGGAGGTCGTGAACTTTGATCAAATTGGCTTTGGCACCGACATGTGGAGTATCGGCGTCATATGTTACGTGCTGTAAGCTTCTCTAAGTTCTATTTAGTCAAGGTCCCATTGAACGGACGATGACGCGCGATAGATTATTGTACAAGGTAAAACACGGCGTCTTCGAGCTAACGAGGAATCTTCAGGTTGTCTGGCTTATCTCCGTTCATGGGTGACACCGACATAGAGACGATGGCCAACGTGACGATTGCCAAGTACGATTTCGACGACGAAGCTTTCGCCGAGATATCGGACGATGCCAAGGACTTCATCAGATGCCTTCTCGTCAAGGACAAAGAGTAAGCTGCATTCCTACGTCTTCCCAGAGCGCGCTTGGTTATACCGACGATTTTCAGTATCATTTCTCATCGTGTACTTCTTCATAACGAGCATGGCTTTCTCTCGCTTTTCTCTCCCACTCCGTTCGAAGTACGCGTCAGGAATGAGCGTCCTTCGTCTTATCGCGTCTTGCCTCTCTCGCTTCATATTATCACCTCAAACCCCGTTTCTTATTCTACTTCTTCATTTTTTCGTCTTCTCGTCGCGTGTTTCTCTGTCCCATCCTCGTCGTGCAACGCGATTACGAACAGCCTCTTATTGACCTTGTCGCCCCGACATTCGAAGAGAATACGTATAAATTTTCAATCATTGATCGGAGCCGTTGAAAATATTGCCAGCGGTCGCCAAGTGGAAGACTGCTTTCTACGAACGAGAACGCTTTTCAAATACTCGATGATATACGCATCGCGACTATTTCAACTTCGTTTTCGAGCTCATGGTTTCGCGTTAATTGTTACATACATGTGTATATCGTTGTTCCCTGTACGATTTAGAAAAAGTCCAAATTTATTACAGTAATTTTAGCAGTTCAATATAAGTAACGAAATATAGTAAAAGTTAGAAAAATACAGAAGAAAGACAAGGATAAAATATAGACAAGAGTATTACAGAGACGCGGCACTTTCGTCTCATCCATTTACAAGAGGGCTGGTGTGTCTTTCAGGGGACGCCTCACGGCGTCTCAGTGCCAGAAGCACCCGTGGCTGGCGCGGAAGTATCCCCCGACATCTAAGATCCTCCCTAAGACTGCGGAAGTAAAGAAACCGAAGGCGGAAGTAGAGCTTGCCGAGGCGAAAGAGGAGCTTGACATGGCCAAGGACAATCTGAGGCTGTTCGTGGAGCGGTGGCGCGAGCATCCCGATAGCCCTTATCTGATCGAACTCGACGATCACCGTTGGGATCCCGACGCGGGCAAGTCTCTGCGCAACGGTGTCGACGAGACCAACAACGTCGAATTGGTCTCGCTGCGGGGTCACAGCCCCTCACCCTGCGGCAGCATCTGCAGCTCGATCACTTCGGAGTCGCCGAGCTCTCCGCGGGACAGCGGCAACTACCTGACGGTGCAGAACCTCGGGTTCCCCTTCGAGAGACGGGCGTCCGACGGACAGAGTCAGGAGAAGACGAAGGATCACGCAGCGCAGATCGTCCTCGCGGAAGAGATCATCAAGCTTTCGGAACACTTGCGCTCCATCGCCATGGGACCGCGCGTCGTTTGCTCCGGTGAAAAAGACAAATCGGAGCAACAGACGCTTGCTCCGGGTTCCACGGCTTCTGGCAAAGTCGCCAACAGTTCGAAGAGTGCGAGCAATTCCACGAAAGTCATCAGCGAGAATTTCGACAGTCCTCTATCGGCGAAGACGACGTCGAAGATCGGCAAGGAGAAAGTAACCGCGGAACGGGAGAAACTACCTCGTACCGCCTCGATGAAGAGAAACGGATCCGTTTCTTCGGAGACCAACGAGATCTCGGAGAAACTGTCCACCATTACCAACCAGAGGAAGCTCAACGGCACCACCTTCAACGGCGTTCGCAATTTCGAGAGAAGCAGCGAGACCAGCAGTGCTTCTTCATTCACCCTGAAGAGAAGGACGTCCCGGCTGAAGACGGATACCGGTACGGTGAGCGACAGCAGCACCCAGGAATCGACTAGAAACGACAGACTGTTCGATCACAAGGAGACGTCGAAGACGAGCTCTTTCCTGCAGAGGACCAATTTCAGCCGAGATCACTCGAGCTCCAGCGCCAAGACGGAGGCGGATCTTGAGATTCCCCCGTTCCAGAAGTCGGAACGCAAGGTCGACCTGACGCCGCCCTGGCGACGAGCCCGCGCCAAGCATCGCTTCGGCGAGACCTGCAGGGACGTTCCGAGGATCTCGAATCTTCAGGACATGCATCAGAACTTAAATCTGGACGAACCGGCCAGCACGAAGAATCTCCTGCTGCAACTGCTGAACGAGTGGGACGACGTGTCGCGGCCCAGCCGCGTCGGCAGGAAGTCTGTGAGCGTCGATTGGTGCGGGGGAGAGTCCATTGCGAGGAGATCGATGAACTCGCTGGCCGAGTACTTCCAATCGGAGCAGAAGAGACCGGCTTCCGGTGTTTCCTCGACGACTCCGCCCTCCTCTTCCATACACCGTTGACCGCGACGTCCTTTCATCCACATCTCAATGTAACTTCACACCCTTTCAGTCATGTCGTCTTCCGCCCCATGCATCCACCGATCCCGATCCACCTTTCATCCGCGAATGGCTTCAGCGACCGGATCGAGCGACCCTGTCTAGGAATCTAATCATCAGTGATTCGCCCTAGGAACGCATTATCATCGAATCGCTCTTCATTATTTATTCTACGTTCGATATAGACGAAAGCAATCTCTCCGCGAGCCCTTTCACTTATCGTCTCTTTTACAGAGTTTCCGTATCTTATTTATCTCTTCCAAAAGGAGATCTGTCCGTTTCCGGATCTTTGTATTCGAGGGAATGTCGTTGCTCGTCGGGACGAAAACATTCCAGGGAACATAAGTCGCTCGCTCGGCACGATTGAGAATTTAAATTTCAACTCGCGCGCGCGAGGAAACGTCGTGTACCCCTCGAAATGACGGGCTCGCGTTAAAGGGGGGACGAGTATGACGGAGCGCTCGACGACTCTAGACACTCGATTCGAAGAGAAGCTTGTATAATTTTCGACAAGATTCTCTCTATTTCTCGGTTCTCCCTCTGTTGTTTGCAGGTGGGATCGCGACGCGGCTTTCGAGTCTCGATCGGACCTTCCTTCCATCCGTTTTCTCTTCCCCCGCGCAGGAGTACATATCGCGATGTTTCTTTGTTGCATTTTTTTTCTTACTGCGGTTGCTTTGCCGAGGCGCACGGAAGAGACTGAGAGCTAGTGTACATATAGTGGAGATACTGGTGAACGAAATTTGTCACTGCAGTCAGAGACCGCGTGCCGAGCAGCTCCAAGAACACCGGTGGCTTGAGGCTGCCCTGAACAACCCGATTTCCAAGGTGCGGCTGAAACGCTACGTCATCAAAAAGCGCTGGGTCAAAGCCGTCAACACCATCCTGGCGTTGAGGCGAATGGGCGCTCATATTGACCTGGAACTCGTCTAGCCCAGAATGTGTCCAACTGTACCCAGATAGACACCTGGTAGCGTATTATCTGCATTATGATGACAGCAGACTGAAAATTGGTGGCAGAATTACGCACACATGCGTCCGCGTATACTATACATTTTGCTGGAATTTAAAGACAGTATGGAATGCATTGAAAATTGCACCAGTAATACGTAAAATTGTAGCCAAGTTGCGCATCATGTTTGCATTACTACACGGAAAAAAATTAATGGTACATTTAGAAACAAGGTCAATTTATTGTTACGATAACTACAATTTTAGTAAAGATTATAGTAAAACTTGTAGAAGTAGCAAGCGTTGCTGTAATTTTGACTAAAATTGTAGTTATTGTAATAATAAATTGACCTTGTCACGAAATTTACCAGCAACTTTGTAAATGTTACAATTTATTATTTTCCGTGTACGCAATTGAATGACGAAAGTATGTTGTTTATTATTTCAGTTTATATGTATATTTAACAGCACAATTGCCGTTTCACAAATTCCAGCATTTTGTACTTTTACAGTGACATCTTTAATGTGGGAATAAAATTTTTAAATACTATTTTCAGCATTTTTGTCTATCTGGGTACATACGTTCGGATGATACATATGTACGAACTTATTCGTTTTACCAGACGAAGGCGGCGCTTGATCGCCTCTCCTTGATTGCTCGTTAAAACATATCTCTGTATTATTGGCTCGTACATATCGGTTATCTTTTAAATTCTATTATATCAATTTTAGTCATTTGCGGGTACGTATTTGCGTGTCCTCTCGCGATTTACCGCGCCGTACAGTTTTGAATCCCGTACACGAAGTTATGCAGAAAGATTGGAAATAATTCCTCGTAGACAGGCGGTAAGATGGAAAAATTAACGCCGACGCGCGAAGAAATACTGCTGCGCGATATATCGTCGTGTAAAATACATAATCATTCGGTTTTTATTTATTTTAGGTTTATGGATTCCCTTTGCAGTGTATATACATTATACGTGATTGATTATACATATGTGTGTGCGTATTTGTACGTGTGTGTATATGCACAGTGACTCGTACTTTAAATAAAGTCTTTTACTTTACGCATAAGACTGTCGAGGGAGAATATTTCATGGTGGATGTTTTCGCGGAAAATTTAATCGTTTCTGTTCAGGGGTGGGATTTTGTATCGATAGAATTCTATAGTCGCTATTCTTATACGCATGTTTTGACATACATACCTATGTACATATATTACTTGAAAAAATATGTCCAACTATAGCGATTATTGTAGAATTCTATCGATACAGAACCCCACTCCAGACGCGGAATTCCGAAAATTCAATAGAACTCTGCTACATAATGTTACCTAATTATTATCCTCAGGAGCTATTTTGAAAAAGTGACGAATTATAATTGGGATACATTCTGTAAGTATCCCATGTAATCGAAACTCGAACTATGAATAATCCTCCAATTTAAATTCGAGGTACACCTGTGCTCACGGATTCTGTCTCTGGTGACTTTTTTAAATGTTATTTTTAAACGTACTAACCAATGATTAATAATCCTCATGTTTTCATTAACGAGAGTAGACGTCACCGTAGATAATGAGGGCATGAAAATTAATTGTTCATTGGTTAGTACGTTTAAAAATAACATTTAAAAAAGTCACCAGCGACAGAATCCGTGAGCACGGGTGTAGGTACGTAATTCGAATTCGAGATACGTAATACCTGAAGTATCGTACGTCGGTATAGTAGGTACAAAATCCTATACCTACGAATGATTTCACGTGATGCACGAACGAAAAAATTGCAACGCGTGCACTCGCAACGTTATAGATG
This sequence comes from Xiphydria camelus, assembly GCA_963678675.1. NCBI lineage: Eukaryota > Metazoa > Arthropoda > Insecta > Hymenoptera > Xiphydriidae > Xiphydria > Xiphydria camelus. The sequence goes on along the minus strand of OY783192.1, from coordinate 32,564,629 downwards.
GCGCGATGCAAATTTGGTAAACGGTTTACTCGTTCGCAACATAGAGGACTTGCAAATCGCGTTCACGGGTTCATTTTCAAAATACATACCCCCCATTCCGTGTTGACCGTAAAGATTTCTTCATGTCGTGCGTGAATGACGTTATTCTTTAGTTTGAATAAATAAGCGTCTCGTTTGTTCATGTGACACACGTCAAAAGACTGACGTTCCTGCTCGACGGTATCATTATGGTAAGTCATCTAAAAATGTTAAAAAAAAACGTCATACACCCAGTCACGTTTGATTCAATTAATTGTACTTTGATCAATTATGGAGTTGACGTCGTAGTATAATTAATTTGCGGTTTCGCTACAATTTCTTTTGTAGGTTAAAAAGTGAGGTTAAGAAATGTGTACTATAGCTATAGATATACACTGCGTGATAGAGCATAGCTCGCTACTCCAAATTCCGTAATTTCTCAGAGATTTGATATTTTAACTTTGCAAATATTCTTATTTGGTGTTCTCTTTTATGTCAGGAAGAAGCGTTACAAAACTGGTCTCCGTACGCCAAGGAGTACGATCCATTGAAAGCAGGTAGCATAGACGGTACCGACACCGAACCGCACGACAAGGCTATCAGCAGGGCAATCGAAGCACATTACGAACCTCCGCATAATTTAAAGTCAAAGCCTGAGAGGACTCTCTTCGTTGCCAGATTAGGGCCTAAGATTTCCAGACAAGATTTGAAAGAGGTACACTTTGCATCTCTGGAAACTCCATTATTTACTGTTTTTTCGTCAATCTTATGTTATGAATGCTAGGACATTTATTTGTGGGATTTCCAAGAGAATTTTGACTATCCTATCACGTCTGAGCTACAGAATCAAGTATCAAAGTCCAATGATGCAATATTATGAAAGTAGAGAGGCAGATGGAAGAATATCTTATTTACTCGCTTTATATTTTTTTAAAAATAACGTCGCATCTCTTTCTCATCCTATTTTCTATTAAACGCTTCAGCTGCCCCATTTTTCACAAAAACGCGTCGCGAAATCGCGAGGTTTAAATTCTTTCCGCAAATAGAGCATTCACGACGAATCTACTTTTAACAATGCGCGCCCGTCCGTCTCTCCAGTGTTTCTCCAGATACGGCGAAGTTGTCTCGGCGAAAGTGATAGTAGACGTGGTGACGGGGCTCTCCCAAGGATACGGTTTCGTCGAAATGAGAAATGAGGACGACGCTAGAAGAGCCGTGCGCCGCTTGAACGATACAGCGTTGAAAGGCTGCCAAATTTTCGTAGATTTCGAGTGCGGCCGTATCATGAGGGGTTGGAAGCCCAGGCGCTTGGGTGGGTTTCATCGCGTGGTTCCGCGCGAATTATTACGAGAGAGAGGGGAGAGAGAGAGAGAGAGAGAGAGAGAGAGAGGCGGATATTTTTACGCACGGAATTTCTATTCTAGGAGGAGGCTTTGGCGGAAAGAAAGAGTCTGGACAACTGAGGTTCGGCGGGAAAGATAGGCCGTTCAAGAAGCCTATCCTACCGAACGTGATACGACACAGACAAACGGATTGACGTTTGCACGGTGCATTAAGCGCTCTCAATCAAAACAACTGGCTCGAACGCTTTGTAATTCCCATTGCGGTTTCAACTGCACAGTTGGGATATCGCGGAAGCATTAATTCACGCGTACAGATGGATGTATATATGTATTGCACAACCGGCGTCTTTCACTGAGACGCCGGTCAATATTGCACTAATTTTAGGGCGGGAAGTAATAATAAAGCTCGAAGGAGAAACGGAACATCCGCATAATGACAAGCGCTTCATCACTCGCGTGAATTTCTTTCGACGCTTCGTTCGACGGAAGGCTTCGATGCGTTATTCGATATCTTGTTTATGAGCTTAAAGCTTCACAAATAGAGCGTTCACTCGAACGCCTCTTTCGAAAACCCGCCGAATCGCGTTCGGACGGTGCGTTTGTCTCTTTCCTGGCAAGCGTTCATCTTTCGAGAAAAAAAAAAGATGATAGACCAGTTCTCTCTCGCTGAACGCGACGCTTCTCTTTCCCCCTAACAGAGTGGAGCCAATCATTGAACACGGTTGTCGAAGGTGATCGGACCGTGGCTTGTCTCCCTGGCGAGCGTCTTCTGGCGTCGCCAGTCGCAGCAGCAATTTTATAGCGGGCGTCACGACGCCCTCCCGCGGGATGCCTCCCTCCATATATGGTGGCGTCGCGGGTTGCGATGGTGGCCAACTGGCCGAGCGGCGTGGCCGCCAAGCGCTCTTCCAGCCGAAATCGGAGGAGTCGAAGTGGTTTCCTCTGATAAGGCTATGGTGCCTCCCTCGCAAAGTCTCCCCGTGACGTGTCCTTCCTTCTACTTTTATTCTCTCTCGAGAAGAAGAAGGGGCGAGACTCTTATAGAATGCTAACCTACTTCCGTTTGTTTACCGTTCGTTAGTTCTTTTAATTGCTCCCTCTTGATGTTCCCTTCAGTTCAAATGCAGGTGTGCTGCAGGTACCGCCGGATGCAGCCGCCGTGCACCACGAGGTCTCGCGCGGCGGACGCGAATCTCTTCCGTCCTCCGCTTCGGCTCGGGTGTATCGGTGTCTACGGAGAGAAAATCGCGTCGCGCGCGAGCGTGAGAGTCGCACCGTTTCGGCAAAACGTATCGGACTCCGTGGAGGACTCGAAAAGCTGCAGGGGGGCGGGAGAAGCAGTGGCCAGAGAGAGGTATCTCTCAGAGGGACCACCGTCAAAAATAGTAACGTTTTAGGATCGTCGCGCTTGCGCTCAACGCGCGATGAGACCGGCGGAACCTCGCGCTACGAAACGGAGCGAAGGCAGAGCGGAGATTCGAGTCGAATTCGACTAATAATAGAACGCGTAGAAGGAAGCGGAGGAAGAGGGCGAGTCTTGGTTTTGCCCAGGGCGAAGAGCTTGGACTTCAGAGCCGCTCTAGCTGTCGCGGACTCCACATTCCACCGGAAAAGCTCTCCCGCGTGCGGTGACCAGTCACTCGGATATCTGGGGCCAAGAACCCATACACACACTCTCTCTCTTCCACTTTCCCCGAGTGTAAGTTCTTCTACGGCTCTATCGTCTCTATCGCCCCGCGAAATCGCGACGACCGCTGTCCGCCGACGTACGAGAGTTGCGATCAGCCGCGGCAAGTGCAAGTTCGCGTTTCCGACGGCATGTCCGCGCGTCATCCGCGTTCGCCAGTTCGTCGCGCGTTATCGCTCCCCCCGAAGTGGAAGTTGTCGCCCTGGTAAACCGGTGAAACGTCGCCGACCAGCGGCACCACGTGTGTTTGTGCCCACGTTCGATCTGTGCGCGAATTCGCTCGGTGCTCGTTTGGGACGGAGCTCGGCCCCGACGCACGGGGATATCATCTTCAGTGAGAGTTTTCCTTTGCGTCGACCGTATCAAAACTTCCGACGGTGTAGCGACCGTATGCGGAAAACGTCGAGAAAGAAAGAGGATAGAGTATTCGCTCGACGCGAAGATATATTTTTCTGTCGCGACTTTCGTGTCTTTTTGTGAGGAATATCTTGACCTATATTCTCTCTCTCGTACGACTCGCGCGGGGTGCAGTGGTGTAAAAGCCATTCGTCAGGTGCGGGTTAGTACCGGGAAGGATCGAAAAGCGAAACTCGCCGAAGAGAGATAACTTCGTTCGGGATAGGAGACTCGGTCGTTCGATCACTCCGCGATGCGCGTTCGATTCGAGGCGCAATCGGGCGAATCCTCGGACCGAACGTATTTCCGCCGGCGTCGGCGTCGTCGGGCGACGTAACGCGGAGCCAAACGACTCGAGAAAGATGAACCGCCGCGACGGAGCGACGAACGCGGCAGCGGCCACACAGGTCTATAATTAGCGTCGCGGCGCGAAACAAGAAGAGGAAGAAGGGGTCCCCCTCGGCCGACTCCTTATAGAGCTTGCGGCATCGGGCTTGCGGCCAGGGTTAGCAAACTGCCGCGCGACTGGGGTATCGTATTACCCTGTACCGGTGTATATCACGCCCCGCGTGTCGCGGGCCCAGGGTGCGACCTTTTCGCTCGTTAGCGGTTTCTCCTCGGATCGCGACTCGGTAGGACTTTCCTACCCTTTCGCGAGCGATTTTTCTCGGGCGGCGCGTTGCATTGTCACGCGGGCTCGTAAATAGTTGGGCGCTCGGGTTCCTGGCGGCTCGGTAATCCGACTGCGTAACCAGCGTTTGCTTCTGTGTTGCAGAGCATTAACCACCCGCAGACATGTCCGACGACGAGGACCAATACTCGTAAGTATATTCATTTGAATTTCACTTGACACAAATTATATATTTCTCGTATGGAAATGTTTTATTTTTAAATGGCACATTCAATAATTCGATCCATATAACGAAGATACGAAGTAGGAAAAGCCCACGATGAATTAAAAGTCAATTTCAACCGGAGAGACGTGTCGTCGAAATATTCCTGGTGAAATTGAACGAGAATGTAAAGCTCCTCAATAGTCCTCCGGTGGTGATAGGCATTTCAGGGACCCCTTCTATCGCCGATTCAGACTTTAACGAGTCCGCTGTCGATATTATCGTTAAAGAAAAAGCTACGACTGCACACTGCACTGTACACGAACAATAACGAGTACAGGCATCCATTCAAGGTGAATCCGCAACCCCTCCAGGCCCTGTCGTCTCCTTTCATTACGTCTCGTTCGCATCCCACTCATTGAAACCCGTGTGCAATCGATATCTCACCACCAATGTCCCATTGTGCGTCGGAAAGGTCAATGATATCTCGTCGTGTCCCGCACGACTCCCTCTTGTTGCGTTACGATTTGAATTGCCACTCTTTGTTTCCCCCGTGGCCCTTGTATTCTCACCCACCCTCAGATTGCGTCACGCACGAGCGATACTAACCGACACCGTTTCCTTTTCTCTTTTGCAGCAGCGAGGAGGAGGTCGAGGAAGTGTAAGTGTCCCTTCGTATTTCCATTCGTGTAACATTCCACCAAACCCAGATAGACAGCCATGCTGAAAACAGTACTTAGAAATTTTATTCCCGTATTAAGATGTCACTGTAATAGGATAAAATGCTGGAATTTATGGCACGGCTCTGTGCTGCTAAATTGTAGGAAATATATAAACTAAAATAAAAATAAACAGCAAACTTTCGACATTTAATTGCGTAGTAATGCAAGCATGGTGCACAACTTGGCTATAATTTTATGCATATTGGTGCAATTTTCAAAGCACTTCATGCTGTCTTTATGTACCGGCAAAATGTATACAATACGCTGACGCATCTGTGCAGAATTCGGTCTTAATGCAAAAAATATTCATATGTTTAAATTTAGTTTGTAATCCGTATACGGATTCGCGCGTATACGTGTTCAATAATAAAGGAAAAAGAAACGGTCCGAAAAAATAATTATTCGCAGTTATAGGTACGTTGCTCGCTATAAGATTGTGACGTCATCATAATGTTAAACGTGAATTCGGCTCGTAAGCAATTTTTTTATCGCAGATTCGAAAAATGTGCTATCATTTTTACTTAGCATACACAGAGAAAAAGAATTAATTGGATCTACTAAAAATTACTTGCGGTGTCGCAAGTAATTATTTATTTAAATCAATTTGATCTTTTTTCATAATTATTAAATATTTCTTCCTCTCAATCGCATACTACTACACATGATTGTAAGGAAGAGATATCAAATCGATGCACTTTACAAAATTTCACTGATGTGAATAAATAATTACTTGCGATCCCGCAAGTAATTTTCAGTAGATCCAACTAATTCTTTTTCTCTGTGTAAGTGCGTCTCTCTGACGTTTCGATAACGTCACGATGCTGTAGAGAGAAACGCATATGCGAGAGATACGCGATATTAAGTGTGTATGCGGATTACAAATAGAATTTTAAAATATGAATCTTTTTTTTTCTATTTTAAGACCGAATTCTGTCATCACTCTACACTATGCAATGCCGTCATAATGCAGGCAACATGCCGTCAGATGTCTATCTGGGAAATAGATGCAGCGTGGAAGCTCGTCTCGCTAACACCTCTATTTCTCCTTTCACTTTTCAGGAAGTAAGTGTCACTCGCCACAACCGAAAAGAGCTGCGCCACGACTTCGGGCACACGATATCCCATTTCGCGCGCGATAACGCGGAGACGCAGCACGCGCTCCGGTCGTCCGCGACGCGGACGCCGCCGTTGCCCTTCACCGCGGTCGGGATTCCACGCGAAGCGTTCTCACCCCCGGCGAACAGAAGGGGCGTGCCGGTCCCGTCGCGGTGGCGAAACGCGCCGTCGGACGGTGCGGGGGAGTCGCGAGGTTTTCCGCGATTCACGTGTGCCGTTCGGCGTTACGTAACGCCGCGCGTGGGTGGGAAATGGGTCAGGCACGCCGGATATCGGTCAGCACACGGCCCGATCTCCCGAACTGCCCGCGGCACTCGCCCGACTCGGCCGTCATCGGTTAAAATTAGCGTGTTTTCCGCACGAAAATAGCGAGAGGCGAGCAGCTGGACCGCGACGGCGTTTGATGCCTATGTGCGGCGTTTCGCGATCGCGTATACGCGCGCTCGCGAGGGCATGACGGAGAATTCAATTCGCCGCGATCGAGTTTTGGACGACGCGCTCTCCGCTCGAATTTATCACACACACGATACACTGTGTATTTATGATATACGTGAATTTTATGGAAATACAACTATATTACGTATATGTATATGGTTACGAGGAATATACGTGTTGTTTATGTATATTTCTCGTGTCAATACTTACAGAAAATTAAAAATGTATATATTACGTATAAAATGTCCACATATTTCACGTATACAGGTAATGCATAGTATACGTACACTTAGAGAAAAAATGGTATATTCAATTAAATCTGCCTTAACAGGCGGGGCAATGCAGAATTAGTTGCTCCGACCAATAAATTTGGCTATAACGATTAACGGCTATTTGAAGGAAACAGCCCATTCGAGCCAATTGTTAATCCAAGTGACTTAATCTGCATTCCCTACCCGTAACCGCCGAAAATTTGCTACACTTTTCTCTCAGTGTATATTAGCCGGTCATTTAGCTCTATTTTCTATGTACATTAATTCAACGTATAATTACGTATATCATACGTAAGTATGTCGTGTGAGCAACTCCCGAATTTAAATGCCGAATCGAATCCGGAATCCGTAGAAGCATCCCTCTGCTCGTTTACCGCTGCCTCGTCTCGCGACTCGTCGATATACTCCTAACGCGGATCGGTCAAGTTTTCACGAGAGGCACTGATCGCACACGAGATTCCATTCGCGCAACAGTTCGCGAGAGAAAAGCCCGGCTCTACTTTTCCCACCCGTGAGAACTTTTCCGAGCAGCCCTCCTGTCACCCCTGTCACCCTCGCGATAGGATTCCGCGGGCAATTCTCTCTTTATACAGGAAGATAACGACCCCGACTGGAGTCCACCGCTCACCCCGCCCCCCCCTTCTCTGTAGACTCTGATCACTGACTCTGGCATATCTCTTTCTCTCTTTTTCCCCATATATATACACACAAATCATGATCACCAATCAATCACCAATGCATCGACCGATCGACGCACGCGCGCCGCGATACCTTGATTCGATCGAAAAAGGCATCCGGAAAAGAAGATCGAGTAAGTTTTGACTGTCTCTGCCTGCCTGCCTGTCTGTCTGTCAGTCAGTCTGTCCGTCCGCTGTTCTCTCATATTGTCTATCGCTATTACTCTACATTTTTTTGTTCTCTCATATCGTTCAGCAGCTCAACAAGTTTTTTCGCCCGCTGGCTCTCGCATCTTTTCACTATGGTGGTTTTTTTTTCTCTAATTTTTCCTCCTTTTTCGTTCTCCGAACAAACCGCAAAACTTCGTTACCGTTTTTCGCGCGATCTCTCGCGCGTCTTGAAAGTCGCGAATAAAGCGAGACGACGGGGGACCGCTTTCGAGTCTTTTTTGTTTTTGGTCGGCCACCTCGAAAGGCGTCTTCACTCGTCTCGCCGTCGAGTCGCGGCCGCGGCCCGAGGATGAATCGGTAGGGGGGATTGACTTTATTGACTTTTTTCCGCTCCACCTTTTGTATTTTGTCGCAACCGCGAGCTTCTCCGTGTTTATCAGTCTAATAATTAATTCCATTAATCGCGCGCAATCGTATTACACACACCTAATCGCTTCTCCACAGTTTCGTGTCCCTTTCTTTCTCTCTCTCTCTTTCTCTCTCTCAATCTCTCTTCCACACCCACCCTCCGATATCCACGTTTTTTTTTTCTTCTTCTTCCCAACTCACCCCTCCCCGTCGATCCTGAGATCACGATCGTCGACCTCGCGAAGGGAGAGCAATAATCGCTCCGGTTCCTACGCTCCAGCCCGCACGAGCACTAGCGCATCCGGTCGTTCGCAACCCCCTAACGCCGCGTCGTCGATGGCACGCCGAAGGGCGCGCCGATGCGTGAGCAGCGACAAATCGTCATCGAGAAGAGAAAACCACCGCGCCGCGATGGTCCGTTTCTGTTTTTTGTTTGTGGACTCTTCCTCTCTCACCCCGAGAGAGCGGTGACTCGCTCGCCGCTGTCTCGTTGTGTTTTTCTCTCTCGCTGTCTCTTTGTACCGTTGTCCGTCTCGCCTGTTACTCTCTGTATAGCCTGTGTCGCTGCTGTGTCGATGGTATAGCGAAAAAGAAAAAGTGAACCAAGCGTCTCTCCGCCATTCCTCCATGTACTTCCGGTGATACCGAAAATTCAACCCCTCTGCCCGCCCAGCCGCCGCCGCCGCAATCGCCGCCCCCGCCCCTCAAGTACCCCCGCAGAGATATATCTCACGGTCTCTCCCTCTCACACTACACGTGCAATCTGTATGCATATATATATATTTTTTTTGTATAAGAAGCACACTCACAAAAGTCCACACGAACGAACAGCCGCGAGTATGCAAAGAGAATTCTTACCGTATATCTCTCCTTCTGGTTCACTTTGCGCGCAAACGTTACGTCGCCCTCTCACGTCTGTACTCTGCTTTTCCCTGCGTCCGACTGCTCAGCGCTGACCGCTACGTTGCGCATCGAGAGGAAAGATTCTTTTTTCGGAACGAACTCGCCGGTGCGACTCGCTGAATATTTATCTCGGAGCATCATTCGGGACGAATAAATATTCAGTGCTCGGATAAGAGGCAGGACGGTTCGAATGAAAGAATCTTTTTTTTTAGTGTGCATATGGACGTTGCACCGGCGGAAAGTAGATCAAGGATGCAATCCGGTGAGACAGAGTCCACGAGATGGAAGACTGCAGCCTGCCTCCGTCCTTGTTATTTTTTTGCTTAATTCGTATAACTGGATCGCCCATTCAGATAACAATTACCGCGATTCTCAATTGGCATCTAGTTTGCTGTAGAAGAAATCTTTCTCGGGAGCCGATTGTCGATTGATTTTACTTGTTATTTAAGAAGGGAAAATTTTCTCAACGGGCCGGGATTGATTCGCCACGGGCTGCAGTCTCCGTGTGAGGGTGGCGTCTTCCTCCGGCGAAGCCCACTGAAAAAAAGAAAGAATACTGCCACATTCTCGAAACGATAAACGAATCTAAAACAGCAGCTTTGTGCAACCCGTCGATTGCATTATCTCGTACACGCCTGATGATTATTAATTCAACTGTACTTTCTCTTTTGTAGGGGTAGGGCGTCCCAAAAGTAAGTTGATTTCGAGGTGTTACACGTCAATAATACTTCTTTGTTCTTCAATCCCCCTCTCGATCCAAGCCCACCGAAATTTACCACCGGCACCAAACTTAATCATCCGTGTATACGTGTATAAAAACAACCCCAACCACAAACCCCCTGCCACCTCAAGACCCTCGTCTTCTTTTTTTCCATTAATCTAGTCATTAATGAATGACGACTCTCTGTACATATTTTATGTCTCGTTTCGTCTCGTCTCTACGTGGTCGTCCTCTATACGTGTTGCGCCCTCCACATTTACTCCGCAATTTGAACACTTTGGAACGTTCGACTTTTGAATAATCACAATAATCCAATGGTTTCTGGCTCGGTTTGTCGTTCATATATATCACACCTACATATCATGTATACTTTCAATTTTTGTTTTTTCTTTCTCTTAATTCTTCGTCGTGTTTCGTTCTTTTTTTAATTTTTGTATTGACTGTCGATGTTCTGTCGAGTGGCATCCGTTTTCGCTCTACGGCTCCTCTCGTCTTGTGATGGTTTGTATAGTCAATAAGTCATTTGAGATAAAAAAAATTGGGGTAGGGCTGGATTTTTAATATGTTGTTTTTCAAGTTCCCGCGCGCGTATTCCCATCTGTGTCCCTTCATTGTCACCTTGGAAGAAATTTTAGAATCGATTTTTCTCGTTTCCTGTTTGTCGGAGGGAAAGAAGTGTAAGGACAAAGATGGTAGAGCTCGAAATTTACAACATTTTTTTGTCTGAAACCAAACTCTCTGTAGTTTGTTCCCAAAAAGATAGGGGCCCCAAAATTTCCAAAAATTAGTTTCACCGTATTCGTGTTTCGACTTTCATAAATTGATTTAATCCGAAAATTTTTTCGTAAAACTTGTAGATCTCAAAAAATGTTATTACAAACATTACTGTTATTTATAACTTTTGGAAACTTTGGCACCTTCTATTTTTTTTAGAAACTAACTACAGAGGGTTCGGCCTCAGATAAAAAATGTTGAAAATTGCGAGCTCTACAATTCTTGTCCTTACACTTTTTTCCCTTCGATGAATAGGAAACGAGATAAATCGATTTCAAAAATTTTGTTGCGATGACAATGAAGGGATAAAGGTTTGGGTACGAGAATTTGAGATCTTATCCTTTTGACCACCAGAAAAAACATTACAAATTCGGCCGTACCCCAATTTTTTTTATCTACCCCCTTCTTTTATGACTGATTGACTATACTAGGTAGCAGCTCCTCGAGGAAAGCTCTCCGTTGCTTGGCAAACGCATTGATCGTCGATCGATTCATTTCTCGATCGTCCACATCGAGGATATCATTATCCGGGAATCAAATAGATCCTGGAGAAATCGATCGGCGGTTGCTACGCCTGCCGAAAGCAACCGAGAAATGTCCCTGCGCCACCGTCAATCGACGCGGAAGGGGCAGGCGGGGAAAATCGGCTCCCACCCCTTCGTGCCGAGTCAGCTAGCACTCTCCAGCTTTGCGCAGCCGTTGGTGGTGGTTTGCCTGCGTTTTCAGTCTCGTCGGAGGCCTCCCACGCCCGAACCACCCTCTGTGGCCCCTTCGAGAACCCCACGTATTTAACGCAATACCCGACTTTGGGAAGGAACAATCGAGCGCCTTCCGCAGAAGCGCGTGACAAGAGCGTACACCCCGATCCGCTTGTCCCTTCCATTGTCGCCTGCGTAACGATGCTGAGTCCAGGTTAATCCACCCCCTCCGATTGAAGATAATCCCCTTTGAGAAAGGAGCGAAGGAGGAGCCCGGAAGGAGCTCGAAGAGGAATCGAATTTGAGAGCAATCTCTGCCTTCGCTCGCTTCTTTTCAGGTTCCTCCGTCGCTCGCTTCATCGAGATCCTGATCGTTATAATCGTCTTAACTATTTTCGATTTTACGAGATGGTTCTCGTAAAATATCATCCTCTCTCTCTCTCTCTCTCTCTCTCTCTCTCCCTCCCTCTCTCTTTCTTTCTGTACTCACACGGTCCTCGTTCATTATATCATCTCACCTCGGCATTGGTACCGGCTGGGGGAAGAGCGTCGAAGAGCCGGACGGAGAACAGGCGAAGACGTAAGCGCGGATCTCAGCGCCTTCTTCGAGGTTCTTCGTACCGTGCTCATCGTCGCAATTGTCATCATCGTTTACCATCGTCTCCATTGCCATCCTCCTCGCATCCCGATTATGTTGACGAAATCCCAACCCTTCGAGTCTCTTGCGAGGTCTCTCAGCCCTCGCAAGGACACACCCCCGGAAGCAGCCCCCATTGCGCCTCAGCACGGCCTCAGCCTGTGTAAAAATTGATTAATACCAGACCGTAATATGTGTGTTTGCCCATCTCTGCCGTTTGTCCGTCTGTGTCTGTATCGCACATCTTCGCGTTTGCCTGTCTCTACGCTCTGTGTCTGTGTCCCGTGTGCTTCTGCGTGTATACGTGCGAGCGAGAGTATATGCGTGTGGCACGCGTGACCAGCGCGCCGGGTTATGTGGAACGCGTTGGCGGAATGGTTGGAACGTGTAAGAGTGGTGGACGATGATGGACGTTCGCGAAGAGGCGGAACGGAGTAGCGAGGTGGACTCGAGAACTAAAGCCAAGTTACTTCTGTTTTCGCTCCGGCCATCCACAGGGAATCCGCCGAGAATCCCGAGTTTATGAAGGTAAGTCTTCCTTCGTCCACGTGTCATCGGATCCGCGCGTGTAATTTGGTCCTCGGCGGACGATTCTCGCGCGAATACTGACTCGGGATTGTTTCGTTCTTCCGTCGACTCACAGAGGCAGGAACAGAAGAGAAGTGACCTCGATGAACAGCTCAAGGAATACATCGCGGAATGGCGAAAGCAGAGGGCCAAGGAAGAGGACGAGCTCAAACGGTTGAAGGTGGGTTGCAACCGAAGACGAGGTATAGCCTCGGAAGTGGATGACGTTTTCGGTGGAGTGGATGGACGATAAAAGTCCTCGTTCGCTTTCAGGAGAAACAAGCCAAGCGCAAGATCACCCGCGCCGATGAAGAGAAACGACTGGCCCAGAAGAAGAAGGAAGAGGAGGAGCGTCGCCAACGTGAAATCGGTAGGTATCGAGATTCGAGGTTTAATTCGTAGCGGTCTCTTCGCTTTAAAATGTAGCGTCACGTCGATTTCCATCGTTCAAACCGATCATTTTGTTTGCGTTGTACGAATTTCTTGCGACTAACGATGAACTCGTTCGATTGCAGAGGAGAAGAAACAGCGGGATATCGAGGAGAAGAGGAGGCAAGTCGAATGGATTGAATTCATTGTTTAATCGGGAGTCTCTTAACAGATCGCTGATTTTTTGTTCGTTGCTACAGGCGCCTCGAAGAGTCCGAAAAGAAGCGTCAGGCTATGATGCAGGCGATGAAGGACCAGAGCAAGAAGGGACCCAACTTTACCATCACCAAGAAAGACCTGGCTGTTAGTATAATATGATTGTCACCGTTCACTCAAAACGTCGTGTATTTCTTCCGATACGCAACGTCGTTGATCTCTTCTACGCAGGGACAACTCTCATCCGCACAACTAGAACGTAACAAGACGAAAGAGCAGCTGGAGGAGGAAAAGAAGATTTCCCTCAGCTTCCGCATCAAGCCCCTGGAAATCGAGGGTTTGGGCATTGACAAGCTGCGCGCCAAGGCCCACGAGCTCTGGGAAGCCATCGTCAAACTCGAGACCGAGAAGTATGATCTCGAGGAGCGTCAGAAACGCCAGGACTACGATGTCAGTATCTCAAGGAACGATCAATCGTCGTTTGACTCGTCAGAATCGCAAAACATCACCGTATGACTTCGTTCGTGATCGTAATTGCGTGTCTCTCTTCGTTTGATCGCAGCTTAAAGAGCTGAAGGAAAGGCAGAAGCAACAGCTGAGGCACAAGGCTCTCAAGAAGGGTCTCGACCCCGAAGCACTCACCGGTAAATACCCCGTAAGTATTGTAAACCGTGAATATATCATATGAGGCTAAACTTACTTGTCGGGAAAGAAACTTCAATCGCTATTGTCTCATTATCTACGAGCTTTTGGCTTATATTTATGTAATACTTTTTTTGAGGATTACATTTTTATCTATAACAAAGTCTTATATGGAAATTGAGCTTCTTAAGGTGGTTTTCGCAAAAGCAGAGCTATTAAAAGTCGTATATCACATGAGGATAAACTTGTATTTGCCAGGAAAGAAATTTCAATCACTATTATCTCATTATCTTATGAGTTTTTGACTCATATTTATATAGGTACTACCTGTTCGAAGATTACGTTTTTATCTGCAATAAAGTCTTGTATCGATATAGGCCGAAAATTCGTAAATAATGAGATAACTGTGATTCAATTTTCTTTCCCGGCGAGTAAGTTCAGCCTCATATGTTATTCAAAGAGCTCGAGAGCGCGTCTCTTCGATGAAACGGTTTCGTGACTTTTCTCTCTTCCTCTCTTCAGCCCAAGATCCAGGTTGCCTCCAAGTACGAGCGTCGTGTCGACACCAGATCTTACGACGACAAGAAGAAGCTTTTCGAGGGTGTAAGTATCTGTTCATTATCGTAACGATGAATCGATAGCTGCTCCCCGTGGGAGGCGATAATTCGAAGCGTGATCGAATTGAGGAACGACAATACTGAGTATAATATATAAGCACTAGACATATTCCGTTAAGCGGAATATTAGAATCGGTTAGAATCTATTAGCAAATACCCCCGCCCGGCCACTTGCCAGGACAGAAATATTGAACGTTCGTAAACGATTGAATCGCAGGGCTATGACACGCTTTTAGCGGAGTTCAACGACAAACTATGGAAACAGAAAACAGAACAGTTCATGAAGCGCACCAAAAGTGAGTCGAACGACTGACAGAGCCCCCGTGCCTGATCGCCTGCTTTGTCTTGCCCCCTTCGGAAATGATCTCCCCAACCCCGTTAAATATGTTTTCTTTAAATTTCATCATCTTAAACACGCAACCCATAGAGATCTAGTTGTTTTCCGTCCGTCACAGATCAGACGCTCCTCCGACGGAATTATTGTTTTTCCGTTGCCCCTTCTAATATCGCATCATCCGTCGTAACATTCTCACGTCATCCGTCGGCATGAGAGAAGAGAGAGAGAGAGAGAGAGAGAGAGAGAGAGAGAGAGAGAGAGAGAGAGAGAGAGAGAGAGAGAGAGAGAGAGAGAGAGAGAAAGAGAGAGAGAGCGCCCCTAATTGTCTTCCCCCGGTTTCTTTTGTCCCTGTGGTTTCAATCATCTCGTCGCCCCGAGGATATCGCGCAGGATGGTTCAGCTGGAGAGATTCTCGCTCGTGACCCAGTCACCGCTGCTCACCCGCAGTGCCGCCTTCCTCCCCGAGGATAAGGGGACTCCATGACGCATTCCCCGTGTGTGATACCCCCGGCATGCCATTTTTTCATTGTTGTTTCAGGGTCTAACCACGCTGCTGAAGGAGACCATGGAGAAGCAGTGGTCCGACCAGAAGCAACAATTCTTTGCCCGTCAAAAGGGTACGTAAGCGATTCGCGGAACACTTTTGGAGCAAGTACACCGCGTGGGATCTGTGATTTCCGGAGAGTCGAGCTTCTCCGTATTCACGAGGTTGACGTATCGTCGCGTTGAGATTTTCGCGGTCGGATTGTTCTTTCTCGCAAAAATCGAATCGTCAGCGTGCATGACTCGGGAAGTTCTTTACCTTATCTCGGAAGTGAAGCGAGATACGATTAACGTCTAGAGACGAAAGTTGCTCAGATCTTCAAGACGTGCAATTTTTGTTATCGGAATTTCATCGTATCTCGCTTCGTTTCCCCAAGATATCCCGCGCTAATGATATTCGCCGAGCCACGCGCCTTGCGAGTTTGACATATCACTCGTAAGCAGCGGCGATACACTCACCGAGCTTGACTCCGTCGCCCTCGACTCGGCTCTCGGACCACTCGTCGTCGTCTTCCGCGCTTCTCGCGCCCTTAATTAAGGATGCGGCGTCGTTAACCCGAAGCCTCCTCTCCTTGCAGCGAAGTTGCCGAAGTGGTTCGGTGAGAGGCCCGGCAAGAAGACTGGAGACCCAGAGTCTCCCGAAGGCGAGGAAGACACCAAGGCCGCGGCCGATGACGACCTTGAGGAACCTCAGTTCGAACAGGAAGAGGAAGAGGAGGAGGTCGAAGAGGAGGAGGTCGAGGAAGAGGAGGAAGAGGAGGAAGAAGAGGAGGAAGAGGAGGAGGAGGAGGAGGAGGAAGAGGAGGAAGAGGAGGAGGAGGAAGAGGAATAAATCATCGCATCGAACCTCACCGCGAAGTGCGCTCCTCTTCTCGCGCTTGCAAAGAACAACACACTCACTCCACATTTTCAACAATGCGGACTTCGTTATCCGTACGATTGATTCTCACATTAAGTACGCATTACACACTGTGCATAAACCTACCTTATTTATGTTACGCAACGTGAAACTACGCTACTATTATTATTATGATAATATTACACAAAACGATTATTAAAATAAAACGGTTTATCATATAAACTGTACCGCTCTATGATATATACATATACATGTGTGTGTGTGTGTTGTGTGTGTAGATCACCGCGCGGCGAGCTGTAAATAATCCAATTAAGAATTTACGCGTTGCATTCGGATCTTTAAATAGATCTTTCCGCCTATGAAACGCGTAGATGGTGCAGATAGACTAGAGTTTTACGAGGTTCAAAAGATCGAAGGTCTCTGAGAACTTTGCTGATTATTTGCCAGTCGAACTCTTCCGATTCCCCTCCCTGATGGACAATTTCTCTGACAAATTTCTGAGATATTTCGATTTTTCTGATTTTCTGTAGTAATTGGAACATTTTCAGTCATTTTCGGGAAAGTATCAGAGCTTGTCAGAGAAAGTCAGAGAAATGTCCAAAAATATCAATTTTTTTCATGCACAAAAATGTTTCCAAGCAATTCTGATAAGTTCAGATAAATGTCTGACGAAATTCTATGAAATTCTGAAAAATCTCTAACCGACTGAAATTTTGTCATTTTTTGAGAATTTATAATTTCTGTAAAAATACAGTTTTCAGAATTTTTAAAACATTTTGTAGAAATTTACAGATTTTTTCCAGATATTCATCAGACTTTCTTTGAAAAATTCGGATACTTCCCTGCAAATGTCTGAAAATATTTCACACACAATTACTACAAAAAATCAGAAAAAAAATCAAATTAACTCAGATTTTCAGAAATTTGTTAAACAACTTTTTCCACCAGCATCCGAGCCGGCTTAGAATTGTATTCAAACGGGAAGATCACCGGCAAATCGACGCAAACTTGTCAAGGACGCGGCAGCGATACTCAACGTGTCATCGAGTCGTACAGCGCGAAGGAGAGTCCATTAAATTTAGTCTCTTCCGCTCGTTAAGGAGCAGACAATGACTCTTTATTCGCGGTGTGTCGAGTGTGTGTACACAGTTTGCGATATACGAGCGCGTTTCACAGGCGAGCGAGTGTGTACTCGACCTCGAGTCTCTCTCTCTCTCTGTCTCTCTCTCTCTCTCTCTCTCTCTCTCTCCGACACCGAAGAAATATTCTGCAAAGAAAACACACGAGTCTACAGATAGCCGTACGCGCGACGTTAATTGCCGGTCGCGCGAGAATGAATGAAGCGTATTTCTCGCGGTACACTCTCGAATTCCCGTCTCTCTCTCCCGTTCATTGATCGCTTCGGATCCAACCGACGGCCTGCCTTCCGCGGGGCTCCCGAGGGAAACCTTGACGAGAGGATCGTCCTGGTCACCCGAGCGTGTACACGTATTTAAGGCGGGAGGAGCTCCCACGCCAGTGCGGGCTGCACGACGATAACGATCGCGTTGGTAGCGTGCAACCGCTCGGCGGTATTCGACGCTCGTTGGTAAGCTCTCCAAGGTCAACTGATTGTCAACCATCGAGCGTCGAACGTCGCCGAGCGGTTGTCGAATGATTACAATTTACCCGCCAAGTGGCTATCGAAAACGATCATCGTCGATCCAGACTTCGTGGGATATCAAAATTGAAGTGGCAACCGCGTTCTTCTTACCGTAAAAAATATAAAAGCTGTACGCGCGATGGTGACGGTGATGCGATAGAAAATGTATAAACTTAAGCTCGGGGATACAAAGATCTTGCGATTTATCATGAGTCGGAACGGAAACAACCCGCGAGTGAGCCGTACGAGGCTCCCGTGGACGAGGCGAGGTGTTTCGAGGAGGAACGGCGGCGAAATGACTTTTTGAAAGCGCGACCGACCACGGTGCGCCTCGGTAGTTGGACATTTTTACTCTTAACCGTCCGACAATCATCCCTCCGGTGAAACAAAAGTCATGCAATTCGTGCGTCAGGTGACGCGGCGAGCAGCATCGTCCGATTACCAGGTGAAGGATATTTCACGCAGATTTCTTTTTCAGACCGAGCGCTAACCCGACAGACACGCGCAGGGGTATAAACTCTCGCTCCGTCCTCGAGTTCTCCGATCTCTCGTCGTCATCCCACGTCAGTCCCCCCCTCACACTCAGCGCACGACGACGCTGCGTACGAGGAGGCCGATACCGACGGAGCCTCGCAGGAAACGCGAGGGTCGCTATCGCTCGCGGAAGCTGTCGTGCCTCCCTTTCGCGCGACGCCGCACGACAGGTGCGCATAAGTACCCCGCACTCTGCCTTCGTACTTCCGCAAACCACAGGCGCAAACTGCGCGTCCCTTTGCTGCAGGACCCACATCCGTTCTCCGCTATACAACGCGCGGCCGCTTCCGTCGCCGCTGACCCTCTCCTCGTCTCTCGCGCGAGAGACTCGCCCAGTGTCGCGCAACTATTTATAATAGTAGCTGGCGCGATTAGACAGAGACTAGAGCAGAGACCGCGAGAGAGAAACCGCGGGGGACTAGGAGGGGGCAGAAAAACAGAGGAGAACCAAGCGCGTCTCTCGAAAGCTTCGCAATAGTGTCACCAAGCAGCCGTCCGGGCTAGACCGAGGTGCCTCCCACTCGGTCGCGGGTCTTCCGCCGAAAATATCGCGTCGCTACCTGTGGAGGTCGAAAATAATAACAACGCCGTCGCGCGGGCCCGTCGCGCCATCGTCGTACCGACGAGGGCGAAGCGCGACCCGCGGAGACCCGTCGCCGGTGCAGGTGCGCCCGTCCTCCTCGCGCGCCGACGATAACGCTCCGGCGGCGGCAGTGGCGGCGGCCGCCCGCGCATCCGGTTCCGCCGCGAGGCACGCGGGGAACGCGATGTGCCGCCGCGCGATCGTCGGTCTCGTCGAAGTCGAGCTCGCGCGTCGCGGTATCCTGGACGCACGAGGCGTGTCATGGCGGTGATGGTGGTGGCGCGGGAAGGCGACGACAACGGCGACGGGGTCGGCGGTGCCGCAGTCCAGTGTCGCAGTGGTCCCGGCTCCGCGCTGTCGAGAGCTATGAACCGGAAGAGGAGCAGGATGAGGAGCTGACTACGCAGGAGACTTCCGACGAAGACGCCGATGCGGTGAGTCGCGCGCGCGCACGCGAGATGAAGAGAGTCCGGTCGGGCTTGTCGCTCGGGGAGTGCGGAGCGATGATTTCTTTTAAAAGCGTCGCGGCTCTCGCGCCGGCGATCGCGCGAAGCGGCTATGCGGGATACGACGTCACCGGCCCGCGGGTATTACTACTGATTCTGCCGCCACACGCGACGAGACGCGACGAGGGAAGGAGTTCTGCGCGCCACTCGTGACAATAGATACAGTCGAACCTCGATTATCCGAACTTCCGGATAATCGAACCAGAATTTTGCAGTCTGGGACTGAGCAACTGAGAGAGAGAGCGTGAATTTTATGTTGCGCTGCGCGCCGAAGGTTTTTATACATAATACGTATGTATCATGTAATACGTGCTTAAAAATTATAGGTGAATTAAGCATGTCGAAGAGATTACGCAAAATTCTGATACAACTGTTCCGGAGAAATAGGGATACTGGATATTTAAGAAAAGAGAAATCCTGCTTGTATTTCTAAGGTGTGTGACGTGATTAAAAAAATTTCTCATTTAATTCGGATACTGCACAGAAGCGTTCGTATGATCAACGATTTGAATAATCGGGGTTCGGATAATCGAAGTTCAACTGTACACGTGCGAGAAGACTCGCGATCGGAGGCCGAGTGACGCGCGTACGATCTGTGACGGCGAAAGATCGACGAAGATAGCGCGCCCCGTCGCGTGCTCCGTGCGTCATCGTGTTTTGTTTTCGCGACAGTTGGATGCCAAACGCGGGAGAGATGAGGCCGCGAGAGCGCGGAGCCGCTCGAAACGGGGCGTTTTTGTAGGCAAATTTCAGTCGTTTATCGGGATTTCCATCGCGGATAGAGTGGCGAGATCAGTGGGGACTGATCGAGGTACGCGGGGCGTCGAACGTGTCGCAACGCCGCGGTCGAGTGCGGCGGCGGTTGTTGGTTACAACTTCCCGTGACCGCGGCGCTCGCACCAAGGCGAAGGATGCTCGAGGCGAGGCGTACGCAATTCCGCGCGCGTTAAAAGCGGCGGCGCTACGCGCACAGGGAGCGACGTTGTTCGCCTGCCAATTCCGGGCAGCGCTACGCAAATCCACGTTTCGGTTATATTTGATACGTGGCGCAAGACGCGCGCTGGCTGGATGCAAGTATCGCTGCGCAGTACGGCGATTTCGAATTCGTGGGTTCACGCCTTTCGACGGGGCCGGGGTTGGACGCTGAAAGTCAGGGGGCGGTGGAGACGAAGGGAAGACCGATGACGAGGGTGATCCACCGAAGCGATCGGCGACTCGACCTGTAGGCCGTCTCTCGCGATAGAATTCGGTGCGCACGCACTTATACGGCGCGCCGGAAATCCGGAGAGATATAAATCGGCGTTTGGTCAGCCGTAAAAAGTGGAGCAATTAAGAATATCTCTCGCGAAGGAAACTTTACGAGGTGTAAATCTATCGAGGGCAAAGTCCATTTATTTCCGTTATTCGTCGTTTTTCGAAAAAAACTTTCGAATGAAAGTTATTTGGTGTCGAGGGGAACGTATAATACATGTAAGTGGTTTTTGATAAAACGCGTTATCTATGAGATATGAAGGTCGCTTCAATTTTTTTTGCATGGAATTCGAAATTTTTGTTCTTACAGAAGTTGCAGAGATAAATGAAAGAGGTGTAAGGCGAGAAGCCCATTCGTTGGATGAATGGACCTCTCAGCCTATATCTTTTTTGTTCATATCGACGAGTTCTACAACGTTTATAAGAGCGAACATGTCGAGTTCCATTTAACAAAATTGAGGTGACCTTCGTATCTTGTTGATGACGTGTATTATCAAAAACTACTTACGTGATTTATATGTCCCACTCGAAACCGAATAACTTTTATTTGAAAGATTTTTTCGTAAAATGACAAATAACGGAAATAAATGGGTGTGGTCCTCGGTAAATTTGCACCCTCTGTATAGACGTCTGGCACGACCGCGCGGCGTGACCGGGGTCACGTAAGAATGCGAGAATACTTATTCCCATGGTCGGCTTTGATATAGCGATCGGACCGGAAGTTCGGGCGAGGCACAGTTCAATCGTGTCGCGTTGCGCTTCTGACGCGCGACACCGTCGATTCGCATATTAATTCTGTCGTGCGTGCGCGAAACGGTATTACTTTTTTGCAGCCGCCAGCGGGGAATTTAATCCTCGTCCCGATTACCGCGGAATAGAAGTTTGTAAACAACGCGCTACGATTTCATCAATCGGATTCGAAATATTTCGCGGCATTCGTAAGCGGCGGCCGCGCTATAAGCGTCCAGTAGAAACAGCCGTTACTCTACAGACAACGGTTCCTCCACTCCGGAGTCGATATCTCGCGACCGGTTGTTCGGCGAGAAAAATGTCTCGAACAAAAGTTCTAATGCTGCCATAAACGCGCAACTTTTGTGTGAAATACTTTCACCTCCGACCGGCGAATCACGAGACATCGCGGTTCTTGTCGCGTAACTTCTTCCACTGCGAATACGGTCAGCGGCGCACCTGGCGCGCGTGTAATATCGTAATTACGGAGGGGGTGTCATAATTTTCCATGTAGCTGCGCGCGAAAGAGTTATTATTTCTTCATAGTTTATTCGTGTAATACGTTCATTTCCAGGCTCGGGAAATTTAACGAACTAACGCCTTTTGTACTTATAATACGGTATTTAACAAAAACATGGTTATATTTTTAAATTAAATTTGTGATTTGTATACATATTTAATATCGCACAAAAAAGAAAATTTTCAAGAAAATAATTATTCGCCGAGTTATAAGTGCGCTTCTCTCTAATGAGTTATGACGTCATCAAAGAGCCATGAGAGACGCGCTTATGCCAAGCAACGAGTACGAGAGAGACAGACTTACTACTGTTCAACATATCATTTTCCGGCTTAAATGAGGCCGAAAATGA
The DNA here is from genome assembly GCA_963678675.1 of Xiphydria camelus. Lineage (NCBI taxonomy): Eukaryota > Metazoa > Arthropoda > Insecta > Hymenoptera > Xiphydriidae > Xiphydria > Xiphydria camelus. The sequence continues at coordinate 32,542,554 of OY783192.1, read as the reverse complement.
AAAATGAAAAAATACGGGGTAAATGATTTTGTCAAAATTTGTCGAATTATTAATTTAAAAAATTAGTCAACAGCCCTATTCCAGTCGTCGCGATACTTATTCACAGACGCCCGCACGTGCGGAGCTGACTGTCGAAATCCGCTAGTAGAAGAAGCTGCACGTCGCAGAGCCGCGTGGCAGAGGTCCACCTCCAGGAAGGGGAAGCCCCCGTCGTGTCGTTTCTTCACCTCGATTCTTTCCAGTGTGCGCGAGCGTCCGTCGAAATGCTTCTCTAACGACATTAGCGCATTAAACAAAATAGAATTGAGCAGAGGCTTCCGAAGCCCTAGTCAGACGAGAGAGCAATGCGAGTCGGAGGTAACCCGGCTGTGCGAAATTCAAATGCGACGGAGGAAGAAGCGTCGCGTGGACGTTTACGTGTCAGTCGTTACTCGTCGTCGGACGGCACGTCGAAAATTGATAACACGTCGTTTGGCACCGGTGCTAATTGCGATACGCAAGTTTCCCCGGGTGCATCCGCTTCGAAGATTCGATGGCGGAGGAGGAAGGTGCGCCGGATCAGGGCAGGGAAGAGGAGGAGGCTGTAGAGGACGGGTGAGACTCGACTGTAGGCATTTTTTTGGGGCGAGGGCTTCGAGGAGAAGGAAGTGCAAATGAGGCAGAAATAGTTGGCAGTTCAAGAACGCCGCCTCGGGATAAGTGGATAATAATTTTGTGGGGATCTTTCGCGAGAACGTGTGGTTACCTTCTCTTGGTCGCTTCTCCGTTTATAAAGGGATCTTTTCTCAATTCGATTTGATTAGATTTTAGTTATGAATTAGCGTAAATTAGTGTGGTGACGACGATTGATGTTAAATTAGGCGCGTCTACTTCAATCGCGATTATCTCGTTACCCGTGAACTTTTGACTGACATTGGTATAGAGCTTTTTTGAAGATTTAAATGTGACTGATAAAAAAGTATTCTATCGCATTAGACGAAAAGTCCTCAGGTGGCGAGATAATAGCAACTGAAGTGGATGCGCTTGTATCGACGTCGGATAGTTATCGAAGACTTCGAGGTACAGAGATCCTAACAGTCGGATAATAGCGAAACCATCTGCAACGATAATAACTATTACAGTTCACATACACGTTACTTTTATCGATTTATCGATATACTGCAGTATACACGTCGCTTCGAATTATCCGGATATGGATATATAATTGGAGTATTAATACTTCGCAGCGGGGGCAATCGATGAACACCTCGCCAGTTACAGTTCGCTGCGCATACCTTTGCAATAATTACTCGCCTACCGCACGTATAATTGCATAACCGCGCGTCACTATAAACGCTCCCATTTATCGCGCATTTATTTCCCGTTCACCTTGACCACTATCGCCTTGAAACGAATGAATTAACCTCTCGTACGAATTCTATTTTCGATACAATTTCGTCGCGAAGTTCGAGCAGGTATTTTTGCGCCGGTGAACAGCAGTCGACAATTTACCGCCACCCACGGCTATCCGAGCGCACGCGACCTTAAGCCACCAACGTCATTCCCTGATTTTTCCGAAACTAATTAACGTTCTCGACCCTTTCGAGCGTTTCACGGCCTTTTCACCCGTTCGACGTGCCGCTACGCTAGTCGCCGGATTCGTATTGACAGACGTACTCGTACGTACATGGACGCCGCGAACGGACCGACGGTATTACCACTTCCCGGAGTGTCCACACACCGCCGTACCACGATTAGGCGTTCTAATGGTGCCGCGCGTCACACGCGACATTCGTACCGCAGGAACGAGAGGAACGTCTTAATTGAAACGTACAAGGCGTGCGGCGTAGACGCGTACACGCACACGCGCGCGAGATCCGTGCATCTGCATCTGTCGCGATCGTTAAGTAAAGGTCTTTTTTCGATTCGATTCGATTTCAATTATAAATTAGCGTACTTTGGTGATGTAACGATGATTGACATCGAAATAGGCGCGCTCTCACTTCAATTGCGATTATCTCGTTACCCGTGAGCTTTTGACCAACATTGGTATAAAGCTTTTTTGAAGATATAAATGTGGCCGATAAAAAAGTATTATACCGCATTAGAGTTCAAAAGTCCTCAGGTGACGAGATAATAGCGACTGAAGTAGATGCGCTTGTTACGGAGAAAAATGGAGTTCAAATTATAAGAAATTGTACTTAAATATTTGAGTTAAAATAGTATACAGTAAAGCTGAAACAGATTGACAATTTACCATTTTTAAGTGATCAATTTATAAAGCATTCAGTAAAACTCATATTAGTAATGAGAAATGACGACTTCTCAATGTTATTATCTTAAATACTATAGTAAATTTTTAATTATTTACACAGCGAAGTTCACTTTATTTTGATTTTTCCTATTTTTATAGTAATATGTGATGCGCAATGAGTATTCTTTATGTAATACTTCGAATTTTTAACTACAGCAGCGTAATTTTTACTTAAAACTGAGTCCCGTTTTTCTTCGTGATACCGACGTCGGACAGTTATCGATGATTTCAAGGTACAGGACTCTGACAATCGAATAATAGCGAAACCACGTGCAATGATAATAATTATTATAGTCCGCATACACGTTACTTTTATATACGAGAGGAACATCTTAATTGAAACGTGCGGGGCGTGCAGCGTAGACGCATACACACGTACGCACCGGCACTGTGCATCTGCATCGGTCGCGATCGTCCAGGTAAACCGATATTTGTTTCGAGTGATACGCGAGAAAAAAATACCGTCCAAAAACCGGTTGTCCGGCGTGTCTCCCTCTCCTTTCTCAGCCTACGTCTCTCCAGCCGTACGCTTTTCGTGCCGAGCGAGCGATCGGCAAAGACCACGCAGTCTCTCGACGGCTCTTGAATCCGAAACGACATTGGCGTCGAGTCACGCGCGACGATCGCACGCGTGGCGCATGTATCATCGCGCGGCTCGATCGGGATACGATGCACCGGGTAACGCGGCGGGCCGGTGAGCCTGCAATATTGTAGTTGCACTGAAATCGAGAGCGATCGTCATTTAGCGAGGCGGGGCATCCATGTTAAAACGGAGCGGGATATTGAGTAATGGGGAAAGTGTTGGATAGGGAAAGCGTTCTTTTTCCTTTCTCGTCATTGCTTCTCTCTCGCTCTCTCTCTCTTCGTCTTTGTCTGTTCCTCCCGCGTCGCACGGAAAAAGGGAGGTCATTTACCTCTGCGGTCGGATCGGGTGAACGTAGACAAGGTGGCTCTCGCCCAGACCGGCGTACAGCGATCGGTAACCGAGTGCAGTCGACGAAATGATAATCGAGTGCGCTCCTTGGCTGAAGTGCAGCGCGGCCCATCACCCCGCCGGAGTACGCGCGCGCGCGGTCCGGCTGCAGTCCGTGCCCGATGGGATCTTTCGTACGACCTCGCCTCTGTCGGGGAGCATCCTCGAGGTGGCCGCACCCCTCGATGCCACGTGAGTTCTCTCCGGATGACACGGTGCTTCGGTTGCATCGGCACTGACGCGCAGCGTTCGTCGCACTGTACTTCCGGTTTCGCCCGGTACATCAGCTCTTCTGCGTTGCTTCACTGAGAGGCATTTTATAGATTGTACGGCAATGCAAGTAGTTTATTAGTATAAAAGTAAGTTCTAATTACCTCAGCAATATTTATTTCTATTTCAGTTATACGTACAGTTATTTCAGCAATACACACTGAGAGCAAAAATTGTATATTCAATTAAATCTGCGGTTACGGGTCGGGGAATGCAGAATTAGTATAAATTTTGTTATAATGATTAATAGCTATTTGATGGAACAGTTTCTGAATTTCGATCATAACGTTTGGATAAAGTTATACTACATTTTGCGTTAAACTGCATACTGTAATGCAACACTGACCATATTCGTATAACAGCTTCTGCTATAAACTCATGGTAAACATCAAAAGGGGTTTTCCCTGTACCGACATTATAGCCATTATAATTCTCTCTGTGAAGCTGCTGTCCATTCGAGTTAATTTATTAGTCCTAGTAACTTGATCTGCATTCCCCCACCCGTAATCGCCGATTTAGTCAAATTTATCATGTACATTTTTTTCTCAGTGTACGAATTGCTCTTGTTACTATTTGGTATTGCAATATTACCTATATTGTCTATTTAACCTCATTTAGCCTAATTACTGTGTAACCTACACATTTCTCTGGGAGTTCGGTACATCTTCGCATACGGAATTGCAAGAAAACTCGCGCACCCCGTATCGAAATTATTTGTTGACTTTGTTACGCGTGCAATTAAATTCGTCATCATCGTTTACAATATGCACAGTCATCGACGATACGTGTAGGATTTGCAGAAGATCTGAGGCAGTAGTTATGCAAGAGAGAGTGTTTGGCTTTAGTTAGTTATATACGCGGTGTGGGAACTTCTCTGGTGCAGGATTTTGTATTTATCTGACTCGCATCCTCCCGGCATCCTCATTATCACTTGAAGAGTTGTTCTCATGCGATCGGGAGCAGAATATATAAACTAGCCTTGAAAACGTTAACGAATCTATTCGGAGGTGCTTAACGAGCCGTGATGAGAATACAATCGCATGAGCATAGTCTCGGGTAGTCCGGATAGATCAGCTGATACGAGGAGCTTTCTCATAAAAAACTAACTTTCCGTGAGGTCATTCGCATGGATTTCGAAATAAATAGAAATTCCCGTACAAATTTTCATCCCCTATTTAACCTCCTTAAGGGATAGATTTCCAAAAATCCTGAAATGCGTTTCTCTTAACACTTTCACTGCCGGTCACGCAGCATGTGCGTGATGCGAGATTTGCCGAGCGGCCGGTCACGCAGACCCTGCGTGATGTGCATACCGCTATTCCACGATGCAATGCTGGTCTGGCCTTTATGGATGTTCAAAAAATTATGTCGGCACAGTGAACATGATATCCATAAAGGCCAGACCAGTATACATCGTGGAAACGGCGGCATGCACATTTTCCGAAAAACTGCGCCGGCAGTGAAAGTGTTAATTTCTAACCGAAAGGCCAAATACTAATTTTCATGGATTTAACTTCAACAATGACGGATTTTCATACAACCTTAAACCCCCTATTTTACCTCCTCAGGGGAAGAATTTCGTAAAATCCTTTCGTAGAGAGCGCTTATGTCACAAAAGAAACTTACTATCCAAAATTTTATGTAATTAGCTTCAGCGGCTTCGGCTCGGCGTTGATGAATCAATCAGTCAGTCAGGACATGCCCTTTTATATGTATAGATGACTCTTGCGTTAGTTACTATTTGTCTTGTAAAAATTGAGAATGTTAATTCAATTCTTACTCCCTCGTTTTGATAAGGAAAAATTTAACCTATGAGGAAGTGTATAATAGGAAAACTTTAGCTCGCCTCTCTATTAGAATTACGAGCAGTTAAACGGCGGGGGCTAACTTTAGTCCACTTCTATAGAGCAAGCCGCGAATATCAAAGTCACCTCGTATACCGAAGTAGCTCCGGTTTACGATATTACAACGCCACTCCAAGACATCGCACGATACGGAGGACACTTTATACGTCGCGTTGGGTACTAGAAATACAGGTATTAAGTCTCCGGTTACGTCGTGGTCTAAACGCAAAATACGTGGAAAGATTGAAATGCGAGAATAGGCCGATCGGGTCGCATCGTTACATCACTTGACCGACTGTTTCATCAGCATGCCTGAGATATCAACGAATAGTCAGACGATGTCATTATACAATCCCGTTTCTTTTCCGCAGCACGCGCTCGCCTACTCGCATGTGTATGTGTATTAAATACCAGGTAATATCTTCCAACGATCCTGAACTTTGCTCTCAATCGCCTCGTCACGATCGAAATTAAACTTCTTAATGTGGTTTTCGCAAAAGTGGAGCTATTAAAAGTCGTATATCATGAGACTAAACTTACTTGTCAGGAAAGAAATTTAAATCACTTATATCTCATTATCTATGTACTTTTGACTTATATTTATACATATAATACTTTTTTTGAAGATTACACTTTTATCTATAACAAAATTTTATGTCGGTGTAAGCCAAAAGTTCATAAATAATGAGATAATAGTGTTTCGAGTTTTTTTCCTGGTGAGTAAGTTTAGCCTTATACGGTACTCTCTTCCACGACATACAATTTGTAACAGCGTTTTTATCGCTCCTTTTGCGCGTTTCTATCGTACACTGAAAAAAATAATTGCATGTGTGCCCAAAGAATGTTTTCTTGAATTAAAAGCATGATATAATTCCAAGATGAATTAATGGTTTTCTTCATGCAAGAAAATATTTAATAGGGCCAAGTAATTGTTTTTTTTTCGCGCAGGAAGAATTTCTTGTTCTAACGAAGGTATTCTTGAATCAAGAATATACATTCTTCGACCAAGAATCTCCATTAAAAATTTTTTTTAAGATTACTATGTTCTTCAAGCGAGAAATATTTGTTTAACACTAGCAATTATTATTTCTCTCAATATAGTCATTCGTTTTCCCCTCTCGAAGTTCGGCCGCGGTACACCGGTCCTTTATTTAACTGGTGATCCAGCGGTGCTAATTGGAGAGCCCGTCACGCTGGCCTTCGCGAGAATGACTTCATTGACCGCGGCGTGAGGCTCGCGACGCTTTTATTCGCGGAAGATCGGGCGGCACGGCGCAACGACGAAGAGTAGGTACGCGAAGGAGAGTCGTGCCTCCTACTCGGCGATTGTGTAGGTTGATATCGGGGAGTTAATGCGGGACTCGCGATTAAGTCGGACTAAACGCGATGATCGTAAACGGGAGGGAGAAGTTACGACGTCGAGAGGCTGGCATTCGGAGTTATAGCGGGCAGTAGTTACGGTCCGTCATACGTCTGCCGCCGTACGGTCCATGGTAAGACGGCGGACGCGTGACGGGTTGTATCCACTAGCTCTTGGCTCGGTTAATTGATATCGCAGGTCGGCCGTGCCAAGTAACATACGTATGCACGGTGCCAGCGTAAAATTACATTACAGAACTACGAGTATTCCACCGATTAATACACCGAGAGAAATAATTAGTTTAAAATGACAAAACGCATCTATTATAGTTAGACGCGTTTAGTTATTCTAACCAAAATACTGGTCAGTTGAAAACCGAATATCTAGTTATTCTAACAAAATGTTTAATTATTCCGACCAAACGTTTAGTTATAGTTATTCTAATAAAAAATCGGTCAATCTAACCAAACAGATGGAAGATCTATAATACATCAAACGGTTTAGTCATCTCCAGGATTTTAGTTAAATCGACCGAGTTATTCTTCTCGAGCCTCGAAAGGCTCGAGTCTCGAAAGGCGATCCCGGGAGGTCGTACTGTAGATACACGATTATCGCGCGCACATGAGGTAACCCAAATCGCGAAGGTCTCACGGTCAGCCTCTCGCGCTTTCGCTTTCACGAGGTTCTCGATCTCGAGTCGCGCTGTTTGTTAACTCGCGAAATATGTTTTTTTTTTCCTCTCTCTCCGCCTCGCTACAGACATCTCGTTTGCGGCTCGTTATTCTCCTTTTTAATTCACCCGTGACTCGGAGGTATACGACAGAGCGGAGCTATGTACATATATAGGTCAATGGAGTGACCTACACACACACACACACACACACTTACATTTGCATTCCCGTCGTTCTCGCGCCCGGTGCTCTCTGTTGATATCTTTCTCTCATTGATCTCGGCCTCCGCTTATTTCTTCCCCTTTTTCTCGAGGATTTCGAGCTCGGTCCTCTTCATCCGGCGGTGACTCTTGACATTTCGCGCGGAACAACTTACGACGATGCAACGGCCGGGTTTCACGGGACGAGGGAGATGAAGTCGTTCGAGCCGTATATACCCGCAGGAGTTCCTCGCGCTTTTAAAGAACATCCGGTCGAATGAGAAAGCAGTCGATATTCAATTTCTGGGTAAAGGAGGGATTAACGAGGAGGTGGTTGTAATTATTCTTCTCTCGACATTGTGTATCGGCGACAGGCAATATTAGTTGCGTTTATTATGCGCGATTATCGATCTAAAGCAACGCGTACGCACGTACCTCACACACACACTCGGACTCCGTTAAACCAGTATACTCTCTTCCCTTTAAAATTCTTCGTTAAGGGACGTTCATAAATTACGCAACGCTATTAAAGGGAAGCGGGGTTGTTACGGCGTGACAAAGCACGACGAGGGAGAACGGAAGAGGTGGATTATATGCATGAAGCGTGACGCTGCGCTCTCATTCTTTTTCGTTATATTACGTAAAAATCTCTGCCATTTTTCAAATTACATTCAGCGACCGAGTAACGCAGCTCAAAGGTTCCCGTATATTCCTCAATCGCGCACGGGCGCACCGAGTACGGTTTATGTAATTAGCGGAAGATTGATTATCCCCTGCGTGTGAGCGTAACGGCATTGAAAAAAAAAGCCGAGGAAAAGCGACGGCAGCGTCCGAGCAAGAAACTTTTCGCAATGTTTCACAGGGGTTCTTGACCGGCGCGGCGTAGAACACGAGGCAGGGGGCGATTCGCGAAAGGAGGGGGTGTCGAAAAACTGAACAAATGGCGTGACGCAATTTACGAACATCCCCCGCGTTACGTTCCCCTCACCCCTCACGCGTCCCACTCTCGCGGCCTGCACGGCGAGCCTCCTCTTCACCCTCTCGCAGCCCCTCGCACCCTCGCAGAGGGGGAGGAGGAGGGCTTCGGGACGGTTTCTCGTGGAGGCTCCTGGGGGAAGACGATCGAGTAGCGCGATTCTCTCACCGCTCTATCTCCTGTGCCTTGTAGGTTGCTCGTGTTGGCACTGGGGCTGGGACAACGGGTACATTTCGAGGAGGGCACGATCTTCCATACTAAACAGAAAACCGATGATTCGGCGGACAGGTTGGGAATTATTTCTTCGTGCTTCTCTCTGCGCCTCGCTCGACCCACCCTTACCTACAACCCCGTCAATCTCTTTCTCTCTCTCTCTCTCTCTCTCTCTCTCTCTCTCTCTCTCTTTCTCTCTCCCTCTAACGAGAAAGTCAGTGCGCGAGTGCGCGCTCGACGAAGACGGAGCTCGATTAATAGGCAGATACGGAGGAGAGCGTTGAGCGGATCAAAGTGAAAGCGAAAGAGCACCCTGCGCGCCGGCGCGGGTCACGCGCGCGTCGTCCCCTCGAGCGACGCGCCGTTGTGTTCCTATACCCCCACCGCACGGGCGTTCCTACAGCCCTCGTAATGCGCGCGAGTCTCGCGCACGGGGGATTCCGCGTGAAACGCGTGGATTTTTCGAGAGGGGTTGCGGTTTTAGGATCAATTTAAGTTTACAAGCGAAATAATCCAAATTAGAAATACCTCGGCGTGCTAACGAAGTAGGTCGAAATCTATACGAGATCCCAATATCAACGATCCTTGGAATAATGTACCAGGTCGCGCGCAACTTTGACCGAAAGCGAGCGCTCGAATCGAAGACTCGTCGTACCGGGTGACCGCGGCTATCGGTACTATCCCCGAGGGCCAACTCGACCGTGGCATGCGTCCCAGAATTCCTTGACGTAACGGCCGAGTGTGGCATCCGGCCAAAAGTCTGTCGGCTCGACGAGGAATACCCCGTACACACGTATGCGCGACAATCGCGCGGAGGCCACAGGTATTACGCGCGCGCACGTGTGTGTATGTCGGGTACTTCCCCCGAGTGCGACTCAGGTGCGCATGCCCGACCGACGCCACTCGACCCGAACCCAACGCACAGCCTCCTCACGGATATTCACCCTCCTGCCCCCTCGCACACAGATACACGAGAACGTGACGGCGCGGCCCACCTTGGCCTCCCTCCGTGCCACGGAGTGCGTCGCTGTGTGCGAGCCGCGAACCTCCCTCCGCGTCGCGTTTCGGTACGAGAGAGTCGGCGACGTCGGTGGTAGCGCGCGCGCAGGACAGAGTCGAAGCGAGGTCCGCCTGGCTCCGTCCTACCATGGAGGTCACCTGACATCGCCGTCGCGCTGCGTGTACCTCGCTCTCTCTCTCTCTCTCTTTCTCTCTCACTCACTCACTCTCCCTCCCTCTCTCTCAGGAAAAGCGAGTTCACCCCGCGCCGCGCGAGGAAACGAGGTGGACTCGTCTCCGCGACAGCTATCACGACGCGTCTTCGGCGGTTGCGCCGCGAGGAGGCGATCAGCCCGCGCGCGACGTGCTGCTCGAGGGGCCGACGTGGGGCGCGAGCGGGAACGGAGAGGAGGAAAATCAGGAGTCGCGCGCGCGGGACGGTGTAAACGTGTCGAAGACGAACGGGGGTGCCGAGCCTCGAGTGTCGGATCGATGGTAGCCGTTACGGCTCCCGCGAGCGTGTCTTACGTATGGGGCGAGGAGAACGAAGACTGTATCGTCCCGGAGGCGAGACATTGGAGGGTCGTATGAATTGTACGAGTGGACGTTAGTCGCGCGGTGCGACGGAACTGGACGGCAGAGCGAGCGAGAGACGGGGTGGTGCGGAGGTGCACGCGTTTATTCGGATAGGGTCGAGCGACAGGAGGACGACGACGACCGGGAAGGGGTGGTCGAAGAAGTGACGAATGTGAAAGGGGAAGGAAAGGAAGAAGAAGAAGAAGAAGAAGAAGTCGGACAGCGGCTGCGGCAGCAGGGTGAGGGGTGAAGTGGCTAGGAAGGTACGATGGGCTGCAGGGTCGCAGCGTTCGGCAGGGTGGTAGCGGTAGCGGTCAAAGGGAGTGGCCGAGGAAGTGAAGTGGCTTCGAGGAGGAGGAGGGAGGGGGTCTTCGTCGCTTCGAGTGGTTCTCACGTGGCCGAGGACGAGGAGGAGGGCGACGAAGGAGGGAGAAGGTCCGCGGCGGCGGCGACGAAGACGACGACGACGACGACGACGACTACGACGACGACAGCTGCGTCGAAGGGGGTGACGAAGGGTAGGAAAACCGGGGTAACAGCCGAGTCGACGAGAGCGCTCGGTGGTAGTGGCGGTGGGGGTCGTGGTGGTTGTGGTTGGCAACGGTCGGGACCGTCGACGAGCAGCAGGTAGCTGACGCGCGAGGATGCAGCGGCTGCGCTCGACCTTCAAAAGGTCGCGCACTCCGACGGGAGCGGAAATGAAGTCGCAGTCGAGTTTGGAGGTGCCGAAGCAGGTCAGGTCGGCGAGCTTCGACGAGATTCAGCTGGAGGCGAAGCGGCACGACGATCGGGCGAAGGAGCGCGAGAAGTCGGGCTCGAGGACGATCACCGCCGCCTCGTCGTCGTCCTCCTCGTGCTCATCGTCGCGATCGCCGGTACCGCAGCTGCACGAGACCGGCGGCGCGGTCTCGCGACGACTGGCCACGCTGAGGGTGCCGCAGCTGCAGAGCGGCCAACGCTCGAAGAGCTTCGACGCTTGCGGCAGCGACAACGGCGGCAGGAGGGCCGCGAGCGCGTTCTTCGCGTCGCCGGTCTCGCAGGTGTCCGGCTGTTACCACTGCAGCTGCGTGAAGGAGTACGCGAGACTTTACGGGCCTAAGGAGGGGTCGCCCTCGAGGGCGAGCGGTGAAGACGAGGGAACGAGTGACGAGAGAGAGACCCTCGAAGTCGAGGAGCTCGAGGTGGAACAGTTGGAGTACGGCGAGGAGGACGAGGATGATGACGACGATGACGAAGATTATGAAGAGGAGGAAGACACCGACGAGGTGAAGCGGAGCGACGACGAGGACGACAGGAGCAGCGGCTCGCGCAGGGATCAGAGCCCGGAGATCAGGGTGACGCTGACGCCGACGGAAGTGAGAATACCGGCACCGGAAGTTGTCGAAGCGAGCGAGGTTCGAGACGAGGAAGGTGCGTTCGCGAGCAGCGGTCAACGACAGAGGAGAAGATCCATAGCGTCACCAAGATTGTCGCGTCAAGAGGCACTCACTTCCTTTCCCGCGGAACTACCGGCGATATTCAGCTCGAAAGAGGATGAGGAGGAGGAGGAGGAGGAGGAGGAGGAAGAGATAGAGCTGGAGGAGAGCGGCGCGGTGAAGGAAGAGAAGAGTAGACTGGTCGTTAGGGATATCTTCTTGACGGTACCAGAACTGAAGAGGGATAGAGCCGCCTCCGTCGACTCTTGCTTTAATAACAAGGCCGATAAGGGGAGTAACCAGGATTCTTTAACTGTGCCTCAGCAGGGCATACGCTCGAAGAGCGTCGACATCGTGTTGCCTACCGACGCTCAAACGAGATACACCACACTGCTGCCCGCGAATGAGCAGCAATCTGCTTTGCGAGGGTGGGTACGTCCGACGGACGATCGAGGAGGATCGTACACAGGGTAAAGAGGGGATCGCGTAGCGAGGACCAGGATTAAATGGACGGGGGATCGTGTTTTAGGATTTCGTTGATTTACTTTTGCGATATGTCCGGAGAGGTGATATACGCGTTTGTCTGACTATAATTTTCTTTAGACAAAGGTATGCGACGATCGTATTCGAATCGGTTGACGAGTAGAGCGTGCGATACTTGCAGACCGACGTGGAGGGTAGCAGGAGGAAAGAGGGAGGGAACGAGGATACGCTGCTTGGGATAATTTTTAGGCAATTAAAATACGGGCGTCGTCGTGCGAACTAAAACCCTAATTATTTAGACGGCTTAACGCTTTGAGAGTTGCCACGAAACTCGATGGGATTAGTGAGAGAATTCGACGCGTGTTCGTATTTTCAGAGGAAGAGAAGAGAGCGGTCCTAGTGGAAGTCAACGAGAGCCTCGGTCTACTCCCGACTGGGGTCCCGGAGCCATCAATGGAGAACACCTTTGGGTACCCACCGCAGCTTCCGGCGACTTTTGTTACGTCAACGACTGCTCGGTAAGGGAACACCTGATCTGTCTTCCACTTCGTTTTCCCTCGCTGTTCTTTTGGGCGACTCGAAATCGAATTTAAAATCCCCGCATATTCTTCGTCTACTCACAGAAACACGGGGCGCGCCTGAAATGCGCGGCCTGTCGGGTTGTGGCTCACGTGTGCTGCGCTGGAACCCTCGGCTTCGCCTGCAAGCCGAGCTTCCGCGACGTGGGCGTACGCCAGTATCGTGAGCAGACCTCGACGCATCATCACTGGGTGCACAGACGATCCCAGAAGGGTAAATGCCCCAATTGCGGCAAGTCCTTCCAGTCCAAGCTCAGCTTCAGCTCGAAGGAGATCGTCGCGCTGAGCTGCAGCTGGTGCAAGGCCGCCTATCACAACAAAGAGGCCTGCTTCAACATCCAGAAGATCGGGGAGAACTGCGAGCTGGGCACCCACGCGTCGATCATCGTGCCACCTTCGTGGATCGTCAAGCTGCCGCGAAAGGGGAGTTTCAAGAGCAGCCTGAGGAAGTCTCCGAGGAAGAAAAAGTCCGGTGGCGGAACGCCCGGCGCGTCCTCGCGACGGAAAACCAAGGAGAAGGACAAGGAGAAGGACGACAAGGATCAGGTTAAGCTGTGGGTGGTCAAACCCATTCCCACGGCCACCGTTAAGCCGGTTTTGGTGTTCATCAATCCCAAATCGGGCGGTAATCAGGGCGCGAAGCTGCTGCAGAAGTTCCAGTGGTTGCTGAACCCCAGACAGGTCTTCGATCTCACTCAGGGCGGCCCGAAGATGGGGTAAGTACGTTTTGAGGCATCGCAAAAATCGGGGGAGGATATCAAACGATGGACAATATTTTCGATCGTTAATTAAAGTCACAACGAATAGCTTAAACTCTTTTGAAATTTCCGATACTTGACTTCACCTTTTCGTCGAGAAACAAGAAGAAATAGTTTCCCCCTATGGAGGAAGATCTCTTTCCCGTTGTTAAGACTTTATAGGGAATACGCGAACACGAAAAAAATTTTCACTTTAGGCTGGAGCTCTTCAAGAAAGTCCCCAACCTGAGGATCCTCGCGTGTGGCGGCGACGGCACCGTGGGTTGGGTGCTGTCGATTCTGGATCAGATAGGTGTATCCCCTCCACCCGCTGTTGGGGTGCTTCCCCTGGGTACCGGAAACGACCTGGCTAGGGCCCTGGGCTGGGGTGGCGGTTACACCGACGAGCCCATAGCGAAGATCCTGACGAACATCGGGGAGAGCGACACCACGCTGCTGGATCGGTGGCAACTCGCCGTGGAGAGGAATCCCGACGTGTCGAACGACGACGACGCTGGGAAGGGCAAAGATAACTTACCGTTGAACGTGGTTAATAATTACTTCAGCCTCGGGGTGGACGCTCACATTGCTCTCGAATTTCACGAAGCCAGGGGTACGTTTTGGGAATGGGTTTCGCTCTGGTATTCAACAGAGACGAATTCGCCGTTGAGTTCGCTAACGCAGTTCCAATTCGCTTCGCAGAAGCTCACCCGGAAAAGTTCAATTCGCGGTTGCGCAACAAAATGTTCTACGGACAAATGGGCGGCAAGGATCTGGTGCGCCGAAAGTGGAAGGACCTATCGGAATTCGTCAGTCTGGATTGCGACGGACAGGACCTGACCCCGAAGTTGAAGGAACATCGAGTCCACGCGATCGTCTTTTTGAACATCGCCTCGTACGGCGGCGGCACCCACCCTTGGGGCGCTGCAAGCGGGAGCAAAGAACCCTCCACCGAGGACGGACTCATCGAAGTCGTCGGTCTGACGACATACCAGCTGCCCCTACTTCAGGCTGGCGGCCACGGGACTTGCATCGCGCAGTGCAGCAAGGCGAAGCTCATTACTACCAGAACCATTCCTATGCAGGTAATTGCAGCTGAACGTAAGAAAGGTCTTTGGATACAGCTGTTAAATCAAAATGCTCTCAGGTCGACGGCGAGGCCTGTCGATTACTGCCGTCGGTGATAACGCTGAGCCTGCTGAACCAAGCGACGATGCTGGCGAAACGCAGGACCACCGGGAAGCCCTCCCAGAACGTTGGGATGAAGCTCGAGAGGCTGAAGCTTCCGGTGATGAAAATCAAGATGTCTGATTACGAGGCTCATCACTCCGACAAGGAGAGGCTGAAGAGAGCCGCCATCTCCTGGCTGCCGGAACCTCTCGACCTCGATGCTACCTTGGACTTAGAGTCTCTCAGAGCGATCCTGGCGAAGGATCATCCCATGGAAACTTGTTGCTTCTTGGATTGTTAGTAACGAGTGTTCGTCGTTACACTGAGAAAATAGTTTATTTATAGTTAATATACGTATATTTGATTATGGCGAAAGAAATATTTCTTTGGGCCAAGTAAATATTCATCAGCTGTTATTTTATTTCTGTTTGAATGAAAGAGAAATTCTAATAATTAACATATATTTACTTGGCCCGACGAAATATTTCTTTCGTCATAATCAAATATACGTTTATCGATTACAAATAAGCTCTTCTGTCAGGGTACCTAAAATATTGTCGATTATTGTCTCGATCACAGCTGTGACTCTTTTATAATCGCATCTCACAGCTTGCACGGCGGAACGCTTCTTCAGGATAGACAGAGCGCAGGAACAGCTTCACTATGTGACGGACGTTGCTGCGGAGGCTCTGTACGTTCTCGAGGAAAACTCACCTCCCTCTCAGGTTTCCGGCGATCTTATCGCGGCGGGAAACAGCAATCAAGAGTTGGACGTTGCTCAGCGCTTATCGAGGTATCGTCGAGGAAAACCACTCCTAATGATAAAACACTCGTTTATTGTTCTTGGACTGCGACATACGTACAGTAGGACCTCGATTATCTGAATTAATTTTAACAAGACCTAGTTTGGATTAGCGAAAGTTCGGATAATCGAACAGTCATGATGGGTGAAACAATGTTCCATAATAAAACAATATTTAAAACATAACACAATTATATATAATACAAACGTTAATTAATATATATTTTTAATTGCTTACATTCCTAAAAATTTGTAAAATTTGAATGCTTAGTTCAGGGTTCCTTTATCATGAAATTCATATCTTTTTGTTGGCGTATGGCCAACGATGATACAAAAATTATCGATATGCATTTATGATTGCGCGCCGCGAAGATCTATGATAAAGACTGATATGAGAAAAGAATGGACAAGCGAACTAAAGTTCTGACACATAATACGAGCGTTGGACAAGTTTAAACGTCGTCGGCTTAATTTGCAATATTGTAACGCACGGCAATGTACGCCTTCCGAATTTTCGAGTCGACGTTCAAATAATCGAAAATCTGGATGAGGCAAATCGTAGTTCGGATAATAGAACGTTTGGATAAAGCAAGTTATGGTTCAGATAAAGGAAGCTTCAAATAGCAGAGATTCGGATAATCGAGGTCCTACTGTACAAATACGATCTCGAAGATGACGTGTTATTATTAAAACACCCAAAAGCATGGACGAACCCGCGAGAACGAGTCCGACCGCAACGACGGAGGAGAGGCCGCGAACGGTGGAAACCAGCGAACCAGTTCCTCGGAAACGATCGGAGAAGCTGGCCGATCGAGGGCTGGAAATCGTACCGAGAGCCGTCGACGAGGAAACGGCCAAGTCGTCGGACCACGTGGAAGAACAGTCGAAGAGGAACGACGATCTCAATGAGAATGGGGTTCACCTGAAGTCCTCCAGGTCGCAGAGCTCGTCCAAGTCCGCCGCGCTGATAACTGCCGGCCAGTCGCAACAGCACGCGCCGCTCACCTTCATCAGGTAATTACGCCGACGCGTCCCTTCGTCGGAGGATCGTCATTCGGGCCTCGTTTTTCAGCTCGCGCGACAGGCTCTTCGGTTTGAGCGCGGAGGTCCACTCCTTCAGCAGCTCTCTCCTCGAGAAGACCTGCGACGGGATCCTCAAGGCGGCCAAGATAGGTGATCTTCAGGCTCTGAAGGAACTTCACGGGAGAGGGTATTCCCTCCTGTCGATAGACGCCTCCGGGCAGACCGCGCTGCACCTGGCGTCCAGGCACGGACACAAGGACCTCGTGAGGTACCTGATCGCCTGCGCACCGTCCACTATCCTCAACATGGTCGACAATGACAAGTACGTTTTTCTATCAACATTTGTGGAAGGATGCTTTCCTTGTACGTTTGCGCAAAGCTTGCAGCGGATAGGTGTAGTCTGTAGGGTAAAAGTGGAATAGATGCCCCCCCCCTCACCCCTAGAAAACAAATTATAGGTACAGAAATATTCGTTGTTAGAATTTGAATACATGGTCTATTTATTAGAACGTAATAATTTCTATAACAGAGAAATATAATTTGGATAAAACAAGTTGAGATATTCAAAGAAGTAAGAAATTCCGTTTTCGGCATTTTGGAGGATAGATGACCGAAAATGTTGGGATAGATGTCCTGGGTATCCGATGAGATGAAGAATTCGTTTTGGGCGTAAGAAAACAAATTTTATAATGAACACATATTTGTTCCTGGTATCTCACATATATTCTATAATCCTATATCACATTAACGAAATACGATTATCAAAAAATGGATAAGTAGAAATAATCGAAAGTTCACCGCAGAACTACTATTATCCTGTCGACTCTGATGAGTTCGCCACTTCTTTTGCCATTTGTTTCTTCTTCTTTCAACAATCATTAACGAATGTGTGAAAAAACTTTTTTCTATTTTCCTCAAGAAGTTGATAATAATATGAAAGTAAGTAGTAATCGGTAGATTTTACACTGTATTATCTTCCGTGAATGCAAGAATATCAGTATCGGTATGAATTATCGAATCGTTAATAAAATAGAGGCATCTCTATATTATCCAGTGGGGCATCTATCTTCCAACGAAAGATAAATGGTGGGATAGTTGCCCCCTCCCCCCCACCCCAGAATAATTATTCCGACATGCAAGATTAAAATCAGACAGCAGTTATCGTTCTTCAGCGTTTAACCCTACCGATCCAGAAAAATGGCTTTACTACAGACGCGTTATTTTAAAGGAGGCGGTTTCACCTGAAATTAACACCGAGCTATACTCTCTACTCGAAACTGTTATAAATACTTAATTAAGATAGTTGATTGGTACATTTTTCATATCTATGTCCATGAATATGTAAAAACCAATATAATAGAAATACCCCATTGCCTCTATCGTGCCAGCATACTCGAAATATATATTTAAGAGGAGTGGGCATCTATCCCACATTTACCCTAGAGATGTCGAAGTGTCCATCGACGTCCGGCGTCTGTCGCATCGCTGATCTGAAACCAATGGAACTTCGATCGCAGCATTAGGAAAAGATTTCTCTCATTGCTACAACAGATTAACGAACAGTTCCCTTCGTCTGCCGAGGGTTCTCTTTCGACGAGGCTCGAGCGCATCGTGGCGACGTACAGTCGCAGGGCTTTCGGTAAAACAGATTGCACCGTATTCCGTATTTCTGAAACCCGAAATAGAATCAGCCGCGAAAGCACTTCGAGAGCATCCCCGACGCGGAGATGGAATCGTAGAAAGCGGAAATAACGAGCCACAGTAGGGAGTGAGAGGGGGATGCTATTTCCATCATCCCCCGAACTTCCGATGAGATTTCACGCAACGTTAAAGAGAGAAAGGCTCTCCAGCCGCTACCACTGAACAGAACAAAACCCTTCCAGGGGTCAGACGGCGTTGCACAAGGCAGCCCAGCAGAAGCGCCGTTCGATTTGCTGCATGCTGGTGGCCGGAGGCGCGACGCTCACCGTTCGCGATCGCCACGGCAACACGCCCCGTCAGCTCGCCCTCATCGCCGAGGATCGGGATCTCGCCGCTTACCTTCACAGTAAGTACTCGAGTCTAGCTGTTTGCGCGTCGCCGAACGCCTCCTCGATGCTCGAACGAAGAGTCGACGTCGAGCGGGGCAGTTCCCGGACGTGGCGGAGCGCCCCGATGAACACGATACGATTGCCGTAGGTCAGGAACAGTTTCAGCTAGTTACGGAAGATACGGAGAGCGTTCTCTGACCCCTCGCGCTGTGCGGCAAGGCGTGAGCCTCCCCGATGTATCAGCCCGAGGAAGCGTCGCCGGTGGTTAGGCGATTAAGATTGCACGTTTTAAACTTCGTCGACGATAATATGCTAATCAGTCGCTCGTGATAATCCGTTTTTTTGATTAGATGTTATATAGAAGGGTGACACAGCGTAGGGGACGTACGCACCCTCTCGCTTGATGGAAATCCTCGTCTATTAGGAGCGTCAAGACTTTTTCGATTAATGACGGATCTACTACGTATATTGTAATTGAGATATTATCTTGTATATCGGCGCTGCACGCGCGGCGCGCACTACGGGGTAACCGGGGTGACTGTTACGAGAGGCACTAATTTTTTCGGCTCTGCCTTCTCTGATAAAAGTCACTAGAGACAAGTCATTATACTGTATAGAAGTCACTTTGTAGCGGGGGAAGAGGGAGGGAGGGGGGGGGGAGAAGAGACGAAAGAAACGAGTGGTGCTATTTATGGGGGGGTAGAGAGAGGAAGAGAGTTCGACCCTCTTCAGCCCAAATTAAATGTAAGTTTTGAAGATAATGTTCTGTCTTGTCTTGGAGCGGCAAGGTTTCTCAAGCACCATTCCTTGATGCTGTTTCGTTTTGGATGTTGGGCGTAGCTAATTTGCGTTGGGGGGGGATTAAGAATACCATTATGATGCCAAATGGGAAGATTGGGCTGTCTGATTGTCGGGCAAAAGATGAAGTACGATTCGACTGGGCTGGAAAGGGTTAAGAGACAGAGAGAAAGACAGAATAAAAGCGAAACGGTGGGGGAGAAAAGTATTATCGTTCTAATCCTATTCGGATGAAACCGTGTGTCAATAAATCTAGGAACGTAAATTCGAGCAGATGCAAATATATCTACTTGTTAGTCGTTACGAAATTATATTCGGTACCAAGTGAAAAAGGGGATCAACGTACGAACACCAATTAGTTCTTAGAGGCGTGCCGCTACTATTACTACTACTATTTACTAACTATTACTACTAACTATTTACTAATACTACTACCGTAACATCCATCTCCTAAAGTCCCTGCAATGGTGCAGGAAACTTTCTCAATTTCGATAAACAGATCCTGAAGGAATTCCAGCAAAAACAGCAGCGAAATTGTTTCAGCCTATTATTATTCGTGAATTCGAGCCTTTTGAATTAATAAAATTGTATAATTCTGATTACAGAGGGGAGTAATTTTAATCGCGGTTATTTACCTTTCCGTGGACTTTACCTTCACTTTCGTATAGAACTTTTTTCTAGATCGAAATCTGATCTTTGAAAAAGTATTATACGAATGGCGACCCAAAATTGACGGATAACGATATAATTGAGGTTGAAGTAGCGCTTCTGCAATCGGAACTGTATCACTCTGTCTTACGTTAAACGAGATTATGGAG
Organism: Xiphydria camelus; assembly: GCA_963678675.1. Taxonomy (NCBI): domain Eukaryota; kingdom Metazoa; phylum Arthropoda; class Insecta; order Hymenoptera; family Xiphydriidae; genus Xiphydria; species Xiphydria camelus. The sequence goes on along the minus strand of OY783192.1, from coordinate 32,522,325 downwards.
CGTCAATACTTTGATTTACTACCAATCAACGTTTATTTGTAATCGCGTTTGAAGAAAAAAGAATCTTAATAGGTTCTCGTGATCTCAAAGAAAATCCAAATCAATTTCGACTGTGTTTGCTGAGACGAATCAGGTAAACATATGATAATACGTACGAGAAAAGCAGAGAAAAGAGTAAAACGCATACTTTTAACGAGTCTTTCTCCGAGAGATATTATTATATTGTACTCTATCAATTACACACTCTAGACTCTAGCAATCGAAGATTATCTCGTGTGTACAGTTTGCCTATAGATAGGCGCGTTTGTATGTGCAGTATCAGGTGCATACGTTATACACAGTACCCAACCTACATGTAGGGTATATCAGTTCGATTTAGGAACTTGAGTTTTTCGAATTCTCCGAATATCCTACATCTCTTTTCACTCGAAAACCGACCTTGTGTAGCGTCGTATTGCATCGTGTTGCCCGAGATCTGGAAGGGGAAGAAAATGAAGAATTTAATTATCACATATTGCATCGTATAATTACCTATACATATATCGTAATGCGTTACTAAAAATATGAACACGCCCACAAGTCGGGTGAGCTGGCGTGTATTAGACCAAACAACCTGTATGTACACGCTTCCTGTTTCGCAGTAATTTCATTTCGTGGTTGCCTTCCGTAGGCGCAGCACTACTCACTCCAATTGCGCTCAACGCGGGGCAACCACGAAACCCATTTACAGCGAAGTATAAAGCGTATCACCTGGTACCTAGAGTCGGTGGGCACGGAATCATTAACGTATAGTATGCGTATCCGCGTAAAAATTACATTTACACACACTCACACACGTAAATTAGAGTCTATATCGACGATTTTTTGAGAATGAGTACTTAACGAAAATGCCTTCTACGGTCCATACTAATAATTAGCGCAAGAGAGAAAATATTATTATCGTACGAGTATTGAGTAGAGGTTGGAGGAGAAAAAAAAAGAAACGATGATAACGTTATAGTAACTAAATAAGAGCTAAAGAAAAAAAATGAGACACAGTATTGCCTTCCTCGAAGGGGGTTTGGTCCGCGAATTCTTTACGTTATAGAGCAATAAATCGGACAATCACGAATTTGGGTCCAAACCCCCTCCACGATTTATCTATCGTTAATTTATCGTGTAAACCGTGTATACCTTTGTATATCGTTTCGACACTCGTCGCTGGTTGACTATCCCGACTTGTTGGAAGGTACTCGCAATGCGTTTTGCCTTTGGTCCACCCTGTCCCGCTTTTGCATTTCGTTCGATTCCTTCAGATACAGGGTAATGACATCGGGGCTTGTTCTACGGTGAATCGTAAGAGATAACACCATCGTTTTCTATCGTGCACGCCGATGCAGACGCGACGATCGATACTTCAGAAGAAATATCTCCCAGTCGTGAATTTATAATGCATCTCTGCGTCGAGGAGAAAAAAAAATTATAGGACAATCCACATTGCGCTCGGTCGACTGTATGATCTCGCGAAACAATATTGTACAAATTTCCGGCGAGCATATTTTCCCCGTAGACGTTATCGTAGAGCAGGCCTTGGGAGCGCGGAAGGTGCTGCGACGCGAAACGCGTAAAAAAACGGCGAATCGCGTTCCGCGACCTCGTCCGCGCGCGTTCTCGGGGAACCAAAATGACGCTCGGCGTCATCGATTCCGGTCGCGTGGGGCGGAAGTGCGGAAGGGGCCGCGAGGACGGCTCTCGCGAGAAATCGATTCCTTTAAAGCGAAACACCCCTTCCTCGCTTCCTTTGGGATACGTTAATTTTTCGCAGGGCCTTCCACCGCGATCGCGCAACACCAAGCGGGGCACGCGACGACCCCGCAACGCCGTAACGCGTGTAACGTGCTGACGCGGCCTGTAGATACCGCGAGAGATTATTATTCTTATGATTATTATTACATTACTATTCTTACCATCGTCGACTCTTAATCGCGCCTGTTAAGCTAGAGAGAGGGAGAAAGAGGGGCGTGTAGGGTACACAAAATGTTTTTTCTATGTCTGTTTTTAAATTGCGTTTTGATTAGCGCGTCCTTTACGATTGAAAAAGAGAGATTTTAATAATAAAAGTAAAGAAACTTTAAAATCCCTATAAATATATATATATACACACGTATTATATTGTATGGTTGCTCTGTTTCTAGAGAGTATCGCGCGCGCGCGGGTCGATATTTATCCCATTATATTATCTATTCGTAAAGGACGATTCTATAGGATGAAAGAGAGAGGGTTAGAATTTAGCGTGCATGGGTTTGGAATGTGCTGGCGGCGTTTCGGGTCTATTGGTTTTATAGAGTGGAAAATCAAAGAGGAAATGATTTCCTAAGGTAGTTTCGCTAAAGCGGCCGCGACTTATAACTAAGTAAAAATACTGATACCATTAAATATTACTGTATATACAACAAAAAAGGCACACATAAGGGTTTTCGGACGTTTCTACTGTGCTGGAGAATAACTTTTCCTTAGAAACTAGTAAACTGTAATGTTAACTATCACGATTTAATTTGTTCGAAAGGAAAATTAGTGTACTGCCCTATAAAAACATCCGAAAACACTCATGCGCATCTCTTTTATTATAAATACGGTAAAATTTACTGGTATCAGTCTTTCCGTGTACGATTATAACGTAATCTGCGAATTTTTGACGCATATCGACATTGAACTTCCCTTATCGAGCCTATCACTCAGAAAAAAAATGTATTAGATTTAACTAAATCGGCGGTTAAGAAGTTGAGAACTTGAATTAATAATTGACTTGAATGGACTACAGCCTGTTTCCTTCAAACAGCCGTTAATCGCTTCAATCAAATTTATATTAATCGAAGCAAATAATCCTGCAATCCCTAGCCATAAATACTGATTTAATTGAATATATCATTTTTTCCTCAGTGTAATAACCACGAAGATAAACAAATAAATAAAAGCGAAACGCCGACCGTGCATTCACACTCATAAATCCGTCGTCGACGACGTATAATTTCCGAATCTCTCGGATTGGCCCCTGCCGTTACGGCATCGCGTGCATTTCGGGGGACTCTCGAACCGTAACGTCGTCGCTCACGGCTTGACGAAGCGCGCGGAGCGAATAGGAAGGAGGCGATCAGTCGAAAGGAAAAGGAAACGAGAGAGTAACATGACGCAACAATATTTATTGCCACTCGTATTTTACAATAGAGGGAGCGAAGGAAGAGACGAAGAAGGGAAAGCCGTATCGATATTTCCGTTCGACATCATCGATAAATGGGGAAACATGTGATAACCCTACGGATCCGCTACGAAACGAAATCACTTCGTATTGCATCGAGTAGGAAACCTTATTATATATATATATCGGATCGATCGATCGTTTACTATTACGATTATACCGCTATTGTTATCGTTCTTATATGATCAACACTATTATTAATCGTCATCATCATCGCTATTATTATTATTAATATTATTATTATTAATATTATCATTAAAGTTTGTCGACGGCGGTCGACGACGTAGATCGCCGCTCGGCGAATTGTCTCAGTATTTTCCAATGGAATCTCAACGTACTTCGTATATCTACTTATGTACCCGCGTTAGTTACTATAATATATATACTAAACTACTATATTTTCCTCAATTATCGATATTTATCTGTAAAGTTTATTAAATTTTACGATAATAAAGCACTTTACGATAGTAGTCCGCGGCGGGCGCCGTGTTCTCACTTCAGCCGATCCCGTGTGCGCCGCGCCGGACGCTCGATCGTCGAGTGTCCTCCTCAGGAGGAACGGAGGTGAAGAGCGACGCCTCTTCTGCGCAACCAGGCGTTCCGGTCTTCCCTGGGACACGCGACGGGCAGCGCGCATATCAGGTCGGTCCTGCAGGAGTCCGTGTAAACCGGTATCTCGAGGTAGGCGTCCTCGTCCTCGAATTTGCTCGTCGTCCACTTTGTACTTCGTTTGGTCAGATACGAAGACCACCCGGCAATCCGGTGCCGCGGTGACGGACGCCGCGTTGGCGTCCAACTCCTTTAGGCAGCCGTCCGCGATGGCTGCACCTGGAGGCGAAGAAGACGATGATATCAAGGTTGCTTATTGAAGTAATTTATTTAAATCGGAGAATTATAGCTGGGAGATTTGATTTGAGTTTGAAAGAATATGAAATTTTACAAATCTCGTTTGACTTCACTAAGAGAAAAAGTCTAGTCGAATACGAACCTAATAGAAAGTTTGTTTGAGATAAATAGGAATTTATTCACATTGAACAAAAATATATAAATATATTCGAATTAAATAAAATGTTTGGGTATCTTTTTAATTGACTACGAACTTAGTAGAATATTTATTTAATTTATATGGACTTGTTGGAATTGAATAAATTTCTATTCATCTCAAATAAATCTTTCCACATGGTTCGTATTCAATTAGGCCTTTTCCCTGGCTGTTCGTAATCAATTTTACGAACATTACGAACGTAATCAATAACACGAAATTTAAGTTATCAAAAAGTGAGACATTTTAGACTGCCTATGGATGATTAAAAGACGCCTTCCTAGCTTTAATTGTCCGGGTTATACATTAATTCGGTATTCGAATAGTTTTGCAGAGAATGACCGAGAAGGGGCGCTAGCAGCGCGCCATACGGGACAGGTGAGTACGGCGAGCGTGAGCCGCTTAGTTCTCCCTTGGCTGCGGAGCGTGTTAGATTGGTATCAGAGAGCACGCTCGATCTATTGATCATTTTTTTTATTATGGCTCTCGCCAGCAAGTGCACAGTGCAAATTGCTACGGATTTTCATACATGGATACAGTCTACTTAACAGGAGAAGTGTATGCAACATTCGTGCGAGTGATAAAGCACTGCGGATGTTTAATAAATCAGTTCGCTGTTTCGAAAAATGAAATGTTGCACCAGAGAGGAATTAAATCTTTACTTGAATTAAATTATACCTTACCCCCCCCCCCCCGTATCACTTACTGACGATTAAGTTCAATTAAATCGATATTTATTCGAATTAAATAGAGGTAATTCGAATTAAAATAAATAGCTTTTGGTGCAGCTCATAAATGCTTGAATTGAAAAATTGTACTGGCAGTGTTGATTAACGATAAACTTGAGCTCGGATGAAAGATGATTAATAGTAAACGAAAATTACACAGGCTTGCGTTTCAATACCTTATAAAATGTGAATTGAATTTTTTAACTGATGTTGGATATTTAAGTGATGCTGATTTCAAATCCGGTTTTAGTTTTTTTCTATCACATAAAGTTTTTGAACAAAATCACCACGTGAAAAGATGGGCTATCCGCGCGCTTCTGCGTGCCGCTGCATTTCTTGCCGGCGGAACGTGTTTTGACAGATTCGAATACAGTTTCGTTGATCACGTGAACGCGGCGTGAATTTGTTTTGGTCGTGTCTATCTTGGGAATAAATAGATTTTAGACAGACATCTGTTTGAATCCCGTATTGACACTAAATTACATCGCGTTCAATGCATTGTTATAAAGCGAGTGTATCAAACCGGGGAATCTCCGACTTGTCCGGTTACTTCTGGTAAATCCCCAATAGATGTGAAATTTAAAACGAAATTTTAAGGCGTATCTCACAGTTTCCGAACAAAAAGAAGGAATTTAATTTAATTTGCTTGGAATATTTAAAGATACCTAATAGGTACCTAAATATTGGTTTACAAAAAAAAACGTTACGTGATAGAAGCGAAATTGGGTTAGTTTAGTTCATTATAAGTCTTAATTAGGTAAAAAAAATTAAAATAGCTTGATCACAATTTTTTCGCTGGCCTGTGTTATTATTTGCACCAAATCCGGGAGAAACCTACTTTCTGTACAAACCTCTCCACTAAACTCTTATTGTGAGAGGAAAAATTCTTATCTCTCGTATGATTCGTTGTACGAGGATATACAAAGTGAACCTTAGTATACATCTATTAATGGTTGCATGATCGAAGGGGCAATACTTTTACAGTAGTTTTATTTTTAAAAAAACGAATAGCGAACCAAAAACCTATTTATCTACTTGCCCCTTCAATCATGCAACCATCGACACATAGACGTATGCCAAGGTTCATGAGATAGATGTTAGGCGTGTGTGTAAATGTTGAAAATGTAACAGCTCTACTCCCTGTCCTGCCAGTGCTCTAGCCTCTCTCACGAGGGTGGTCAAGCGTGGGTCGTAAGTGACACGCATCATACTTGTTCCTGTCAACTCTACCACCGTTGTATCTGTGCTCAATGACAATTCTTTCATGAGAATTTCTGTTCTGGTTTCGTTCACCTGCTCGGTTGATGGAAACATTTCGTTTGGTAAATCCTTATGTACTGAGCTATTGTAATCTCTCCTCATCATTATCTTACCAATTTATCCACAAAGTGACGCCTTGTCTTCTCGGCATCCTTTAAGACCGATGCCAAACTGGATGCTGCCTGTTCGTAACCGGGAAGATCGTTGAGAAGCTCCTTCGAGAGAGTTTGTAAGTTAGTACAGTAAAATTGAATGAATGTCGAATCATCATATTCTTCAAAGTAACAGTTCTACCTGGAAGCAGCGGCACTTTCCAGCTCCGTCCTTATGTTCTTCAAGGCCGTCGCAGCCGTATCAGCCACCCTCCTATCCTGCGATCTTTTACCCTGCTCTTTCTACCTCTCCCATATCGCTTCCTCTTCCGCGATCGACAAAGGAGGACGCGGACCTAACAAATCCTCCTCCAATTTCCTCAGGACCCTCTTATTGACATCGGAGAACTGAAATATCGGCGCCCAGGCCTGACGCAGTGCCTCTACCAAGGTGGATCCTTTGCCGCTACCGGTAGAAGCCACTTGCGTCAGGTCGTGGAAGTTCTCCTCGGTAAACATCGAAGCAATCAGCTGAACAGACAGTGTGAGTTAATTGTAACATTTCCGTTCCTCCGTTGGAAATACTCCGGGCACGCTCGGGTGTATCTTGAAGAAAGCCAGCGTGTTTCTTCCCACTGGCAATTCGTTGCCCAATTTCAAACTGCCGTCACCGGAGCCCGCCTGAACGGGATGCGCGCAAAGCGTTCTACGCGTAGCCTCGTCCAGGAACTTGTCGAGCATCGGATAAGCGTGGTGGACATTTCTTCCCGTCCGGGGATCCCGAAGAAGCGGCCGGCTGTGGAGATGATCAGGGTCCTGCGTTTGTCCAGGACACCTATACTCTCCGGTTATTCGAGTAACAGCTCTGTTGCGATTTTATTGACTTTGATTGATTTTATTGAATTTACTCGTGTTGCGGAATATATGAAGGGTCCAGTGGAAAGACGATGAGGTTCCATATTTCTAAAAGTTGAGAAACACGACATTTAAAGTTTCACAACGCGCGGGAGTCCACTGTGCCGCCTATTTTTAACGACAGTTTTTAGTGGAATCTTATTGTTTGTCCCCTATAAAGTTTGGTATGTTGATACTTCATGCTACAAGCTAACAGATGCCGCTAAAATATCGGTTTCGAAAAAAATGGAATATCATCATTTTTCCCACACTGGACCCTTCATATCGCTCATGGGCTGGAACAGTGGCATAACTCAAAATTGAAATTTTCCCAAGAGACTACTTTAAAAGTTGAATTATTATATTATACGAGCGTTGACCTTTTGCTGCCAGAGTATGATAATTATCATGCAAATTCTATGATAATTATAATCTGACAGCAAATGGTCAACGCTCGTATAATATAATAATTCAACTTTTAAAGTCGTCTCTTGGGAAGAAATTCCAATTTTGAGTTATGCCACTGTTGCAGCCCATGAGCGATATGATTTTTCGCGTTATATTCAGGTTGCATCGAGACACACTATATTTGATGCCAGTATGAGGTGGCACGTGACCATGGCTACGTTTGGTTACAACAATTGTATTATACCTTGGGTTGGAACGGTACTGTCATTGCCACATGTCTTTTGGGGTGACCATATTTTCATTCTAGTCGCTGGTTTGCGATCGATCGATCCAAGTGATATCGTTGGCTTCGTGTTAGAAGGGTGTATTGATATTTTCTTATCACACGAATGTTCACTCGTACCGCGGTTATCTTCCTATCAGTATATTTTGCCTGATTATTGTGCAATAGCTTTTCGATCATTGTAATATTTATTATGTTTCAAAGAGTCTGACACTGTCATTCGGTAAAAGTTTACAGGAAAGGAGGTAATCCTTGTTTGAGAGTATAGTACGTTTACACAGGCGGAAGATATCGATCGCCAGCTAAAGATATTGGTATCAATTCTTATTTTCTTCGAGGTCTTTGATGTGCTATTATCTTTTCAAATTATTAATTTCGCCGCTAAAGATATCACATATTCATTTCTTAATTTCAAGGCACAGCGACAAGAGATGGAAGCGCTAATAATTGCTATATCTCGCGATCGGCTGATCGTAGAAAAAAGTGTTTCTAATAAAAATTACGTGACTTTGGTAGCTCTATAACTTTTACTAGAACTATTTTCTTTTTCGATCAGTCAATCGCGAGATGCAGTGACTTGTAATTAATCGAATTTGGTTTAATTTCTCTTAACGACCTTACGTCATACTTTGATATACTGATGAAGCCAAGTTTATCGATAAACATCATTCAAAATCGGATGTACCCGATTGCATTAGAATTTATGTGCATTTTAAAATCGATTTTTCTTCTTCCGTGTAACGACTGCTTATCTAGCCCCGATATAGACCAGTAAGCCAAGTTTGTTTTCATTTCTAGTAGACAGGGTTCATGTATAGTGCACGCTATATTTATTCATTATTTATTTTTGTGGGGCAAAGCAAAATCGGTCTATTATTTTTTATCTATCGCTGCTACTAGAAATCAACGCTACCATAATAATTTGTACGGCTAGTATTAGTCTTAAAAATAACCCACATGTCTGCCGACTACTGTATAAACATACACGAAGAAACTGACTAGATTTCTTTTCGCTGTGTTCAAATGTAACGACCGACCGCTCGTACATTCTATGGCGTATAGCATCATAAGCATCTGCGCGAACTTCCTGGGTTACATACGCGCGAACCAAGTGAGTCATGACGAAAGTATCAAGGTGAAGGCTGCACTTTGCGACGCATGGGTAACGACGCATCGCTTCCTATTATGTGGCGTGTTTACTGTACATCTATCGAATTCCATATAACGATTCAGTCTACGTTACACGTTTCTCCGTAATGCAGATGGAAGAAAACAGCCTCGAAGAAAATATTTCACGTTCTTGAAAAATCGTTCCACCGGCAAAGCTGTAAAAAGTAGGTGCGCCGTATTGCATCAAATTGCACTCCGCCTTTAGCGATACGCTTCGTTTCTCGTTGACGCGTTTACGCGTATCCCGTGCGTTACGCTGTAACGAGCCGCAGCGACGCTGCATTCGTTTTCTCGTTAAACTCTCTGAAAAATATTGTTCTTCACGATGGAATTCATAGTCGTTCCCGCGGAACGAAACGTCTCGTGCAGATAAAAATGGTAGAGGGGAAATTCTTCGTAAACTCATTACGGACGGCTGCGTCGGTGCATTACAACTTTATGGCTCCATGTGTGTACATAATAATTTTGAAATATAACGCCAGGAGGAACGGTTTAACGACATCGTGAAACGCTCCTCGTTGATTTTATGTGGGAAGCTGCAGATAAGATAGCGACTGCAGTGGTACGGGCGTTAACGTCACAATATGCATGAAATTAAGATAACGCAAACAATTGACCCCTGCGTTAATGCGTATCAATCGCAATGAAAGCTCTTTGTAGAAATTTAATTAAATATTTTATCGATAAATACATATATATATATATATGTACGTACTCAGGGAAAAGGTCTAGTTGAATACGAACCTATAATAGCAAAATTAATTTGAGATAAGTAGGAATTTATTCACATCGAACAAAAGTCCATTTGAATTAAATAAATGTTTAAATGTTTTGAATATCTTTTTAACTAAGTACGAACCTAATAGAACATTTATTTAATTCAAATAGACTTCAGTTTGATGCGATTAAATTCTTATTCATCTCAAATAAATTTATTAGTCAATTTGAATTAAATAAATATTTTGCATATCTTTTTAATTGATTACAAATTTGGTAGAACATTTATTTAATGCGAATAGACTGCTCCATGTGAATAAATTCTTATTCATCTGAAATAAATTTTTCTATTACGTTCGTATTCAAGTGGACTTTTTCCCTGGGTGCGGTAGCTGACATCGCGATCTTGACATTTTTGAAAAATGTCCACGTGAGTGCGCACGATAATTATTGTCGTCTCTCCTCTCTCGGAGCGATGTTCGAGCGTCGAGTTCTCTCGTATTAATCGAGACACCGCGCTTATGCAACGTGTGAAATGTCGATTAACCCTAGCCCTTTCGGACTCTGCCCACACATTCGCGCACCCGTCTCATTGGCGTTACTTTGAACATTACCGCGATTCAGTCCACATGAGTGCACGACTAACAGGCGACACACGTCATGAACCCAGTGAGGTTTAAAGGAGGTTACTTATCAAGGAATTCCTCGGGTTATTCACCGAAGAATTCCTTAGGATATCGATGATTTCAGAATCGGTTCATCCGTCTTCATTGGCACTCGCCATAAACGTGCAAGGGTAAATAATAAAAGCTCATTGGGATCATAATTCGCCTCATATTCGTTCGTCACTGATTCGTGTGAATACGCTAAATCGTCAGTTTCCTATTTCCGAATCCTTCAACCGGTGAAGGCTACACGATTACATCGAGACTCTTCATAAAAGCCGTCAAACGAATTTTATTCTCATTATAAAATGTTACGTGTGTACTACAACTGCTTATATCGTATGAGGCTAGACTTACTCACCACAAAAGAAAAAAAGTGATTTTATAGTTTTAACAACACTAGTTTTTGCTGATAATTTTTTGCTATCATGACAAAAATATTATCTGTGGCAGTAAAAGATATGTTCAATAATAGCACAAATATTTGTTGGGATAGCAAATATGTTTGCCGAAAAGGAAATTTCACTGTGATTGTAGTTATAGTACCTATTTGCTATTATTGAGCATATCTTTATAGAAAAAATTAGTAACAAATCATGGAAAAACCCACGAATTTTTACAGTCATCCCAATAACAGGGGCTCCTCGAGATGAAACATTCAAGTTTTTACCTTAATAGACCACAGCGTAGGTACTTTTCACAGTTCGTAATAGTATAAATATCAGTTTATACGAGAAAATTTACCAATCTCCCGTTAATATTATACGTATATATGTATCGGACATTTACGAGTTTATACTACGACGAACTATAAAAATTGTACTGCGTCTATTAAAAAATTTTATGTTTCATCTCGAGGAGCCCTGTTACTAGGATTCACTGTAAAAATTACCAATCCTTTCCCTTCGTACAGCCAAGTTCTCTCAAAGTGACGCTCTGTCTCGAAACCAGCAAACTATTTCTTCCACGAGCCACGCGTTATCGTCCAGCATTTCCCGGTCATCGCGCGACGGTTCACGTCGAGGCAACAATTGCCCCAGTGATTACCATTCGCCATAGGAACGTCGTACATTGTGGAATGCCATGGAGGAAGGGGTTTACCCGCGTTGTAAACGCACGAGGACCATGGGACGCACAGAGGCATCGCGTAGGTGGGGATACACGCGCGTACGCCCGTACACTGAAGGGGTACACGCGTGCGCTACACACATAGCGTTCGGGTCGAGCAATGTGTGTCGATGCTTCTTCGTCCGTGACGCTCCCGTGCAGTACGTGTGGAGCTGACACGAGTAGATCATCAAAGCCCCCGAGGCTGCCGCGAGTTCTGCTGCTGCGTCGATTCCTATACCGATGAACGGGAGAATCGGTTTCAGTCGAGTCGCTGCGGTTAAGCGGGACACGCGTTGCCCCATCGCGCAACCTCGGTGAAACTTGCCAGGCGCGTTTCTGGAGCGTCGATCGCTGGAGAACGTCGGCGGCTCGGGCTCTCTGTCTTTTCGATTCGAAGTTGTTAGGTGGGTGGAGTTGCTCGGTGAAGTTTTTCGGGTTGATTGCTCCGAACTAAATTAGGCCAAGTGGAGGTGGTGGTGGTGGTGGTACTAGTGTTGCGGGTGAATCGAATAAAGGGACTTTATTATTTCGCGCGGGTGAAAATTGTTGGTATTCTTTTGAGGATTTCTTTAGGCTCGCTAGAGATTGACGATACACAATGCCGTGATGTAACTTTAAATTATATTCCCTTCGCATTAAATCTCGCGAGAGACAATAAGTGCGCAAATTGTGCGAACGCGGAAGAGATTGTCGGATGCTCCGTGGCTTCGGAAAATTGATATCTCTTCTTCTTACGATAAAATGACAGAACAGTATCTCGTATTTCGTCCATAATTCAGCGATATGGAATTAGGAATCGTTGAAGTTCGTTATCTATACGATATATATTTTCAGTTGTGTAAAGTACATGTCGCACTGATAATCTCGATTAGCGAAACGTCGACAAATTTGCGCGGTCAAAGGTGCAGAGCAGCGATAGGCGCGCGAACGGTCGACGGATCGCGATTAAATGAAGAAACCAGCTGCGAGAGTACGCATCCGTAATTGTAATTATATTTATGGTTACGACTGTCGCGTACTCGCAGTGCGAACTGCACATTTCTCGGCAGTCACATTCGGTTTTATTATATTTTCCCAAGAGAGAACAGTCGCGCCGTAATCACACTCCTCGTTCCATACAGCCCCGAAGATACAACACGCGAGTTTCGTTATCGCGGCGCTAAAAATAAGAAGAAATCCGGGACTTTCCTGTTTATCGGAAAGAGAGAAAAAGTCGAACCGCTGAATCCGCATAGTTTTCCCCGCGCCTCGACGCAATCGTTCAGTAAATCATTCAGCTCGGCGATCCTTATCGTTGCGTAATGGACACTTTACGGTCTGGGCCATTAGCGGAGTTCTCTACTTATTATTGCAGCTGCGCCCGTCCGCGGCGATCTTCCAGCCAGGATGAGACCCGAAGAGAATAATCAGCAGTCACCCGGTTCCGCGGCGCTCGTGATTACAGTTTGGACGCACATCCTCCTCCTGGCGCCCGTTATCTACATCGTGGTGCTGTCGGCCCAAAAGTATAGCTTTTTCTCGTGGCACCCCATCTGTATGTCTATTGGGGTGAGAGTTTGTTTTTGCGCATACGTAACTGCAATTCTGATATCATATCGGTAACAGGAGGTCTGGGAACTGGTTCGTTATTGCTGGCTTATCAAAGCATCGAGCATATTACTGCGAGTGGAGTATAAATTCGTTTTGTCGCACCTCTGAATTCCGTACGGCTTAATCAGTACCCTCTCTCTGCACTCATTACTCGAAGACTGACAATGACGCGCATCACACGCTAATCGCGAAGTCGACGAAATTTTTCGTCGGTACCTAAATCCCATTCGAATGAAAACTTCGCGTATAATTGACACGATTAATGAGATTACACGCAATCCATTTACGCGTTCTCCAAAAATGAAAAACGAGTCTACCTACACTGAGAGAAATAATTGCTAGTGTCAAAAAAATATCTTGAATTAAGAACATATCGCACACCTAGATCAAAACAGTATCAACTCAAAAAAAACTGGTTTTTCAGAAATGGCAAAAAACTGATTCTCATGTCGATATGTGATAAGGGGTTTACTTTTTCTGAATAACAAGTTTTTTTGAGTTGATACTGTTTTGATCTAGGTGTGCGATATGATCTTACAAATTACCACCAAAAAGGCCAAAAAGGCCCTACCCACTCTCGGAACCTGGGCGTGAACACCTTGTATACTTGATTCAAGAGCATCTTCGTTGGAACAAGAAATTCTTCCTGCGCGAGAAAAACAATTACTCGAGCCTGGTAAATATTTTCTTGCACGAAGAAAATCACGGCTTGATCCTGGAATTGTATCATGTTTTTGATTGAAGAAAACATGTTTCTGGCACCAGTAATTATTTCTCCGTGTATTTCATCACCGATCGATCATGAGAAACGCTCGCGGATGACCCGCAGGTGGGCCTGCTGATGATGGAAGCGGTGCTGTCCATTTCGGGCGAGTCCTTCCTCACCCACAAACTCGCCAGGACCAACAGGGTCACAGTCCACTGGGTGCTGCAAGCGTTCGGCTTGGGTTTGCTGATCATAGGGTTCATCATCATCGAAATAAACAAATTCCGGAACGACGCCAACCACTTCGCTTCCGACCACGGGAAATTGGGACTGTCCGCCATCATACTGACTCTCCTGGTGGCCACGGGTGGCATCGTCGCCGCCAACACGAGGCTGCTATACCCCAAGGTTCGCCCGATACTCGTAAAGGTGTGCCACGCGAGTCTCGGGATCTGTGCGTCGATCCTCCTCATCGCCACCCTCATCCACGGTACTTACCGTCACTGGTGGCCGGGCACAAAACTGGGGAGGGACCTCGTTTTTGCCTCCTTCGTCATTGCCGCGTTCTTCGTGCTGATCAAACCCCTCGTAGGCACCCTCTCGCGGAGTAGGGTGCTCTTCGCTTCCTCGAGATAGCGCGACCCCTCGCGCGAGTCCGCTATATCGGCGAGCGAAAGAGAGCGCGAGCTATCTTTCAGGAGGACTTTCGATAGACTTATTCAATTGATTGGTATGGGAAGATATCGAAAAGATGGGACGAGCTACAGGCCTCCTTTTCCGACGCCAGAAGGTGTCTTCCTTCTTTCAGAACGAAGGAATCGATCTGATTGGGAGAGATTCTGTTGACAATTGTTGCACAGTAAACATTTTTTTGTAATTTTAACAAAACTAGGTCTTGCTGAGAATTTCTTGCCATCATGACAAATATATTATCTCTGTGGTTGTAAAATATATATTCAATAATAGTAAAAATATTTGTTGGGATAGCAAATTTACCGAAAAAAGTTTCACTGCGATCGTAGTTACATTTGCTATTATTGAACGTATCTTTTGCTACTGCAGATAATATTTCCATCATGATAGCAGAACCTAGTTTTGCTAAGACTGCACAATTTTTTTTTTCCGTGTGATATGATGAATTTTAATTGTATTCTTCGATTTATCGTCGTGAAATACAACCCCGTTTTATTTTAACCCCCGAAGGAAGAAATAGTAGCGGTATCTTTCTGATAATTCGCGATCCCTAAAAGTACGAAATCTGACGGGAGGAGCGAGTAAACTATTATATTTTGTAACCCACGCGCACGTGTTACGCGATACTTACCTGTATTTTATTTGCAGCGGGTAGTTTGATGTAGAAATCTCCGTTGTAAGACATTACACCTCGAGAAACGGTATATATTTCTCCGAGAGTGTAAAATAACACCAACGATATCTGCGCGCAATATCATCGAGGTGATCGGAATCATCTCGGCTCGAGTACAACTAATCTTACGTGGACGTAGGGGGAGAAAAGTCGCGCGACCTATCGTCAACCACATATCAACACTTTATTATAATTACACACGCATCATATACATATACATATACATAGAATATATATATAATATATATAGTATATATATTTTTTCAATACAATATACATATATAATAATACAACTTTTGTAATGTTCAGTACGCGAATTCAGCCCTGTAATCGCACGCTTCACCCTCGCGTATATCCGCTATCGCTTTGGCTTAACATTATGCAACAACGTGTATATATATATATATATATATATATATATGTCTAAAGGTTACTTTGGGGACACGATATATTTTGGGTTAAATCGATGCAGAAAGGCATTATATATATATTAGGACTATGTAGAAAAAATAATAATGATAAAATTTCAAGATATTTTGAATTTTGCGTAAAACAGCTACTATGAGGACATAGCATATATCCGCGAATATGAGGACATTATATTTTGTAAGGAATGGCGACTATGGGGACATTTTATATTAATAGAAAAAAGTATTTGAATCAATTGCGTTTGACGTTTTAAACAAGTAGGCACTACTAACTGCTTCTAATTTCCTCTAAAATGTCTAAAACTAGAGACATTTAGAGTTACATATATAACGGTGACTTTGAGGACATCCGCTTGCTGAAATATATAAAATAGAACTAATGGTTCCTTCGAGGACAGTTGTTTTCTAAGTATTAAATATTTAGCAGATACAAATCTCAATATTGTTACTTGAGCATGTATAACGTATCCGTGTAATATGATTTTCCCCGACAACACGACAAAACAACAAAAAGAAATTTCAACGCTTCTCTCCTTCACGTCTTTTGAGGAATGAATATATCGCCATATATTCTCCAGAAGAATAATGACGCGTGCAAATTTTGAAATTTTTTAATTAAAAAAATTTAATTAAAAGTCATTATTAAGACTATTGAGGGGTTTAATTAAAAAATTTCAAAATTTGCACTTGCGTCATTGTTCTTCTGGAGAAGCGATATATTATCTGGGATGTCACTTTACCGACCGCTAGCGGTTCAATAGCATACATACGTCCGACCAGCCGCCCAGGCCGCAGATCCTCCGTGGCAGATTAGTGCAGTCAAAATAACATATGAAATACAAATTAATTCGGATAGGATGAAACCTATACCAATCCATAGGGAAAAATCCCCTGAAAAACATATCAAAAGTTCCCAAAAAACTTTGGTTGGGAAATATGTTTAATTAATGAAAAAGTAACAAGAATCGCGGTCGAGCGTCCTTTGTACGCTAATATTTCTCGTTCAATGGGCTCAATTAAAAAAGTAGAACTACCATTTTGTAGCGTGAAAAATTTACTACAAAAAACAGCGAAAACCACTAGCTGGAAATGTTTCGTTTTAGTTTCATTAATGTTTAATCTTCTGAGCGTCTTAAACGCCGAACGATCAGCCGATTATTTGGCGTTTACGACGCTGCAGAAGCTTAAAACATTAATAAAACTGAAACGAAACACTTTGAGCTAGAGGTTTCCGCTTATTTTTTGTAGAAAATTTTCCCCGCTACAGAATGGTAGTTTTACTATTTCATTGAACCCATTGAACGAGAAATATCAGCGTTCAAAGGACGCTCGACCGCAATTCTTGTTACTTTTTCATTAATTAAACATATTTCTCGGCCAAAGGTTTTGGAAACTTTTGATATGTTTTTCAGGGGATTTTTCCCTATGGATTGGTATAGGTTTCATCCTGTCCGGATTAATTTCCATTCCATGGAATAAAATCGCCTATTTTCACTGCACTATACGTCCACTCGACGTGTGCCAAACACTTGCCAGAGCCGTCCTCCAAGTGCTTCGAAACCCGATATGTTTCAAACAGCGGGCATTATACTCTATGTCGGCTGGTGCCAAGACTGTATATGTTTGGTCATCCATTCTTTTATTTAAAACAGCAAAGACCCAAAACACGTCTAGTAGAATCCACCCGCCTAACGGAGGGTTAACCCTCGGTTAGTCGATTATAGGTCCAGCGGACCTATTGTCATACTACCTACCTACCTATTGTGCATAAGAGAAATTTGACGCGTCTAACGGAGGGTTAAATATGTTTTTGAAGGAAAATAAATTAAAAAAGTAAACATTTACACTCAAAAAGTTAAAAAAAAAGCTAATTTTATTCCAAAATTATCAAAGCAAAAATTATAACCCTCGTAGAAGGCATCTGTAAAAAAACACCCGAATCAGTCTCAAATACTCATAACGCTCATAAAGTTTTCAAAACTACAGCAAAGAGCTGGTATATACGTATGTCGAGTTAGGTAACTTTGGTACTTGAACTTTGTTTCCTCATAATGAACGAAAGAATGACGTTAGAAATATTTTCTCAATTTCTGTAATTTCGTTCGGAGAAAGTTTGAAAGTAAAGGGCGTGCGAAAGACTCCGGGAAGACATCAGATGCGTCGACGTCCCATGGTGCGGTCCAGGGACGGACGTACGCGCGTCTCGATGACTTCATTTATGATAGGGCGACGCGCGTCTCGTTTATAGGCCTCCATACACGATACGGTTTACCGGAAGGCAGGCCTTTCGATATGCAAGCCGGAAGGCAAATCGTAGTGGTCATATTGGCCGGAAGGCTCGGCCTGAACTCTCGGCTTTCCGAAAAACTGTGGGCGCTTGAAAATTTACCTCCGGCCATGCTTTTCGCCTGCATGTCGAAAAGTGTATGGGTGCCATAGAAATATAGGCCAAGAGTTTGTGTGACGGAAAGCATAGCAGAAGTAGGTACACCCGGGGACACGGAATCTGTCGCTGGTGACTTTTTTTAATGTCATTTTTAAACGTACTAAACTAATGAACAATTAATTCTCATGCCCTCATTAGCTACGGTGGTGTCTACTCTCGTTAATGAAAGTATGAGGATTATTAATCATTGGTTAGTACGTTTAAAAATAAAATTTTAAATAGTCACCAGCGACAGATTTCGTGTCCCCGGGTGTACCTAAGCAGATATTGCCTAATTTCGATAATCATCAAGTTCCAGTTGTAATTCGTCGATTAAGTGCATATGCAAATACACTTGTCGCGCGATTTATTAACCACTGTTTTACCCATTTCGAACATTTGCGCTTTATCTTTTTCTTTTTTTCAGACAACAAAGCAACTGCTAGTCCTATTAACATAAGATCATATTCCGAAATCATGGCTACAACTTTTCGCTTTGCACTAACAAAACCCTGTTAACTCTCCGTTAGTTGGTAATTGTTGAAATCTATTCCATGGTTTCGTTAATTAAATTTAGCCGAGTCAAATATAATGCTGCATGATTTTCCTCAGTACATAGAAGCATTACTTTCCTTGTTTCAAAGGAAAATTTACATTAGTTACAATGTCGCATCATATAATTTTTAAAACATAAGAGTGTTCAAGTGACGATAAGAGAGGGCCGGTATTATAAAGTCCGGTTAACCGAAGGTTGAACTTCAACCGGCGGTTAGACTGCAGTTTCCGATTACGCTAACCGCCGCATAAACATCGACACGTGCGGTCTTTTTCGCGCTCGAGAGAGAAGTCAGGGCCGCTTTAGTCTCTTTCTCGCTCGGGGGAGAAGTCAGGGCCCGATTATAAGGAGGTAGTTGTTTCATTTTACAAAGTGTGTACTGCACCGCATTTTTGAATTTGAGAATAGTTTCTCTTAAAAAATGAATGCACAACATGTAGAAAATATATCACCTAATTAGGATTATGATTAATATGAATACAATACCTATAAATGGGATTATTAAAATAAAAAATGGAACTCTTTCTCGGAATAGATAATTAAGTTGACATTGCTCAAGAAGAGTAAAAAACATTTGGATGTACATGTATTTTTTAGTTTTATAGCCTAGTATGCTTTCCTATTTTATGTAAAAGTCCGAGTTCCCAAATAACGTGCCGAATAATTTTTTTAACAGTTGGGAATAACAATAAGGAGTCGGACATGTAATAGTTTCAGATAACATGTAACTGTATATAGGTTATAATATGTTTTTTGTACTTTTTTATTTATGTACCAATTAATGTATAATATTTTGAAAACAAAGCAGGTAACTTAATAAATATAATTTCCTTTAAATGTTTTTACTCTTCCTCGGCAATGTTAACTTAATTACCTATTCCCCGAGAAAGAGTTTCATTTTTTTATTTCAATAATCCCATTTCGGTATTTTATTCTTATTAATCATACTCCTAATTAGGTGACATATTTTGTACATGTTATGCGTTCATTTTTAAGAAAAACTATTCGAAAATACGGTGCTGTATACACTTTGTAAAATGAAACTACTAATTTCCGTAATTTGCATATTTCCATATCTAGCAGTGCCGTATTCCTTACTGACAAACAGATGCAAACAAATTTTAGTCAGTTTTCGTTGAAATTTTGAAGTATGAACACGATGTCGGGGGAAGGAAAAGTAGAAATCGTCCGACTTACAAATTATAAATTACAATTACTTATCATTACATTAATCAATGTAGGAATAACAGAATAGAACACTTGTGGAAAGACTTGGTCACTCATTTTCAGTTCGTTGATACGATACTGTAGAAGCATCGAGGGTCCGAACCCCTGCTGAGCCCCCTTTCTCGAGTCACTCGCAAGAGAAACGTACCAGGTCTTTGCGTATGTGTTGACATAGGAATCGTGCGAGTGCGAGTGAGAACGCGGATTAACACTGGTGAAGCCACAAGAGTTTCTCTGTCGCACATTCTCCGTCCTCCTCGGACTTGTCCAGTTGGAGTATGCGACAGAGAAACTCTTATGGGTTCATCAGTGTTAATCCGCGTTCTCACTCGCACTCTCACGATTCCTATGTCAACACATACGCAAAGACCTGGTATACGTTTCTTAGTGAGTAGGCCAATCAGGACCCCTACCACAACGGAATACTTGGTCCTGATTGATCTATTGGCTAAGATGCATATACGTAACTTTGCGAGTGACTCGAGAAAGGCCCCCTGCTTTTTTCCACGCTTTAGTGAATTCGCACTAGCGGAAATATCCCCCGAGCTAGTGCGGGGGATGACTGTACTTATAATCGGGCAATGACTTCTCTCCCGAGCGAGAAAGAGAAAGAGGTTAAATTTTCGATGTCTAATACTTCAAAGGTGTCGCCGAAGAGTCAGCTAGCTGTTTAAGCTGTAACTGTATTGTAATTTTTAGAAGTGTACGTTATTTCCTCCTGGAGGAAATACATATGTATACTCTCACCACAGAGTTTTTTATTACAGTAAAAATGTCTAGAATCGTTGTTGTTTGAGATGCTGCTTAGTGATTTCTCAAAGAAATTTTTTCCCAACGTTGGTAGATAATTTTACAAGAATTTAAATAAAATTGATTTATTTTGAAATTATAAATTCTTGAATATATTGCAATTTATGCAATTGAATATATTGCTTGTATTATTACAATTTTGCAATAATATATTTGAACGCAAGTGTTGTAAGATTGCTGCAATGAAATGGCTATATTGTAAATTTTATAACATTAAATTTAAGCAAAGTCATTGCAATATTAAATACTTTCTGGATAGTTGCTTTCAATTAAAAACGTAATTATAGTTGTCCTTCTTATAAATTGTTATTTCAAGGACAGTCCTCAAAGAAACCGATTAATGTATTGTTACTTTGGGGACTGTCCCCAAAGTAACACCAATTTTGGCTGTCCTCGAACTACACGTAAGACTTGCGTTGATGATTTCGGGGACTGTCCTCAAAGTATACACTTCATGAGTAAAAATTTCGGGGACTGTCCTCAAAGTACACAAATGTCCCCGAAGTAACCGATCAGTGCACGAAAATGTCCTCGAACTACACGTTACGCATATATATATATATATTATATATATATATTTTATTTCTATCTTTACTTCTGCTTTAAATCTACGTCAACTCTTCACTGCGTTTATTGTGTCTTGATTGTATTCCGTTCGGTGCGTGAGCAAACAACGCTCCTCTCGTGCAAGTCGACGAGAACGGGCGGGAAAAATGTGTTTAATTAATCGCCGATAGGACCAGCCTACCGGTTGGCTTTTTGATTTACGGATGATGAATCAAAAATCGGGGTCGCCATCGATCTTTCCCCTCTTCCCTCCACCCCCATCGGCCGATAACCGAATACATACCGGGAAGACAGACGAAAACAAACTATTCTGAATTTTGAAACGGCGCAACGATCTCCTCGGGTTATAAATAGGGGGACGCGCATGTACGCGTGGGCCGGTTAGACGTTTGACGTGTGACGATCGGAACGCGCGCGCGATAGCCGTATCGACGAAGTGGAAATTGCGAGTAAGGAGTAAGACCCAGATAGCACGGACAATGAACAATTATACTTCTGTGTTTTTTCTACTAATATGTCGCTAGAAACCAGCTTACAAAGTACCTCAAAGATACTTTTCGCCTATCTGGCTGTAAGGTAAAATTTTTCTTTTCGGTAATGTCTACAGTAGTAAGAAAATAGGCAATTTGTAGCAGATAAAGAATGCAGTCCAATAAATTCTATTGTCCATTTTTCGAAGTAGAATGTCTAAAAAGGATCCGAGAGTTTCTCGTTCGTGAGTCTTTTCAGTAGGAACATTTTGCATTTTGCTTCCTATATTTTCATCTAATAAGTTGCTTACAAATAATGCATCTATTTTCAAAATATTTGTCACTAACAACTAGTGGACAAGCTAGCTGTGCTATCTGGGAGAGAGTGTCGCGTGCTTTCGAAGCGGAGTAAAGGGTTCATCGTCTCTTTTTGCAATTTTATCCATTTGTCGTTCGGCTCTTTCGAAAAATATTGTCCTGATGGAAAAATTTATAGATTTTCCAGATATCTGTCAATTTTTATTAGACTTTCTCAGAAAAGTTTTAGTGCGTGAAAGAAAAATGGATATTTTTGAACATTTTTCTGATTTTCTCTGATAAACTCTGATATTTCTCTGAAAATATTCCAATTACTGCAGAAAGTCAGTTTTTTGGAAATCTGTTAAACAAATTTTTCTATCAGAGTACCGAGGGTACGCAAACACCGTACACCAAAATCCAATAATTCGTAGTACCGAGTCTCTTATTTCTCTGCTGTATTTCCGTATAATCCGAGCGGTGATATCATTCCTGGAGAATTCATAGACAATTTTTGATTCCTTCATTCTCCACTTTTCCTTCCCTCCGTACTTTAGGCAACGACCGATCTATCGAGCACGCATTTTTGATTTTTCGTATCTTCTCCACTACGTGTCTCCCCCTCTCTTCTTTCGGTACAAGGAAACCT
Organism: Xiphydria camelus; assembly: GCA_963678675.1. NCBI lineage: Eukaryota > Metazoa > Arthropoda > Insecta > Hymenoptera > Xiphydriidae > Xiphydria > Xiphydria camelus. The sequence continues at coordinate 32,499,630 of OY783192.1, read as the reverse complement.
TAGTTCTTCTTTTGTTTTGTACTGTTTGCTCCTAAAAAACCCCTCTCTAATTGTATGAGACATGTCATCGTTCTACTATCACCTGTGTACGTCTCGGATAGCAAGCTCCTATAAGCGCGTTAATTTATTCGTCATTTTAATTTTTTGCTGCGCTTACCGTCATATTCTAATATTCTTATCTATAAGGACATCTACCGACGGGGCCCTGCCTATTTTGCGACCGAGGTCAAACGTCATTTGTACCTCGTCGATCGCACAATTCCTTTGCGCTAAGTACTCTATTTTCTTTTTTTTTTCTTTACATAAACCGACCGAACGTATGACGCTATTTTGTACGAAAACGTAAGCTCAATAAGATGCAATATTCTATAAAATTACGCAGTATTCTTATATGACTTTATGGAATGTAGCCCCTTATAGAGCCTATTGTTTTGTACAGAATAGCGCCCTTAGTCTCGATGACAACGGCATTACGCGTTACATTATCGACTTGTCGGGACGATTACAGTCAATTGAATTTATCCCTAATCCATTGTCCTATCTATTATAACGACTAATTGATAATAATCACGGTTTTAGTCACGAGCCTATAGCTGAGTCTATTAAGCTACCCTTTTAGCTCCGTTACAACTCCCAGCCCTGATACCCGAAAGCCTGGATCTCGGGCGATCCTACAGGACTCGTCTTTCGGAATTTGCCTCGTCATGCTTCTCGCTTCGAAGCCTCCACCGTCAAAATTTCGCGGGTTTCTCTTCGACGGAAACCGGTGGATCGAGGTTTCGGAAACCCGGATGACGCGGCGTGTCTCGCGCGGAGGATTTCTTCGTGTCATTTTTCCGCTCGTCGATCGAAGAAAAACTGCTCGCCATGAATCTCCCCTCGCGGAGTCGTTCGTAAGTTCTCATTTTCGAGAAACTTCTAGTTCTGGCGCTGTAGGACACACAGTTTCAACATCGAACAATGATAAGCCGTTCATTGTCCTTTTCCGATGTGGATCGGCACAAGGAGAAGCTGGATTTACGCGTTCGACGAGAGATCGAGAGAATCGAGTCGAATCCAATGTACCGTGTGACAATATACACGAAAAAAAAAACAGTAATTTTTACTACTTCATCCAGTAGCGCTGAGACTCGAGCTCATTCTCAAGAATTTGTACAGAGAAAACATTTTTATTTACTGCTGTCAGCAATAAATAAGTACAGAGTTTCCTCTGTACAAATTCTTGAAAATCAGCTCGAGTCTCAACGCTACTGGATGAAGCAGTAAAAATTCCTTTTTCTGTTCCGTGCAGGTGCATCGGCATCGTGAAAACAATATGGACCGATTGATGGTGAGTCGAATGCACTTTCAAAAATGAGATTTGACTTTTCTCAAATTTAAATCGAAGATTATTTACAACACTGATAAGCGAAACGTGAAAAGGATTATTTCGAGAATTTGTACTATTTCAATTAATACGCCGCATCTAATACTGATACCTTCTTTCGTTGTTCTGCATAATTAGCTACCGATTATTCGTATGATCATCGCGTTAGTCAAGTTCAATCGGGGCAATGGATAAAATAATCGTTTGATTCGATCCTTCAATTAGCCCCGAGGAGCCTTGTTCTCCATGCCTGCCAAGGGCCACAGTCATACTCGCCGTTGGTGAAATCAGACGTAATTCAATCAAACTGTTATTTCACTCACTGCCTCGATCAATGTGAAAACGCGTATCAATTGCATTCGACTCGTGGTCGAGGTGAATCCAGCCTAACGGGACGAAAGGTGAAGTTAGATCTCGTTTCTCTCACTCCCCCAATCACACTCACACTTTCTCTCTGTCGTTAAGTATATCTCACTAGTTTGACCTCACACTCTCCTGCATTAATCTCCCATCGAATTTCACAACGAGTGCATGTTTATCGCGGCGGGCTTTTATCAAACGATATGTTTGTACGTTTAATACGTTAAATATACTCTACTCGTGTATATATATGCGTATTATATACAGGGTGGACCAGGTTAAACGTCATTTTTTTTATATGTGATAGAACAACCAACAAAATGTAGACTTTCATAAGAAAATTTTTCTCAAAAATATTTCCTAACAAAGATACAGGGTGTTAAAGTTTCGAAAAAAAAATTGTTTTCTCATCATAACTTCTAAACTACTTGATCGATTTCCATGAAATTTCGCACACAGGTTAATGTAGAACAGCTCTAAGCAATAATTAAATAATTTTTTAAAATTCTCCAGTGGCGTAGATACTAGGGGCCGGTACCCCCCTTTCCCCCTCCCAATCTTCGGCACCACTGGATATTTTGCAAAGAAAATTTAATTATTGGATTCCCCGTTTAATTTAGAGGAAAAAATCACCCTTGCAAATTTTTGATTTATGGCTTCGTTTTTGAGATATTTATTTTAATTTATAGGGTTGCGTTTAATTTAAAGAAAAAAATCTCCGAAACGACGTCACAAATCAAAAATCTGCAAGGGTAATTTTTTTCTTTGAATTAAACGGGGAATCCAATAATTAAATTTTCTTTGCAAAATATCCAGTGGCGCCGAAGATTGGGAAGGAGGAAAGGGGGGTACCGGCCCCCAGTATTTACGCCACTGGAGAATTTTTTAAAATTATTTAATTATTACTTAGAGCTGTACGACATTAGCCTGTGTGCGAAATTTCATGGAAATCGATCAAGTAGTTTAGAAGTTATGATGAGAAAACCATTTTTTTTTCGAAACTTTGACACCCTATATCTTTGTTAGGAAACATTTTTGAAACAAATTTTCTCATGAGAATCTATTTTTTTTTGTTGCTCTATCACATATCACAATTAATGGAGTTCAACCTAGCTTTGGCCTGCTCGCAACCCTATAAATTAAAATAAATATCTCAAAAACGAAGCATTAAATCAAAAATTTGCAAGGGTGATTTTTTTCTCTAAATTAAACGGGGAATCTAATAATTAAATTTTCTTTGCAAAATATCCAGTGGCGCCGAAGATTGGGAGTGGGAAAGGGGGGTACCGGCCCCTAGTATCTACGCCATTGGAGAATTTTAAAAAAATTATTTAATTATTGCTTAGAGCTGTTCCAGATTAGCCTGTGTGCGAAATTTCATAGAAATCGATCAAGTAGTTTAGAAATTATGATGAGAAAACCATTTTTTTTCGAAACTTTGACACCCTGTATCTTTGTTAGGAAACATTTTTTTACAAAATTTTCTTATGAAAGTCTACTTTTTTGTTGTTGTTCTATCACACATAAAAAAAATGACGTTTAACCTGGTCCACCCTGTATACATGTATGGAATGCATGCACAGTTTCTCACTTAACGAGCACGTCAACAGAGTCCTTGATATCGTTGGACTTCCCTATTGAAAAAGTATTATAGATTCTCATAGATTCTCACAGAAAAGTTGCAAAAATCCCATAGTATCCCTATGGAATTTGATGTGCTTTTGACAGATATACAGATACATACATAGAATCCCATGAATTCCTATTCGTCCTTCTCAAACTTTACTAGTACATATCTGGAACTGCTGTGTATGAAGCACATCAGATTCCCATAGAAATTGTTTATAGGAATCTATGGCATCTTTTCAATAGGGTTACGAAGAGTATCACACATTTTTTTTTGCTCTCAATAAACGCCTACACGGAGAAAAAAATAGCAACGGTCGCTGTCCGGACAGCGCTAGTTGAATTTAACACCGAAGGCGATAATAAATAGGGGTGGTTACTACTGTAGTACGAACACGACTTGCTCGCGTCCCAAGAGCGATCATCGATATCGGTATTCGATTTTATGTACGAATTCTATCATCGCTGTAAAGACAGTGATCCAAAAAGTGACCATTACTATTTTTTTTCCGTGTATAACCGCAGAGGATGATTATAAAATTTCCGTTAAAAATTTCACTCAGGACCTCTCCACGCAGTAGCAAATGCCCCGATCCAGTAGCGATAAATTCGATATGCATGTCCTTCCGGGACACATCCCGTGTACATGACCCTACATATACATATAACGTACATACATATATATATCATACAATGTATTACCGCTAACAACACTTTACAAATGAAATTCACATACAAAATAAACAGTACGATCTGTTACATTATTGACTGTACTTGCACACGCCTAATGCGTGAATTCCTCTTCCCTTCGTTTCGTTTGACGACCTGCCATCGAAAACTATATATTTATTATATTTTTTCCTCTTACTAAACTAATTTGGATCGACAATTGTGGCAAGCACTTTCGATATACACTTATTTCTTCCTTATTCGTTCCCAGCACCTAATCCGTCGTCTCTTTCCATTCTGTGAACTCTTGATGCTACTTATTCACCTAGAAGACAATATTGGCAGGAGATACTTTTTCCTCCCTTCTCTCTTCATCTTAATTCATTCTCCTCCATACTACAGTACAGCGTGTATTACGGTAGAATTTATCTTCCTTAGACACTGAATTCTGACATACGCGGTAATACGATAGCAATGACAATACACGCTGTATAATCTTTCGTATCCGTCTCTTCATCCCCCTAATTCATTCTCCCCTTTCACTTCCTTTCTGTCTACACCTAGGGGGATATACTTTTTATCTCTTTTTTTAGAAGCCAGAGCGTAATTAGCTCGTCATTTTACACTATACCTCTCTCTTACGAGTTAGTATACCTTTACCTCACCTTAACATACTTCCCTATACGGAGCGCCTGGACGATAACAAATTCTATTTCACTATGCATCTCTGAAGTACAAATATGTACGTATGCATACATATCATAATGCAATACAATAGCTATATATGTATACATGACTTCTCCACGTTTCCCGCCCCACGCGAATGCACTCGAGCGCGCGGATGCGGTTAGATGTCTTCGACGCTCCCGCGCGCAGCTGTCTCCTTTTACTTGAAATAACGAAATGTATTGCGTTGCGTAATTTCATTTTCAGCCGCACCAACGACGTCCAAAATGATCCCGTATATAAAAACGATCGTTTCGAAGACGACGCGCGATTTCCACCACACGCTCTTCGCCGGAGACAAGCGCATCGCGTGAGCAGGACCTCCGAGTCCTCACGAATTGAAGAAACATAGAAAAAATAATCTTTCAAACCTCAACAATCGTTATACGAGCTGCCTGGATGAATATTTGTTTCCCCTCTTTTCCTCCCTGCTGCACGGGGCGCAATTTTTTTCCTACGTCAGTCGAGAACCCCGTATACGAAAATCATCCCTGTGTTAAATATTGAGCCTCGGAGGAGAGGACAGAGAAATAACGCGTTCCTCTCCCCGCCATCACGAAATAGAATAGCGCCGGAGCGAGCCTCGGTGTGCATCTCGCTCGAAAATTTGTTTCGCACCCTTTTTTTTGGATATTGGGCTACAAACGCAAGGAAATCATATTTGTCGAAGTGTCGGGACAGAGAGAAATGCTCTCTTGCTTTTCATTCGCGTCAAAAGATTCCCTCCGTCGTTTATTTGTGCCTTGATATTCGAGGCAACAGCTTCGCAGGCTTCAGGATCTGTCAGGGAAAAAGTGGACGTCATGTCAGACCTGTTGCGAGGTGATGAGGTCCGTTTTGCTGGAGTTCTTCAGGATCGAAGGCCCTGGCAGCTTCTGGGTGGTTCCCGCCGAGCCGGGTGGCTGGACCATCATTGGTTGACCGTTCACGAGGATAATGGTGTCGTGCACCGAATCGTATCCACCGGGTGGTCCTGGGGAAAGAATCAGTCGATCGGTAAACGTAAAGATCTTTATATCTTCGTATCATAGGTATACGATGGTGTCCAGCGGTCAGGGAATTCTGAAAAACCTGGAAGTGTTAGGGAATTATCTGAGTCAGGGAAATGTCAGGGATAATTCAAGGAAATTAAAGAATTTTCTGGAATTTTTTTAAGAAATACTCGAACTTCATAAATTTTAAAAGAAGGAGTTTCCTATGAATCGATTCATACGTTTTCCTAACGTAAAAATGTGATTTCGACAAATTATAATAAATTATTTCTATACTAATTTCTCAACTGGCATACCCGTTATATGGATATTCGTTCATCTATTCATTTGACGGAATGACTGATACATAATACTCCGTACTGGATCTATCCCCATAACGCGGTCAGGGAGAAATTATTATTTTGTACTAGAACACCTGGAAAAATCAGGAAATTTTTGTTTCATACTTCGCTGGACACTATGGTATACGTAATTGCAGCTGCCTCGAAACAGTTTTAAATCCTCTGCTCGCATTCAAATTTAGAGAAAATATATTGGAATATTTATAACAATTCGACTTGTTGCTTCGATCCATTATAATTGTGTCCATGAAACAGTGGAAGTAGATAAAAGTTCAGTTGCAGCTCGTATAAATGAAAATTTACGATACATGGAAATTTGCAACGCGCGATTTAATTAATTCGAACCGCAGGTGCAGTTAATTATCAAGCAAACCGACGTTTAACGCCCCGAGTACCGCAGAAGCGCGCACGTAACGTCGCTCTCAGTTTAATTGCTAATTACCGGGTGGCGGAGTGTGAGTGAGCGTTCTGGAGGGTGTCAAGGGTTGTCGAGTGGCAGGACCCCAATCGGAAGTGGGCTGTAACAGCATTCTCGCGCGACACCACACCGACCCGTCTCCACCTTTGGTCTTCGACCTCTCTTTCTTCTGGCCAGATCTTCCAGACGTCGTTTCCTCCTCGATCTCGTCATCGTCGTCTTCGTCGTCGTCATCGTCGTAAGCCGGACGACGGCGACGTCGTCTCAGTTGGCACTGAAAATGTCGTTTCATATTAAATATGCTTTGGGTACCCGAGTATTCCGCGCGCGCAGTTCGATTGAGTCTCTTTGTCATTCATTGTTCATTAATGATCAGTATGTTCGCTAATATGAATTCGACTCATCGTCAGATTCAGTGGTACATAAATTCATATTCCCCATCGATTCAAGCTTAGTTGTTGAAGTACGGTAGATGAAGAGATTTTTCTTGAAGTAGGAATGAATTTTATACAAAATAGCAATGGTGATCGAACTACTTCTTCGGCGATACTCACGAGGGCGAGACCCACGATGACGAAGACTGGCAGAAAACCGACCACCCAACCGACCACGTCCGCCCACCTCGGATACTCGTAGGCGCCGTATTTTAGCGGTTCGTATTCCACCCAGTTGAAGAAGAGAATGAAGAAGAGGGCTGCTGGGGTGACTACTTTCCACATCCACGTCCAAAAGAATCGGAAGAAGCGGCCTCGGGAACCTATCATCTGTTGAATGTCGTCCAAGAAGCGGTCAGCTCCGTATACCCAGGCCACGAGGATGCATTCGCTGATGGCTATCAGCAGAACCGACCAGTTGGCGGCGTACTTGTCCATTAGCTGCAGCCAATACATTCCGGCCTATGGGAAGGAAGACATAGTCAATGCATGCGATATTTTAAGATACGCGCAACAGCCGAAATTATAGACGATCCCTATTCATCTTAATCTTTCGACAAACTCGCAAGCAGGCACTCACGTTAGTGGTGAAGATAATTCCACCGGCGTATCCGACAACAGCAGCGAAGAGGACCACCCAAAACTTGTAGTGTCTTAGAGACGGAATTCCGTCAAGGATCGCCGTGGTGACGGTCTCCATCAGGGCGAACTGCGAGTCCAGGCCCAAGGTCAGCAGCATGACGAAGAAGAGGAGTGACCAGACCGGAGCCACTGGTAACCTGGCCACCACCTGCAATATTTCGACGCCATTCTCGAATAACTCTTGAAAGGGAGAAGGAGGGAATGCTAAAAGGGCGTAAGCGCCGTAAATGTCGATTAAAATTCCAAAAGGACGTATTATTTTTTTTATGGCGTAATTCGCCGAAAAATTGAGTAATAAGCGTAAATATGAACAAATAAAGATATCGAAAAAATAAAAGCGAAAGGGTATGTGTGTCGGTGGATATAGCCTTTTGGCATCAACTTTATTGAAATTTCACATTTACTAAAGCCAAAAGGACGTATCCGCCAAAAATTTATTTTAGCAGTCTTTCAGTGCTTTTTCGATTGAATTTTCGATCAGCGGTAAAAATTATATTAATAAGAAGAACGTCGTGAATAGTTAAGCTACGTAATATGAAATATAATAATTTAAAATAAATTCTATATAGTTCAAAACGGCATAGTATAGCGTGGTCTAGTGAATATCATTAAAAAATTATTCTGTGGTCACATTTAAAACGATATTTTGCACTAACAACAGACGGTGGGCATTTTGCTAATAGTCTAATAATTGTTTTATCACGTGTGTTCTCAAATTATATTCCAATTAACAGCCACTAATGCCATGTGTTGTGTTACATAAACTTTTCAAAGATTAATTCAATTTGTACCTATAGAGATATTTCGACTTTGGCGGATACGCCCTTCTGGAATTAGTAAATATAAAATTTCGTAAAACATAATGCCAAATAGTCGTATCCGCCAGCCTTTTTACTTTTAACTTTTCCATTTTTTATTTTGGCTATTTCAGCCGCTTTTACCTTTCATAATCGAATCCAGAGGAAAAAATTATACGTTCTTTTGGCTTTTGCAATACCAAAAGGGCGTAAAAGTATCGCTTACGCCTTTCTGGCACTAGACACGCGATATGTCATAGAATTGGAAGATTTGCTCACCTCGGGATACACTATAAAGGCCAACCCTGCCCCTTGGTCGACGACCGAAGCAACCGGCACGTCCAGTTCGTGAGCCAGGAAGCCGATAACCGAGAAGATAACCAATCCGGCAAAGAAGGACGTGCCGATATTGCTGACGGCGACGATCAGCGAGTCCTTGTAGCAGTTGTTGGTGAACTTGTTGTAGGAGCTGAGGGTGATTAGGCCTCCCCAAGCGGGGCTCAGGGCGAAGAAGATCTGAACAGCCGCGTCGCCCCAGACCTTCGCCGATTTCAGGCGCCGCCAATCTGGCGTCAGGTAAAATAGAATGCCCTCCTCCGCCCCCGGAAGCAGAATGCCTCGGATGAAGAGTGCTACCTGAAAGCAAGTTGAAGACGTTCTACCTTCAATCGTCTCTCGTCATTCGTAATCGATCGTTCGAAGCAGATAAATCGGCAATTCGATGTTGGCTGAAGAAGTCGTTAGAGACTCACCAGAACGACATATGGAAAGAGGGCTGTGAAGTAGACGACCTTCCCGGAGCTCTGAACCCCCTTGCTCAGGCAGAGGAAGACGATGACCCAGGCCAAGAAGAGGCAGACTGCCATGGTTGGCCGGATCGTGCCGGTCTCTTCGATTCCGCTGCTCAAACCCAGCACGTAATTGCTGCAACGCAAAATAGAGCTAACTTATATATTATTTCTAGAAGGTGATTTTTCGTGACAAACTCTTTTTCCCCCTTCATACGAAACCAAAAATGATAAATGAGATACCATTATAAAGATTAAGTTCTCCGCTTTTTTGACGATTTGTTAATTTACAATTGCAAGTTGTATTATTTGTTTAAGAATCGAAGATAAGAACTCCCCTGGATACGACGGTACGCGATGGCTTTTCCTCGCTATTAAAGTTTAACGCTGAGTCGTATTTTATTTACGAAGATAACGCATTAACTATAATCATTCCATATAAAACATTTTAGACTTTCACGGCCATTGTCATTATAGTTATGAGTATTACTACTCTTAGCTTCCGGGTGGTAATCGCATCCAAAATTACTAATTTGGCGACGTGTCGCGAATATTTTAGTTTCCTTCATCAGGACTGATAACCTTCTGGTACTGCATGACGCGTTGGCAAATTAGTAATTTTGAACGCAGTTATCACCCAGAAGCCAAAAGTAGTAATACTCATAACGCTAGGAGAAAGTCGAGTAGCCCCGGACACCTCGACAGCCCTTAGTTTCAGTGATTGTCAACGGTTGTTAAAGGTCGACAAAAGGTCCGGGACTACCCGATCTTCCCCTAATCATTCCATATCCGTTGCATCAACGTTTCCCAAATTCTGTCATCTGCGGAATTTCCGTACGGGCCCACTAGTCGTACACAAATCAAAGTTTGCGATAAATCAACTACCGCGCGCACTCGATACGCGCATTGAAGGTTTAACGAAGAATTCTCGCCAGGATAGCCGACGACTTTACTTGGCGTCACCTACTTGAAGTACTCTTCCGCTGGCGGTCTTTTGATGGCCGATGTCACGTTCGCCGTCGTCAGATTCATGTCGGCCATTTGAGTGGAGTCTAGGCATACTCCCTTGTAGTAAGTGGTATTCTGAGCCATGCAATTCTTCGCGGAATCGGGGATGTAGCAATCAACGGTGCTCCAGGAGGGCTCGCACTTGCTCCACGGTAGTTGGCCAACTCCTACGATGAGAATCGCGGGAAGTATTATTGCTTAATGTTCGATCAATGCGTGTCATCGTAACACGCTGCTGAAATCTCGCGTTCTCTTCACCTGCCACAGACGCGAATATGTAGTGGAGTGTCCAGGCGATAATGAGGTTGTAGTACAGCATGACGATGGAGCTGACGAGAACCATTCCGTACCCCAAACCTCGAAGTAGTGGGCAGAAACGCTTGTACGCGGCTACCGGACCGAGGCTCGCGTATTGACCTGCGCGGAAGTAATTATGGAAGTAGTTTTTTCATTGTTCTTCTCCGATTAATTATTCAGGGTGGCGGCAAAAATTTTATTATAAAATTTCCTGATTATTCCCTGACTTTTCCCGGGCGGATTAAAATGCCCTGACATTTCCCGGTTTTTCAGGTCTGTAACCACCCTGTTATTCGAATTAAAATCTTGTGTATTTTGTCACTGCTGACGCGTTGACCTGCAATGTGAGCCTACCCAGAGATAATTCCATGAACATCAGTGGTAATCCAGCGATGATGAGCATTATGGTGAAGGGTATGAGGAAGGCTCCCCCACCGTTCGAGTAGCAAAGGTAAGGAAATCGCCAGACATTGCCGAGTCCGACGCTGTAGCCCAGAAGGGACAGGAGGAAATCGAACTTGCCAGTCCATGTTCCTCTTTCTGGATGCTCGTCTTCGCCACCTTGAAGAGGAGCCTGGCTGTTCGCCACCGAATACTTGTCCTCGTTCTGTGGGTATATTTTTAAAATCGAATATTTCCCATCGTTAATTTCAACTCCTTTGTTCAAGCACTCAAGATTAGCAGCAAATAGAATTTATTCGAAAGTATAAAATCATAGTTCAGAATCCTGAACGAAAATAGGTGAGTGCACTGAGGGAAAATATTTAGTTGAATACGAACCTAATAGAAAAATTTATTTGAGATAAATAGGAATTTACTCACATCGAATAAAAAAGCCTATTTGAATTAAATAAATGTTTTGCACATCTTTTTAATCGAGTACGAATCTAGCAGAACATTAATCTCATTCAAATAAACATTTGTGTTCAATGTGAATAAATTCCTCTATTCACCTGAAATACATTTTTCCGTTGGGTTCGTATTCAACTAGACCTTTTTCCTGGGTGTGGAGTGGTACTGTCCCGATTGGCTACAACCACGATTATCTCGTAAATTGTGAACTTTTGAGTTAAGTTGGTGCAGTACTTTTTTAAAAATCACATTCCGATCGACAAAAATGTACTATACCAAGTTGGACCTAACGTCCATCGATAACGAGATAATCGCGGTCGAAGCTATTCGGAATGTGGTACCACTGTATCCCATAAGCAGAAGCATCCCTCTAGAGATAACAATGCATCGCGCGCAACAATAAACTCTGTTGACTCACGTCCCAGCAATCCAAATAAGGCCGCATTCGCGGTGGTGAGTCCTCCATCCTCGGCTTTACGTCCCCCGGGGAACCGCCTTTCGTCGAGATCACTGGTCCCTTCTTCGCTTCATAGCACCGCACGTTCCCGCTTTCCGCCTCGCGGATCTAAGATGAGATGCGTGCCATTCTACTAAAGTCCATGGCGATACCGCGGCGACGGCATCGCGACGCATCGTTCCTTTTCGACGGATCTTTTCACGAATCTCTCGCGACGCGTTCTCATCACTCTTTCAGCGTTGATCAGTCTGTGTCGCGCGAGTCAAAGAGCCGGATCCTTCCCCCCTGTGACAGTGCCGATCTGGATCAGTCCTCGAGTCTCAATGGCAGCCCGCGCTCTCCTTCACTATATAAAGGAATAGAGGGTGGAACGCGGTTATAAGACGGTACACGATGCCAACACGTAGATATCTCGTTCGATGAGTACCTCGACGAGCGAATCGATAAGAGCCAGAGTAGCCCTCGAAATGCTCTTTCTACAAAGTGAAACGGTTCGATCGTTGCTTCATCCTCTTTTCGGAATATTTAATCGAGGCGAGATCGCTGAACAGCTGTCGAACGTCGCGTACGCGATATTCTCGGGTGCAATCTAATTTGTTGCGAACAGTCGGTGGCGAACATTGGAGAACACGCGCGGGTATCCACTGGGCCGCCGCTCGTTCGTCGAAATTTCGCGCGCTTGCTGGAGTGCAACTGAGATGAGACGAGCGCAGGTGTGCAACTCAGGTGCAGGTGGCGACGGGGGTGGTCACGCGTACACTACTCGACGTCGATTGCGAAAGGGAAAACGAACGCGAACTTACAGACGGTAGAAGTGGCCCGCGCCCGGCCAGCCAGCCAGCCTGCTTATGGAGCTTATGCCTTGCCTACACCCCCTCGACCCGTGAGAGAGCCTCGAACGATCGATCGATATTACTGCTCCTGCGAGCTGCGTCCTACCCTAAACCTTGCGCCCTCAGCCCTCCCGCGCTCGATATCCTACACGGGCTGTGATACGTACGAGGGGGGGGGGGGGGGGGGGGGGGTGCACGCTATATACATTTCCACGATTATCTGGATCGTCCTGACTTCAGTTGCAGCATCGTCTTTTCTTCTGGACGCGTATCAGTCGGAAGCTGCGTTAATCGTTCGAAACGAAATCTAATTTATCTCCTGGCTATTACTACTGCTGATAGTGGTTATTACTACTGCTGATAATGGTTATTACTACTGCCGAAAAGCTATAGGGATCAACTCGATGTCGAGCTCGATTATAGTTTTACAATCTAAATGAGCAATAGTAGTCGAAAACAGTTGTTTGGTGGAAGGTTAAATTGAGAAAATTTGGAGTTTGTTACGCGATATCATTGTAGGTATAATAGTCAAGAGAGAGTCATGTCCTTTTTAAAGATGTATTGCAACTTGATGAGATCTCGAAGAGTTTATAGATGGATCCTTATAATACAGACATCGCGTGTCTGATGCCAAAACGATACTTTTATGCCCTTTTGGTATTGCCCTAGCCAAAGAGACGTATTTTTTTCTGCTGGATTCGACCATGGAACGTAAAAAACAGCTGAAACTGTCAAAATAAAAAAATGGAAAAGTTAAAAGCAAAAGGGCGTAAGTTCTAGCTCATACACATATTTGGCATTATTTTATACGAAATTTTATATTTACTGTTACCAGAAGGGCATATCCGCTAAGGTCAAACAATCTTTACTAATTAAATAATTCTTCGAAAAGTTTATATAACACAACGCATGGCATTAGTGGCTGTTAATTAAAATGTAATTTGACCACCCGCGATAAAACAATTATTGAAATATTGCTAAAATTCCCACTGTCTGTTAGTGCAAAATAACGTTCCAAATGTAACCACGGAATACTTTTTTAATGATATTCACTAGATCACACGGTATACTATGCCATTTTGAACTATATAGAATTCATTTTCAATTTTTATAAACTGTCTCAGCCATCGCGAGTTAATAAAATTAATTTTTTGGCGGATATGTCCTTTTGGATTTAGTAAATATGAAATTTCAATAAAGATAATGCCAAAAGAGCGTATCTGTCGATACGTACGCCCTTTTACTTTCAGTTTCTTAATTTTGTATTATGTCATATTTATATTTATTACTCAATTTTTCGGCGAATTACGCCATACAAAAAATTATACATCCTTTTGACATTTTAATCGACTTTTACAGCACCTACGCCCTTTTGATATTAGACACGCGATATGGATATTATCTCGTCCCGGACATAGCTGTATCATACAGTATCAATGCTGAACGAGTATATAGTAACATATACTTAATCTTGACTTCGTGAAACCTTCGTTTCACAGACCACGAATACTGTCTGTATTATATTTGATCGAGGCTTTGTAGAGTTCAGCTGTGAAAAATAAGATTTTTGGAAAGCACTTTGATGTCCGCTCCGTTAGGGGTTTAGAGATTCCCCGAACGCGATACCTCGCTATATCCCGAGACACATATGTATATCCCAAGACATCTCGGCAGATACTCTTATTTATTGATTGCGCGATATATAGGTCTTCGAGATAACCTTCCTTTCAGATGGATTACAATTATCATTGTCGACGCTCATGAATGGTGAGATACATAATATATATATATATATGTAAGTCTTCATCTCTTTGTTTGCAAGCCCATTTATTGGATTTGAAATGCGGGACTTCTATAGCAGCGAGTATCTACGTAGATATATTTATTTCTTCTTATTGTAAGTGTATCCTCATAAATTTTCCAAAAGCGGCCATCCTTTTGCATATACATATAGTCTTAGTAATATGTGAAGCATGTGCCAGAATATGGAATTGGCAGCATATCAAGTGTACTTACTCCTTTTTTTTCATTTGAGGACTTTATTCAAGAACCTAAAGTTGGTACACATACATAATACAAACATATCGTTGTTTATTTAAAAAATTTATCATCTACAATACGACGTACTCTTTTCAATACTACAATATTTCAGTTATCAACAACAAATACTAAATGATAGTTCAAAGATATTTCTGATACTATTTATATTCTGAACCGTATGACGGAACGAATCACCCGGTATGTTATGAACCTTAGTCGGGAGATGTTATCGGGGTTGCGTGGATTCGGCTGGTCTGGGTTGAGTTAGATTGGGTCGACTGGGTGGCAAAGGTGAGAGGGTTGCGGGGGTTGTCCTTGATCGAAGCCAGGGCCCCCTTTCTCGAATCACTCGCAAGAGAAACGTATACGTTTCTTAGCGAGTAGACCAATCAGGACCCCCACCACAACGGAATACTTGATCCTGATTGATCTATTGGCTAAGATGCGTATACGTAACTTTGCGAGTGACTCGAGAAAGGCACCCCTGGCCGCATCCGAGCGGAAGCTTCATCCTCTATCAGCAACCCCTAATCTACGAGCGCGTCACCCGCAACGAGAAAGTCACTCCACTCGATTTCGCATTCCTCGCAGGGATGGTAGTCTTTCGGATGGAAATGTTATAGAAAGCATGGGGCTCTTCTATGTATAGAAATCCTCGGCTATCGCATCGATGTCGCCAAAGCCTGCAGGTAAGAAAGGGGTGAATTTTTCTATCGGGGTATATGAAAGGTTTGATGGATGCTTCAAAAAATAATGAACATTTTTTCAGATTTTAGATTATAGAAGAACTGATAACTTTTCCTTATGAATGAAATCATTCTGATATTTAAAAGTATACTTATCTCTATAGAGAGATATTCGGTTTTTATTTCTCCATTGAAATCAATGAGAGAGAGACAGGGCCGTGTGGAGACTCCGCAGTCGCGCACGTGCGTGCGTGCGCGCGGCGTAGTACGGCCCTGTCTCATTGATTTCAATGGAGAAATAAAAACCGAATATCTCTATTTCTAAACATCAGAATGATTTCATTCATAAGAAGAAGTTATCAGTTTTTTTTATAATATAAAATCTTACAGGTAGTAAGATTCTTCGTAGATCGTCTCGAATTTATCATATCCCCGATTTGGAAACGACTCGATGATTCCCAGGTAATAACTTGAACTTCCTCTTCCTAAAGTTCCCAATTGCTATTCCTATATTCCATATATTAATTCCTCCTCCCACAATACCCACCTCCGAACCGACGTAAGACCTTCTCTCCATCCGCAAAGAATTAAGTTCCCTATTCCATAGTATTTATCTAATGTACATAGGTAGTTAAGAATAGTTTCTTGGATACAATTTAATAGGTTTGATACGAATTTATTTAAACTTATTGCTGTTACTCGTACAACAACGGTATATTCGATTTCTGATTGGTCACTATCATGATACTATTCTGTACGGAAGCTCATCTGACTGAGTTTTACGATTGAGAAGATTGAGGATGATTGAAAGTTCTTCCGGTACACAGCAGTGCATGGATTTATTGTTCAATTGTAAAATAGTTATTTTCGTTATTAGGGCGTGAAGCGCTGTTTCTAACGAGAGTGAAGTTTGCCGCACGAGCGAAGCGAGTACGGCAATCACACTCGTTAGAACGGCGCGAAACAACCGAATAACGAATTCTATTTTTTGTCACTAAGTGTCAAACACGAGATTGACGATTTCACGCACTGCGCAGGTTATTTCACGCACCGCGCAACTTTTCACGAATTGGTGTGTGAAAGATGATTTCACATGCGTCGAGGACGCCCATGAAACCGAGTATTTGACACTGAGTGATAAAAAATTTGTTTTTGTCACTCAGTGTCAAATACTCGGTTTCATGGGCGTCCTCGACGCATGTGAAATCATCTTTCACACACCAATTCGTGAAAAGTTGCGCAGTGCGTGAAATAACCTGCGCAGTGCGTGAAATCGTCAACCTCGTATTTGACACTTAGTGACAAAAAATAGAATTCGTTATTCGGTTGTTTCGCGCCGTTCTAACGAGTGTGATTGCCGTACTCGCTTCGCTCGTGCGGCAAACTTCACACTCGTTAAAAACAGCGCTTCACGCCCTAATAACGAAAATAACTATTTTTAAATTTATATACAGATATGGCCAGTGCTATGAAATCAATCGCGAAGCTCAGTTCGGGCTTACTGAACCATGGTTTCAACAGATGCAACTTTATCATGGGTATGGAAAGGCGGTTTAACCTTAAAATTTCCGGCAAATATCTTATGCAATACCTATATTATATATTATTATATATGAATGAATCATACATCATTTTCTGAGAATAGCTACCTGATTAAGGATTATTTTTAAGCTTACTTTCCCGTTTCGTCGTGTAGGCGGAAAGAGATTTCTCTTCTGTGAATCAATGCTTCATATGGACGGGTATAAACGACAGAGAGCATTGGTCTGTAAACAATTTGACAGCATTGATACCTTCCGTTCAAAAATACTTGGATATATGAAAAAAGAAAGAGGCATGGTATTTACGGACGATTTAAACAACATGTTGCACCTCATGGAAAATAATCCTGAAGACATCGATCTGATTACAAACATGTTGAGAAAGTACAACCTCCAAAGCTGGAATCTAGGAATGAGCACGTTCACATTCGGGCCTGTCGTCATGCGTACTTGTTATCATCTCAATAACCCAGACTTAGCCCTCGCCTTATTCAACGACCCCCTTTTGGAAGGTTTTTTCAATGAGCCGATGAGCTTCCGAGTCTTGCTAGATCTTCTCTTTAATAATGAACGATACGACGATATGATAACCGTACACAGAACTGTCAATGAAAAATATTCCGACCCTGTGAAAGTTTCCAAGAAAAACATGACTCTCATCATGGCTGGGTGTTATAAGAAGGTAAGGATACTTTGACGTTACGCGAAGCTTATAAGCCAATTCTTTTAAAGGTATTTCCCAGAAAGAAATTGGAAGGAGCATTAAATACTTAGTGGTATCCAATCTTAAGTATCACGTTTTCTTCCAATTTCAGAACGACCGAGAAAGTTTTGAATATGCGATGAACGTTTGGAAAGTTCTTATAGGCATGAATTATCATCCGTTGCGAAGGAGCTGTTTATTTTTAGCAGCTTTAGCTATTTTGCAAGGCTCCCCAGAGATTGCTCTAGAGGTTTTACCTGGAATAATGAAACCTGACTATGCCATTGTGAAGAGTCTTAAAGTGGCAGCTTTGGCTGATTTAGATCGAGTAGAGGATATTATGCCATACTTTAGGATGGCGCTGTTTCATAAAAATGAGATACAAGACGACCAGTTTTTCTTCCACGAAGTGGTATGTGACGAAAAAGTCTCTGTATTAAAATTCAAATGTTTTTTATTTTGAAATCTCGATTTTAATATTCTATTTATTCGGCATGTTGCTCCGAGGTCTTTGGCGGTCATTCGTATTTGCAATTTTCATAAAATATGACTGATTACGATTTTGGTATTTTTAGTTATACAAAGTCGAAGCTGCTTTAATGAGAGCGAAACTACATGAAAATTCAGAATTGGTTAAATTGTTCAGACTGATTGAAACTAATTTTATCCACAAAACGGTAAGTTCTTTTTGTCTGATTTAGAATACTGTACACTTGAGATACGTAATTTATTTCAAACGGATTAGAAACAAGTTAAAAGGACTCGTAATATAGTGACACTTTTATTTCCGTAGAGTATGGATACATTCCTCTGTGAAACTATAAAAAGGAAGACGATTAAGGAGACAAATGATTCAACGAGAAGGTATAGGGGAAAGGGTCAACGTCCGGCGCGTACCTTGTTCAACGGTGGCAACGTTGTTCATGTACCTAGATGCCTAACGTGAGAGATGTATGAATACTAGTTCCCATTTAATTACAAGGTAGAATAAAAAAAATGATTACACAGTAGAACTCGTTTTTTTTATGTACTGCTCTTCGTTCATTTCGTATGCATATTACAATGCGTCGTCGCTTTTCTCAAAACGAAAAAAAGAGTCCATAACCAATTAGATTAAAAACTTTTACAATCTTGAAGAATTTTTACATTTTAAACGCTAAAGAGTGTATACCTTTGAAACTAATTTTTCTAGGAACTTCGATATATTCCACAAAGAAAGGCACACACAGTTTATCCCGTAAATGATACAAACAAATGGAAATGTTCACTTCTTTGTGGATATTATAGATGTTTGATTACATCGTTATACGATTTTCAAGTTTGAACTCTTAATTTTAAGAATGTATGTATTATACATGTAGGTATGTACTTCAGAAATTCTGCTTAAAATATACCTGCTATTATTTAAGTAACCAAATCAATGTGTGTTGGGTCAACGTTGTATCTATTTGGGATTCAAACTTGGATACGGTCTATGCACAATGGAAGGAATAGGTGACAGAATCAGTCACTACACTTTTAACCCAGAAAGGGCTCCTTTACAGATGGAGGGGGAGTACGTTGCGCGAGGCGGCACTACGGCGGATAAAATCACCGCGATCGAAAAGTGGACATTTGACCGATTCTTGGAATGCAAACAACGCTCCGAAAGCGTAACGACGAAAACTCTTCAAGAGTGGGCAACGACAGCGGCGCTCCGGTATAATACACCCGACACCAATTTTGCCTTTACGGCATCACCGAAATGGGCGAATCGTTTCAAACGCAAGTACGAAATTAAGCAGACGTCGAGTGACGAAGAGCGTTTTGGGTACAGATGCGGATTCGATAGAAACAATCTCCGACGCCGTTTAGATCTTTCAGCAACAAACTTCGGCATTGACGTCGTTGTTTGATCCCGACTTTGTTATCAATACGGACCAAATAAATTACGAGTACCACGATAATACGCGCGCTTCGTCGAATCGAGAAGACCCGAAGAATTCAGCGGCGGTTGGGAGCAAAGTCACGCATTCCTACGCCGCCTAATATTCTAACTTTATCAGAGAAATTATTGCCGACTGCTTATATATCTGTACCTCAGAGCCGAACTATGTTAAGTTCAAAATTGTAGTTTTGAGATAATTGTGTTTAAAATAATTAGGGCCGGTTTTACCAACACGGTATAAACGTGGTATAGCGCTATACTGAGAATAACCATAAGGCTTCATGCTGGTTATTCTCAGTATAGCGTTATACCGCGTTTATACCATGTTGGTAAAACCGGCCCTTAATGAAATGTTTAGTATAACTTAACATCTAAAACCCATTTTCGGCAAAAATCGACTTCGCTATAGTTTGGCTCTGAGGTACAGATATGCTTGCAAGAATGGGAAGACCGATTCGGTCGTATGATAGCGGAGAAAGTGACGAAGTTGATGAATGATTACAAGAACGTGTATGTTACGTGCTCGAAAACCGGAAGGATAACTTCTGAAAAGTATCAGCTGTATCTTGATGATGTACTGAAAACGTACGTCGAGAAGGTCAAGTTTCTATTGATATTGGATTCGTCGACTGGGCAAGCGGATACGAAGAGATACAACGCATTCATCGATGATGATAATAAACCGATCTACGCCGTCAAAGTTGTACCGTCCAAGTGCGCGCTGATGTGCCAGCCTTGCGACGTGTACTTCTTGTGGCAAGTGAAGAAATTCGTTGGAAAGATTCGAAGCAATCCGTGGCTCCTGGTGACGAATTACGCGGACGAGAAGACGCGATAAAAATTCACTCGCTGGTCCACAACCAGCTGTCGGCGCTGTTTTTTAACGGCATGCTGAGATACGCGTGGTACGCGTGGGCTAGATGTATCGGCTGTAAAGCTACTACATTTATTTGTTGCGCGTGGTGCCGAAAACTCTTGTTTTCAATGTTTTTACGATAAGTATCATCCCTCGGTGTGCGAAGAAAATTGCCAAAAAGACTGAGCTCTACAAATTTGCAAGAAAAATAAGATATATGTATGAAATATAAGTGTGCCTACGAATTGCATTTATTTACGCCCCTCTCGTCTTCCATCCGACTTAAGCGAGAAATATTCATCAAAGGAATCCACCTGTGAACCTAATATAACATCTCGCCTCCTCGTGCCTTCATCGCTTAGATTAAAATGAATTTTTACCAAGTAACACTAGGAGGAACGTCGAAAGAAACTTTTTCGCTTCTCCTTGGCACGAATACGGGCTCCGCGGGCGATCGAATAGGTACAACAGATCGGTTATCCCTTATGACATGATGAACACGTTTGAAGTGGTTTCCGAATAAACTAATAAGAACTTGACGCTAGAATCCTTGTTATATACCAATCCCAAAGGAAGTTTCTGTGGTAGATAATGCTCCTACATAGTACAACTTAATTCTATTTATACCGATAATATCTGACTAATGTAAAAAATAACTGCTACCGCAGAGGTATCATATTGGGAAGATAACGGTTCACCACACGCAAGACGATTGTGGTGCAAAGAGGAAGTCCTCCTACCTTTTGAAATTAACAGAAATTTGTAAATCAAAACTCCAATAACGCATTTCTATACAGTTTACACAAATTGGTCTATAACTTACACTTTAGATTTCTATCTTTGTATGAAAGTATTGGCCGAAAATGTTCCTTTATCGTGAAATACAAAAGTTTCCAATCGCTATTACGAGTACATTATACATACAGTACATTTACTTTCAATAACAGATGACAGATAATGAAGAACGATTGCTATTCGAGGGAAACAGTGGTTCGTTTTTCGAGATAGAAGATTTCTCGTAACCGCAATTTGGATACCGAACCTACTCGTCGGCGGCGGAACTGAAATCGGCGTACAATAACATCGATAGCTGAAGTACAAAACATTATGAACGTATTGCATTAGCGTATATATACGAGCATGAAAAACATAAAATTATAATCAGTGAAAAATAAATGATCTCATTTTTCTTTTGATCATTATAATGGTAATTTCTCCTTCCACTTCTGGAAAATATTATTCTTACTGATCTCTACAGTTTCACACTTTTGCAATTATTTTGCAAGTACTAGAAAATCTGTGGAATCGCTCAGAATAAAACTAAAAATTTAAAGATTTTTCCCAAAGACATTTATTCAGTGTTTTCATGTTTTACAAATCAAATGGCACGTTCAACGATGACGCTAAATGGAAGAAATTGAATGGAAAGACGGTTTCGGCTAATTTTTACCCTGTAGGAAAACGTGGAATTTTGGGAAATTTGAAGATTTGTACTTACACGGGATTACCAATAATTCAGACAGTGTGTATATGGATGTGTACATGTTTTGTCTGATAACGTCTGTATGTACCTAAATCTTTGCATATATCGTTGGCAATACTTGTTACTGCATGTATATTAATTAGCAGAAAAAATTTACGATGTCCGATCGAGGAACCGGTTCCGTACAAATTCAGAGGATAACATTCACATTTCTATCGTACAGTTTGAGAGTAAAGTTTACGAGATCTGAGATGACGACAAGTAATCCGAAAGTTCTAGGTAAACTCTCGAAAGTCCAGTCACAGTATCTATGATTAGTAACATAAATGCAATTATCGCGTGGTGTTGGAGGACTTGAGAAATTTTCGGCGCAAGCAACGAATCAGCTTGTTATCAAATGCAGGGAATGAAGGAGGAAACAGGAGACATAGCATGAGTATATGTACTTATCATTCGAAGTGTGAAGCACAAATCTTAGCGTTAAACGATAGCGTCCGCTTTGGTTAAAAGGTCAAATGATGTTTTGGCTACTGAAGTAAATTAAGATCTCTTCTGAAAGATTTGCAACATGCAGATAACTGTGCGGTTATGCGGAAGATCAAAATAACTGGATAAAAGAGCGATTTTCTTCGAGAAATACTAGTAGGACAACCATTGTGTGATTTTGAGACGCGTTCTTGACTTATTTACGAATTAGTTGAAACAGCCTATTTGCACAATTCTAAGTGCTTCATGCTTTCTCCTCTATAAAACGTAAATTTTTTCATTTTCATCACTACATTAAGCACCTTCTCTGTAATGCCGAAATTATTTTAGAAGAAAAGTAAAGGAAGATATGTACGTGTGCGGAGAAATAGACACGCGTATTCTCTAGAATGAAGTTCTTGAGCGCGCCCAAGGTTTCACCGCTTATCGCATTTTACGTGTGGCTACCCTATTCCGGAGATGTTCGTGCACAAGTAATATAATAGCGTACGATGCTAATCGCTACTTTAAAAATCACGTTCAGCTCTAAAATCTTCATAAGAGTGGATTTTAGTCACATCGATACCTGAAAGCAACAGTGAGATAACACAGATTTCGAGCTGTGTCAAACGTAAGCTAAAACCGGCCTTTATACAATGCAATACTGAGATATCTCGACAAAAATATATTTAAATTAAATATTTATTTAAATATTTTTGGCGTGATATCTCAGTATTGCATTGTATAAAGGCCGGTTTTAGCTTACGTTTGACACACAGCTCGAAATCTGTGTTATCTCACTGTTGCTTTCAGGTATCGACATGTGTATATAGTTAAATTAAAGGAATCCAAGTTCGCGATGTCAAAGGAAGTAAAGAGCTATTCCCAATTCGGTAGATCATCAATATCAACCCGATAGATACGAAGTCACTTAGGTAATATCGATACAATCGGTAAATTCAATCGGTTACGGAGAGATAATCAACGCCGAGTAATAGTGTCCGTTCCCCCAAATTCAACCGGAACGATCGAAAGGAAGTTTAAATAACCGCTGAGGGAGTAATCTAAGCGAAGCATGCAAAAGAAAAGAAACATGGATATACCTCAGATAGAAACCAGTATTCAAATACCTTACAGCAAGTTATCCAATCTCCTTCTGAATCCATGACAAAACGATATCCAACTATCCTGCACCTGTATCCTGAATGTCTCCTTCTAAGACGACCGCAAGTCCAAATCCATATCCAACCTAGAGAGCATTCCGTGAACCCTATGCGCCGAGATGACCGTCGCGCGCTCAGTTCCATTTTAATTGACACACGATTCTCAAATCCGAATCCGCTCTTCGAACATCTCGTTTCCGCGTGTCCACTTGACAAGTCCAAATGGTGTGTCCGTGAAAAAAGAATCCAGCGAGAATTTATCCAGATCCAAGAATCCTCCATGCGTATTAATTTAAATCCCGCGAGGCTTCTGAATCCCAATAAATTCCAAGTCTCCTCTGTTTCTCTTTCTCTCTCCGTTTCCGTTCGGGGCGCAGAGAGCGCGCGGAATCCTCGCGCATCGTGCGAACTCCTCTAAGACCTATTTACGTATACATATATAGTCCGTTCACGTCGAAATCAGTTTATCTTTGAAAGCGAGTTTTGAAATTTTTCTCCTCTTGTGTAAGTTCCTTTTATCATCCGTGTAAGATGTACATCGCACTAATTCGGACGTTCACTCTCGAAACACGATTTTAGCCGTTCAATTAACGGTCGCGATTAGAAACGGTTGCGATTGCAAGGTGAGACAATCTATTTTAAGGTGTCTATTATGAATTTGTTAATCAACTTTTGTTTTGATATCCACTTTTCGCAAAATCACTTTTATGTTCTCCCCCGTTTTAGCGACGAAGCGATTACGCTGCGATAAATGGAAGAGCACGATTTCGCGCGAGTCATAGAGTCACACCGATTTTTACAGTGGGAGAAGACGAAAAACGTTTCAAAGAAATCTCATATTCTTAAAATTGACAAGCGCCTCCCCATTTTACATCCGCGCGGCAAACTTTCAAATCGAAACTACATCTAGGTGCTTTCTCTACGTTGAATTTACACTGTCGCTGATGTCACCGTTAGATGTTGCAGGCAGATTATTTCGAGTCTTTACATTTCTTTCTTTCTGGACACACAAATCACTGTTAACAGACGTGAACAGACTGTATTTGAAGCTATACAAAGACAGACAACCGCAATCGCTTCGAATCCACGGATTTTTTAATGGACTTGCCAACGTGTCCCGATGAACATCCCAGCTAATCGAGAGAATCCTTTGAACTGAATGCTTCAACGTCCTCTTTCGATCGATCTCACTCCTGAATCTCCTCCTCTTGTATGTATTCTTATAACTTCCGATTATTTTCTCATTGCCGCTTATGCATTTAATCCTCTTACAAATTTATATGCTCCGTATTAAAAAATCCATCCAAAATGCATCCCGTTTCATCCCGTCGTCAAGCGCGAACGTGTATTTTTTATCCATCCAAGAAGTAAGATCGTGTGGGTTTCAGTTTTTCATTCATTGTGTTACAATCCAATCCAATATACAAAAGAAGAAAAAATACATTAGTTTCTTAGTACAGCAGTGTTTTGATATAGCTATCATTACGTGCAAGTGTTGTTCTCGTTGCAAACGCGGTTTTTGCGGCCACGACTCTGTTTCGATTGAAAGTACTAACAAGGTGGATTCACTTTTGTGACAAGTTTGATTGAAACACGGATCATCGACCGCGAGCAGTGCGCACAGCTAATCAAACTACACGAGAAATTTATTATTATGTACAATGAAGTTGTATTATATTCGTCGCACCGATATCGATGCAGAGATCGCGGAGGTTTTGCGACGAGAAACTCGTTACATGGTGTACAATAAAAGTAGTTTGCTTTCCCGTCAATTTTTCGTGGAAAATATTGCTACGATTTGATATTAACCGCTGATGGAAAGCAAGAATCGCGTGATTCGAGAAATCAACGTAACATTTCTATCGACAGTCCGGGTTTTATTAACTTATCGATATTATTAAGCTTGGCACACCTTTGAAAAGCAAAGGTAAAATGTAGGAACGCAAGACTAATGCCGCGTTTACACATGCATAGATTTAGTGGCGCCAGTGGTCGCGCCAGTTCTACTTGCATGATTTCAGCATAGTACAGACTTTTTCGGTCTATGCATGCAAAGATTCAACTTGTATGCAAGTCGATGTTTACACTTGCAAATTTAATTTACTGGCGCGCCAGTTCTTATTGGCGCCACTAAATCCATGCATGTGTAAACGCGGCATAAAGTATGAAGGGTCTGATTAAATGTATTAACAAATTGCGTATCTTAAGGCATAAGAGCTCTGCACAGACTTTGGATATTTGTGTGTCGTGTAAGGTTGACCGTACGTGCGTGCCTTTCGAGAGCTTTCGGAAATGATAAAGAATGTGTTCTCTCTTGTCATCGTTATCGGCATTTTCAATTAATAATTCGATTCCATATTTACAATAATTGTATGACAAATTTGTAACATTATAATTCCCGTAATCGCGCGATTGTAATTCTATTGAGAATATTTTGAAAGAAACATTTCATAAATAGAGAAGTAGAAACGAGAAAATTAAAAGCAAATTTCCGATCGCGAAAACAAAAACAGCCGTAGTTGCATGTTTTATTGGAAGACCCTCAATAAAATCCCAGCCTGAGATTCGAGGATTCGTGATACGTCAATCGCAATGTTTGCGTAATCACGACGGACAAATCTTTACGTATTCCTCTTGTGAATTTTGAAAACAGTATCATATAAAATGACGAGAAAACGATGATTATTAACATAACATCAGTGTTTGCCAGTATCCGTTACTGTTTAGTCCCATTTTGTCTTTTACCCTACTTCGGTTAAGCAATAATGCTAATGGATGCTAACCGAATGGAGACCGTGACTCTAAATAATTCTTGGAACGGTTTCCACTTTAAAGTGTTACCGAACAGCCACAAAACTAGTTTCAAAATGTACCAAAAGGAAAGTATCATCCCCACAGACGATCAATTCAATATCATCCAATTACCAAGCTTCGATTTATCAAACATTGTTTCATTCATCGCGCCGTGTACAAGTGTATTCGAAAATAAGATTTCTTCCTTCCCCCATACCTCAATTACGTAAGAACCTCATTTCTTATATATATAAAAATTGTTGCAATCGCATTGTGCTTTGAAAAAATACAAGGTTGGGACCCAATTCGCGGAAAGATAAAGGAATGTCTCGTCAAAAGATAATGTTAGTTATACAATTTTACAAGTCAAACAAGATCCTTATGCTTTGTCAATATTAACGCGATACGTAAATCCCGATTAATTCTCATTGTAAATAACGGTACATCGAGGGAATACGGAGATGCACACCTCCGTTCGAACTGGCAACAACGGCTCGTGACTTCGAAGGCGAATAAAAATATGTTAAGTCTGATTAATATGTTCAAACGATTAACTTCATTATTGCTGGTTTCGTCGTTCATAGATTTTTGACAGTACGTAAATTGACAGTGATAGAATATAAAATGCTGAATTCAAATTGAAAGAATCGCGAGCCGTGTGTTAATTACAGTTTCAAGTTCTACGTGGCTATTTTTTCTTTAGTTCTTTATTACAAGAGCGTTGTAAAATAGATGTAACGCGGAGGATATTCAGAAATTAATCAACGTTAAAAAGTTTGTGTCGGCGGTATGCACTCTCTCAAATCAGCAATAATGAAATATGGCAAGGCGGGGGTGAGTAAACCTTGGTTTATGTAATCATGTGGATCATGTAAGAGCTATACGTACACACTAGTCGTAAGAACGAGACCTGGAACGGGACCGCGACCGCGAATAGTTACGTCGCAGCGGCGAATACGTAGGTGAGCCACGACGTCGTGGGCTGTAACTTCGTGAGCGGCTACGTCCTCTGTCGCGATCCTCACTACGGCCTCGCTCGCCACTGCTATGGTCCTCTTTTACCCGAATGTATGCCACTTCACCCTTAAAAGAAATTGCAAACAACGTTAGCGGGCTGCAATTTAAAGACGTCGATACGAGTAATCTATCAATATTTATGTGTTGATCGAAGTTGTAGTTTTTTATAATTCCGAGATCCTTTAGCTTCAAAAGAAACTGTCTGTGCTACAAAATGATGGTCCTCTTGTTGGTATTACTAAGCATTTTTGTCTGCAATTTGCATTCACAGTAAAAGAATTGCTTGTAAGAAGAACAATTGAAGAGTGAAATATGCAAAAGGGTCTAAGTGCCATTTTTCCTGACGCAGAAATATTTATGCTGCAAGTTTCACGTGGCACTTAGATTCCATAAAAGCAATAATCTCCATTTCAGGAAAAATGGCACTTGGATCCTTTTGCATATTTCACTCTTCAATTTCTCTCAATGGGACGACAATCGCTAACCGCCATTTGACTACAATACAAAACCGATCAAAGGGCTCCCGTCGAACGATACTCTTCGACCTTCTTCTCTCGCTGTTATTATTTTTACAAATGTGCAAGGAGAGAGGGACAGAGAGGGAGAGAGAGCGGTACGAATAACTACCGTTTCACCAACCTGAAACCATGTCTAGAACACTTCCAGAATACATCTCTAGAAGCGAGAAATACCTTTTTTTTTCTCATTCCATGACGAGTTAGAGGTTTAATTATACATAAAGTAAGGATGAATTGAAAAATGCACCTCGTGTGACCTAAATCGTGAATCGTCCAATTTCTTCACGGCGTACTTCATGTCTTCGTAGCGTAAGAACTCTACAACGCCTGTACCGTCCTTGTAAACATCTGCAAAGCAAACATCTCCAGCCTCGCGCATGTGATCCTTCAGGTCTTGCCAACTACCAGAGGGTGGGAGGCCAGTAACGAGGACTCTGTATTGAGATCGACGTGCAGGCGGTCCACGACCACGGGAATTGCTCATTTCGCCGCGACCTCCTCGGCCATTGTCGCCTCCACCACCGCGACCACCGCGGAAATTGTTACTGGGTCCTCCACCTCTAGGAAATTCGACACGCAGTCTGTAACCGTCATAATCATATGCGTCTCTTGCGTGTACTGCATCTTCGGCGTCTCTGTAACAAAATATGATTAGATTGGTGACCAAAAAAAAATGAGCAGTTACAAACAAGATAGTAACAGAAATTAAAAAATGGTAAAGGATAACTCAGGGCTCTTAGCGTAGTAGCAGGGTTAAAATGGTGGTAAAAGTGACAAAGGTTGTGAAAATAGTGATTAAGATAGTAACTGAAAGCTATCATGTATCTTTAATTATATTATTTTAAAAACTTTTGAATTAATAATCAGTTTTAACAATAATAAGCCAAGAATCGACCAAAAACGTTATTCATTTTAAAACTGTTCAACATAACATTTCCACTTTTGCGAGCAGACGCGTTTTAAAAAGCGATTTTCTGAGTAGTCTTTTATTATATCTGTGGCTTGGTTCTAAAAGGGCCAAAGTCATAAAATGCACATTTTGGCAAATCTATTTTAAAATAATGCTCTAAGTTTGAACGCGTTTTTTAACTACTATTAAATCTTAGTTTCAAACATTTTCTCATGAAATAGTATTGTAAGTACACATTGGCCCTTTCTACATTTAAAGGTTCTCTTGAAATACAGTTTGATTATGCACTTTGGCCCAAATTTCGAAAAATTGACATTGGCCCTTTTAGAACCAAGCCACAGATATACCTATAAAAAAGCTTTTTGTAGACTAATAACCGCATCACACAAACTTATACTAATAATCAGAGCTTAATGTGATTAGAAATATAAACGAAAAAAATGAGTACTTTTTAGCGAACATAATAATCAATTTGACTACTTTTATTGATTTCATGCTCAACTCAATACGATTAGAAATATTACGAACAACTCAGTCTGCGTACACTTTTTTTTTAATGATCATGTATTAATCAAGCTCGACTTCATTTTTAGTTTTCCTTTTCCTTGACAAATAGTCGTTGCATCCTTTGTGTTATATCTACTAAATCGTAAGAGCATCAAATTTACGGAAGAAAGTGACAAAAGTGACTTTTCCTCAAAATAATAACAGAACACAAAATAGTAACAGAATAGTAAAAGTCACAGTAGTGACTTTTAAAATAAAAGTTACAAAGAGTGAGAAAAGTGATCTACTGAAAGCCCTGATAACTTGATAAAAGTTTAGTATGAAATGTTTAGAGTCCGTTTAACGTGCAAATTGCAATGAAAATGTAGATAGAACATAACAGTTTTGAGAAGAGTAAATAAGGATGTGGAAAGTGAAAGTATATTGTCAAGGTTCAAATAAGTACACGCAATATGCGGGTAATGGTAAAAAAAAATCTAAATAAAAAACAACGTAAAATACAGGCAGAACCAGGGTGGCTATAGAAACTTGATTCTAGAATTCCCTGACTTTTCCCTGAGTACTTTGGTTCGAATTTTGTAAATATTCTTTGATATTTTTGTTTATACAAGTTTTGCATAATCACGAATCTCTGAATAATCCGAATACAAGAACAAGAACTAAACCCTGTACATATTTACAGATTAGGAGAGTGACTGCAAAGAGGTTTATACCGGGTCCGGACTTGGACCTGCAACATAGCAATAATGCGAGTGCTAGAGAGAACATGTGGCGAGTGCATAAGCACCTCTCTGTCGTGCAAACTCCGACTAGTAAAGTCTAGAGAAATGTGCAACAGAGATTTTTATGCATTCGCCACGTGTTCTCTCTCGCATTTGCATAATTGCTATGTTGCAGATCCAATTCTGAACCCTGTATGTGTTAAGAGAGCAACATTGATAGTGGAGGCTAATTCTAGTCAATGGGACACGCGTACGTTACGCGCATTCAATTTTGGAGCAACAGCCTAGACCGCATCATAAAATACATCGACAGTGAAATTTCGAGAAATTAACTCCACTTTATGTATATAAGTAAAAATCCGAAATTTCCTGATATTTTCTGTTTTTCTTTTAGGTCTATAGCCACTCCTTAAAATATGTACACGTGACATAGAGATAATATTATATGAAAAACTGCGATACAAAATAACCTATTCAAATGTTATGCGCTTAAGCAGTTTGAAAAAAAAAGTGCGCGTCAAAAAAGATAACACCCGTAAATTTTTGCAGGGTATGCAAGCAAATTACCGCGAATTGCATTTGCCGATTAAATAAATTATTGTGAAATAAATAAAATACCTTGGGTCGTCGAACTCCACGAAAGCGAATGGCGGACCTCTCCGGTTTTTCAAGTCAACAAAGGTAACTTTGCCGTATTTGTAAAAAAGATCCTGAATATCCTTCGTCCGAATATCCGGCGGTAAATTACCCACATAAATCCTGCACTCGTTTCTGCCACCGTGAGACATTTCAGTTGGTTTAAAATAAAAGACACTTCTTCATGAAGGCGTAATAAATTCTACGTTTTCGCGTAGCTTGCTCGCCTTCTTCCACGATGAAACAAACAAGATGGTGGTACCGGTGGGGCGCAGAGCACGCGTTGCAGTGTCGCCAATCGAATATTGAAAAAAAAATTCAATAAAAATATTTTTCAAATGCAAATCAGTTAAGATATACGAAAGTCTCGAAATTGCAATATATTGAACACATATTATTAACAATCGACTGTTAACAGTATACAAATTTGATTACTTGTACCTACTGAAAATGTGAACACGCCATAATGTTACGTTAAACAGATTTGTCGCTAATAATAAATATTCCACCAATCGATACCACGATCTCTGCTGCTACGCTGTTATTGGTGTACAGAGCAAACTTTTAATAATCGTAATCAACCGTTGATGCTCATTTATTTATCGCGTACTTTTTGTTACGGTGCAGATCGCACGCGAACTGGAAATAAGCTCGCATCTTAAATTTAACGTAAAATCATCGAGCGACCTCCAAACTAAAATCGTTTGCAGAATTGCTGAGAAGTGATCGGGATAAGTTAAAGCGAAGAGTTTTTAGGAAAAAATAATCCGTCC
The DNA here is from genome assembly GCA_963678675.1 of Xiphydria camelus. Classification (NCBI taxonomy): domain Eukaryota; kingdom Metazoa; phylum Arthropoda; class Insecta; order Hymenoptera; family Xiphydriidae; genus Xiphydria; species Xiphydria camelus. The sequence goes on along the minus strand of OY783192.1, from coordinate 32,468,284 downwards.
ACCTCGCGTAGTTGTTTCGTTTTTACGCGGTCTGTACGTCGCAAGGCATGCCGGGCTGATAGAAGCCCCTGATAGAAGACCCTAACAGCGAGCCAATCAGAGACCAGGAACGGTAACACGGGCGCTCCAATCTTCAACCCGATCGAGGGATTTTCGGTGTTTGGCTCGAGCGCGCAAAAATCGCTGAGTAAATCGCTTTGACCGTGGAAATCTGTGTGAAACGGTGAACAGAGAGTCACGAGCTATTTTCCGCGCATCCGCTGGTGAAGAGGGTACCCAAGAAACGGTATGTTATCCTCTACTTCGCGAAATATTGCTCTTTTTCGACCGGGAGTCGCTTTACGTCAAAACGGTCTTGGATTTTCGTGATCCGCTCGGGATTTCGGGAACAGGTTGTTAACGGGGTCGTGGTGTTCGCGCCGCACGTTACCAGCCGACCTACTTTTCGATCGCGTGCTGGCAAATTCCTATTTTTAATTTTTGCTATCGACAAAACAGCGTCCTCCCGCGCTTCTCCCCTCGCTCCTTTTTTCACCCTCTACCGCGCTACGAGACTCTCTGCATTCCGTTTACCGCGACTCCCCGACGAAGCTTTTACCCAGTCTGGCATTGAGCATTGACATGCCGGCATTTGACGTTCGCGCGACTGTCAAAATCGCGCGCGTGGCACCTTTCAGGTTCATTTAAATTTCACGCTAATCGTGTAGGTCCAATGTTTTTTTTCGAACCTTATTTCACAACACCTCCCTCCCCCTCTCCGATTTATCGCCTTACTTCCTTGGTCACTTTACCGATTTGCTGATGTCGATTAACGATTGGAACATTAATATTGTGATTACTCGATCCTCCAAGTTGGTTTCATCGGACACTAGCCAATGGCGTGTCGAAGTGCAATGTCTGTTCGGTGTTCCATTTCTGAAATTGGGGTTTTTGTTTGCCTTTGGAATGGTGCAAATCACTTTATTATTCATTGTTGAACTAAATGTGTCTTACACAAGGCCGGTATATTTAATTTAGAACCAGGTCTTTATTCATAATGTCGTAGGAGTAAGAGTGATACTTCGCAAGCTCGAATCTACATTTTAGAGATAAGAATCGTGTCCTCATTCATTCCTCCTTAGAGAATTCAAATATTTTACTTATGTGTGGCTCTATTTAATGTTTATTATCGATATTAATCCGTACTATAGACTGAGTGTGGATGCAACTTGCTAATCTGGAAATTTGTTAATTTCTTAATAAAAATATTTCTCGGCTAAAAGAACAACTACAAGTTAAAATTAATGCTTATCAGATATTCAGAATGATAAAGATCCTCTAGTTGAGATAGCGAGGTAAAATATATATCAAGATAAGGATACTCATGTTTTGAAGACACAGAGTTGCTTTTTTTTATCTGCTTTAAAGACACTAAACGCGCCTAAGCATAATACAAATGAAATTAACCATCATTTGAAGATTGTTCATTAAAGAGTATATTTGCTTAGGCACATATTAGGTATTATCAAATAATCAAAGTAAATATTGTCTTTTCTTTTACCAGAGTAATTAACAAGCTAGTATTGAGAGAAAATTGAAAAAAAATTACTGCATCCAAATAAAAATGTTAATACCATGACACATTTCTGCCGAATTAAATTGAATATTGTCAACATTTAAATAAGCTTCTCATTGCTTTTAGAACAGACAAAATGTCGGACCGCAAGGCTGTTATCAAGAATGCGGACATGACTGAGGAGATGCAGCAGGATGCTGTTGACTGTGCCACCCAAGCCCTTGAGAAGTACAATATCGAAAAGGTAAGTCTTTTCGCGTCTTCGCTCGTGACATTGTTTACACATATTACCATTAAATGTGCAAGTATCACATTCACTTTATCGGCATTCTTCGGTGAGCAATTTGCCAATTTGTAAAGTCTGATGCCTATCTCCCGTATGAGCGGAAACTCATACGCCGCAGTCGAGAATCGAGAACAGGTACATAATAGTCTCTTCTTCTGTCTGCCAGGACATCGCCGCATTCATCAAAAAGGAGTTTGATAAAAAGTACAATCCTACGTGGCATTGCATCGTTGGGCGCAACTTTGGAAGCTATGTAACGCACGAGACTAGACATTTTATCTATTTCTACCTGGGTCAGGTAGCCATTCTCCTCTTTAAAAGCGGATAAGCTGATTTCTATTCTCTGTACTCCCCCCTCTCCCCGACTCAATTGCCATGCCACCCATAAATTAAATTATATTACGTGTACGAATACGATGAGAGCTTGTTTTCAAAGCGAAGAAAAGTCCCGTCGAGGAAAAAAGTCAAAAAAATCGATGCTACCAACTGGATGTTGTTAATGGTTACACACACACTCGAGGGACCGAATGAGAAAAAATATTGTGTAAGGAATCGAAGGGTAGGGGGACTTACTTGAAAAAAAAAGAAAAGAAACTGACATACTACCTTACATGTTAAAATGTATTGCGTATGCCAAAAACTTTGTTGTGTTCTTGTTTTATATTAGGTATATATATATATGTAAGGTTGGGTTCAGTGCTGGCGATTTTACGTCAGGAGACAAGACAAAAAAGCAAACACACGTACTTCGCCGCTCCGTTGGATCGCGCACGAAAATCAATTTCGTTCTCTAGTTACCGATTGCCAAATTCTCTCAGATTACTGCTTCGACAACGCTCGAATTGTTTCGTGATGATCGCCATTAATGAACCGCAAGCCAAACTGATTTACTCTTCCCAATTAAACATAGTATTGAATTATCAGTCGAAATATCGTCCCTACTTACCCCAACGCTACACATAACTGATTAGTCGGTTTACTTTTTTAATTCGGTTAACGACACGTTGTGTTAAATTAAAGTAAGGAAATATTAAAACTTCAACACGCCGATGAAAAAATTAGATTTTTTTTATATATACATATATATAGATACATATAGAAAGAGTGGCATGTAAAGACGTGATAAATGCCATGTGAATAAGAATCATATTTCTTCCCATATACCTGGAGAAATGTGATCAATGTTGAAATCGTATTTACCGCGTTTTTACGTGCTACTCTTCGTACATATATATTATATATTATGCACTCGACAGCTATTTACCGCATAACACAACTGAATATCGAATTGTTGTAACAACTAACACTATATCATTACTTAATAATATTAGAAAGCATTCTTTACTACTGTTGTATTTGTAACTGGTACTGCAAATCTTTTACTGTCTTAACTCGAGGCGATGCATACTTAAAAGAAAAGAAATTCGTTTGTTCCAGATGAAAATGTTAAGCCGTTCGTTTTCTTTTTTTCGTTATTTTTCCCTCATCATTTTTTCGGTCAATAATTTTCACACTCTCCGTATTATGGTAATTATTATACATAACATTATTGCATAGATCATAGATATAATATGCTATTTATACATAGTGCAATCTCCGTGACGATATTTTATGGGGCGGAGAGCATTTTTCCGGCTCTCGTTCGCGGCAAGGTGTAATGTAGAATTGGTTGTCACAAAGTTGCAGCACTTCGAATTTAGACTGACGATTGCAGGAACGTTGAGAAAAGAGATCTGAAGTATCATCTTTTTGCACAGGTAGTGTAGTAACGGGCTTTCAGATCACGGAACACGGAAAGGGAATTGCGATTTAAGATTGTACGAAGTAAGAGGGTGTTTGGAAGGGCGACGGCTCGAATGAGAGGGATATCGTTCTATCCGCGTGATTTTTACAAAACTTCTCATTGTTTCCGATATAAAACATATATACATTTCCGGGATTTTGCCGTTAAAGTACATCTTTTTTTTGTTCGTGAAACTTGTACGAGTGCCATTTTACTCTTTCTACGAGTATTACAAAAGTACCCCCCGCTGTTCCTAAAAACCCGGTTATATTTAAATTACAAAAAGAAACAGCTCGAGGTAGCTGTTCAATGAATTTTATATTTGAAAAGGATATATATCATTGAACTAAATTGTGAAAAGAAAGTAAGATTTCCTCGTTTACTTAGTTCCGAATTGTTTGTGCGTGTCACTTACAGTTGTACAGCTGCTGCCGGCAGCTCTTTTTGATACAGCTACATATTTTCTACACCCCCATGGAGTTACTATTGCGTTTGCGGGTTAGTAAGTAAAAGAGAGAAAAGGGAAAATCTTCAAATCTTCGTATAAGCCCCAGTATTAACTAGTTTTATCAAAACTTAGATAAATTTATAAAGTGCTAGCTATGTCACACGTAAGTAGCTGACACGCATCGTTCAGTCGATCAAGTTTGGCGTACGAGGGCTTAGAAGGCAAATTTTGGACTGTGCCCCGACGTGTTACAACGGGATTTACATTACTGTCGATTCTAGAGTTTGCAAGTCGCGATGGATACATGTGACGGTCGTGCCTCTTTCATGTGAGATGTGTGTTGTAACTGAAATCTTTTTACGATGAATCTTAGTTCGTCTCGAGCGACTTAGTTGATCGTTCTATGAGAACTCGAAAGGTAATCAATTGGCTATTTGTAATGCAGAAAATAAGGCAAAATTTGGTGTAAAAGGAAGACAATTAATATCTCGATTTGAATCGTCAGAGGCGTGCATATATATTTCGTTGGAAACTCATTTTATTATTCACATAGTATCGAGCGGGGTCTTGAGCACGCGTTCAGAGTTACATATATTTCTGCAACGAATATCTAACTTTGGTGAGGGTCGACTCCAATGCCGAGTCGTTGCTATAAATTCGAACAACGAACAAATCACGCAGTTGTTTGTGCACGATAAAAAGATATGGCCTTTGTATTTTACGCAAGCGTATGATTATCGTATTTTACGACAACAATTCGCCATTGTAGATGATTGATCTTCCAGATATTGGCGCGACGCTACAAAGTACATCACGTATTATGCTGCGCTCGTAAAAGAAAGATATGCGTTTGCAGCGTTCGCATACGCGAATGTCGAGTGTAGATATATTACGCGGCGTACGGCGAAGTTTTCGATTTAATGAAAGAAACTTGCATTAGCTTTCAGTTCTTTTGCTGTCTGATATTTTCTTCTTGTTATTTGGATGATTAGGCTCGGTTTACTGAGTTCGGCAAATCTGGAGCAGGGATAAGATCTAACGAATTTTGTCGTAGTTCCTTCGATCCGATCGCACTGCATCTACTTTCAATTGATATTTATTGCAGCAATTTTATTGGCTAATATCAAACATAATGCCGCCCATGCCAGATCTATTTCCATTTGACCAAATCGCGTATATCGGAGGTGCTTCGAATGAGTCCCCGAGCTCTCGTGACAATCGTCCTTTTAGAAGTAAAACTAAAGTATAAATCACCTTCGGCGTGACAATTATTATCACCCGCTACGTTGTATTTGGATAAATGGAATGTTGCGTAAAAATTCAATGTCGTACGCGCCCTTTTCCAATCCTTTGCAAGTTGTGTATCTAGAGTAACATTGATGTACTAGCGTGTATGTGTGTGTATTATCACACAAATAATCAAAGGCTACGATCGAATGTCAATCCTGCTGTCAATTTGGGGCATAGCTCGACTTATTTTAAATAGAGGGACCGTATTAATTTAATGTTGTGGACCTTTGGATGGACTGTATTGTGTGTATATCTACCTGCTCTATCTGAGGCTGCGCGTTCTCCAGTACTAAATACTAATACAGTTGTCTCTAAAAATGTTCGAGTTTTTTCATTCGCATGCCTCCCACCTAAATTCCCAAAGAAATAGATGAATTCGATGGTGAGAAGATACTTTCGCAAAACTATAGGCTTATTTGGTTCCCGTATAACTGACGTAAAAAAAAAATGCGCGTCAATCAAACAAACGTGAATTTCAAAAACAGTTCTCCTTGACACCTACTCGATACGAATTTGATTCATAGCCTGCTTTCCTTTCTAAAATAGTAGATAAAACATAGTGATCACAGGAAGTAAGATATATATCACACCGTTTTTTTAAATTTATTTATGTACAGGTAGTTTTAGAAAGAAGGAAATGAGAAATTAATCGATTCCACATGATTTTCCCAGCGCACTTTCTTTTTCTATTATTCAATGAACAACTTACAATTTAAATCCTGAATGTATCGCCACTACGCCGAGGGATAAGTTTTTAAAACTCACTTCCCGGAAACCAGCACCTTCGATCATGTACTAAAGGGGAAAGAAAAAAAAATAAAAGTAAGTATAGCGATCTATTTTTCGAAATCGTCGTTGGTCTTAGTTTTTTAAGACTAGGGCTCTAAATTTTGTTCACTATTGAATATGGCATATATTGAAATTGTAGGAATTACTTTGAAATCTTCCTGACGCGGAAATTGCCTTATGCTCTCTACAAGATACTGATATGGTTCCCATTGTCCAGCGATCAACATTCCCATTACTGGAATCATTTGGAATGAGTACTTATCGTAAATCCTGAAATAAATATAGTCACGTATAATTGATTCAAGAAATGCGCTCGCTAACAAGAAAACCATTCCAAGTGTTTGCAGAATTTGAAGTTTCCGAGAAGGAATGAGACTCCTTTTCTTTAAATGGTTTCATTTTAGTTTTACGAATTTCATCGATCCCCGGAAATTTTACTCAAGGAACTATCTCATAAATGAAATAAGATATACAAAGATCAACGACACTTGCGATATGATCGCGGTGCGCCACAACGGTACAACAGCCTTTAGATCGCTGTGTGCAGTTTCAGACTTTGTAGTTGTGTACTCGTTTAATTTTCCTTATGCAATTTGCAAAAAATCAAATGTAAATTTTCGATGTATCCTGTGCGGTTTTCAAGAAAGCCTTGTATGAAAGGACAAAATGAAGCTGCGATAGGAAAAGAAAGTTTCCTATTTTTCAATTTTCTTCAGATTGAAGACGAAAATCTTGGAAGGTTTTCTTGCAAACAATAAAACTCTTAATCCCGTTTAAGTTATTACGAATAAAGATAGAATGTACCCAAAAATATCATTTACCATTGAAGAACGTTGTTATTTACATGGCTAAACTCTAAGCACATGAATCTACCACCGGGTTGAAGTACCCTATATGCCTCTGTGAGGACCTGAAATAATTTATCTGTAGTACTCTTTTTCTCCCAAAAAAGAGCATTCATCTGTCTACTATCGTGAAAATGTCGAAGTTTCAGAGGAAACAACTACTGTGTGAACTATTGCTCAAAATAGTTCTCTCTCTAGGTAATAGAATATAATAATTCTAGGATGCCCGGGAAAAAGAGTATAAGTCAAGTCGCCTACTAAAACACTTTTACAATTTTCTTCTACTTTCCTAGAGATATTTGTGTGCTACATGCATTTAACGGTTCTTATGAGAAGTGTTATTTTCATTTTATACATTTTTTCAACAGTTTGTGTTTCAATATAAACAAATAAAGGTGTTTTCTGAGCAATACTATTTTTTGACTTGTACTCTTTTTCCCGAGCATCCTAGAATTTTTAGTATATGGAAAGATTCATTCATACAGTCGACCCATTTAAAAAAAGAACATCTTTTTTTATATAGTTTCAAAGCACGAGTACCTAGTGCAACAATTCAAATTGAATCTAAAACTGAAATAAGTTCTTTTTATGTCATAAAATGTGTCAACTCTTCTTACAAATATCTGTCCTCACAAAAAATCTTTATAACTTTCTTTCTAGAAAGAAGAAATCTGTTCATTCTTCTTATACAAACTCGTCTTGTGAAATATCTCAATACTCCAGCATATACCTATACAAGTGTAGCTTTTGTTTCTGTTATGCGTGTACACCTAGCGTCAATAATTCTGATTGTCCTGCTTTGGATGACGGTACTTCATTTGAATCGACCGTAGGTGAACGGTACAGGCGAATCTTCTTGTTTCACCATGAAGCTCCGATCAATTTTATCTTTCATATCAAAACACTAAGATTCACTCGAATCTTTCAGTTACAGTTGACTTGATAAAGGTATCATCACCCCAATCAGGTCGATCAGAATCATTGATGTTAAGTGTAATTATGTAGAGAGAATTTACGATCCCAGAGTTTCAACAAGAAACCAGTTGGACGGTGTCGCTTTCTGTACATGTACATGCAATATTCCTACATTCAAACACTTCACACTATACATGGGAGTTACACACTAGCCTATTTGCTCGCTTATATGTATTTGTCTTACTTTATCAATGTGCGTGCAGTTCCTAATTCCAAATGCTATCGTATATGCCGTAAAGGAGTCATTGCCAAACGGCAGCTTTTCAGCATCACCTTCCCGCCATTCTATATCATAACCATTATCAGCCGTCCACCCTTGTTCTTTTGCTCTTGTCTTTCCGACCTCTAACATTTTCCCATTGATATCGCAAACGGTAACGTGACTTTGTATACCTTTCGGGTTGTTTACTTTCTTTAAATAATCGAGATACCGAAATGTAATGTCTCCTGTGCCACCCGCGACATCTAACAGTCGAGTCCCATGAGTCGGGCCCAGATCGTAAATGAACATATCTTTCCAAACGCGATGGATCCCGAAGCTCATCGCATCATTCATTACATCATAGGATTTTGCGACGGTTTCGAATACGGTGTGAACTGAAATTAAATAATTGCAGTTTTTATGTCGTTAAAATGGTTAATTTTTTATGACGACAACACTGGACACTCTTTCTTCGTGACGATTAAATATTTGAAAATTCATTTTCTATCCAACTGAATTATAAGAAATGTTTCCTTTATAATTCTAGGATATCACAATAATTCCAGAAAGATAGCATCAAAACGAAAAACATAACCAAGACAACTACCTTTCTCCGCTTTTTCGCTCTCCTTCACCGTTTCGAATCCAAAATGCGTAGTTTTCGTTTCATCTTCCATATCCGCCCTCGCTTTCGACTTAGAATCATTGCACTTAAATATTGTTCGACTAAAATTTCTGTTTGTGAATTCATTTAGTTTTATCGAATTCCTACAAAAATGTCTCAAACACGTCATTTTTGCGGAACATAGATAGGATGACATCTAGCAGAGATATGGGGAACTTTCTTCATGACGCAAAAAAATTCAATCGATATGTTTTACCTCATGGGTAAAAAGATCTCAATTGATACCATAGGTAGGTAATTTACCTCACGAGTAAAATAAGCAACTACGCGGGATAGGTAGATCGTACGATTAATTGTCTATCTACAGGGGTAATAACATTTTAAATGCAGAGAACATGATTTTAAAGATTCTGCATTTCTCAATATCTTAAAGATTTTCTGAAATTGTGAAAATAGGCAAGCGTACATATACGTTGATTGTAAACGTACCTATAAGCCGTACGTAAAACCTTAAAAATTGTAAATCTTATTAAGAGCAAACATTTACCCCGAAAAAACTAAACTACATCGATGAAATTAAAAGTCCGACCTCTCCTTAGACGATAAAAGAATTACTATTGGAATTAAATATACGTGCCTGTTATAAATTTCCGATAAAGAACGATAGAAAATAATGCAAATGATTTTAAAATGCTATGAGACTAGGTAGATTTTTATCGTGTTCAATAGCATTTTCAAATTCTTCCTTATAATCGTGTATCGTTTTCTAGGTTTCTCTGTCATATGATTTCAACAAGGGTACATATGCCCCGAAGAAACGACGAATATTCTCGTATATTTTGTTTCATTATCATTGCAATGCCGGCTTATTTTATCACGAGTTATAATTAAAACGCAACATTGATTGAACCATGTTTTATCACACACTTCTTGTATCATATCATAGGTATATACAGGGTGACATTTTGAAAACTTGCCACCCCAATATCTCAGAAAGTTACAGAGATTTTCTAAAAAAAGAAAATACGGTTTTGGTAGTGGAGAGGGGGAACGAAAATGACATAATCGGAGACGCACCCCCTCCGACCCCCTTAGGGGTAGCCCCCCCCCCCAACTTTGTTATCTTAAATAGCAACTCCCCATGTGTGATACAGCGTTGGAAAGCTCTTTAAAAATGCTTTACAACACCAAATTTTGGTACCTTTCGATGAGTAGTTTTCGCGCAAATCGAGAAAGAAACTGCTAAAAGTAAGTTTCGTCAATTTATTTATTAAAGGTCAATTACGTGACAATAAATTTTCGAAATGATTTCTATTGGTTTTTCGGACTTTTTTAAATGTTGTTCTTGAAATTTTGCGACATTCTTGCATAATTCTCTGTTTCAGTTGGTTAATGCTTGCTGGTTGAGTTTGAAAAACAACAGATTTCAGATGTCTCCATAAGAAGAAATCGCAGGGGGTAAGTTCAGATGATGGAAATCACTTCGAAAATTTATTGTAACATAATTGACCTTTAATAAATAAATTGACAAAACTTACTTCTGGCAGTTTCTTTCTCGATTTGCGCGAAAACTACTCATCGAAAGGTACCAAAATTTGGTGTTGCTGTAAAGAATTTTTAAAGAGCTTTCCAACGCTGTATCACACATGGGGGGTTGCTATTTAAGATTACAAATTTGGGGAGGCTACCCCTAAGGGGGTTGGAGTGGGTGCGTCTCCGATTATATGATTTTGGTTCCCCCTCTCCACTGCCGAAACCGTATTTTGGTTTTTTAGAAAATCTCTGTAACTTTCTGAGATATTGGGGTGGCAAGTTTTTAAAATGTCACCCTGTATGTACAAAGATAGGGGTTGTGTTGCTATAGCTGGAGTATAGTTGTAATTAACGAAATTAGCGAATAGAACTGCATTAACACTACCCTTTGTGTGTGGAGCCCTATAATTTATTTTCCTACGAAATATTTATGCGAGGAGCGCTCGTAATCGTTACATAGGTATCCCTGGGTCTCTCTATTAATACTTTGGAAGAACGCATGTGAATATCTCTATATGCAAATAAGAAGAATCAATTGAATTCAAAATCCGCCTCAAAATAATGAAATTATAAGATTTAAAAAAATAAGACTCTACTTGTTTTCATTACTAAGTGCATCAGTTTGACATAACGGCAACCGATAAAGTATCGCGCCGATGACCCAACGATGGATTACCTTCATATCTAAAGCAGGCGGGCCATCGATGTAAATTACTATAATTGGCGCTCCATTAGATGTGATTGGATTTGTCCTGAATATAAAAGTACAGTTGAAGGTAGAGACCTATCATTTTCAATTTTCACCGTTCACTTTTCATGTCAATTTATAGTAAAAAAAATATAGGAACAGAAAAATTCATGGTTCCAAATGACTTTCTCCCAAAATGAATATACCATTTGAATACTATTTCCAGCCACTGCGGGACGCGTTATGATACTAGGTATAGCTTGTACAAAATTATAGATTGGCAAATGAATTTGAATACGTAGTCTGTTGCTATCCGAAGTATACACATATACCGTATGTCCCACTCTGTACGGGCCAGTTTGAAGTTACCTTCGGGGAGGTTTGGTCGGTACTTGAGTCATTTGAGGTTAGACGCTTCGATCTCCCGAATTGACACCAATTCTAACCACCGACTCGAATTCTACCGGTATTAAATGTTTCGATTACCGACCAAGCCTCCCTGAAGGTAACTTTCAAACTGGCCCGTACAGAGTGGGACATACCGTATCAAAGATTTATACCATAACCGTACACTCTGAGATATTCCACAGTACCTATAAGATACCACATGAGGCTAAACGTACTCACCAGGAAAGAAACTCGAATCGCTATTATCTCATTACCTATAGGTAAGCTTTTGGCTCATATTTATATAACACTTTTTTGAAGATTACGTTTCAATCTACAATAAAGTCTTATATCGATATAGGCCAAAAATTAATAAATAATGAGATAATAGTGATTCGAGTTTCTTTCCTGGCGAGTAAATGTAGCCTCACATGGTATACATTGAAATATGCTAGGTAGTCTCCCTAATTGCAGGAATATCTCAGCAACATCTCCAAAACATCTTGCAGGCATTTTTTTTAGACATTGTGTATTTATAAGGCATCTTTGAGACGTCTTACAGATATTTTTGCTACGAGTTAATCGAAAAATAACGAGTATCATATAATGCATCATATTAAAACGTTTATTCTGGGACAGTAGAAATATCTTCGAAACCTGTATTTGCATGCAGCTTAGTTAGTCATTTCTAATGGGGTACCAAAAACTTGCTGTGAATTACTTCTCAACCGAAATGACTTCTTCTTAGAAGCACTTTTGTGAAGTAAAATGTGATGTTCAAAGGAAATAAAAGAAGTTTGTCTGACGAAATTCTTCGATATCTTACATCAGCAAATATGTTTAAGTTTGATAAGGGTTTTTCTATAATCATTCTTTTGGATCGAATACTTCAAATGTCGAAGCCTGATAAAAAAAGTATTGACCTCGTTAAGTTCGATGCTTCCAGAATGCGGTATAGAGATACGAATGCGCATAAAATCGTAAAAAAATCTTTGTAGCTTGATATTCCCCTTACATGAATTTAGAGCACATGAGCGCATGCAATTTCCGTGCGCTCCTGTACTCGTCAAAAATACCTGTACGCCCTCCATTCCGTCAATAATACGAACGTTACGAACTTATGTAGCTACTAAAAAGTTCTCGCAATTTCTAATATATAAGGAGATTCATTACACGTCAATAACAATTAACATGTAATTTCCTCAGTACTAACACATGCATATGTGCATAGAGTAGCGTACAACTATGTATCATCTATTTTGTGTCCTTAAGTTATAAAAAGATTACATTTAGCAACAGTTTGCATATCGGCGAAATGATATACATAATGTAAGACGAGACTCCAGATATCGAAGTCTTGTTAACATGAAGTTTATGCTTAAAAAAGTAATAAATATTGTAATTTACGTGATAAATAACAAAGTAAATATCTTATCCGCCGAATTGACCTCCTAATCTTGAACGGTGCACGGAGAGTCTGTATAAAAGACGGACCTCTACCAAGAAATTGCGCATTCATCGCAACACCTAGGCAGGTCTTCAACTTTTCTTCCCACAGCAGCAAAGCAAAGAAACCGAAGCCACCAAAATGGAACGTTGGGTAGACAAGGTTGCTTTAGTTACTGGAGCCAATTCCGACCTAGGCAGGAACATCGTTGAAGAGCTGCTTCACAAGGGGATGAAAGTCGTTGGTCTGGATAGACGCATTGATAAAATCAAGGTATGTGATCAAATTCAGTTAGTTCACATGGGTCGCCACGAGACCGAAGGCAGAATGAAAAGTATAGATTGGTCTACAGCACTACGATTAGGTAATTCATCATAAAGATCTATCAATCGCTCTCACGTTTTGCGTTCAAACCCCGTAGGTTCTCGCTGACGAGATCAAGAGTAAGAGCGGGAAGCTCTTTCCGGTTCAAGTCGACATGACTAACCGCGATGAGATTATGAGAGCGATGGAATGGCTCGAGAAGAACTTGGGCCGCGTAGACGTATTGATCAACAATGCTTCCATCGACGCTCACACTGGATTCTTCGAAGGCACCATGGATGACTGGGACAAGATCTTTGAAACCAACATTCTGGGTCTTACTTTACTCACCAGAGAATCTCTAAAGATGATGAAAAAGAAAGGTAGACATCGCCGTTTTAGTCCCGAAACCGTCGACGCGTGCTCGAATGAAGATGAACTGGCATTCTCTTTAAATCCGCAGGTAGTGAAACCTCTTATATTATCAATATGAACGACACAAAAGGCCTCAGAGTCCTCAACCGTGTCACCGATAATATGATCAGCGTGACCACTCGTCGAATGACCTCTTCTGCCTACGACACCACCAAAGTCACTCTCGGAGCTATTACTGAGAGCCTTCGTATGGAAATCGCCAAAAGCCAATCGAATATCAAAGTGACTGTAAGTAATTGCGTCTTTAATGCAGCATTTTTTGCTAAAATTGAAGAAGAGCATTCGCTGACCTTTAATCTTCAATATTTATCTGCGACAGAGCCTTTATCTCGGTATGGTCGACTCCGAAGAAACGATGTCGATGATGAAGGAGAAGCCTCGTATGATACTCAAGACTAAGGATGTCGTCGACACTCTGATCTTCGCACTGATGACACCCGAGCACGTACTCATCCAGGATATGATCATGACTCCTCTTCGTGAAATTCTTTAGATATTTACGATCGCATTTCCGATGCATCCAATTTGACTGAAGATCGATAATTGTGTATGAATAATTTCCTGTAGTTCTTGATGTGTGTGAAACATTAAATAATCCTTTCGAATGCTAGCACGAACGAACTGCATTTAATGGTCTTTCCATTTTGTACCTACACTTTAAAATAAAAGATATGCATAAGTCGTTAAACGAATAAACAATAGAAATTTATTAGGAGAAAAGAGGACATTAAATACGCTGCTACATGGGACGGCATTTTTAAATAAATTATATTTAAATAGTGAGATGCAAGAAATAAATAAAATAATGTTATGCATATTGAAATTAATAAATGAAACCCTATTTATATTTTTAAAAATATTTATGTATCTCCACCTTAAATATTTAATGATAGACTCTAACAGTCCACAATTTTTAATATACCCCGTGCATGCTTAATACATGCAAGTGCAACGGGTTGCACATTGGTTGATGTACCCCGTCCGCTGTAGTTTCCTGTAATTCAGTGGTTATACCGACAGTTAAGATCTGAACTAAACGACACTGCTCATATTTATTTCCTTGGTTATTCGAAAAAACTCAAACGAATATCGAAATTATATAGGAGCGTCTGTCACTTTAAAGACTAATGAGATGATCGATATTTCTCGGGCGATAGTTCTATATAGGTAGGTATTTCATTCTGATCTTGGCTGTAGGTATCATTACCACCGAATTACAGGAAACCATAGCGGATGGCGTGCACCAACCGATATGCAACCTGTTAGACTGGCGTGTATTAAACCAAACACGGAGTAGATTATTCTAATGATCTGGTAATTGTTCCACAATAATGGTAAAACTCTAGTGCAAAAAAATAAATCACCTTTATTCAACAGTTTAACAGTATCCTCTTGCAATTATTTCAACGCTGTTAAATAAAAAAGTTGACAGATAGAGTATGTTAACTTTTTTTAATTTACCCGATGGAAGCTTCTATGCATTTGTAACTGAATCCCATATAGAAAATTCGTATGCAGATCAACATGGTCTACAGGTATGTACATTCTACACAGGATTCCATATTCTGAATCTTTTGATCTATTACGTACTCTGATACTTTCTCGGAGCATAATATCTAATTTGTAATTTATAAAATAATGACTGACCTTTTACTTTCACAATCTCTAAAGATTTCTTTTATAGAATTGGAGTGATTTACGACGCTCAGTAAGTGCCGTTTCACATGGGACCGATGATCGGTGCTGACGATCGGTCGCAACTGGTCATCAGTTCTATCCAAATGCTTTCACATGAGTCGTATGGCCAGTCATCAATATGTATCTGGAAAGCGAAGAGCATCGCATCGTTGTCGCTTTGTACGTAAAAAGGTTGATAGAGAGGCGAATAAAAAAAAATCTCAAAATCGACAACGCTGTTCTCCATACGCAACCGATGATCTGCCTGCATGTGAACAGCTCCGTTTGTTCAATCGCCCTGATGACAAACCGACGATCGGACACGCCACGGGCCGACCGATTGTCCGAGCGTTTTTGATCGGTCGACCGACGATACGCATTCATGTGAAAGCTACTTTTGAAACAATGGACCCTCCTGATCGTCAGTGCTGATCATCGGTCCCATTTGAAACGCGGCTAAGTCTCGTAAAAGAGTGCATGACTTACAACAGTTAGTCAATTCTACATAAATGGAAAATTTAACCAATATAGGATGGATCCCCTTGGAATTTTCAAAACAATCGAGATCGCAGGAATCGAGCGCTCAACCATCCCATCTTGTGTATTTTAAGCGCAAGAAAATACGAACATAATGGTCGACAGATCGGTATTAGAGATTTCGAATTTTCCAACCGGTATAAGCCCCTTAGAATTTCTTCAATTTTTCGAAAAAATCCAAATCTCAAGTTTAAAATAACACACTATTTTTTAACGCGTATAGATGACCATATTCGAAAAAAAATACTTAAATTAACAAAGTAATTTCTAATTTTAGAAAATGCTTAGAGCTCTAATTTTTCCCTAACTTTTCTATGATAAATAAAATTCCCGAGCAATATCAGATTTTCCATAGTTTTTTGACCACTAGACAGTATAATAAAGCAATGAGATTAAAGAAAATGAAAACTCGACTTGCTTTTAACATGAATCCATCACCGGTCCGATGCAGCGTTAAATGATAGAATATCGCAGCGATTTCTTAACGATAGTTTTCAAATTCGATAAATAATTGATGTAAATCATTATAATTTGTGTAGTTTAAGAGTTTAGAACCCTAGTAATCAGAGTCTGTTTCAAGCTATTTGCTCAAAGCACTCATTCAGCAGTCTTATGGAAGCCTCTTTCAATAAACTTGCAATTTTTCTTGCACAAGCTGTCATGTGACCGAATTTATGTATTCTTGTGGAAAGATCTTACAAGATTTGCTAATGAGCACTGTCGTAACATATTGTATTTGGTGCAAGACTTTCTTCTTTGCAGTGTATTTGCGCAGGATTATGACTAGAGAAGTCAACTAAATATTAAAAAAATTATATTCTGTGTAATTACCGAAAACGATGAATACGAAAATAAATATATTATAATTTGCACTTAAGATTCTTTACATTAATCGAAAAGTTATTCGAGTGTTTCTTAGAGTACCTAGAAGGGTTGGTTTTCTAATCTGAAGCAATACATTTTTCTTGACTTTTATATAGCCTTAGATTAAACTTAAGTAAATAATTTCTTTGACTTTTCTATGACCCACAATATTTCCTGGCAGTTTAAGGTCTTCCAAACAAATAAATTTTGTATCTCATAACAATCCCGCACTCTTGGAAACGGGGGTGAGGCCACTATTTTCGGACGATATTATACATAATATACACGCCAATATAATATTCATGCACACACGTATGATGTGTAGTAGCGTGCAACAACATTGCCTACCTCATATCTTAATAGCATAAAGTGATAATTTTTGCAACACTTGCATATCGGTATGTAAACCGCGGGGGGAAACTTCAGATATTGGAGGGTCGCAAATAAAAAGATGACATTTAAAAGAAAAATGCATCATTGCAGTTTACGTGAAAAATAACGAAGTATCTTATCGACGACAATGTGACCCTTTAATCTTGGGCCATTACATCCAGAGAGTCGGTATAAAAGGTGGAGGATCCGCGAGAACGTATACATCCTCCGTCAACACCTACACCGGTCTTTCTCTCTTTCTCTCGACAGCAGCAAAACAGAGAAACCGAAGACAACGACATGGATCGCTGGCTAGAAAAGGTAGCTTTGGTGACTGGAGCTAATTCCGACATCGGCAGGTGCATCGTCGAAGAACTGGCCCAAAAGGGAATGAAAGTTGTTGGTCTGGATAAGCGCATCGAAAAAATCGAGGTATGTGGCTTCACGTTGTTAAAATGCAAAGGAACGTACTTTTTAAAAAATGTAGAATAGCTACCATTGAATCGATTATTTGAGAATATAATGCACAGTTATGGATAATAAGAAAGACCCTCTCAAAAGAAAGTTCGTCCTGCAATTTGAAATAATTTGTTATATAAAATTTTATGATATACGTTTTGTGATATTTGCTAAAAAATAATTCATCCATATGATATTTTAGTCCTTGATCCTTCACATGTTGCGCCCGAACCCTACAGGTCCTCGCTGATGAGCTTAAGGTGAAAACCGGAAAGGTCTTCCCGATTCAATGCGACCTGACCAAGCAAGATGAGATTGTGCGTTCGATGGAGTGGATCGAGAAGAACCTGGGTTGCGTGAACGTATTAATCAACAATGCTTGCATCGATGTCCACTGTGGATTCCTCGAAGGTTCCATAGAAGACTGGAACAAGATATTCGAGACCAACGTTCTGGGTCTTACGTCCATTACTAAGGAGTGTCTCAAGTTGAAGAGGAGAGGTAAGAATTCCTTTTCTTCGAATGTAAAATGTCTTAATTTTAATGTGCGCTGAACAGAAGTCTTATTGACTTTCGTTTCGAAATTCCAGGTGACGAAATTTGTTACATCTTTAATATGAACGACACCAGGAGTCTGAGAATTCTCAACAGGGACCTCACTGCTTTGACTTGCCAACGAACCACTTCTTGCGCTTACGATACCAGTAAACTCGCTCTCCGCACGATTACCGATTGCCTCCGTCTGGAACTTAGTCGCGCCCAGTGCAACATCAAAGTCACCGTAAGTAATTCGGTTTCGAATGAAGTAATTTAGCTCAAAGTAATGGAGATTGTATTTGGCGGACTCTAATTTTTATTTCATTCCAACCGCAGAGCATTTATCTTGGCACCGTTGAAACCGATACGACGATATCGATGTTGAAGGAAAAGCCTCGCATGATTCTAAAGCCCAGGGATGTCGTCGACTCCCTCATCTTTGCCCTGACGACACCGAATAACGTACTCATCCAGGACATGGTCATTACTTCTCCTTGTGAAACTTGTTAGGGTTAACGATCGTTTAAATCTCGGTATACCTACAAGCTTTGCTAAAGACCAATAATACAATACATACATCCAGTGCGAATACTCTTCTTGTTCTTCCTTAATTGAACATTAAAGTTACTTTGAATCTCAGCATAATCGAACTGTGTTATACATTTTGTAATTCTACCTTGTATGTATGGAATAACCAGACCATCGAATGTCAAAACAAATATCGAACAGTCGAAAATACTGTTTATCCGTTCGTCTGTTTTTGATTAAAAGTTCACGATTAGAGCCATTCCGAAGACTTTTACCTCTTCTTACAATTTGTATTACATTTTTCCGTCAGTGTTGATAAAAAAAACAGCCGCAAAATGGAGATAATGGAATTAGCGGAAATGAAAAAAATGTTCCTACCGTCCGAAAACCGTTACATAACACCGCACAAAGAGGCTATGCAGGTGAGGTTTCTTGAAATTTATTGGTTTGCTTCGTTGTAAAGATACAAAATTACAATGACCCGTGGATAGCTCAAAGGATCTTACATGAAAAATAGAAGCTTCTCAAACTAGCTGCCTTCGCACTGAGAAACAAATTTGTGTGGAAATCGTGTTTATTTCAATACTCGTTTATTCACAGCAAGTATAAGCATAATCGATGTGAGTAGATATTAATCACACTAAAAAAATACTTGGTTCAACCGCACGTAAATAGTCATATATGGTGGACTAAATGTGTAAAGTTGTAGCAATTAAAAATCTACTTATAGTGAAAAATATATATTAGTTGTGAATGAACGAGTATTGAATTGAACACAGTAATCTAAATGAAGAAAATATTTAATTACTCGAAATAATTCAAACCTATAATAAACCAAATTTTTCCCGGTGTGCTTGCTAAATGATTACTCTGTAACTCTAAAATTCTGAAATAATTGTATTATGTGTGTTAACATCCAATCAGTTGAGGACATTGTGGACGTATTATAAACCGCTTAACAGAATGAAAAGTATGAAGAAAACAAAATCATTATACGCAGAAGCTTGTAAACACATGGAAGGAAATATGGAGCCATCTCAAATTTTAGTTCTCATTAGAGTAGGCCTTAAATTGGATCCCCGATTTCACCCTCTTTATGCACTAAAGGGTGATATTTACTTCAAACAAGGTAAATTTTTCTGTCATTGACAATATGTTAATCCCCGTGATAAAGATGCATGTGCACATCAGATAAATGATTAGCGTATCAAAATGAAATAAAATTAACTCTTAAGATGAAGTTAAATTCCACGGCCACAAATCGTATATAAAAATGAGCTATAATTGCCTGCATTCATGTACACCGAAGAAACATGGTCTAAAGCTTTGCATTCTTACGAATGTGCCAGAGCTTTGGTCAGATTCGACAAGAAAATTCCCGAGTCGAAAGTGAAAACAATTTACAACGAGAAATTGATCCAGGTCTACTACCAGAGAGCAAACGCGTACAATCGCGATGGCTATTACTTGGAAGCTTTGAGCGATTTGGAACAGATTTTAGTACTTAAACCCCGTAGAAATATGGAATTAGAAGTACAAGTACGCGCAAGCGATATTCGGCGAGATAACTATTTTGCAGCACTAATAACAGGAATGTTTATAGCATTGCAATATCGCGTTCCACTTCAGGATAAGCTGTTAAGTATTCTGAGAAAATTGGAGAAATATGAGGCATTTCGTTTGAGCTGGTCGGAATTTATGAGGAACGTAGATCCGGTCAGAGCTTCGGCTCTACTGACGCGACATGGTGAATACAAGATTTATCTGAGAGAAATGGCAACGGCTCGTCACATACTTTATGAAGCTATAGATCTGGATCCTGATAACGGCGAGGCGCAAGCACTTTTACAGGTATGTAATTAGGATACCGGCATTCGGTAAGACCAATTATGAAAGCTCAGCTCGGGAAATGACATCTTCGTTGGAGTGTTAGCATTAATTTTCGATTCTCGAAGTTGTTCGTTTCCGGTGATATTGTCAATTACAGTGATACTGGTCAGCAAAAAAAAGTCATCAGAGTTAAAATCAGATGGATTCTGTAGATTTTGGGTCACTGATTTCAAATTTTCTTTTCATTTTGCTTTAGCACGTCACGTTTTTGAGAAAACATGAGGTCAATGTCGTAAAAATCGCATTTTAGGGGATTTTCAATTTCATTTTTGTCAAAGTTTACGGATTCGGATTCAGCGTAAGAAAATCTATGAAAAGTATTAATTGTCTCTCGCGATTTAATACAATTCAGACAAATATGAATTAAATTTCACCAACATGTGCGTAACGCTACTCATGCATGATAAGTGCTTTTTTATCTCAAGAATTTGACGTGTCAGCCACTTTATGCTTACGGATTTGGATTCGGCATACAAAAATTGATAATAATCACTGATTGCGTTTCGCGATGTAATTAAGTTCAAACAAATATAGACCAAATCTCATCGAGATGACCAATGCCGTGCATTTTTTTATGAAATTTGATCGAAATTTATGAAACATTTGTGACATCACGAAATATAACCAACCGCCATTATGGATTTTTTAATATTGAATCCGAATACGTAAGCAAAAAGTGGCTAGTATTTAAAATTTTTTTAGAAAGAAAAAGGGGCTCGTCATACATGAGTATATAACGTTGCGCATATCTCGATGAAATTTAGCCCATATTTATTCAAACTGCATTGCATCGCGAAAGACAATCAATGCTTTCTATAGATTGTTGACGTTGAATTCCAATTCATAAACAAAATATAAAAGGAATGTCAAGTTTCCGAGAAAAATGATCTTAAGAATCCCCTAAAACGCGATTTTTACAACTTTGACCTGATTTTTCTCAAAAACGTGACGTATTGGAGTAAAATGAAAGAAAAATTTGGATTAACTAGCCGAAATGCTAGCCGAAATACATATAATTCATCTACATTTATTTCTGATGAGAAAAAACGGTCTCATTTTTTAGACATAAAACAACGTATTGAGAATGACATATAATTTGAGGTAATCATACAAATAATTTACTATCAATATATTATCCGGCCTGCGCAGGTCGTATTTGACACCGGTCACAACATGGTAACATTTGCGATAATATGGTGCCAATACGGATACTACGATAAGGCCTTGCTGTGCATAGATAAAGGCATAGACTGTAATCCGTACAATCCCGGCTACACTCTGCTGAGAGCCATTATACTGAGGCTGAGCGGTCGTCTGGAAGATGCTGCGAAATGGTTGAACAGCGTGGATAAAGGATTTTATAAATTTATGGAACCGACGAGGGACAGACAGAGCTCCATTATGGGCAGCCTCACGACGAAACAGACGAGGTTTCACCTGAAGAAGCAGTGGCATTTGATAAGGTGAAACATCGAATTTGCCGTCGTTAGATTTTGCGAAAACTTGGAAGTTTGAAGACCTTTCGAGCAATTTCAAGCATTTTTTCACAGTCACCCGTTATCACATTGATTTTCTCCCTACCTTGAACTGATTAGAGTTCTATTTCTGGCTTTCTTCAACAGATACGATCTAGCGATCGCGTGCATGTTGGACAACAGGTACTCGGATGCCTACAGTCTTCTCCACGATAGCGTGCTTCGCGAA
This sequence comes from Xiphydria camelus, assembly GCA_963678675.1. NCBI lineage: Eukaryota > Metazoa > Arthropoda > Insecta > Hymenoptera > Xiphydriidae > Xiphydria > Xiphydria camelus. The sequence goes on along the minus strand of OY783192.1, from coordinate 32,446,125 downwards.
TTGTATCCAGAAACTTATATATTGCTCGGCGATTGTCTGTTCAAACGAGGCATTGTGAACGGAGCGTTGGAGATGTATCTAAAATGTCAAAAAATGTGTCAGAATATGGAGAGCTGGAATCACTCGCGGAAGAAAGACAGCCTGATGAGACGCGTGGCGACTATTTTAAATAGTCGCGCGCGTCAGGCCGTGCAGAATAAACATGCAAGGGTTGCTCGACGCCTGTCGGCAATGGTGCTGCAGATATTCGACGAACAGACTATCGACCTCGCAAAGCTGGGCGCGGAGCGTAGCGAAGCTCTAATGTACGGAGCACGAGGTCTTTATCAGGAGTCCTTCTGGAATCGTATTCCTGCTGATTATTACACGAGCGCAGCGGATAGCCTTAGCTTCGCGAGAGGAATCGACGATGGGGGTCTCTACGGTACGATTTACGGAGAGAAAATGCCGTTGGAGGAAGTCGTGGATAATTATGCGTCGAAGAAGGAACTTCCCTATGGCACTAAGCTTCTCATGCAATACTCGTAAATATCATTGCTGGGAGGGGCTTGATGTGTAATAACCTTCTGCGTACACATACTGAAAATAAAAATTGGTTGAATCAATTTAGTTGGTTTGAATTACTTCAAGCAATTAAATATTTTCTTAATTTACATGAGGTAGGTATTCCATGCCAAATTGGACAGCCGTGGACCAAAACTTTTTTGATTTGGCTAATTTTTGTATGCGTTATACCATTCAGAGAGGAGTATTAAGAAAATTATTTCAGATTTTTATTTCCAACCGTTTTCGAATCGAACATTTTCATACAATCGTAATTATCAATTGATTAAATTATGATATTAATCAAAACGAATACATGAAAATGTTTGTTTTAAAACGACCTGAAATACAAAAAGTATTTCGAAAATTTGAAAACTTGAAATTATCATGTTTTTAATATTTGTTTTAATTTAAACACGATTGCAATGTTATATTTCGCCCGTTTTTTCTTTCAAAAATTACTTTCTTTATTACTAATCTTTTGAACCATATTCGATTGTGGAATTCCAATTCCTTCTATTTTTTAATTCGCTTTAATGTTCGAATTGATCAAATTAATATTATTTTTGTTTTCCTATTTTATTCTTTCTTCAAATATATAATAAACAATCACATTGATACGTAGAGTATTTTTTATTCCGATTCAACGATTTTCTCGTAAAATTTTATAAGAGAATCGTGTAAAAGGATTGAAGTGAATGAAAAAATTAGAACAAATAGGAATTCGACCCTAGCGGACATAGTTCAAAAGATTAGTAATAAGGAGTCACTTTTGAAAAAAAAAAACGGGCGAAATAAAAATGACAATTATCTATATACCGATTTAAATACAAAAAAAACGTTATGATTGTTTCATGTTTAAAAATTTTCGAAATGTTTTTGTATTTCAGGTCGTTTCAAAATAAACATTTTCAAGTATTCGTTTTTATTAATATCATAATATAACCAGTTGATAATTACGATTGTATGAAAATGTTCGATTCGAAAACGGTTGGGGATAAAAATCTGAAATAATTTTCCTAACACTCCTCTAAAGGGTATAAAAGTCATAAAAGAATTAGCCAAATTAAAAAAGTTTAGGTCCACGGCTCTCCAATTTGGTATGGAATACCTCATATCGATGGCTTAGGCGCAATAGGTCGTATCCCCGAAACAGTAAATTTTACAGGAGACACAAAAAACTTCACAGTGACAATATTCGCTGGGCATACGACCTTTTGAAATAATAAAATAGAGAGCGTTTTAAATGGAGATAAGGCTTACGATGTATTGTAGGGACATACTTTTGAGGGTTACAATTAAATGGCGTTAAAAACGCAATAACGTGTTTTTTGTGGGTTACGACCTATTGCGCCTAAGCCATCGATATACAGTGGGGATCCAAGAATTTGGGCACCGTCGGGACTGCCCAAATTCCTAAGCCCGCACTCGTAGGTGTGACTCGTGAATGGTGGGGATGTCGCACGTATGGGTACTTATGTACTTTCAGTCTACGCAGACATCTTCGGAATAGAAGCAGGTTTTTGAAAGGTGTAAATAAACGTACGAAATGAGGAAATGAGTAGTACTTTCCAATATCTTTATTTACCACCCAACACCGATAGGAAATTATATATTATTCATTACCCCTTTATCACAAATGAATTCTAAATATCATTTGATACAAAAAGGATAAACTACCTCGCTTCTAGTGTACGTTAGAAATATATTCCATCGAAAAATGTTATTCGCCGAGTGGCGTTAAATTACCAAGTTTCTCCCACAGGTCGCAAAACAATGTCCTGAACCTGAAAGAAAAGGTAATTTATCAGAAAACACACACGGCAATCCGAAGTCCATAAACCACATTGCGCAGCACGCGTTGCAATTGAATTGATATCGCGCTTTTACTGGCAGTCATATAGGGGCCAGGAAAAATCTCAAGTGCAGCATTTCTCACGAAACTAGCGTTAGGTAATTTATAAACTATCATATAACGAGCAGAGCACATAACGAACCGAAACGTGCGACGGCGTGGACAGGGCGTACAGAACCGCCGACGCGACGTCTTCCGGCTGCAAAGCAGGCATTGCGCCGAGGGCTTCTTTAGAAAATGCAGAGAATCCCGCCATAAATTCCGTTGCGACCAATCCAGGGCTGATACACTGTACAGTTACACGAGAAGAAGCGCTACACATCATGGATAACAAGCTCATAATTTAAGCCCTATTTTCTTTGTCGATTAATCCGTCTTCGGCCGACTTGACGAACCAATTTAGCAGTAACAATCTTCCTCAATTATAATTACGCAAGACCACCTTTTGCTCTACGTTCATAAATGAATGTATACCATGACGCGAATCTGCGTCCCGCTCAGCTCGTGACGCAGCGTTTGCGCGAGTGCGGTCACCGCTCTCTTCGTTGCGGGATAAGCGCTGAAACCGGGAACGGCCGGAACTCGTTCTCCAGCGACGCTGTTCAAGTGGATCACCACGGCTTCCTCATTCGCCTCGCGCATCGCGCGTACAGCTTCGCGCGTGCATACGCATAATCCCAGCACGTTCACGTCGAATACGGCACGCCAATCTTCGAGACGTCCATCTGCAATGTTTATTTTCCTGCTCGAAATAAGTCGTTTTCCTGGTTTGGTTGCAAATTGAAAGCGCGATATAAATAATCATACCGCACAGGGAAGTCTCTTTGGTAATTCCAGCGTTATTAACGAGGACAGCGACAGAGCCCAAGTGTTCCTTTATCCAGCCGAAAGCGGCGACTACGCTCTCTTCGTTACTGACGTCGCATTCGATCGCGCGAAGCGTTCCCGATGATCCTTCCAAGTCCTTCGCAAGCTCTTCCACCTTTGCTACCCTTCTGGCCAGTCCCACCACCACCATTCCTGCATAAATAATGGATGGTTACAATCCTAGCGAAAAAATATCATAGATTCTCATAGATTCTTTTTGAAAACTTTTAATAATTCCATAGAATCCCCATGGAAATTTGAGGTGCTTTTGACACCGCAATTCCAAATACCCAGTAATACAAATCTAAGGTTGATGAATGAGAATGTATTGGATTTTACATGCATCTGTAGAAACAAATAAAATCTTGCAAGGTTCTATTAATAATTACGAATAAAACGGCGTTTATGAATCTTTATTATCTTTATAGGATTTTATTTGCTTTTGCGGATACATATAAAATTCGGTAAATCCCTATTCATCGTCTCAGATATAGGTACATAGAATTCAATGCATTCCGATTCGTCCTTCTCAAACTTTTCTAATGGATATCTGGAGTTGCTATGTGTGTCTGAAGTACATCAGGTTCCCATGGAAATTGTCTATGGGAATCTACCCAAAGTAGCAGATGATATCTATCAGACATCTACAAGATGTTTATATGTTTAGAAAATGGCATCTATATTTGGTATAAATGTGGTTGAAATCTACATAGATATAGAGAGCGCGTAGATGTCTGGCAGATATCCTAAGTGGACAAGAATCGATATTCTGTAGTAAATATAATAGTTGTTTAAAATTAAAAGTTAATACTCTATTAAACAAACTTAATTATAAAGCTCTGTATTAGTCTTCTCGTCCTTTAATAAAGAACTTTAAAACGAATTAGAAGCTAGCATTTTGTTAGAGAACGAGAAGACCCTCTTGAGCCATGTAATTCCTTTTTTTAATATTATTAATTTTATATTTTATGAAATTATTATATTTACCACAGAATATCGATTCTTGTCAACTTAGGATATCTGTCAGACATCTATGCACTATCTATAGATATATATATATATATATATATATATCTAGATTTCAACCACGTTTATACCAAATGTAGATGTCATTTTCTAGACATATAGACATCTTGTAGATGTCCGACAGATATCTTCTGCTCTACTTGGGTATGGAATCTTTTCGATAGGGATATCTGGAATTGCTGTGTAAAAAGCACATTAAATTCCCGTAGGATAAATCGTCTACGGGAATCTATGGGATCTTTTCAACCGGGAAGACTTTCTATACAGATAAGACGATTGAAATCTTGGCTGCAAGATACTCCCGAATCTATCATTTCGAATTGGTCCCTAATTTATGTAGCTGATCAGAGGACTACCTCAAGGTCCATCCAAGACGTTCTTGCATACAAAATTTCAATCGTTGTCGAAATAACTGCAAGACCAGAGAATATGTACCATTGCAAACGAGTTCCTTGACAATAGATGCTCCGATACCAGCACTAGCTCCCGTGACAACGGCTATCTTTCCGCTCCAACGTTCCATACTGCTACTGCCTTGCTCGAGGAGTATCTAACTGGCCTCGCTCGGGCAGTGGTAATTGAATCGCACTTATAAGTATTCAAGTCAATGCGTAAAAAATAATAACACATAAAAATATGACGATCGATACTGGAAATATGATATCCATGCGGTAAACCGATAGTTGACCTTCGGATATATCAGCTGTCGTCGATATTGTAAGATCGAGTTAGCTACAGTATTGATACCGTACATACGTATATGCATATGTACCTATACCTAGATACAATGTTTCTTTGATCTTTGAAATTTCGCTTCGACGAGAGATCCGTTCGAATTTAACATAATGTAAATTATTTCCTCCTGTTCTCTCTCGATGATTAGGGAAAATAAATACGATTGTTAAGTATATATGTTTTTCTTCAATCGTGATTTTCGATGCAGTAATAATTAGGAAAAAATTGGAATATTACCTACGATGATCTTGTAGAATTTTTTAATTGCCTAGGAGAAATAGCAGAGGATTTTCGTAACCAATGCATTCCAAATAAAACGATGCTTCAAGATACGGCCTTTAAGGCTCTGTTCGTTTATATGGAAGATCAACTTTAGCAGGCATCGATCGCCAATCTATATTTAAAAGCTCATGTAGAACATCATCAGAATAAATTGCTAAAGGATCGAGGTCACCTACTCGTATGGGAGATCTACCTATTCCGATCGACACCGCAGTCATTGAAAGATTGTTGTCGAAGGGGAAAGAATAATTGATATTCTCTTTCAATTAAGTGAAAGCAAATCAACTTTTTTTATGGTATAACATTACCAACTACCTATAGGAATGAGGGGCCATTCAAAGGTTTAAAGTTACCAAACTTTTTCTTGCGCTCTCTCTCTCTTTCTTTATTTTAGTGAGGGTGAAGGAGAGAGAGAAGAGATGCCGATGAGTTACCGCAGCAAAGGTCGAAGGGAGAGGAGCACCTGCTGGGAATTTACTGCTAGTGCCACCTATAAATTGATTGTGGAAACTACTGCCCCGCTGCTCTTGTACCCAGTTGGTATATTAGCAATTACCATTTTTCTAACCTGTACCTATAATGCAAACATAAACATGTGTCGCTACGAACACATTTCCTCCTAATTGCATGCATGTACCTAATTGCTGACAACCTCATCAATTTTTATGACTCAGTACATTCTTGATGTTATCTACCATCAGTCCATCACATGCCTTAGAAACTCGCACTATTCAAGTTATAAGTTTCTTGGATGTTATTCAAGTTCACCCATTTCAGCAAATATATTCCCTACAGTATTTATTTTATTTAAATTGTCATGGATTCGACACATCAAATTTCTTGCATCGATCTTCCTCTTCCAAAAGAGGTAGTGGAGGAAGCTATCTTCAAAGCAAAGGATTGGGTTCTGATGCATGGTAAGCTTACAGTTTTTATTACCTCAAAGAGAGAGAGAGCTTCCATCTAAATATTATAACACGACAATTACTTTAGGTGGAAGTATGCGAAACAAAGAAAATTTCAACAATGATTTCGTGCAATTAGTGCCATTTGTACTGTTGCCTACGTGTTTCCCGAAGGAAGAATTCGAGAACGCGAAGGAAATCCAAATAATACTCAACGAATTGATGCACAAAGTTGCTCATGACTACAAGTTTTTAAAAGAGAACTTAGCAAGGTACAAGCATAGAGCATTATTAAGTATTCTGACAAAAAGGGATAAAAATATAATGAATTCACAACCTACTTTTTAAGTAGTTTTGATATAAAATGGAAAAACTATCAGAATTGTTAAAGCTGATATGGACTGTCCCTTACCATTTAATTTGAATCTGATAAGGCCAATTTTTAAAGATATATACCATATAAACAGATGCAATTCACAGAAGGCAAACTACCACGCGTTTTGTTTCTAGACGTCCCAATAGAAAAATCGAAAAATTTAGCAGATTTAAACATTTAATTTCTTTTAGTACAATCGAAGCGGATGATTTCACGGCGAAATTATTTAACATATACGAATTGGTACACGAAGAAGGTTTTACTCAGGTAAATAAAAATTGTGTACCTCGAATAAATGAGATCTCTCTTCCAAAAGTCAAGAACTCTTATGCAATATCATTCAAAATATCCGATAGTTAATTCCATTATAATAATACTGAGGCAGGCGACATTCAGTTCAATAGGATATTCAAACAATATTACTGTAGGATATGTTTTGGCATTGCAGAATATCAGTCTTGGCTTGCTACGTTCTGACTACATTTTACATGGCGTTGCTGATAGTAAAATAAAGCAAGTTGAACTGAACACAATTGCGTCTAGCTTTGCTGGCATGGCTACAATGATCACGCAATATCATAGGTACTACATATAGCTATCTATCCATTTATGATTTTAAGATTGAGATATTTCAATTGCCGCAATATTTATCCGATGAATATCTTTGCAGATATATTTTAGCAGAATTGGGTCATTTGGATAAATTAAAAAACGTAAGTAAGTCACGTTGGAGAGCTTAGAGGTCGGCATTTGCCGAAGAAAGATATGGTGCGTACTTAATTCAATTGATTTTAGCTTCCAGAAAATCAACCACTCACTGGTTTATGTACCGGACTTGTGGATGCATGGGAATTATACGGCCATGACGAGTAGGTTTTATCTCATTGAAAAGAGGTTTAAATACATACGCTCCGTATATGTATAGAACTCAGCGGAAAGGAAATGGCTCGTGCTTTCAGGGCTGCAATACTGATCGTTGTCGAGGATGTCACTTACAACATATGTGACCAGAGGTTCCACGAATTTGAAATTCGTCGATTAAAGCCGCAAATTAAAGTCATCAGGAGGAGCTTAACGGAGCTTGTACACCAAGCGCAACTAGGGCCTGACAAAGAATTGATTGTGTACGTAATAATTGGCGACAAGTTTTAATCCCAAGATGATATTATAATACTGATACTCTGCTAGTTAATTTTTCGAATGTTTCATTCATGTACTTGCTCCAGGGGGAATGTTCCAATTGCGGTCGTCTATTTCCGCTTTGGCTATTCACCCGATGCCTATCCTACAGAGCACGAGTGGGCAGTGAGGCTACTCATAGAACGTTCTCGTGCTATAAAATGTCCATCCATACAGTACCATTTAGCAGGAACGAAAAAGGTAATTTCGTCGTTCGTTCGAATTATTGACATCTGTTTTTTTCAAGTAAATGCCAATGGGTTTTCTCGATTGTCAGATACAACAAGTGCTGGCACAGGCAGGTGCTTTGGATAAATTCCTGGACGAACTCGACGTGAAGGAGAAAATACAGGGAATATTTACCGGCCTGTATTCGTTAGATTTCGTAAGTGAAAATTATAGATTTTAACTCAGCGTTTGACTGCTTCTTCAGTCATTTTACAGCAGTTTTTCTAATTCTTCAGTGAAATATTATTAATTAAAAATGTGAGGGAAATTGTGCTCCGAGCGCTATTAAATGAAAGCATTACTTATAATTATTTCCTTTAATAAAACAGACTGACGAGGGAGAAAGAGCAGTTGCTCGAGCAATAGCGAATCCCGAGAAATTCGTTTTAAAGCCACAACGGGAAGGGGGAGGAAATAATATCTATGACAAAAACATTAGAACGGAATTGGAAGCCGTGCGAAATTCGAAGGAAAGAAATGCTTGGATTCTTATGGATCGAATTTGCCCTCCTTTGCAGAAGAATTATCTGATACGCGCTGATAGCTCGGATTCTAGTCAAGTGAAGACGCTAATATCTGAACTCGGTATATACGGAGTGGTTATAGGGTAAGTCTCTCTGAGTGAATCGTAAAATATAACTGCGTTATGTGACTGCAACATGGTTGCTTAAGAAGTTTTTTATTTTTTTTATTTTGCAGAAATCAGAAGAAAATTATTGTAAATAGACAAGTTGGTCATGTACTAAGAACAAAATCGTCGTCTGCTAATGAAGGCGGTATAGTTGCAGGTATCGGCGCACTCGACAGTCCCTACCTTGTAAATTAATGTTTTGTATGTTTATAAGTTATATCAAATTTGAATTGTTAAATAAATTGACGTGGACATGGATTTTAGAGTATTTTTGTATATACCATTTGAAATAAGTAGATATCAGCTTTATTGGTTTTTGAGAATTTTGCAGCTTTGACATAATGTATCCACATTAGTCTCAATCAACTGGTACACTGATCAGTGATAACTTACTAATCCTTCACAGATTATTTTATTTTCATTTTTTTATTACTAAATATCATGTCTGGCCACCAGATGAAGAATGCTAACAATTATAACAGGATTCCAGAAATTTGCATTATACCTACATAAGTTTATTCAAGATACGTTAGGGTGCAATTTAATGAACATAATAATATACAATAGTAAGTACAGTGCTATAAAGAGTCTATAATGGTAATATAGCAAATTTAATTACTCGGTGATGTAGTACAGCAATTACAACAATTTCTGACAATTTAATTCTGACTAGTTTACGTGGCTGTTTTTTCGGAGCACCCCCCACACGGTGGCACTGATGCACAATAATAAAAAGAAAAAACTATCGGATGAGAAAGTTAATATTCTAGTAAATTTATCGAGGTTGCATTGCCAGCGCTGACGACGGATTGTCGAGTTGTCGCGTTGCAATTTCCAATTTCAAGTTCCTACACGGATGTGTCACTTAATCGTTCACTGTGATCTGTTTTAGCAAGAATTACAGGCTCTCGAAAGATTTCGAGTTATGAATATACCTCGCTTAGTGTAAAATCGAGAATGCAATGCCTGCGCGCAGACGACGCGGTATTTCGGAACTAGATAATGTATCTGTGATTCCAACCTTTACCGAGGAGCATCAAAGCGGTGACTACAAACGGCAGTCCGATAATGATAGAACTCCGTTTGGCTCATTAAACAACGAAACGAAGCAACGGGAAGTCTTGCCAGTGACTATGACATCTCGTGACAGGACTAATGAATTTGCAAATGCAATCAGAACGATGCAAGGCAGGACGGTGGCGCGAGCCGCTGTCCAGCGAAGTTCTCGCCAGGCTCGACACATACAGAGTTATTCTAATTTCATGATGATCGCTAGGAATATCGGCAAGAATATTGCCAGCACGTACACGAAATTGGAGAAGCTCGCATTATGTAAGGCCACGTGAAGATGCGAACGAATTCCTCATCCGCTCGATCGTACTCTGCGATCTTGTAGTCAATTCGATGTCGCTATTTCTAATCAAAGTTTTATATCGATATAACTTTGCTTTCTTTCAGTGGCGAAAAAGAAATCAATATTTAATGACAGACAGTCTGATATCGAAGAGCTGACGAATATCATAAAGAGGGACTTGAGTAGTTTGAATCAACAAATAGCAAAGCTCCAAGAATTGGGAAGGCAACAGCGAGATGGCTTCGGTTCGTCACACAATCATCACATCTCCTCGCATTCCTCATCTGTGGTGGTGGCCTTGCAATCAAAGCTCGCAAATATGTCCAATCATTTTAAAAGTGTCTTAGAAGTACGCTCAGAGGTAAGTCCACTTTGTTAAGTTGATGTAGAATATATCCAGAAGACGTGATGTGGAAAGAAACTATAGCTCTTTATATATGACGATGTTGCATGTACGTTCATAGACAAATATTGTCAGCTTCACATGAAAAGTGCATAAGTCCAAAATGACTGTTTTTACAGTAGATCAAAGAAACTGTTTAAAATTAGTGTCTCTCTTATTCTAAGAAGTTCAGAAGCTATACATGGGATTATCAAACAAAAGTTGATACTTTTAGATGAAAAAGTTGACAATAAAATACTTTCAAAAACCAGTTTAATTTGCAAGACGGCTTGTTTCTTACATAATCAACAGTTGTTTTTGACTTATTCACTTTTCATATGTAGTCGACGATATAGTCTTCAATGATTACAATTGAAGCATTTAAGTTATTGTAAAATGGGTTCTGAAGCAATTATTGGAGAGATTGATCAGCAGAATCCGAACAGCTGAGATTTATGGATGAATATAAACTACGCAAGTCATCGTATAAAGTATACTCTTCTAGAATATGAGAGAGGAGCAAAATCGAAGAGAACAATTTACCCAAGGACCTGTATCCAGGTCGTTGCCGCTCAATGCAGCATCAGGGAAACAAGGTTCCGTGCTCCTTCAGGAGCAAGATTCTTCACCTTCCATTAGCATAGATGTTGAACCTGCTGGACAGCAATTAACGATGCAACGAAGTATATACGATGACACGGTGAGAACTTGTTTAAACTGATGCATTTGAAGTTATATCGTTTATCTCGTACTTCGTATTGAGTAAATGTAGAAAATATAACGATTTATCCAATAACAGAAAATGGAGTGCTTGAAATCATATATATGAAACTCTATAGTTTTACTTCAACATGAAACAAAAGTTGACTATTGATACTGCATTTATACAGGATTCGTATCTGCAGTCAAGAGCAGAGACCATGCAAAACATTGAATCGACGATAGTCGAGCTTGGAGGCATTTTTCAACAATTGGCACATATGGTGAAAGAACAAGAAGAAATGGTGGAAAGGTATAAATATGCTTTTATGAGCTTAACGTATTATTATGTAACTGAAGTTGCAAAAGCTCCAACTTGAATGAAATATTTTGAATTTGTCGAGTAGTGTTCTGATACAAACAACTTTGTTCAAGTAGAAACATTCCTAATTTTGGTTATGTAAAATATTGTAGGTTTAGGATTATATTATTCTCTGCATAACCTTATCGCGGTGTTGGAAAACTAAAAAGAATGGATGATTCGTTGTAACATTTCGACATTCAGAATCAAACCATATTCAGCTTCATTTAGTTCATGAAATAAACGCTTGAATCGCTCATTCTCATATTTATTTCGTGTGTCTGTGAAAGAGGAATGCTTACTAATCAGTTAAAATTCGAATGTAAGTTCTACTGAATACTCGTTTGCTTCTTCCTTTCTATTTTATAATAGAGAGAATTCCTGTCGTCATACAGTTGCTCATGTTATTTAACCGATTGTATTTCAGGATAGACAGTAATATCGAGGACACAGAGTTGAATGTAGAAGCGGCGCACGGTGAAATTTTAAAGTACTTTCAATCAGTGACAAACAATCGGTGGTTGATGATAAAGATTTTCGCAGTTCTCATATTTTTCTTTATATTCTTTATAATATTTCTCGCATGAGACAATTTCTATGTAAAAATGATTACATATTGTTAATATGCTATATTATTATTGATTTGCATCGATTAAGTGTAAGATATGTGAATGGCGAATTTAATTAAAGCAGAGTTAATTTTTCACTTTGACTATGTCGTCAGAGAACATTACATTGCGAGCATTGAAATTATATTCGGAGCATTCCCAAGGCTTAGAGAATTATGTTTACATAATGTATAGTTGATTTATGTTTATGTAATCTATATCGTTGTCCATATCAATATTTAATGAATCCGCGTGTATGGTTAATAAAAATGTATAATTTTCCGAATTCTACATTACGCGTGATTATTAAATCTCGAAAATTTACTCCGAATAAGTGAGGTAATATACATAATGTATATCGCTTACGCCGTTCAAATGCCCAAAACGCGGAAAATGAAAAATGCCTAACGATAATAAATAAAGTCGATTTATTTCGATTTTTTAAAATTATACAACAATTAAATTTTATTGTATATTTTTTACGGTACAAATTTCAAGTTTTAACTTTGTATTCATTTCTGAAGAAAATTACATCAGCCGGTCTGGTATCCTGTTTAACTTTTGAAATCTTCGTTTATGAATCACGTGCGTAGCACCGTAGTGCTATAAAATCAATCCCCTTCTACTCCTTTTCTCCTTTCATAAAACCACGACATTTCACTGTACAGCAGTTTCTCCAATATGCACCGTGCAGCAAAACGAGAACAATTTATTGCAAATATAGTGAGATCACTGGTTCTTATGAACTTTTGCATTTTCTCTATACAGTAATTGTGATATTACTATGCTACCGCATTATGAAGAAAAACGAAGAATGATGCACTGTACCCTTTGATGCCTAAAAAAGGACTCGCGATCATTACATAATATATTAAATCTGTATAATGAAGATGTCAATAGTATTCTACTCGCGATGATCACTGAAAACTACATATACAATGATAAGGTGGTATGTCGCCTCACTCGGAAGAGGAATTATGAATTATGTCAAAAAAGAAAAGGAAATCTACACTTTCCCACTATGATGTGTCCTGTCCAGTGATTCTCCTGAGGAGTGTAAGGAATCTGAAAGGTAAATAAAGTTTCACGTCATCAAATTCGTCCTCGATTCTTTCTTAAGATGTTTATGTTGCAATAAGATCCCTCAATATAATTCAATTAAAAATTCTTTGCCTCTCTATGGCCATCCACTTCTCTATAATTTCAACGTCCGTTTCTTCACGTTTATTTTCGTTCTTGTTTTCTCATTCTTTTATGACTTCGTGCAACGTATAATCTTCAAAAAGGAACACTCGCGATATATGTACATACAGTCAAGCCGGAATGGAGAAATCAAAAAAATGGAATAATTCCGAAACTACTTAGTTTCAAGTTGCGTATAATTGAAAAGTTTTACCGTAAAGACATGCTCGACTCGAAAATATGTTTCAAGCGTCGCGTTATTTGTTTCGGGATGACTACCGCGTTCTCGTCCAATATAATAACCGTGGAAAGTAAAGTAAAATAATGATCATTCGTCAACCTGACACGGTCGCGCCAAACGTTCTCTATTTGGCGTTATTCCCTTCCATGGTACTCCAAAATTGCCTCACTTTAGAAAAACGCTTGCGTCCTTGCATGCAGGAAAGAAGAGACACACAGAAAACACAACTATTAAAAAAACACGACCGTCCATTGAAGCGTACGTCATTGGACACTATCGCACATCATCGCGACGCTTGGAATCTCCCTTCTCGACGCTCTCGTAGATGACGATGTTGTGTTGGACAAACCTTTGTGATTGCGCGCGTGTCGTTCCCGTTGGTGGGGATGGAAACCGGTGCCGCGGCGGGGTGGTAGTTCGTTCCCCCATGGAGCATCCATGGGTAGCGGTAATAGCGAAGGAGGCGGGGGCGGGTGGATGCGGTCATTGGAGAACGGAGGTGGCGGTGACCGGTGGTGGCCGTACGGGGGTGGCAAAGGAGGCGAGAGCGGAGGTGAATTGCTGTTATCGTATCTACCCGACGTCTGATGGTGGAGGGGTGATTGCGGCAGCGGCGGTGGAGAGGACAGCCGTCCACCCAAGGGCGGAAGTCGCTGACAGAAGTCGTAAGGAGGCATTCCCGAGGAAGAATGCATAGGTGGGGGCAAAAAAGGTGGTAATGGCGGACCGTAGACGTAAGAAGGAGGAGGAGGAGGTGGAACACCTGAAGTAAACATTATAGGGGAATTGGATGACTCTGGTCCGAGGAATAAAGGTGGTGACGCTGTCGTTTCCCCGTTTGTCTCCAAGCCTGTACGGGTATTTGTAATAAATTCGAGTTTATGTCAATATGTCAGACTATTTGGTTTTTGTAGAGAGCTGCAATAAAGATGGAAATAAGAGAAGAACAACTTATTTCTTCTTTATACGGTATCAGGTAATGATCATTGGGGTTGCGATTGATGGTGGCGCTTATGAGCACTTTACATCTGAGATACTTTTAGTGCATTTATATTGCTATTGTGTGACACGTATCTGCATACTATTTTCAAATTGTATTCAGAAGAATTCTAAACTTTGATTAATTATAAAATAGAGCTTCGTTTAACATTTATGAGCTTTGTTCGTTCTTGCGAATTTTCAGGAGTGCCCTGAAGCATTTCTTGGCCATGTCTTCAATTAATAAGAGATCATGTTTCAAAAGGCATGTCCCGAATTCTTCAGTTTTAAGATAACAATGAATATAATAGGGAAAGGATTTATGTGTACGTGGAGTTTTAAATGCCAATGACTGCAATAACATGGCAGTTACAATATGTTAAAATTTTAAGATTCGTGAAACCGGCCATTGCGTATAGATAGATATAGTTGATGCATAGTTTATGATAAGAAATATTTTTGCATTTTAAAAACTGTAATTTTTTTATCAATTAAGAAAAACTGTTTGCAGCGGTCAGATAAGTCGATATTAAAGTTTTAACATAGGTTGCATAAGACGTCAAAATTGCATTATTCGTCAACATATCAACAATGGTACAAAGAGAATACTTACGGTGAAGCTTGGAATCCGCGTCAATATCGTTCATATTCTTCTCCGTGAGAGTGAGCCGATTGCGCAATTGACTCGCTTCGGCTTTTGATTCTTCCAAACGTCGCTCGCACTGTCTTGCAATGACCTGAAGATAACAAATCATAAATGTTTTAGGAAACTTTACTTCCTTTAAGTATTATTAATGTATCGAAATTATTACTCACCCATTGTTCGTGCGATTTCGTTTCGAGTGCTGATATTTGGCCCTTATATTCTCTTTCCTGCTCCAATATTTCTCGTTTCAATATCTCTATTTGTTGCCTAAAATTGATTCATCGCAGTCTCGTTAATCTCCACTTTACGAGCTATATCGCTTATCTTCGAACGATTCTCGTTGTACTCACTTATAACTATGTATTTCATTTTGCATAGTTTGTAACCTCTCGACGGTCGACGAAACTTCACCTTGCTTTTCCAACCACACTGCTTCTTCCCTGGAATAGATTCGAAAAAGAAATGTTGATAGAAATGTTTTTGTATTACATTTTTTCAATATCCCTCAATAAATATACGTTTAGTTACTTTTGTCGTTGCGCTTCCTTTTCTTTGAAGAAATTCGATAGGACCTCGAGTCGAGTCTCAGCGTCCTTTTTCTCCTTCTCGGCTAATTTACATTGCTCGCTCAGCGAGACCATCTCCTCTTGAATGAGCTTCATATGTTCTGCAATAAGATATATTGAATTATGCAATGTTGTAGAACATTTAAGAGCGATTCTAATATTTATAAATATAAGGATCAGTTGTACAGAACTTATTTAATGAAATAATATATACCTTCTAACAATTGATGCGCACCCTCCACTTCGCTCAATTTGATCTTCAGCTCGTCCCTCTCTTCTAACAGATCGGCAGCATTTGCTTTAATGTGGGACACTTCATAAAACTTATCAAGATCCAACTTATTAGATTTTATCTGGCTCACTACCTCCAGGAGGTCTTTAATTTCAATTTCTTTACTTTTAAGTTGACTACGTAAAGAAGTCTTTTCAGCTGAAACCTGATAAAGTCGTTAAACATATTTTCTGTTCAATCAATTAACGATGAGATATAATAATACTTACCTCTTGCACTTGAGCTTCCAGTCGACGCACCCCATCATTCAATGTTTGTTCTGTTTTACTTTTAAGATTTTTCTCAACTGTCAATTCTTCTGTTAATCGTGAAATTCCCGATTCCAATTTCCGACACTTGTCTTTGAGACTAACCATTTCAGACGATAAAGCTTCGTACTGGAAAAAGAAGATATTTCTTTATTCCTAAAAATACTTTCTAAATTTCACCGACATCTTGATAATACATTTCATATTACCTACCTCTTGAACTTTAACGTTAAGCGTATTGGTCAACGATTCATTGTTTGCTTGTTGAGCATTGAGACGCCTTTGTAAATCATCCACCGACTGAGCTAATGGATTGTCTTCATTGTTAGATGATAGAAATTCGCGTAGCATGCGTTCTAACTCTAAGCCAGCTTCTGTTGCACTTTCTAAATCTCTCTCCAATGTAGCTATTTGGTCTTCAAGCTCTGTCCTTGCGTTCTGCGATTAATGATGAGTTTACAATAAATAAAACTAGCAATTAAATAGAGAAAGGAAGGTATATAATTTTATAATTCATAATACCAATGATGCTTCGAGATCCGCTTTCAGCGAGGCAACCATTTCATTGGATCCGAACGACTGATCCTCTATGGAGTTCAACTGAAAAATGTAAACAGTGATCATAAAAATGGTTCTGCATCTTAAACACTATTTACGAGTTTCTTATTTATCACGTATTCAGTTCAAAACTTTTCGAAGTTTCTGAATACTTCTTCTTACTTTACTCTTGGTAGACTTCAACTCGTCTTCCAACATTCCACATTCTTTAGTTGACACGAGCAACTCTTTTTCAAGCTTATTAATCCTGGCTATCAGCTGAACATCTCTTCGTGCATTCTACAAGAATATTACGACTTCATGCGAATAAATGGGGACAAGAATATAAAAGTGGTTACTAACAAATTAAACGAACCTCGATGTAATAAGATCCAAGTGAAAAAATCAGAATTGTAAGGGCTGTTAAACAGAGATATGATAACATCTCCCAATAGTTGCGCCCAAACCTTATTGTACTCATAATCGCATTTTCTCCATTATCGTGGGTTTTTTCTTCAGCCTGTCCATCAAAGAGTATATATAAGAGAATGTTAATATTAATGCATTTGGGAAAAATGATTTATTTCTTCACCTGATGCAGGAACGCACTAGTGTAATACTCTTTGCTACTTTCGCAATCATCCTCTACTTGGCAAACTTCGGAAGGCAGTCCTAAAAAGATAAAACTGCAATAATTAATTGGAATATAAGGTTTAAGAATGACCCGTTATGCTTTAGGACATATGCTGCAAGTATTCCTTCAAATTTTTGTCCCGAGAAGCATCGGCTCACCCGATTAATGGGTTTATATGTACAAGGGAGTAATCGCAATAAACTTTCTGTGAAAGCCATAATGAAAAGACAATACTTATAAATTTCATACGACTTTTTTACTCTAGCTCAGGAAACCCTGCGAAGTATTCGTGGAAAAATAATCTTTTATTTCCTTATAAAACTCAAAGTGACTTTCCCCATGATCAAAGATGAGTATTTTACGGTATTTCTTCGTAAGATATGACGGAATATGTTATACCCTGCTTTTCGAGTGCCACGTTACTCTTCGCAATATGGTCCGTCGGAAACGGAAGTTCGTTGACGTTCAAACGATCGGTTAAAACCTTTTCCTCGTCACTTATGTTGTTCCCATATTCAGGTAAGGTATTAACGTCTGATTGATCAACGTCGATAGTCACTCCTTTCCCCATATCAGGTTCGTCTAAAATGTTGCGTAATGTATGAGATAAAAAAATTATAATAATCAATATTACAAGCATACAAAGACTTTGTAGTTTGAGATGATAGCACTCAAAGCCTTCTCTTTTGCCAACGAAACTCACAATCATCGTACAGTCGACCTTCCTCCACGTTCAATAAATTTCTATTCGTCGGAAATTCATGCACGTTTGTGGTCGCTTCAAGGGTCGAGCTTTCCTGTTCGTTGTTCGGTGATCTCTCCGGATCGGAGGCTGAATCTGGCTGTGAATTTTCGTAATGTGGAAGTTCGACGAAAGCGGTGCCGATATTTTCTTTCGTGATGCTACTGTTAACCGAATTCTCTTCACCGATAATTTGATCATCTGCTTCATTCGCAAATGGATCGTGCACTTCAGTAACTGTGGCGATATCATTGAAAGTACTATTCTCCGATGCAAGTTTCGAAGAATCACTTTCTCGCGTCATCTGATCTTGTTTTTCATCAACTTTCGCGGTACCATTGAAAACGCTATTTTCCAATGCGAGTTGCGAAGGGGCGCTTTCTTGAATCACCTGATTTTTTGAAATGGGAACTTCAGAAAGATACTCTTCATGTTTCGCCTCTGCATTGCCATCTGCTACGATGTTTGGAAGACTTTGTTCATTCAAAGGTTCCTTGAATGTGTTATTTTTTCTAACAGTCTCAGTTTTTTCGCTTTGTTCATTCTGTATATTATTTAAAGGCGTTGATGGGTCCTTTACGCTTTTCAGTACGGCATCATTACTCTCGCCATCAACAGGCTCGACTTCTATAGGAACATTATCAGAAATTTCTGTTTCTTTCTTGTTAGAAATCTCTGTATCGAATAACTGTCCATTTGGAAGTCCTTGTTCAATTTTTTCTTGTTCTAGCATATCATTGTTATTAAAATCATTACTAATTTTTTCTGAATCATTGGATAAATTTTTATCTGCATATTGTAGCGCTACCACAGGATCCAGAACCTCAGGCACGTTCTCCGAGGTGTTAGCAACATCAGCCGGCGCACTTGCAGAACTGTGTGCATGTTGAATATTTTTTACTTCCCCCTGATGCTCCGGAGAATGTCCTAGTCTCTCGATATCTGCGGCGAACTCGGCATTGTCTGTGTTGCCTTGATCTTCAACGCCATCAACAGCCTTTTCTGTATCCCGACTTTCTTCCCGGTTCTTCAAATCATCGGTGGCGTTAAGAGAATTCACATCAAATTTCTCACTCCCTGAATTATTCTTATTTTTACTTTCATTTTCAGAACCTTCAACTTCTTTCCCATTTTCTTTCTTAACTTCAAAACTACTTTTTGATACAACACTGTCGTCCTGTATATTGACATCATCGACAAACACAGTTGTTGGTTTCTTTTCTGGGGAAGCGTTACTTTCCTCTCGTGTCGATTCCTGCTGGATTTTCAAATAGGATTCCTCCAATGCTTCTTTTCTTTTTCTGGATAGCTGTGAGACGAACGCCGCACTGCTTGGTACTATACTTGGAAGAATGCTGAGGACGGGCTGTTCCGTCGTTGGCACATTTTCTACAATGTTATCGACGTAGGGCTCCTTCGTCGATAATTCCTGCGCTGAATAATGTATCGTGGTTCCATCTATCACGTCGTAAGACGGAGATACGGACTCTGGGTTGGGCACAGTCTCTTTTGTGTTTACATCGGAAGAATCGATTACCGCGGTTTGTGTGCCACCGTCGTTCGATCCACTGCTATTTGATGGAACGTTCTTTTCGGGCTGAACTATCGTCTTATGCGATTCTTCCGTTTCTTTCGATTTTTTTACATCGACCTCCTTAAAAGCTTCTTCGGTAGGCACTTCATAAGTCACGTTCTTTTTGAGAACTTTATACTCTTGTACGAGTTTAATCGGAACATATCCACGCTTACCGTTTATCTAAAATCAAAGAAGCCTGTTTTTATGTGTGCTTAGATATTATTACAAAGTATATTAATTGAGATTTTCTTTATGTATGGCTTTGATACAAAAAAATGGACAAATATTCTCCTCGTGCAAGAACTGTCGTTTAATCAAAACGATCAGCCGTGATGGCAATAGTTCGTACGTGCGGAGTATACTGATTCGCTGTGCCGTAAGTACTCGGCGGAAAATTATCGAGATCCTGGTACCTACCTCGGCTCCTAACAAATCTGGTCTTTTCCCAGCTGGTTTACTGAAGATTTTGACCTCTGTATTCACTGGAAATGAAAGTACTCCCGGGTCGTTTGAGTAATATTTGGATACGGTTCTTGCCAGAGCGATGGGTTCTGTGTGCAACGGTAGAACGTTTTAGTGAGGTAAACACTTAGGTTGGGAATGATGCATAGAATTTGTTGTCGACAAATTGAAATAAGAATGCTAAAGTATGGCTTCAATTACCAGAACACTTCAAATCGTAACACAGACGTTTGTCCGATATCGCAGTTGAACATCGTGATACTGCACTAATTATAATTACAACAAGGATTATTAAAATCTTGGTTAGCAAATTGATTAACGTCATATTTTTACTATTACAAAGTTCCACATCACTACTGGACTCTGACACAGCCAGACACAGCCTTCAACGCACACTGATGCACACTCTGATCCGGAAACTACATAGGTCCATGTATGTGAACCGGGATGGATAGGGGTGTTCTGTTGTTGCACCGTCTCTTAATAGATGGCGTTTAATGACAATTCGATAAAATTGCACATTCAAATCTACTATAATCACCTACCTCGACCTAATTTCTTCGGTATCATTAGAAATATTTAATTAAACGTTACAGTATATCCATAAATTGCATTGCCGACTATGGCGATGCATTCCTATGTGAGAATAAATACGTATACACGAATTATATGGAAATTTGGAAAGGGTTGATGAACATTTTTTTTACAGAGCCCTCAATGACCCTGCCAATTGATGGCCGATGTCCTCGTTACCTCTTCTCACTTTCTCCGCATCAGGAAACCTTTCGAAAGTATATGTATAATATTATAGATATACACACATACATAGGTATAATATGAAAGGTGTCTGATTATAATATCCAATATAGATTCTCAGCTATAGTCTCACCTCCACTAACTGGACGTCCCTTTGATGATTAAATGATTAAACAATATATTTAAAAATATCGTATTATTTTACTTTGCATTACTTTGTATAATAGTAGAAAATTTAACAGTAACGTTCTTCAAGAACGTCGTATAAAACGTACAGTACATTGTAAATAGGAATTCATATAAATAATTATGTACATAACTTATGACAAGTGCTCCTGCAACAGAGTATGTACCGACAGCGCGTATTTCGCGTAATCAGATATCGATATATTTTAAGAATTAACCTTTGTTATCAAGCGTGCTTTATGAGAATAACTCATATCCTCAGATTCACTTTCGGACTGTAAGTAGTCGAAGGTCGGCGGCTCTACAGTTCTTCGTTCGTGTACCTCTTTCTTTTCTTCCTCGTGAAGCTGTAATATTCCAGTTCATCATCATACAAACTTATGAATAAACATATTTACTCTTGTGAGTGATTTCTATCTCATGTCTATGTAGATAAAATACGTATGCTCTCTCGATTTTCCATCTTCTAAATAAAATGTAAGCTTATGAAAATACCTCCTGCTACTAGACTTATCTTTGGATGATAGAAAAATCGGGCTTGGGCTTGTATAGAGCAAATTTAAGAGCACGCTGATTGCTTTACACGAAAGATATTTCTCGCAATTATATTTAATTGTCGAGTTGTTTCGAGATCGAGTGATGGTTGGTTTCACTTCGTATGAATTTTTTTTACTTGTGCTACGACTTACTTTCGGAGGAATGTTGACAATTGGATTGAAATACTCGTGTTCTCCAGGCGTTGGCAGAACCACTCCGACGTAACTGTTCATACGCGTGTCAGTACGGCCAAAAGATGGATTTTGAAAATGTATACTAAGAGAGGAAGGAAGAATATGTTAATGAGAAAACTGCAGAAAAATTAAGAGATTAACATCTTGGCAAATATCTCTGAATAAAGAATTGGTTCTTCAACTGATAATTAATTCGTTGAAATAGTTAGAAATGTAATTTCCAAGAAAGTATTATATATTAACTCGGATAAACAGCTCGTATTTAACAGTATAATTGTAATTAAGGATTAAAATAAGTTATTAAAAAACTGTATACTTCACAGACCAGTTCTTCGAGTGTTAAATTAACTGTCTGTGACTTCACATTAACTTGATCCTCAGTAATCATAAACGCGCACTCACCTCAAATCATGTTTGCTCAGCAAATTAAGTTTCTTCCTGCGGTAGTAGAAATAAGCAAAAAGTACCGCGATACCCATTGTCAAGGAGATCAGTATCCCAGTGATTGCATTTCCTTCTTGACGAATATTATGCTGTTTCGTTAAAAACTTTATATTCGTGTCTTCTCCATTGCATTTGGTGTTCGCTTGTATCAAGTGGCCATCGGCGCATAAACAAGTGGGTCGGTTGTATCTCGGAACGCAGAAGTGATCGCACTCATGATTCTGGCAACTATTCTGTACTGCAAGATTAGAGGAAAGGATCGAACAATCATTGTATATTATGCAACTTCCTCTCTACGTTCTGAATATTAATTAATACAATTAACTTACTCCACGGTTGTCTTGCGATGTGTAGAATGGCGAAATATTTAACAAGAGCATTCGCGCCCACTTCCATTATTTGGCACTCTTTGTTGCCATACAGACGACAGCTCTTTAGTTTTCCGGAAGCACCTACCAGCCAATACAAGGTGTCCTCGTATAAACTCAGACCCATCGGTTCGCTGACCTGAGAGAAAGGAATGCAATGTAACAAGTTGAAAAAAATAGAAACGATCGATGTGGGAAAGATGTTAAGATTGTTTTATACATCATTTGAAAGGCGTATTGTAATATCCTCTGAAATTGCAGTGACGAAATGAAATTAGGTCTTAATTTAACGGAACTGCATCCTACGATCTGCTAAAAGTTATTAAATAAGTTGTATATCACGTATTAAAATTATATATAGCTTACTTCTGTTTCAAAGACTATTTCTCGATTGGCTCCGTTTAAATTTGATCTTTCGATCATTTTCTTAGTCGTATCTGCCCAGTACAACCTAGATCTCTCATGATCGATCGCCATACCACTGACTTTTCCCAGATTTTTATAGGCAATGAGAGTTGAATTTGAGCCGGTCATATCAGTTCGATAAATTTCACTGTACGGACTGTTCGATAACCACCAACTAGTTTGACTCCAGTAGAGCCATCTGTTATAAAAAGCAATCGATTATTAAATTTGTCTATTTACTGCAGATGAAAATAACAACTGCGACGAAATGTTTGACTCGAAAAGAGTTTAGGAAGTATAAAGACAGTCGAGCCCAAGCCCCCAAAATATAGAAAATTGTAGCGAATGATATCTTAAGAGTGGAGAATATTATTAATGACAACGAACCCTTCTTTTGGAGCAACAACAAGCGATAAGACTTTGACCGATTCGTCAATGGATCGAATTTTAGCGTGCTTTTGTTCTTCAAAATTACAGGCCTACGGAAAAAATCAAAATCAAAAATAAATAATTACAATATAAAATTGCGTAACCAAAAGAGATTCGATGCTATTCTACGCGTACTTTAATGGCGTGTGGTTCTTCGCTGTCATAAAAATAAATATTCTTCGTTGCCCAATCAGTTGCTAATACTTCTGGTTTTCCAACGCCCGTTACTATTTTTCTAACATTTCCGTTTAGCGACAACTTGTTGATCGTTCCCAGTTGCCCTGGGAAGATTAAAATAGCAAACAAATTACATTATTTCTCATACAGTTCGAACGTTGTTGCCTATACTCAGTCCGGAATAAAGAAAGAGAGGCTCCACTTTATACGGATACATACGACTGCTCCAGTAAATAGAATTGTGCCGCGCGTCTACGTCGAAGCCACTAATTCCAACGTGTGGCTCGTGATGTACTATTTCCACCGAGTTCATTATAAATGACGTTTTTCTTATATCGTTGTCGGTAATAGTTATTATTTCCATTGGATGTTCTATGCCGTGAGGGATAAATGTCAAAGGAAATATCAATTAATTTGACCTTTGAATCGCATTTCTGCAACGCGTACTAATTGCGATCTTCGAAAAGCATGTGAGCTTACCTACAGCTTTGCAAGAAACTCCATCATTGCGCAATATATATCCACGAAAGCAGAAGCACTGGTACGATCCTGGAAGATTGATACAGATTTGCGAACAGGTGTTCTGCTCGCATTCGTCGATATCCTCGCAAGTGGCACCGTCTTTTCGCAAGCGAAAGCCTTCCGGACAGCTGCAAACCGATCCTCCGGGAGTTTTTTGGCAAACCGCTTCACAGGGATTGACTTTCTCACAGGCGATATCTGCGAAAAATGACGTACGACCAATTCAGTTTTCCAGTTATAATTTTACGCTTCCACGTGGTATATGTTATTTTACTCGGGCGGGAAGTAATCGATCATCATAAGTACACATAATGCAAATAATATTAATAATAATGATAATAATAATATACGTAAATATACTGAATAACTTTGCAACAACACGCACCACACTGTCCTCCTTCGTCGCTTCCATCAGAGCAATCTTTTATCCCATCGCACACGTTGCTCCATGAAAGACAAGTGCCAGCGGTGCAGGTGTACTCGCTGCAGTGTACCAAATCTACGTTGACAGCACCAGATGATGAATTTTGCGCTTTACAGTGCTTTTCGTCGGACTTGTCGCCGCAATCGTCGGTTTTATCGCAAACCCAAATCAGTGGTATACACTTGCGATTCTCACAAGTGAATTCATCTTCTTCGCAAACAGTGCAGGAATGTTCGTCGTCATTTTTAGGGCAATCTTGCTTTCCGTTACATCTGTGAAGGAACGTTTCGGAGTCGAAAGTAGAGTAAATTCCTACAGCTGTAAAAAGCACTGTTCAAGTCTGAGAAAGTTGCTCATTAGTTACCTCACATTCGATGGTAAACAGATATTCGTTCCGTAACATCTATATTCATCCTTTGTACACTCGTGGGGAATGGGAGAGGTGGTCTTTTCTTCTCCGGAGCAATGACTTTCGTCCGAATTATCGCCGCAATCATCCATAGTATTACATTTCAATAGCGCGTCAACGCAATGCCCATTATCGCAGGAGAACATATCCGGGCGACACGTCTTCGTAGGGCACTTCTCGCCCTCGTCCGAGCCATCGATACAGTCGATCTGAAAGTGAGGATATGCATGATCGACTATCTATCGGATTGATACAATTATTGCACGATCGGGACAAAACAATATGCATTGCATACCTGTCCATCGCACTCCCAAAGCTTTGGTATACAATGGCCTCTCGCGCATTCGAAGCTCTTTGAATCACACGTATGTACATTACAATTTTCCTCATCGGACGAGTCGGCACAATCGTCTTTGCCATCGCATATGAAATATTTTGATATGCAATTTCCCTGGGTACACCGGAATTCATCTGAAATCAATCGTTGCATTACTACTGGACGATGCTTTGTTAATCGAGTAATTCACAGACATCGAGACAATCACGATCAAAGGGGATGTGCAATTCCAATATCAGTTGTTTTCGTCCCAAGATGTAGAAACAAAAATACATAGTAAACATAATCACCAGCTTTACAAATTTCCTCGTCACAGTCGAACTCATCCGAATGATCTTTACAATCGTAATTTGAGTTACAACGGCCACTGCTGCTTATACATTCTCCGCTTATCTTGCACTTAAATTCCATGCTTGAGCAAGTAGATTCGGGTAGGCTGCAATTCCTTTCATCCGTTCCGTCCAAACAGTCGGGAACTCCATTGCATCTGAAACAATGCAATCACGAGAATTGTAAATATAATATTCATGATGCATCGCAATATTGCGTAGATTCATGAAATTATTGAGCGTACAGAAAAAATTAAATAAACAGAAATAGAGGTAATCATATTACCTCAATGATGAGTTTATACAGGCACCATCTATTATACATTTCAGTTCATCTGAATTGCATGTAGTTTTCCGCCGGCACGTACTCCTATCGTCGTCTAAGATCATTTCCGGTGGACAGAAACATAACTAGAAGTATTGATTGAGTAATGTCAATTGCTTTTATGATTGCCGTTCAATCAGAGTTTGATACATAATCTGATTTATCTTACGTGGGACTTTGTTATGGTTACGAGACACACGTGCGAACAACCTCCATTATTTTTACTGCACTCGTGTTCAGGACTGCCATAAATTTCTTGCAACCGCAGTAAGTTTATTACATTTAATCCTTCAGGTATTTCTGGAATAATAAAATATACATATTTCGATGTATTGTATTTGAACGTTACGAGTGAAGGATTGCATTGAATGGCACCCAAAGATTAAATTCTCGCAGATCTAAAGCAAGAAATTCAACTCACGAAGCGTGATCCTTTTATTTCCTTGAATAATGTTAAACTTGTCCGCCCAGTATAATTTTTTGGATCCGTGAAGTGTCCAAAAAACTTCATTTCCTAAGATTGCGAGACTCACAGGTCCGTGTAGTCCCGTACGGAATAAATGTCTCTCGGTACCTTTAAAAGATAAACGAAGAATTACGGAGAGGCCACACAGTGGATGATTACATATTTATGCGTCCAATCAGTTACAATATCACGTCGAAAAATATCGCATTAAGTATTTTGAATCTCGCTACAAACCGATAAGGTCGATCGGAAATAGCCGTGAGGAACAAAAGAAGTATTTGTTCTTCTACGGTTTTGAAGAATAAAAACGAATAAAAACCTTCCACTGTCGTGCTCTCGATGCGACCCGTGCCTTGATCAGCCCAATATACCATGCGCAATTCATCGTCATACGCGAGTGTTACTTTTGGCCCTAATATAGAAGTCTCAACGACGTGAGTTCGAGGGCCAAGACCAGTCATTTCTAGCTTGTCGATGTGAGTAACATTTTTTGAGCGAAATACCACAAACATCACGCTATGATAAAAGTAATGTTCGTCGTCAAAAATCATACAGTATGTGTACAGATGTGTATAATTAATAAAGATAAAGGAGAATAACGTTCTTACCCGGACTTTGGTAAGACGAGTACGTCATGCGGTTCTTCGGAGTAATTAAGTACGGTATCCGCGTCCGTTGCAAAGCTACGTATAACAATCATCTTGCGTTGTATATCGCACCAATACAAATTATTTCCCAAATAGTCGAAATCTAATCCTCCGATGCGGCCATGCTTCACAGAAATCAAGAGATCAGACTTTCCAGACTTCATATCGTTTCGGAAAATAGCGTTGCTAATTTTATCGCTGACAAATACGGCACCTGGAATCAATATGAACGCATCAATTAGTAGAAATGTTTCCAGAAGATTTCTCAATCATGGGATTCTATAATATACCAGTGAGTGAATCGTAAGCGAGTCCCATGACGAGTTTTAATCCTACGGAACTCTCCATCAGTTTCGGTTTTCCCAAGATTTCGTGGTAGTAGTGTATGAATGCGGTGCCAGTGGAAATCAAGAGGTGTCTCGATTTTATTTTTGCTGAAATTGTAGTAAAGAGATATACGGTAAAAACAGTTGATTAAGAATTAACTGAAAACACAATTCGAAACTTTTTCAGCTACACGTAATAGGATTATATCTACATAATGGAAATACGAACGTTTACATGTACGTTGATCGCTTCTACTCAATTCCATATTCATAGAACAGGCACAGGAATATGTTTGATTTCGCGAGAGCAGACATATGTGCGTACAAGGATTGTCCTTGCAGGGATTAGGAATCTAGAAATAAAAATAAGAATCTCTCTCGATATCCCACTCGTTAAGAAAGATCTAGACATTTCAGAGGAACGGTTATCATTTCCTCTTACCTTGGGTTTCAAGGCGGAGTGGTATATATGTATTCCGTACAGAACGTTCTTCTCCCTCATCAAAACACTGTGTTCTTTGCCAGAAAATTTATTGCATGATTCGATACTTTTGGTTTCCCAGTCGCTCCAGTACAACGTGTTTTCAAAAATTGCTATCGAATAAGGGTGTTTCGCCACTTTATGAAGGACAACCTAAAATCGGTAGGTAGGATTTTAAAGCTCAAATGCAAGATCAAGATAAGTAATGCATTTGATTCCTTTAACACGAAGGAATTGAGATGAGTGAGGAGCGAAATACTAACTCTACGATCTTTTCCGTCCAAGCGAATAGATTCTATGATTTTTAACTTGGCATCGACCCAATAGAGTCTTTCATTCGGATAATCGATAGCCAAACCATTTGGCCAAGATATCTTCTCCGTGATAAATTGTACGGTATCTTTACCGTCCATAGTGGCTTTTGATATATGAGGATGAACACCCCAATCGCTCCAGTACATTTCCCTGAAGGGAACATATTGCCATTTATGTTTTAGAGTAAAATTCTACCTATCTGTGGTTTAAATTCGGTCTAAACGAGCAGTTTCCGCTATGGAGCGGAAAACTGGAACTCCAAAAAAAGTAATGCCCAATTGCAAACATAAACATTGCGAGTCGTTACACGGTATAAATCAAAAATGTTCACCCTTTCGACGGCATCAAAGCGAGTCCACGAGGTTTATCAGCGTATTCCGTGATAACGACTGTGCAGTGAGATCCCTGATTGGTGCAAACTCCAATATGCTTGAGTTGACTGTCGGTGAAATATATGTTTCCGGTTACCCAGTCGACTGCTATTTCCTCGGGAGACGAAAGACCTGTTTGAAACATATCATTTCTCCGAAATTATCGAACGGAAGAGATTGTGTTTGTCGGTGGAATTTATTTGGAGAGAACAAAGACCTTTGATAAACAGATATGACATGTTTGCTAATATACAGATGCTATACTTATATACGTTTCAAAATCACGCAGTGATAAGCTACGTCGGAAGAGGATGCATTGAAAAAATTATAAAAGAAACGTTAAATAATGGCTCTCTCACCGGCGGTCACGATGACCTCCTTATCGTGGCCAAAGGTTGGACTCCTTACAATCGCTTCATCTCCCAGTGCAATGTCGGACCAGTAGATATAATCTGCATCCACAGAAACGCCGACGACGTGCTGCAAATTCCGCACTAATGGAAAATACAGGTGAGAAATCAAGAAGAATCCACGAAGTTCGGTTTTCGATGAAAAGACCATCAGAGCCTCGCCTTCTGAAAGAGAAAATACGAGAGAAGAATGTCAATATGAACATCTACTCTTGAGCGAACATTTCGCTAACTTTCATTAACAATTTCAATGTACTCGGGTCGAATTACAACTATCTCTCGCTGTATAAAATACCTTTAACTTTGCACGTTTCCGACTTCATCTCGTAGCCATCGGCGCACGTGCACTTGTAAGATCCCAATGTATTCACGCAAATTTGATCGCACACGCCATAATTCTGGCACTCGTCGATATCTTAAAAATAATAAGGAATAGTTAAGAAGCTGTAAAATAGTTGAATATGCGATGAAGTTTAGGAGAATGTAAGGAGCGATTACCTAAACATGTTCCGTCACTCAGCAACGTGTAGCCAGTTCGGCATATACATGAAGGACCGTGCGGCGTCCTAATGCAAGTGTGATCACAGTGACTGTGAATTGGATCATTACAGTAGAGAATGGCTGTAAAACATATGGATATAAATTAAGTTGGGAATTTATAATTTTCGATTTAAATACCATTCCCTTCTTACCAGCGGCACATTTCTTGGTATCTTCATCAGTACCATCATCGCAATCGGATCTCCCATCGCATACTTTATCCAATGAAATGCACTTCATATTTTCACATAAATAACGGTGTTTTTCCACGGTGCATTCGGAAATTGGTAGTCTTTCTTCTGGGCCTTTGGAATGAAAAAAATAAATAAATTTTCTCATAAACACACGCTTTTATAATGCGGCACCGCTCTCAGCTACTCGAGAAGTACTCACTACAATTGAGTTCGTCACTATTATCGCCGCAATCGTTCTGCCCGTCGCAACGCCACTCTCTCATTATACAGTGGTGATTTTTGCATTTGAAGCCATCGCACGTTATCTATTTCATAAAGGTGACATGCCGTATTATTCACCGCATTATTTGCAATGATAATTCTCCTCCATTTTAAGTAGGATTAAAATGATTATCCCGTAAGCGGGCTTACGTTTTTCATGCAACCGAGGATCTCGTCGCTGTGATCAAGACAATCAGGTATACTGTCGCAAACTGACTCGTTGGGAATGCACAAATTGTCTAAGCATCGAAATTCGTCGACTTTGCAGGATGTCGGCGAAGGTGTTGTCTGGAAAAGGGATAAATAATAAAAATTGCGAAAAAGCAAAGGCGTTAAGAAGAGCGAATTTGTATTGGGGCGCTGCAGTACGAGCTAGCATAACTGCATTCGTGCAATTCGGGCTGCTTAGGATAAGCGCTCAAGAAAATACTGTGCGAATATAGGTATAGGTGTATATATATGTACATATATAATATTCAGTCGGAGTGACCTCCGTTTAGAATCGAGCGTAAATGCATACACACACACTCTCTCTCTCTCTCTCTGTAAACCGGGGGGGACGTCAACTCTTAAATTCGATAATAACCCTAATCCCGAGAGCATAGCGCCGAGATGAATGAATATGTTCGGAGTTCGAACGCCAAACTCTGCTACAGGCCGCTCGGCTATTATATGTAAGGACAATATACCCAATGGTTCTCCTTGCGATTGGAACTATTAATTTGTATTTCCGCTCGCTAGTTCTCGAGATAGACGCGTACATATGCAGTCTCAACTATTGCAGGGGATCGTACTTATTCGCCGGAGCATAATGGAGTGGCGGATTATCAATTGTCCAAAGCAAAACAGAGAAAAACTCGTGCATACTAATTGTAAGGGAGTAATAAAAAATTGAGTCATACCGTGAATCCCGTACAGTTCTTTTCGTCGGAATTATCGCCGCAATCGTTCACTCCGTCGCAAACTAAACTCACGGAGATGCAGCCGCCGTCCTTGCATCTAAACCAGTTCGGCTTTTCGCACTGCAACTTCACTGAAATCAAATAGTTCGATTTGTTTATAAGACTTTTAAACTCGCATTTGAACTTGTAGCTGGTTTCCTTTCTCGGGCGTTTTTGACTGAGAAATGAATAAATAAATACTTACTCAAAGAACATATGTATCCATGTGATATAAAGAAAATCAGCAAGAGGCGTAAAAAACGCGTCATGACAATCTGTAAAGAAAATGATATGAAATTTCAATGGGAATTCATAAAAAAGTATTATAGGATCTTTTTTTTTTTGGGGGGGGGGGGGAGGGCAAAATTAGATGACTATTTGTCGACAAAATTACAGAAATTTGAAACTTTATTGCATCAGGGCTTTTAATAAATTTACGTTAACATATTCATTACACTCTTTAAGTTTCTTTGATCAAACGCGCATTGACAACTTCTCAGATGAAAATATCTGTAAGTTTGGCGAAAGCGTAGTTTTCTATTGGCAAACATATAGATATTTTTATCTAGAAGGATAAACTGCATTAAATCACTGCTGCTTTGTTCAATTTTATTTAAGAGAAGATTTCGCTAAGTATCCGCGTTTTCAAACTCAACGGATTTCCGCCAGTTTGAATATCATTAGAGTACAAGAGACCTGAACAGTGGATAGATTAGGAATTCCGCTCTGTAAACAAACGCGTATACAAATAAACGGTGATGTGTTCGAAATTGAAAATAGGACGACCTGAAAAGGTGATTACTTTTTCTTTCGATTTCTGTTCGTTATATCTCGTCTGCAATAAAGTAAATAAAGATTCTCTCTCTTCTCCCCCTGGAGAACGAATCTAACAAAGGAAAAAGTAGAAGGAATATAAGAAGAATAATGAAACAATGCCATTCGTCCTGTCGTCAATATGGTACAACAAAAAATTAAGAACAATGAATTGTCTTTATATAGCTTTGAAAAATGAGATTAAGTTTCAGAGCAGCTGTCTTGCAATTCAATTCAAAATATAAAAACTAAATAACAACAGTACTTGATGATCTATTGGAAAGATGAGTAGTTGAAGAAAGAAGTAATAAACTAAAATAATAACTCGTGACAAACATACCGAAGCCTATGAATACGCTTAAAGAAGCGACAGAATTAAATCAGATATTCGTCAAATTCAGAAAGAGAATAGCAAATATATTTGTTTATAGAAAATAGATTTTACACTTTTCCGAATATAAAATGGATTATAAATAGGATACTCTTTTTTTTAAGAAGAATTTACCGTAGTACCGTTTTGCGATTTCAAATTTTGCGAACTTTTTTTTATTATTTAAACATCCTTTAAGGCAATTCCTAAACATTTATCACTGCCAATTAACTAAACTTCAGCTTCTGCTTCTACTTACTGCGATGAAAGCGATGGAAAGTTCACGAACACTACCAATTCGCGTATAACGAAACGATTACAACAAGACGTCTTTGAACTGTCCCGTCCCCGTTTTGAATGACGCTCTTCGTCAACAGAGTAAAGCAGCGCTACCAAGCGGGGTAATTCCACGTTGTTGCTGTGAATGGCGCCGGTGAGGGTTCGAAAGACCGTATAATTTTCGAATATTCTCTGATAATTGGCATTCCTCGATCCCAACACGACGAAGCAATGAAATGAGTGGCGAATCCTCGTCCAAGTCGCTCCTCGTAATATAATTTATATAATTATGATAAATATAATAATATTCAAAAAAGCGCGGGAATGAAAATTTGTGAAGTCTTCTGTGTACTCTCGGCGTCACGGATTCTGTCGCAAGTGACTTTTTAAAATGTTACTTTTAAACATGCCAACCGGTGAAAAATCAATCCTCATACTTTTTTATCAGTTAGGGCAAATTCCGTCATAACTAGTGAGAGCATGAGAATTAATTCTTCATTAGCTAATACGTTTGCAAATGACATTTCAAAATGTCACCAGCGACCCGTAACGCTGGGAGTACACCTGACGATGCGTTTGCACATATCACAATCTTACTTTCTACTCACTAGGTGGCAGGTAAAACTGCGGAACGATTCTGTTGGTAAAGTTGAGTCTCTCATCAGTCATTCATGACGAAAAGGCATGACTACATCGAGCAGCGCGTTCGGTGTTTTTTTCGTTTCGTCCGCCTGCCGTCAATTGAACCAGTGAGTTCGTTGAAGTTAACCTATAATTTCGGAGCAGTCTCATCATTTATGAAATTTATTTTACGTTCACAGGCAAAATGGTGCTTTCGTGCCGATTTTACAAGGAAAAGTATCCCGAGGTGGATGATGTGGTAATGGTCAACGTTCGTAGCATAGCTGAGATGGGTGCATACGTACATCTGCTGGAATACAACAATATCGAAGGCATGATCCTTCTCTCAGAGTTGTCCAGAAGACGTATTCGTTCCATCAATAAACTCATCAGGGTCGGAAAAACCGAGCCTGTCGTTGTCATACGAGTTGACAAAGAAAAAGGTATGATGAAACAAACTTACAAATCGCTATCTTTATGCATGGCACATATTGGAGGTCCTTTTTATTCATCCCCTGGAAGGATTAAAATAGAATGATAATATGAAATAATACTTTCCAATAACAGCAATAATAAGAGCTACTTTTAATTCATACATGCACCTTTCTCGTAATCTATTTACCGTGCAGTTAAAATTATTTCACTTCTTGCCTCATTTCCATATCTAAACATCGTCTAATGACTTTGAGAGAACAAGAACATAATTAATGTCACTTTAATGTTCATTCCTTTTGCTAGTCCTGCTATTGAATTTCTATAATATTCCTTTAAATTTATGCTTATCACAGTGACTGGATTTGTCTATTATCTTAGTTCAGTCTTCTTCAATTTTGATCTTCCACTTCAAATTTCTTTGGGTATCCTCGTGATACTTAGGGTATATCGATTTGAGCAAGCGTCGAGTATCGCCAGAAGATGTTGAGAAATGTACAGAGCGCTATGCCAAGGCAAAAGCAGTCAATTCAATTTTGAGACACGTCGCGGAGTTGTTGCATTATGATAGCGATGATCAATTGGAGGAGCTGTATCAGAAAACGGCGTGGTATTTTGAAGAAAAGTACAAGAAACAAAAAGCTTCTGCCTACGATTTCTTCAAACAATCAGTATTGTATGTATCCGTATTCCAAAAATGCTAAACAGATCGAAGTCCCATGTTAATCGTAAGTACCGCCAATTTTAAGGGATCCTTCTATCCTGGCGGAATGTGGATTGGACGAGCAGACCAAGGAAGTGTTGTTGAACAACATCAAACGAAAACTTACGTCTCAGGCGGTGAAAATTAGGGCCGACATAGAAGTCGCTTGTTATGGATATGAAGGAATTGATGCTGTGAAGACTGCATTGAAAGCTGGACTGGCTCTTTCCACAGATGAACTACCCATAAAGATCAATCTGATCGCCCCTCCGCTATATGGTGAGCCGTTACTCTTTTCGTCCCACTAAAATCATATGATTGCTATCTGTTACTATTTTTTGAAGCACGATACATAATTCAGTTCTACACGGAATACACTAAGGTTTAACTAAAAATAACCCTTTCTCTTTGTTGAAGCGCAAATATTAAATCAGCGACTTGTAATTTTGCGTTTTAGTAATGACAACGTCCACGCCGGAGAAAACAGACGGCTTGAAAGCATTGAACGACGCGATTGAAGTTATAGAAAAAGAAATTACGTCGTTAGGCGGCGTATTCAATACTCAAATGGCTGTAAGTCTTATTCTGCATCCTCGAATATTTTTTAACTGGTCACATTTCACATAATCCACATTGATATTTTTGCATATTGCAACAGCCTAAAGTGGTAACAGCAACTGACGAAGCAGAGTTGGCGCGACAGATGGAGCGTGCCGAGCTAGAGAATGCCGAAGTGGCCGGTGATGACGACGAGGAAGAAGTCGAGGGAATGGGTACTTTCAGCGATGGCGAAGGAGCCGGAGAAGACGGCAAAGCCGAAAATGATTCTCAAGACGAAGATTGAGGCTACGTTCGGTCAACGGGTCTGTCAATTAGCGCTTGATTTAGTTTCAATCAACGCTACTCGACTGTATCAACTTACCAAGTTGTCTTGCGCCGCATTATGCAATTTTACAAATAAAGTCGAAAAACATCAGCAATGGCGTTTTCTTCAACTAACCCAGAACTTTTAGACATAATAATTTTAACGTCACTCTTTGCGCACGAAATAGGTTTTATCCTATTCCTTCATTTTTATTAAAACTTTACAGTTTCATTTGAACGGTTTATTCGTTAGCAATGGTGACCTCGACCTCTACACCGGGTTCAATGGAAATGCTCGTAATTTGCTTAACGATTTCCGAGGGAGAGTAAAGATCGATGACTCTCTTGTGAATGCGCATCTGGAAGCGATCCCACGTTTTGGAACCCTCGCCGCAAGGAGTCTTACGAGTTGTGATCCTCAGGATCTTTGTCGGCATACGGACCGGTCCTTTCACCTTCAGTTTTTGCTTCTTGGCCCCGACGATCAACTCTGAACATACTTCAAGGGAACAGCCGCGAATTAGATGTAGAGTTCAGAGTTTGAACTTAAAAAATTATCACCGAATACTCGTAACATTATAACAACGCACCTTTCTCGAGAGATCTTACATTGCGAGAAGTCAGAGTGATCCTGATTCGGTGAATAGGAACCACTTCCTGTCCAGGTTTCTCGGGATTGTCGGTTTTAAGACTCGCCTGCAATGGAGAAATGTCCGAAACGTTTGGAAAATTGACGATACCGAACTGCACGCGCGAGCGTCATTGCGGGACCGCGAAATCTTAACCTAAGACGCGCGTAGCTTCTGCGGAGATATCGCGTGGATGTAAATAGGTATATTTCTGAATGTAAGTATTCGTTAGATTTCTTTTAAAAGACCGATGCCTCACCATTGCTGTATTCGTTCCCTGGTCGAGATGATCAATTTATAATCGAAGAAAACTGATCAGCGCTGAACCAGTTCTGCTACACCTAGCACGTGTGCAACAAGAGGGAGTTGTGGCCCCGGTTCCCACAGATTGCCACTTCCGGTTGATGACACGAAATTTTATTCAAATTTGTAACAACTGGGTTCTTTCCATCGTTATTTATCATTCGCGTAAACAAGAGTAGCATTAAGATTAATCTTTCCATGTTAATTGTCTTAACAGAAATAAATTAATACCTACAAATAGTAATCGAATTTCTGGACTACTATCGTCCCCGCCTATAACATCAAATGTCGATACAACGTACCCATAGGAGGAATTTTACCGTTATTTATCAATAAAAAACAAGAAATCGTTTGTGTTCTTTTGAACACCGTTAATCTTGTAAAAATTCCCCTCAATTTTTAATACATTTTGACATTTTAATTACGCCTTGACGGTTT